>JAGFBZ010000616.1:0-600000 GCA_018398805.1 Hirundichthys speculiger | reverse complement strand
ATGAGGCTCCTGCTCGTTGTGTGGTATTTGTTGTAAATGTCTGTTAATATAGACTTGTTAAGCCTACTTAAAGCACTGGTTTGGATCGTCTGTGGTTGTGTGCACAAGAGTAGCTTTACAACCACTTTAGCAGCCTCTCTTTATAAAACGTGAAGCTTTAGTGACAGTTATGCCTGCTACCCTCGAGAACAGAAGAAAACTGTTCCAGTGTGTATATGCGACTGTTGCAGCCTAATGTGGATGAACAACTGAAAGCATTTGGAATTTTTGATGGAATGACGCAGATTTGCTTGATTCACCAAGCCTATGTATTCCTGAAAGATCACCGACGGGCCTTAATGACGGCGTAAACAACAATGTGGCAGATGGAGCAGCAGGCATGGTCAACTTTGTGGTGCTTGGTACCGGCTGTTATCCACCAAATCATTTAAATATACTGCAAGTACCTACATACACAGCAGGAAAGCCATTACAAGACAAATCTGCAACAAACATTATTTCCAGAGGACTTTTCAGGTGGTTTTCACGCACACATGCATGGCCACTGAGCACGGATGGTCGCGTGATACACGTTTAGCATCACGTTTAGAGATTAGTTGATAACAAGTCATTACTCTCATGCTACCACTGAGCTAGTTAACGCTAAAGCTAAGCTGGGAAAGGCACTATTCATTTTTACATCCTGGCACAAACATATAGAGAGCACAGTTTATAAACTATGACTGAATGGTTTTGTGTTCAGTAATTACCTCCACCAAGGAGGTTATGTTTTTGCCGACATTTATCTGTCTGTCTGTCAGTCTGTGTACAAGATAACTCAAAAAGTTATGGATGGATTTTGATGTAATTTTCAGAAGTTCTCAGAAATGTGAAAAGGAAGAACTGATTTCATTTTGGCTGTGATCCGGAAGAAATCCTGGATTCTGGATCACTTTCAAATATTCGATAACATTGCGGTCAATGGGGCCAAAAATTTTGTTTCTCAATATCTCTGTTAATTATTGCCCCAAACGGATGAAATTTGACTCAGGGATTGACAATGGGAACCTCTATCAAATTTCAAATGCTGATCCGGATCTGATCCAGAAGGCGGATTTTATCGCAATCTGTAAATCGCTATATGGGGGAATTGTTGCACTTGGCAGAGGTCTGCTGAGTGCTTTTCTAGTCTTTAATTTGTTATTCAACTATATGAAACTGCAGAACTAAAGTAATAATACTTACAATAAAACAACAAGGGCTGGATGAATTGCCTTGGAATTTGCAGTAAAATGTGTTGGAGACACATTGACACAGAGCTTGTTTCCTCTGACTGCAAACACATTTGAACTAACAGTTGACTTGTAGTTCGTCCAGACTTTTATGCAGCTCATTTTCCTGTTTCTGTAAACGACTTCTGCGTCTGGAAAAGTTTTTTTTTCTTTCTTGCATTTCCTTGGAAACTTGTTGAAGACATCATCAGTCACTGCCTTTCCTTTTTACCAGTTTTGTTCAATTTTTGAACAACAAATGTTTATGTAGTTTTAATGCATTTTAGCTGCACTACCCTCGAATGTTCTTTGTAGATGGATTTGACTGTTTCCATCTGAACTCTAATCCACGTTGAAAGGATAGGTGGAAACAACAGTTTCAGAAAACCCACAGCTACTCCTAATCGCCTTCTGATCACTCCCAGTTCATGCTTGTGCCTGTCCTGTAGCTTTGTTGCAGACTATAATGCTCACCTGATACGTCGGAGCTGCTGGATGCATCTTCTTCTACAGTATCCTCTTCATCCTCCTCCTCATTCTCCTCAATATCCGGCTCACCCTCCTCCTGGTTGGGCTCCACCCATCGTCCAGGTATCAGGCCGGCTGAGTCGTACGAGTTGCAGAGCGGTCCAACGATGTGCGTGATGAATGATTCCTGGAGTTTGGCCAGCTGTGGTGCCGCCCGATCCATGAAGGGGCTGACGGGAAGGCCCATGCTGGACTCCTCGTCGCCCTACATAGAGCATGAGCCATTAAGATAAACCTACTAAAAACTGAATGAATCCCAAGAAATGATTTGCATTACTTTTGGAAAAATCCAAAAGTAATGAGGACAGAGACTGAGGAAGGTTGATGCGAAGCCTGCGCCGCAACCCAGAATATCTGATTCGCTCTGACTGCATTACATTAAGATAGACATTCATTTTTAAATGAACTTATATTCCCATGTTTTTTAAAATAATTGCAACACTTTTAGGAACCTTCCCATTCATTTAAGATGGCATATCTGTCAAGTTTCTAGATATTTACTTCATCAGAGGCCTTATGAAATAAAACTTTACCAGGATTTTCATACAGTCAACTGCTGCAAGTAATATCTAAGCTGAGTCAAAAGTGACCATGGGAGTCATTTAAAGGCCCACACAAAAGCACCGTACGTGTCATTTCTGTGACGTCTATACAGATGACAACCAACAACATGTATGACAGAGTTTCCTGGTTACCCTGGTAACTGACCTCATATAACATCCCATACAAAATCTCTCTTCCTGCAAGACAGCGAGATATTAAAGGAAGACGTGATGAGATTCATTATAAGACTGGGTTTCATGTGGATCTGCAGTTCATTGGAATTTATTGAGAATTAAGTGAACATACATGGATGAAAAAAATAAGAGGAGGATGAGCGCCGAGATCCAGTTATCACCATGGCAACGCCCTAAACTAACAGCTTGATGTCACCGCAGAATGACAGTCACGACCCAGAAAATAATCCATTCTTGCTGATATACACCCCAGCTGAGGAAGTCCATCATAGAGAGCCCGCTGCTGTGATGGCTCCAGTTTTCTTTTTTTTTTTCCCCAGCTTTTCAAATGCGACTTGGATCAGAGGGACAGCCTTCACGCCTCCCATGTTTATACTACTTGTCTTATAAGCAAAGCAGGATTGGAAAGCAAAAACTGTGACAAGCATAATGCTATTTCACATTTTATACATCAATCAGAGCTCCAAGTGTTGCTGTTGGGGCTGATTTGTAACGCTGTCGTAGATGCAGCTACGCTCGATGTTATTCGCTTTTCTTTGTTTTGTTTTAAGCATTTATGTATTCAACATATCTGAGCTGTCTGTTCTCAGCGTTGAGCGAAGACACGAAGCAGTTTTGACTGATGATGATGCAGATGTGTGCCCAGCGTGAGTCTGGCTCTACTGGGGGTTCTTTCTTCCTGTTCATTTGGGGATTTTCCTCTCCACGGTCACTTCGTGCTTGCCCAGGATGGTGGATCACATCGAAGTGAAGATTTGATATGTATTTTTTGTTACCTGAATTGGCATTATATGAAATTGATTTTATGAAATCTGAGCTCAACTGGGAACAGTTGGTGGCTTGGTGGTCAGCACTGTTGTATCTCACAGCTAGAAGCTTCCTGGTTCAAACCTCAGCAGGGGCCTTTCAGTGTGGAGTTTGCATGTTCTCCCCATGCTTGTGTGGGTTTCCTCCGGGTACTCCGGCTTCCTCCTCAGTCCAAAGACATACATGTCAGGTTAATTGGTGGTTTTTAAATCGCCCGTAAGAGTGATTGTAAGTGTGCGTGGTTGTCCGTCCATGTGTGGCCCTGCGATGGACTGGCGACCTCTTCCAGGGTGTACCCCTGCCTTTTGCCCAAAGTGAGCTGGGATAGGCTTCAGCAGATCCCCATGACGCTAAATAGGACTAAACGGTTATGGATAATGGATGGATGAACTCAGCTGGAATGAATTGGACTAAACAAACACACTTTTTTGCATCACTGCACTTAGCAACACTAAACTCTTGTCTCTGAGGACCGTTTCTCCTGCAGAGCCCCCGAAGTCTCTGGATGCTTTAATAGAGGTTTCTACAAAGCAGGCTGTGCCATTGTGTTGAACAACCAGGTCACATACGAGCCTGAGCATGTTCTCCATGACCCAAAGGCAATTAGCATACAACAGTGGCCTTTCAGTGCCAAGAGAAGTATTATAACAAAGATCATTGATCGTGTAATTAGACTGAGGGCATAGTTATATCGTTTGCTGCTGCAGCATAGTTCACAAACATTGGGCAAACAATTACAGCACAGATAGTTGCAATACAGTGACATCAAACTCATTGATGTAACAAATATGAATGATCATTCTTACTGCAAAAAAGAAGTGAGAAACAAATCTTGCCATGAGATAATGAGGGAGTGCTCCCGGTCTTTAACGATAAATGGAGTATCGGAGTTCAGTGTTTTGGACACCCTTTGACACATTGTAAGGGATAAAACCCACTCCACTGAGCCAGGGTCCCTCTTTACTATCACAGTATGTCAGAAGGACTGAATGAAATGGTAATTATTCTTCCATTATCCCTACCTGTTTAGTCCCTATACAGGGTCACAAGGAAAATGTTAATTATTTGGAGTAAATATAAATCATATATATAGGGAAAGAGTATTTGTGGATAAAAAAATATGAAAAAGCAGAGAGGACTATGGATTTCAGTGTCTTTACCTGCAGTTTCTGAGATAAAATAGAAAGATATCATGGAAAGATCACAGCATAGGCTCTTTGATGAGCAAAGCAGGTGCTTATTGAATACCAAAGAACAAAAAGTAGCCCTTTGTTTGAAAAATTGAGCTTACTTATGCACTTATATCCAAGTTGTTTGAACCTTCAACATTTTTAACAACACCTCAATCCATGCCTGATTTAATATTGCAGACCTTTACTATCTTATAAAGCACTGTGTTGCTCATGTGTCTTTCCTCTCTGCATCTTTCCTAGCAAAGACGCACCTGTTCATAAAACTCGTTGACGATTCCCTCCGTCCACTGCAGATGCAGATCTTTGTGCTTCAGAGGCCCGTTGATGTCAGCCAGTTTAATACACATCTGGCAGACCAGCAGCCTGTCATTCTCATTGGACCAGTCGATGCCCGTCGAGGGATCATCACCCACCTGGGGAACCAACAATAAGAAGTGCTTATTCCCACAATAAAATTAGCATTGGCAACTCAATGAGTGTATTCATTCACCATAAAAAGCACAGGACGGGATATTAAAAGAGATTAAATAAATGGAAAAAAATTGCATGGGAGCTCAATGATTTAAAACACATATACATATTTTAAAATGTCATAACCTTAAGGCGCAGCATAGTGCAAAAATAGCAGCTTGGCAGAGGTGCACCATTAATTTATTGTTTATTCAGTAAGGCAACGACTGTTGGAAGAAACATTGTCGGGGTACGTGTTTTCACAGCCCTCTAATGTCTGCCAGACACTGGCAGCCCTGTACCAGTGTTGAGAGTGTTGGGGGGGGGGGGGGGGGGGGGGGGGGGGGGGGGGGGGGGGCAGTTTGTTGGCTCTATCTGGCCAAGCTGTGAGGAAAATCTTTGATCCAGAAGCAGATTGGGAAATGGACATCTGAGTCCAGCTGTTCGTCAACTACATGTCTGGAATGATTGTATGAAAGGTTGAGCTAAAATCACTGAAAAGCATACTAATGTAGCACTTTTGATGTTCCACGTGGCTAAACACAGTGTGTACTGTGAAGGGTATGAAATGCTCAGCTGACCTGCTGGCTCTGTGAGTTTGACGTTTTGACTGTAGAACTGATGTGGGTTGAAGGACGACTGGAGAATCGCCTTGACGTGATGTCAAACCAGCTCCTAGAAACGCTTATTTATTAATGTAGTGCAATGGGGGCCGCCCGAGTGTTGCAAAAATTGCATCCACTAGGTGGCAGCACCAGTCGTAAACATGACAATTTGAAACTCCGGTTGATTCAGAGGCACTGATTTAGGGTGAGAGCCAGGACAAAACGCATGGTTCTGTTATATGTCTGTAAGTTTGCTATGACTGTACAGGCTGAGAGATTTTTAGAGACATCTTATTACTGATGACTGATGTTATTAGCAGCTATGTGACCTTTTGTGAGAATGTCGTGATCCCTAAAAAACTTTTAGACTTTCTCCAAATAGCAAGCCATGGGTTTCTAAAGCACTGGGAGCTTTACTGAACAACAAAAAAGAAGGGTTACCTCACAGAGCTGAATTTGCTCTAAAAACAGGGATAAAATGTGAAATTGGGAGAGCAAAATAATCTGGGTTCTACTTAGGATGGCTTCGATTCCATTATTTGGGCAAAAAAAATAAGACCAATTCCTCGAGGGCAACAAATCTGACAAACAATTGGCTCATTAAAAACATTAAATCAGTTTAATAGATTTGGCGCCCCCCCTTTGACAAATGCTCTGTAGTGATGTCTTTTAAACATACTAAAGCTCTAAAGAGCCCAGGGTCAGATAACGGTTGTGGCCACCCACTCTCCTGTGCTGAGTAATTAGGCCCTATCATCTTTTACATCCTCCAGATGTTGCTTCACCTACAGAGGGATCCAAAGAGCTGGAAACAGAGTACCATAATTCCAGCGTCTAAAAATAAACACCCTAAGGTTTTAAATGATTTTGGGCCTGTTGCTCTGACTTCACTAGTTATGAAATCTTTTAAAAGACTCATGAAAAATGAACTTCTGTCTTATGTAGAGTCTCTGCTTTGACCCACTACTGCCTACTGGGCCTGTGGGGGGGTGGGGGGTGGGGGGTGGGGGGGTGGAGGATGCCACTGCCACACTTTTAAACCTTCTTCTAAAACATCATGAAGGCAGTAAAGCACATGCTTGGAGATTTTTCAATCCCATTAATTAATTGATAAGCTTTTGCCTTAGAAACCTATCCTACTTTCATGTGGACAGGTCCATTATGAGCCTTTTTTTTTTTTTTTTTTTTTTTTACAAATTTCGTGTTAAGTCTGTTTGGACTTTTTCTTTGATGTGTTGGTATGGAAATCTGAACATCAAGGTAAAAAAACAAAAACAAAAAACACGTCAGTAGACCTGCAGTGAAATACTGGGATGCCAGGAAACTATGTTGTCAGGTAGACAGGTAGAGAGAGCGGCTCGACTCATCCTGTCAGATGCTCCTCACCCTCTGTGCAATGAATTTCAGCCTCTTGCCTTCAGGCTCAAGGTTCAGGTTTCCCTTTGGTGAGGAGTAACCGCTACAAATACTCCTTCATCCCTGCAGCCATCACCATCCAACATGCAGACGAGTGCAGGAGTTATCTGGCTCTCAAATGGAAGAGCTGCACTGTGCCACAGAGACAACTCAGGAACTCAAGGTCTCTTGTGCTTTATTTGTCTATTTTATACATTTTCTATGGTCTCTTTTTATCTTTACTATTCACTATTACAAACCCAACATTTTGATCTCAGACTTACTGCACCAGGGGTATTTTTTATGTTTAAGCATCTGTGTTTTTATGTGGACAGGGATGATGGCTGCTAACTTTAAATAGTAGCAGTTTTCCTCAGATTCACTGACCTCAGCAACCATTTCACCTCGTGTTTCCTTCACTTATGCGTTTGTTATTCATGTCTTTCAAACACAAGGCTGTGGGTGGGAGAACTCAGATTGTTGTTATAGTTGCCCTTTTGACCTAAAACTGTGCAAAGAAGGGGTTTAGCTCCGTAGTCACATAAGCATCAGTGGGAGTTTGTGGATCATTGTGTGTGGAGCAAACTCGTAGGCCTCTTGTGCCTACTTGGTCGCCCTCTTCAGTTCAGATCTGGTAGTGATGTAAAATGCTCTGTCACCAGAAGTGAAGGCAGATTTTTATTCACAGTAGAACAGAAAACATTTCAAAAAGCTACTTTTTTTTTCATAAGAAAATAATTTGATGGCAGCAGAGCACATGTGCAGAAGTGTTTCTGAGTCAGTTTCCCAGAATCCCTCCAGTTTTTAATGCAGTGCTGTCTGAGGGCCTGAAGATCACAGGCAGCCAGCGTTGGGTTTTGGCCTTGTCCCATGCACACGGACATTTCTCTAGATTTCAGAAAATCTTTTGCTGTTATGTTTTGCAGATGATCAGATAATCAAAGTCTTCACAGCTGTACTGAGCAGCATTATTGTTAAATTGTTTCACAATTTTTGAACACAAATCTTTGTTGACTGATGAACCTAAGCTCATCTTCGATCTTAGATAAGATCGAAATGCCTCCTTAAATGCCTCCTTAATCACGGCACTGACCTGTTACCAATTAACCTACTTCGTCGCAAGATGTTCCCCTGGGTGTTTCCTTTTGTTGCCCATGTCACAACTTTTTTTGAAATATGTTGCTGCCATCCAATTTATAACCTATAAATTTTCCCATTTTCCACATTTGACAGGCTGTGTTTTGTTTTTTATTTTTTCATGGGTTATGGGTTTTTGACATCTGCAGATCATATGTTTTGATTTAAATTTCACACAGTTTCTAAACTTTTTCTTTTTTCCCTTTATTTTTTGTAATTGCATATCCATATTAATCTCTGGTTTACAGCAATGTTGTTATGCTCTAAGGATGGAATCCACAAAATGATAAATCTTCATCTATCCGTGTTTTTCAAACACACAAAAAAGTTAACTTCACTAATGTTTGTGATGAATTCTTTATTTCCTGTAAGGCTTCGCGTACTGACTCCACATCCCTAATGACATTCAGATCTGGAGAAGCTCAGGAAGCTGAAAGGATAAAAACTTAATGTGCGTTCACAGAAAGACAACTTTCTTCCAGGAAGAGCAGAGCTGCACGAGACGCCGTTCTTACTCTTCGCTGCCAGGCCGGTGAGCTCAGCGCCGGCTGACGAGCTGTCCCAACGCTCACCGTGGAAAAAGTGCACTTGAACGAGTTCTTCAGATGCTGCAGGTGGCTCTGTGTTTTTCACTCAAGGTGGAATTATTCAAAGCCTTGCAATGCTCTGTACAAACAGAACTGTTCCTAGAAAACCACCGGACATTTTTCCTTTCAGTGAAGTTTATCTTGAGTGTAAAAGGAGCTGAGGTATGAGGACAGGCCGTCTACAGAAGAAACGCTTCTCTTAAAAACACCAAAACATCGATCTCTTCTCTGTTTTGAACAAGGCAAATCTCTTCAGTTTCTGGTGTAGAACAATAAACGGCTATCATTTCAGATTACCTTGGCATTGAACTCAGCGAGGAAGTCAAAGTGCTTCTTTAGGTCAGTGGCCAGTATGGCCTCAATGACCAGGAAACGGAAACGTTTGAACTCCACATGGTCCAGGTTGACGAGGAAGTTGTACTCTGGCTGTGACATGAAAAGGCTCCAGGCTGAGGCAGCGTGGTGGTTTTCCAGAACTGAGCGGTCATTGTAGAGCACCGCCTGCAAACACACACAAACACTCCTTATAACACACACAGATGAAGCAGTACTGACGATAACAGAGACAGTTGTTGATCTCATTGTTGTGAGAGACAAACATGACTGTCTTCTGTCAGGTTGGCAGTTCTGCATCAGACTTTCATCAGACTTATCGTTCTGATGTTCTTTTCACTTTGAACCAACAAAGATGCGTGTTTGATGTCGTGCAGCCGGCTTCGGGTACCTGTGGAGCACTGGTGGCCACGAGGAAAGCATTCGTCCGGCCCGGGTGGTCGTAGTCGTGCATCGCAGCGGCCACGTACAGAGCCATGAGCTCCAGAGCAGGGATGAGGCCGGACAGGCAGCCGTAACCGTCTTCTGACACAGTGTAGGTCTTTGATACCAGGAAGCCCATATGACTGTGTGTTATTCCACTGTCGGAGTCTATCCGCGGGGGGGCAGACGCAGTGAGGAGGTTTGAGGGCAGGGTGGCAAAATTCATAGAACACACTTTGTCATTTCATATGTGTGTGTGCACCGTAGTGCACTTTAGAGCACATGGACACAGACTTGAACATTCAAATCTCCTTACATGTGGATCAAAGGCATGGCCCTGGTAAGGCATACAAATGAGGCTATGGAAATATGGGTGAGGGGGAACTCTAATCCTCGAGCAATTTCATGCTGCTCTCGACTTCAAATAGCTTTTGGTACGTAAATGCAAGTGCCAAAAGCATGAATAAGATAAAACAAACTCTAAGGAGGACGAGAAAACATATTATACAGGTTGCATGATCCAACATTAATGAGATGGCTCATAGTGATGCTGCAGGCAGACAGGGGGAAAAAAAAAAAACTAAATTTGGTCTACATAAAGAAAATATTTAAAGTTGTAAATTATTAATCACAAGTGAAAAATGTGTAAAAGAAAAAATAAAATAAACTTCACTTTATTTCAATCACTGGTTTAAGGAGTATTGGGTTCTCATGCGCACCAGCGCCCTCTACAGGATCCTTAAATGTCTGCATGCAAGCGCTGAAGAACAAACCTGAGTCACTGGCAGAGCCGTGATCAGTAATGACGCTAGGAAGACCGGGCACAGGCTGCGTGGTGAGGTACCAGACTGCATGAAGCACATCTGTGGCGTGGACCCTGTTGTGATCTGTGTCACAGGAAGAAAAGAAAAAAAAAAAAAAGTGTCTTACTGTGAGATCCTTTCCACCAGAGAGCGCTGTTGGGCTACTTATGTGTCTCAGAACAGCAAGCAGACAGCATGTTGTACAATCAGTGGAACAAACACTGGGAAGAACGTTTGACATTTACATCCAGTGTTTGCTTTCACTGGTAGCATAAAACCCGAAACAAAATGAAAAGCTTACATGGTATGTCTCTGTAACCATTCTCAAGGGCATGGAAGTAGTTCATGAATTCTTTCACAGGGATCTTAAAGGTCTCAAACAGGCCAGTGTCTTCAAAGAGCCTGTAAGATACCTACAACACAAAGAGCACATTGTCAGAATCTGTGAAGATCATCAGGCTTGCATACACAAGCAGTGAGGGGAACCCCAGTCCATCTATCCATTCAGTTACTTCATCCTGTCCACCAGAGCGCCCAGAGAAAAACACAGAGAGGAAAGACCCCAACCCAGAGTCAAACCGGGAACTTCAGTGCTGCAGCAAACTTAATTACAGAGACCGGTCGTGATTCTAGTCATGTCGCGTACTAATCAGATGACATTTCAGGACAAAGTTATCACTGCTTTCTACAAACATTTCTGCTGCTAAATGTCATCTCCCCAACACAGTCCTGTTCTCTTTTACTCCCACCCCCCTGCACATTCCTCTGGTGGGGAAGAGTGAAACATTCTGAACCCCATTTGAGGTGAACGAAATGCTTCATGGTCTCATCTGACTAAAAAATGCGGGCTACATATTCTTCGCTTACGTTTGAATGTTCCTCTGCAAAGTTCATTCTGCAGCTTCATGCAGAAGAACGGCAGTGATTCGTCTCAAATCCTCCGCAGAGCGTGTGTGACATTGTGCAGTGTCCTTTACACTGTCTGGGTTATTGACAACTCTGGTGGCAGGCCTGAAGCATCCTCCTGTGTTTTTTTTTTTTTTTTTAATATACTTTTTTTCACACCCTATATATCACCATGGGCACTGCAGCTACAGAGGTCCCAGAATTCATTGTTCATTTAATAAACATAATGCATTTAAGCCAATAGGAAGCTACGAGTGTTCTCACTTTTGTTTCAGTGGTTATAGATTTTCTAATTTATTGCCAGTGATTTTCTGTCAGGGTCTCTGGCGACTTCATTTTCAGGACAGTGTTCAGGAAAAATGGAAAAACTCAAATTTGCAGGTGGAGTTTATGGTTATTAAGCGATGGTTCAGAGGTAAACGTGACCCAACTTCACTGGCCTCAAATTCTGAGTGGGCATACATTTTTACATTTTACTTTCTGGAAATAAATGTTTTTGATATTCAGTTTTGCAGAGAGAATTTAAATGATGTGTGAATTTTTTTTCTTTTTAATTGCATTGAGTCTTTTCACATCACATCCAAGCAGCTTTGGAAATGAAGCTGGACCCTTTAGATGCTGTAGGTGACATGTTTTCTTATTTATACATAAATGTTGAAAAAAAAAGAAAAGAAAGCTTTATCTTCTTTTTTGATAAGACTTTGATCCAATAAATAGCCGTGCGGTCATTCTCACCTGACTGAGGATCCGTCCACAATTCCCATTTGTCTTCTCCATCAAGTTGAAGATAGGGAAGTTCCAATTGTTTAGCTGACTCATCATTGGCTCCAGGTCCTCCATTATTAATGGCTCTGGTGCCAAGACTGGTTTGTCCTGCCCAAATGGCAAATAATGTGAATGTTTGAAACAAAAAAAAAAACAAAAACATATTTTCTTGTATCCAAAGCTGGTACTACTGTCAATGTGTGTGTGTGTGTATGTGTGTGCCTGGTTCTTACCTCAGAAGGTATATGTGTGTGAAGGATGACATTTTGGGAGGGGGTTTTCCCTTCTTCTGTATCCACCTCTGTGTGCGCTACATCACTGCTGTCACTGTGGTTGGCTTCGTGGGTGCTGTCATAGTCTGATGACGCAACAACTTGGTCCTCTGCTGGTTTGGGGAAAAACAAAGAAGTGTCAGACTGCAGCCTCAGGGGACATTCACTGTTAGTCTCCTTAAATGGATGAAGATCATCGGGATCTTATTATGTCTTCAGGTACACTCGTAATCCCCGCTTGTTATAACTTGCATTTTTGTCAGATTCATAGTCTCAGAGATGGTGGGTATTGTGTCCATTGATCCTGAAGCCTCTATAGTTTGATTCAACGGCACATAATCTGTGACCAGTTTAAAAAGATGTAAAATACTTATGTGCACCACAGTGCGAACGGTGAAAGCAGCCGTGAGGCTCTCAAGCCTCCTGATGCTCGTGATACCTGCACATGGCAACTAAAATCAATTATGAGAGTAAGAGGAGAGAAAGAAGGACTCTGGTTTGACATCCCTGATGCCTGATTGACAAGTGAGCAATCCCAGCACAGAGCAGAGCACTCCTACAGGTGGAGAGATGTCGGGCAGAAGCCACTCTGGATATGTGTAAGTGCTTATAAAGAGAACATTAGACGGAGGAAAAAAATATTCACAGGCCATCTGCAATTCAGAACATGAAGGAAGTCTAGTCTCTACCAGAGTTTCAGGGGAACGTTTGGCCCCGTATTGAACAGGAGCAGCCCTGAACCTTTCCTGAATCTTTGACATCACACTGGCTGATGAGTAATGAAGCCAGATGGTGAATATGTTTACGAAATAAATTACAACCTTCAACCCATCCTCATTTGATGAAACACCATACTCAATATTTTATGCTAACAGCTCCTTTATCAATTCATTGCAAAAGTACTGTGGCAAGTAGAGGGAAAAGAAAAAAACCAGAGCATACCTGATCGTGGTATTCTGTCTCCCTTGTCTATAGAGCCCTCTCCATGACTCAGTCTGATGTATGGCCTCCCACAGCTGGAAGAAAAAGAAAGCTTTCACGGTTAGCTGCATAAAGAGGATATATCTACTCAATTCTACAGTGTACTCTGCGTATCTGCACTTCTTATGATGTGGTGTCATAAATCCAGTAACACAATCACATTGTGGGGACTTGCCTCCCTTTTTCAGGACCAACCAGTGAGTCCCCACAACATAAATCATGACATTTCAGTGTGGCACATGAGCTATCTGGGTCAACTTTATCCTCTGCCCTGAGATTTATAGCCATATGTTTACTGACTAAAATCAAGGTTTTTGCAGGATAAAATGTTCATCACCGTGATGAAATGAATTAGATGATGAGTGCTGACAATCCTGCAGAAGTTTTAGATCAGTTCAGAGTAGAAAACCAACAGGGAAAAGCAATGTGTGTTTGTTCACGAGGAGAAAAAAAAATATCTGCAGCTGCGCCACAGAAATGGAAATAATGCCTTCCTTTAGATCCGTCTTTCATGACTAACCAGTCTGCAAAAGTTGTCGAGGAAAAAGACTTAATGGGATTCCTACTGTGCAGTCCAACAGACATTGTACAGATGCAAAAAATAAAAAAAAATCCTCATTAATGGAGTTCAAAGACACGCACATTCACACAATGAAATGGGGAAAAAAAACACAAAAAACAAAATGTGAAATGTTTGCTGGTGCTGGCTTTGACATTAATGACTCATTAGAACATAAACCCACCCTTTTGAGATTTATGATGGTGCACTGTCAGCCACATCAGCCACCATCTGCAAGCCCCAATCTTACAGACAGAGGAAAAAAGAAAAGGAAAAAGAAAAAGTGACCCATTTATAAATCAAACGGCTAATGTCATCTTTTATGGAGGGACGTAATTAGCTGCGTGACACTACGGGGAGCCTCCCGAGCTGCTCCCAACCGCTCCTCCGTGTTTCTCCAGTGAGACCACTGTCAGGCTGCAGGTGGTTTCAATTAAAATACCTCTCCCTAAATGTTGTAAAACCTGCCTTCTCGGAGCAGGAAATGCCTGCCGTTAGGGCATGGTGTCACAGGGAGCACAAAGGCCTGCACTGTGTCTATCTCCTTCTGATAAAGTGTTTCTGGAACACTTTTGAGCCGTACACACCCAGTGTAATAGTCCAAGGGCCCTAACAAAGGCCGTTCTGTTGTGTTTGCGTGGCCAGGTTGCACCACTACGTCTAATGCCTAGCAGGTGTGGAATATAAAATAGTTTAATGGCGGGTGAACTGCTAGAATATTATTGTCGGGGAGGCGGGGGGAGATCTGGGCAGACAGCAGCGTTTGGCTTAAAAGGTTTGGTTTCAATGAAAGTTGAAGAACTGGCAGACACCGCTGCGTTTCTGCTAATGCAGCAGAATAACCTCGACGACTGACATTGAGCCTCCAGCACAGAATGTAAATAAGGAGGTCGTCCATTTTTACTTGAGGAATCTGTCAGTCAGGGATCAAGTGACTGCACTTTATCAAAGAAAGGAAAAAAAAACTAAACAAAGCAGTGCAGTTACGGCGGTGAGCACTGTGGTCACAGTAATTTAACTGTCCCAGTGAGAAATACACATATATTATGAAAACATAACACACAATCCAGTATGTTTATGCTTCAACCTGCTCTGCTAGAAATAACATTTATCTATGTGTAAGAATGTGTTGACCTTGATCTCTTTAAAAAAAAGAAAAAAGAAAAAGAAAATTCTAACTGCATGAGGAGAAGGCCCAACTATACAGTAGAGATGGCAAAATAAATAAGAGTTGAAAAAAAAAACATGAATAAATGGTAAGTAAGTCATAGGTTCATAGTTGTTCATCAAAGAGTAAATAAATCTGCACCGTCTGAGGTGTTTGTGGATTTCTCTGGAGCCTCAACTGCGTTGTGAGCATTATAACACAACCATGCACTTTAAGTGTTCTGTTGTGTAGAAATATTCTGAACATTAATAAATTAAAAAAGTTGAAATGTATGTTTAGGCTTTGACTGGCCTCTGCTTGCTCCCAGTTTTACTCCCAGATTTTTGACTCAATCACTCGCAGCAGGTTGACAGATTACCTTTGGTTCGGAGCCCGAACGGACAGTGTCCGAGCCATGATAAACACAGCAGCCATTATTTCTGCTTCCAGTAATCTACAGTACCTTCTCTTGAGACAGATGACGCGCAGAAGATAACAGCACAGTGGCCGGGGCTGAGAGAAATGGAAGGTATCAACTGTGACCTTTTGACAGGGTCTGTCTGATAACAACCTGATACGGGACCTTTGAAGTCGGTGTTATTCCTTCTTGACTGTACGTCACTGAAGACTGACATAATGGAAAACATGGGGAGGAAAAGAAAGGCCTAATGTCCTAATTAAGACAGTACAGATTTGATGAGAGAGCAGAGAACTTTTTTCATTTTCTTCCATTTTCCTCTCTCTGCATGTTTTCCAACAGCTTCTTTTAGGAGAGCCTGTATATTACTGATTTTCCAACCTGACACACTAACAAACGAAGGTGGGTGCGTCCATTTTCAGCGGGTGGTTAGGGTAAAACTTTAGGAGGCTGGAACTGTAACAGGACCAACCTCCTCCTCCATCCCTTTAGCCATCGCGTCTCCATGACAGCGTTGGACCCGGCACCATCAAATGACTTCGCAAATTACCACTCCATAACGCTCTGTGGCGATAGTTCACCGACCGGTAAGAAAAAAATGACCAAGACAAAATAAAAAAGAGAACCAACATAAGCTGCAACAACAAGATCAACATGGAAAGAGCTGAGGTGGTTGCTGCGTTCCCATTGGTGCATTTGCATACACTGCAGTGGTGGCAATGAATGAGAAGAGACGATTCAAATCACTCAATTGGAGTCAACACCACTTCCTGCCTGGCAGTTTTTCAGGGCTGTGCTGAAGCACCTTACAAAAAGAAGGCCCCATATAATTCCTGAAAATTCTCATTCCAGGGGCATCCCTGTCAACAGAGACATGTGCTCACAGTCAAGGCCCTGTAAAGATACCCTGGACCCCCGCTAACCCCTGCTAATGGAAACACAAAAATTGCTCAAAGAATCTCAGAAGGCACGTTTCCATCGGTGGGGGTAAAACTAGGAGGCTCGTATCGTGACCAGGCCGACCTCTTCCTCAGGTCTTAGAGCCACTGTGTCTCCAGCTACGGTGACAGAGACGGTTGCACGTACACTACCACTCCATACCATCTGGCGGTGATAGTGCACCACATTTGCTGTTTGTCAACCACTAATAAATAAAAAGAAGAAGAAGATAATAAAGATTAAGAAATAGAAGAAAAATGAACTATAATGATGACATGAACGTTGGAGGAGCTGAGATGGTTGCTGCGTTTGTGTTTGTGTAATGGTGGCGTTGAATGAGAAGAGACGACTTGTATGTGAAAAGAACATTGGGCCCACAGCTGCCCACTGCATATCCGCTCAGCACCAAGTCAACACCTTGTATGGGGCTGTTCCTGGTAATGGAGATGTACATCAATGCTTTAGGCCCTGTAAAACTACCCCGCTAGTGAGAATCCCAACAAACTGTTTTTAGTAGTACCAGCCAATGTCTAATTGTCTTTTAACCAAAATGCTCTGATTATTATTTTCTTTGCCAAATCCACGTCCCAGTTCTCTTGAAGGTCTGACCTGCTGATACTGATTTAGGCTGATACAGATTTTCTTTCTTAAGACTATCAAATCATTGCAAGCATTCACTTAATCAACAATAGAAATTGCAGAGCCTCATAACCTTTCTTAACCTTCCTAACACTGAGCATACTCAATAGGGTGATGCTGTTTAAAGTGTTGCCTTACATTTGTTGTCTTAAATGCTTAGGTTTTTGTTTTGTTGTACAGAGATAGAGGGGAAATAACAGCTTCTACGAATAATAATGCGCTCCTCCCATAAACAGGCATATAATTAGTTTTTAAAAAATCTGGGAAATTCTGGGTTTGGTTTGTGTTTTTCAGGGTTTTCTTGGTTTGATCTGCTTTTCTTGTGTTCCTTGAGTTCTTTTCTATTGATGCTAACTTTACTTCCTGCTTTACTTTGAAAGTCTGTCTTTCCTCTGTTGAGTTCTGTCTTACTTTCTCTTGTTCATCCCCTTGATTGTTTGCACCTGGGTCTCCTTTGTTCCTGGGTTGTCTTGTCTTTTCGCTTCTTGGTTCCTGGTTCCCTCCGAGGAATAATCCTAATTTAAGTGACGGTGAGATGAAGCCTCATGAGGCATCGAACCACTTGAGCCAGTTGGTTCAAGAAAGGGTTCATCTCTCGAAACAGCCAGCTGTATCTCAACCACAGCTGAAGCAGTCATGTGGTACAGCCGGGCAGCAAGGCTTCTGATGTCATCATTTTTGGCTCCTCCCCTAAATGAAGCAAGCCTCGATACGCTCTATGCGGAAAAGCCCCCTCCATTACTCGAAACACACCTTGAAGCCTCTCATAACATCACTACCTTATTTAGTTTTGGTTTTGTACCGTTGACTCATTAAAGGATATTTTGTTGGACGGTTTTCCTCCTGCGCTCCAGTATCTCAGTGTAGCGTCAGTCGTCTATTTGTTTGAACAATGACCGTTAGCAGACTGACTGAATTAAATTTAAGTTATACGATGCAGGCTAGCCTGCAATTTAGAAAGTTTCCAGTTTATTCCTATTAATTTTTATATACCAGCATTCCCGTTCATGCTCATGGAAAGCATCCAACTTTAAAGAAATCCCAGAATTGTGAAACCCTTGTCAGATCAGTGAAGCAAAATTTAACTGAAGGGTTGCTCAGAGATTATAGTAAACCAAAGCAAGATGCTCTTAGTTTGCAACACTTTCTAAATAATCTGTGCCAGAAAAAGCAGCTGTGATAGTGTATTTAAGTGTGCGTGTGTGTGTATGTTTAAATTGTGGGGTTATAGTGACTGGGGAGAAGTCGAGGTGTTTGTTTAGACTCACACCACCATAAGTGGTCATAGCTGCCTGGCTGGGTGACTCTACGACCGTGCAACATTGCTTTGGGTGCAGAAGTTGTTCTGCGTGCTTACATCTGCAGATTTTGCTCAAGTGTCACACTGTCATTGTGCAAACAGGCCCAAACAAGCCACTCACAGATGGAGCCCACACAGGGGTTCAGAGGTTTCAAAACAGATCCAGAATGTGGTGCAGCAAATGACACTTCAAGAACTGAAGGGTAGAGACCTTTCCAGTGCTGGTATTGATAATGACTTCCTTTTATGACTTAAGATTCTATTAATTTATATTAAAGTATAAGGGAGGATTGGAGTGACATTGGCTGCGGTTACATGATGTTTTTTTAATTCGGAATTAAAATTAGGAATTAAATAATTCCGAATTAAACTATTTTCCTTTGAGTTTACATGGAAATAGTAATTCCGAATTAAGGTTTACATGGAAAACACGTTTGTTCGGCTTTATCCAACTCCGCTTTAGGTCTGGGGGTTGGGAAGGGTTCTGATTGGATAGGGGGGGGCGGACGTCTTTACATCTACCGGAAGAAAACAAACTTAGCTAACTGGTTAGCAACAACATTCCACTTATTTTTGACCTGGGTGGCGTCTCTGTCTGCGAAACCTCCTTCATTTAACCTGGCCGCTTTGAAAAGCTCACAATTTTTATGTTTCCTGCCATCTGTTTTTTAATTATTTCCAGTTCCTCCAAGCTATTTATTAAATAAATCGTCTCTGCTCTTGAAAAGCGTTTACTGCGTGTTGCCGGAATATAAGCGTCATCGCCACAGACGGGCAAGAGAACGAGCATGCGCAGAAAGACGGGAATTAATTTAAAGAGGAATGAGTGTTTACATGACCGCGGAATTACTTAATGCGGAATTAAAATGGGAATAAACCAGCCACTTACTTCGGAATTAAGTTAATTCGGAATTGACATTTTCATATGGAATTAAGTGTTTACATGGTAACTTTTATTCGGCTTTAACTTTAATTCTGAATTAAAGAGGAATTAAACTTTCCATGTAAACGCACCCATTGGGTGCTATAGAGCTGTAAATGATGGTATCTATGCAAATAGCTTTTGTCTGAGTCAAACTCAAGGAGTGCAGGGGATGCTGTCCAAGCAGACTGATTAAAGGTTTTCTTAACAATACCAATAAAATGGAAGAAGAAGCCAAACTATTGAAAACTACCCAAAACCAAAAACAGACAAAAGTGAAAGGGACGGATGTGTTTACGAACTGAACTGTGAAGCGCTGAAGCACTTCTTGGAGAATTTCAGGTTTCTAAGAAGACTTATTTCATAAACATTGTTTCTAGACAACTGCAGAGATGAATATACTGCAGGCGTCACATGATCCGGCCTGACTGATACAGCAGCGATACAACCGCTTGATTAAAAAGACAAGAAAATATATGAGCAGCTAATGTTTGAAGAATCCATGAAATTTTCCTTTCCTTCACTATGACTTATGTCTTCTTTTTTTTTCTCCTTTTAAAATTTACAAAGAACAACATTTACATCAAAGGGAGACCAACGGAAGACTTTAGGGTTGTTATTTCTGGTGGAAAGGGCAGCAGTCAGAAGAAAGGAGGACAGCTGCTGGATCTCACGTTGAAAAGGTTCTCGGTTTGAAGTCAAAGAGATCATTCAGTATATCATAACCTAAACTAAACATGATTTAATTGTTAGAGCACATTGGTGATCACATTTCAAACCAAAAGCAAAGCTGAGATCATTCGAAAACATGATGTGGAGGAGCGTTTTGTGGTTCACTGGAAGATTTAACACACTAGAGAGAGGTGGGCGTGTGCAGCGTTAAGCTGAATTCTACCAGCTGTACTGTCATGCAATTTGGAGTATCAGTTTTCTGATTACCAAATGATTTCATTTCAAACTGAACTTACTGGAATACAACACGGCATAGTGTAGGCAAATACAGCTGCATCATTTATGTTAGATTGGAACCACATCAGCCATGATGAGATTAAGTCTAAATGTAATTTGCCAATTCTTTATCTGTTCCTTAACTCTCAGTTCCCACAATGAAGTGAAGCACCGGCTTTAATCGCATCCTTTCTCATCACGAAAACTGTCAGAAAAAAAATGTCAGACAAGTCTGACCGGCTTGCAGTGCATTAAACAAGCAAAATAAGAAGAAAGAAAAAAAAAAAACAGATGATAGACAGAGGAAAAGGATGTTGCTGCAAGTCTCATGACTTTTATTTGATTTTCTTTTGATTCACATTTCATCTAGATTTTAGTGCAGAAATCAACCAATGCGCTCAGTCAAGCAAAGGCATTTCAGGCACAATTAATGTATAAGTGACATGAAACTTTTTTTTTAGATTTCATGGCTCTTGTTGCCTTTATTGACAATAGTCAGACATGTAGCAAAAGGTCACAGTCCAGGACTCGAACCTGGGAACCTGCACAGGGGCCGGAGCCTGTGCACGGGGGCCTTAGCCACTGGACGGGGGCCGGAGCCTCTGCACAGGGCCGTAGCCTCTGCACGGGGGCCGTAGCCTCTGGACGGGGGCCGTAGCCTCTGGACGGGGGCCGGAGCCTCTGCACGGGGGCCGTAGCCTCTGCACGAGGGCCGGAGCCTCTGCACGGGGGCCGTAGCCTCTGCACAGGGCCGGAGCCTTTGGGCCGTAGCCTCTGCACGAGGGCCGGAGCCTCTGCACGGGGGCCGGAGCCTCTGCACGGGGGCCGGAGCCTCTGCACGAGGGCCGTAGCCTCTGCACGAGGGCCGTAGCCTCTGCACGAGGGCCATAGCCTCTGCACGAGGGCCATAGCCTCTGCACGAGGGCCGTAGCCTCTGCACGAGGGCCGGAGCCTCTGCACGGGGGCCGTAGCCTCTGCACGAGGGCCTAGCCTCTGCACGTGGGCCGTAGCCTCTGCACGAGGGCCGGAGCCTCTGCACGAGGGCCATAGCCTCTGCACGAGGGCCGTAGCCTCTGCACGTGGGCCGTAGCCTCTGCACGAGGGCCGGAGCCTCTGCACGAGGGCCGTAGCCTCTGCACGAGGGCCGGAGCCTCTGCACGAGGGCCATAGCCTCTGCACAAGGGCCATAGCCTCTGCACGAGGGCCGTAGCCTCTGCACGAGGGCCGGAGCCTCTGACGGGCCAGCTCTGCACGAGGGCCGGAGCCTCTGCACGAGGGCCATAGCCTCTGCACGTGGGCCGTAGCCTCTGCACGAGGGCCGTAGCCTCTGCAGGGCCGAGCCTCTGCACGAGGGCCGGAGCCTCTGCACGGGGGCCGGAGCCTCTGCACGGGGGCCGGAGCCTCTGCACGAGGGCCGTAGCTCTGCACGAGGGCGTAGCCTACGGGGCCAGCCTCTGCACGTGGGCCGTAGCCTCTGCCGTGGGCCGTAGCCTCTGCACGAGGGCCGGAGCCTCTGTACGATGGCCGTAGCCTCTGCACAGGGGCCGGAGCCTCTGCACGGGGGCCGTAGCCTCTGCACGGGGCCCTGCACGGGGTAGCCTCTGTATAGCCTCTGCACGTGGGCCGTAGCCTCTTAGGCCTAGCCTGTACGATGGCCGTAGCCTCTGGCCGTAGCCTCACGTGGGCCGTGGGCCGGAGCCTCTGTACGTGGGCCGTAGCCTCTGTACGATGGCCGTAGCCTCTGTACGTGGGCCGGAGCCTCTGTACGATGGCCGTAGCCTCTGTACGATGGCCGTAGCCTCTGTACGTGGGCCGGAGCCTCTGTACGTGGGCCGGAGCCTCTGTACGATGGCCGTAGCCTCTGTACGATGGCCGTAGCCACGGCCGTAGCCTCTGTACGTGGGCCGGAGCCTCTGTACGTGGGCCGTAGCCTCTGTACGTGGCCGGAGCCTCTGTACGTGGGCCGTAGCCTCTGTACGAGGGCCGTAGCCTCTGTACGATGGCCGTAGCTCTGTACGATGGCGTAGCCGTACGATGGCCGTACTCTGTACGTGGGCCGGAGCCTCTGTACGATGGCCGTAGCCTCTGTACGATGGCCGTAGCCTCTGTACGATGGCCGTAGCCTCTGTACGTGGGCCGGAGCCTCTGTACGATGGCCGTAGCCTCTGTACGTGGGCCGGAGCCTCTGTACGTGGGCCGGAGCCTCTGTACGATGGCCGTAGCCTCTGTACGATGGCCGTAGCCTCTGTACGATGGCCGTAGCCTCTGTACGTGGGCCGGAGCCTCTGTACGTGGGCCGTAGCCTCTGTACGATGGCCGTAGCCTCTGCACGTGGGCAGGAGCCTCTGCACATGAGGAGGCTGCTCGAGCAGGTGTGCTTTCCAGCAGCCCTTCATTTAGACTTTTACAAGAAAACAGGAACAAATGTTGTTGTAAAAACTCAATTTACAAGTGAAAGAAATGTCCCTTTGACCACAGTTTGTTCAAGCAGCTGAACTATGTGAGGATTATAAAATTGAACTGTTTCACTGATGTTGTGAAAATATTTAGGATCATTCTAGTTTTTGATGAAAGATGAAAGATGAAAGGGAGGTTTTACTCAAAATGTCATAAAACTCTTGAAAATGCTAATAATGGCCATAGTATAAACGGTGCAAAACTAATGATAAGAAGCAATGAGATCACCCCTGAGAAAGGAAAATGTCCTTTTTTATAATGAGCTGCATGTTTCCCAGTCTCCTAACAGGCTTACCAGTCAAGATGGTGGCATCTTCCCCTGCTTCAACTTCCAATATATCAAAATCCATCATCAAATACATCCATGTGCCCAGGAACACAAGGGTAAGCAGTCGAAACACACCCACCTTTTTCCTTTAACACCCCTTTTTTGGCTTAATCACCAAGAAAACTGGGAAAGCCAACAAAACGTAATAATGAACATTTTAAAAGCATCTTGCATCAAAAAGCATCAGAGCATGAGCCGAAGTGAAGCAGTAACGTGGAGTATGAGAAATTACAGCCAGCAGCTTTTCCACCACGCTACGGAAACGACACAGCAAACCTTTAAATAAGCGTAATATGGGCTCTTAAAGTCTAAAACCTGATGATTCTTAGATAATGCTCACAAACTGAAAAATGTCTAAAGGTCTGTCTGCCACCTGACCATCAATGAACTCCTCTAAATAAATCTAATGAACAATACACAGCAGCTGAAAGACAACAGACAGACCTTAATTCAAGTCAGCTTCACCAAACAAATCTGAACCTAATATCGCTCTTTATTTATATTTTCTTGTAGTTTTCATATCAGAAAAAAAAGGCACGGCAACGCAGTAATTTTTCTTTTTACATCTTTTACAATTATCCACCATCAGTTTCTAAAATAATCTCAGGAGGAAAATAGCACATGTGGTTTCAGAGTCATGCCTCATTTTCCATGAAGAACTGCTTTAATAATTGTTTGCAAATTTTCGGGGAGTTTGCAGAAGCAGTGAATGAGTTATTATCTGAAGGCTTGCAGTAAGTCCGGTAAGTGAGGAGGCGGGCTGATTCAAATCTCTTCACACGGCTGAAATAAACGGACTTTTGTGCTTTATAATGCAAGCCCTGAAAACAGAGAGAGAAGCTGCAGTCCTGTGTGAATGATTAAGATCGCAAAGGGGATCCTGAGTTTGAGCTGCAGCGTTTGAATCTTTGCAGGCGGTCGTCAGCGTCTCTTTTTCACTCGGACCTTTGTAAAGCTCTTCTGCACGTAAATCATTTAGATGCAGATTGAGATTAGAGATCACACAATGTATTTATGTCCAATATGCGAACTTCACAGGCCCATACAGAAACCTAACGCTAAAATCTGTTCGCCCAGTTTGGCACAGCACGGACCTCTTAGACACCCAGAAGTGTCCGGATTTGTAGACGAGTGCAGATCAGCTCTGTGACTAAGAATCAGCAGAGGAGAAACTGAAAAGGGTTTTGGAGATGAAATACAAAGAGACTCTTTCTTGTTGAAGTATTAATAAGAAAAAAAAGGGAGCATCTGCTGTCGTATGCCTATAAATAGTGCATGTGTAATCGCACGTATTCTAGTACACACAAACACGCACAAGTGCACAATTTCAAGTTTCAGTGCACAGTCTTTGAGCTGAAACTCTTTTCTGCTCCTTTGAAGTACAAAAGAAACCTTTTTGAATGTGTAGTTTGTTTTTTTTAAAGAGGATCCAAACATAATGTCACAATAATCACAAAGTAATTATAAGGTAGGACATTTGTGCTCTGATCGTGGTAAACTGTGCCTCAGTAGTTCACTCACTAATCAGAACTACCTCTTGTTTATTCAACAGCATCTGTGTGACTCAGAGGAAAAGACGGCGCTGCATCCAGCGCAGAGTCGCTACATCTGTATTTGTTCCGATGCTCGTGAGCTCTCAGCTACCTCCACCTTCCTCTGACATACCGTTCTCCAAAAGTCTATGAGAAAAATTCCCTCCAAAGCACAAATGACAACACGACTACTGTTCTTTGTATCACTTGCAAACATATCTACTTGTGAACCGTGATACTTCTGTGCGCCCTGAGTCCTGCGCTGTCCTCAGCAGTAATGTGCTCTCGGTTGATGTGCGTCTTAGTTATTTAGGTTAATGCGTTTGCCCGTGGGGCATATTTCCATTCTGGCTTCTCCTGCACACACATCTTTTTTCCAAACTGCTGTGCCATTACTGTTCATTCACACTGATTTCTTTGCTATTACTGCAGCCGCACACCGCTGGGAAAACCTTATAACCTTCACGGCCACGTGTCTGTCTGCGGTAGCCATTGATAGAGTCCTTGTTAAAGTGTCTTTTATTGTTGCAGTTCAATGACACACAGTAGGATCCTGTTATGGAGCACAATGATCGTTGCATCGATATTCAAAGCAAAGCGACTTCTACCCTTTCTGGGGGTCGCCACAGCAGACCACTGCGTTTGCTCCTCCTGACACAAACCTCCACATTTATCCGGGCTTGGGCCCTGCAGGTGAGAACACTGGCTTGCGACGTGCCAGTGGCTCCACAGATCTTAATCCTGACAGGGACGTATGTTCAGGTGGAAGAGCAGACAAGAGCAGAAAACGACGTATTGTGATCAACTCAGGGTACAGACACATCAAGAAGACATCTCCATTAACAGGGATTTGGCTCAGAGATTGAAATGCAGCATCCAGAGCAAACTGAAGAGATTTTAAGGGTCAAAGCTGTAAACATGAACTATGATTTTAAAAAAAAGAAAGAAAGCTGTATTTCCCTTGGTCATGAATCTGTTTGTAAGAGTACCCTCTAAGAGAATTTACCCTCTTTGGCATTTTTCCTATTTTCTTTGTCTCATAACATCGAATTAAAATGAATTCTCATGTCGTGTTGATCATAACCTGTATGAACTTTCTCATGATATGAGCGACGTGACCTGCCAGCCGCTTGTGCGACGAAAAATCAGAAAAATAATAAAAGCCTGAGCTTGCAGATGTATAAATGTACAGGAGCCCTCTTGTGCAGCAGTTACAGCTGTAAGCCTCTTTGGGTTTATCTCTGAAAGTCAGAACTGAACTCTTGTTTAATTTTTCTCTTTTCCTCCACATCGAACCGAAGCGGTCTTGGATAAGAAACTTGGATTTTGGATATTAAAGGCTGGATATTGGTCTGATTCCATCTTTGACTTCGATTAAAGGTGAGGTGTGGTCAAATATCTAAACAGAATTCACAACGTTCACAGGAACATAAGCATTTTATCAAGGTGAGCCATGTCAGGGAGGATAAGTGAAAAATAGTTTTCACTTATTTTTCTTTGTAACAATTCTGACCCAGAAACGGACAGTTTACAAAATCATTGCAAGCTCAATATTCTCACAACGTTCATGTCCATTATGGCTGTACAGTATATTGATTTCTATCCAGAGCTCTATCTGAAGACATATATATGAAAACAAACAAAAAAAAAAAAGTAATCAGGCAGTTGGTCACCTGCATGTGAGTGTTTCATGGTAAGGTTTGATGCTGATGCTGGCGCTGCGGTCCCTTCGGACTGGTCCAGGCTCAATGGTGGGCAGCCCTGTGGCAGAGGTGGTGGTCGTCCACGTGGAAGAGATCCTCCTCAGAAGAGCGGGGTGGAGACTCCGTCTCAGACGCTGGGCACAGAAACACACAGGAGAACACACACACACAATTAAAACCACTGGAAACCCATCTCACAGTGATGACAGCGACTGATTGTGCATTTAGATAAAAAGCACTGAGAGTACTTCCACCTGTAAGATAAAGTTAATGGAGACATTCAGTTTGTCTCCTGTCAGATTTATCAACTAGACGGGGACGGCTTGATCCTGTAAACTGAAACAGATGAAGGAGATGATAAGCTGCAGCAGCTCTGTCATTTTTATTTTACGGCATCCAAAATTGTGGTCATTAAAGAGATGCATCTTTTTTCTATTCCAATAGTGGGTTGTGTGAGGTGGACACCAATCACAGCACTCTCAGTCTAGAGAATCAGGGAAAAGTTCTGACAATGAGCTAAGCTAACAGCAAATTCGAGTGAAAACCGCAGAGGAGCAAAACTACCACCATTTAAAGCAACTCAAACCTAATAAATCTCATAGATGAGCCAAATACTGTATAAGATACATTTATACTGAGTTAGGTTAGCCTTGCCTTTTCTTTTTGCAAGAAGCCCATGCTTGCAACATAGTTTGCGGTCCATGTAACACAGTCAGTGCTGCAACGCTGTTGTCACAAACACACTGTTTTATGTACGTGACGTGACATTTATCCAACACAGAATTCCCCCCAACAGCTATTAAACTGATGATGTCTGAGTTGTTTTAAATGGTGGAAGTTTGCTCATTCTAAGTAGCTATTAGCTTAGCTCCCCATCAGGACGCCATGTGATCGCCGTTCCCTGCAGGTGAAACACCAACTTCTCAGAAATCACACTAGCCCTCAAAATCAAGGTGTCAGTGTAATGAACATAGACCATCTACAGGCAGCTGTGTCAGCAAGGCTCCTCACGCTATATAATTACAGCAGCAGTGTCAGTGCGCTGCCAGTCTTGCAGTGCCTTCAGATTCATTTCATCATATGGATTATGCCTGTGTGCTGCTCATTCCCTCTGTAAGACCCTTTTTGTTTTATTCACCCAGTCGCAGGCTTCATCTGCCTTGCTCTTTCCCTAAATTCCCAGTGGTCTTTGCCCTTGTGACGCCTCCATCTGTTTGCTGCCATGCAGCAGTTTGGCACAGCACCGCTGAACATGGCTGTCTCACTTCAGCCCAGTCCTCCGCAGCGTGACCTAGAAAATACAGCCTCAGAATCCTGAATGAAGACTCTCCACAACATGAAAGCTTATACAGGGAGTAAAAACAGGCATATGTACTGCAACGGGGACTTGGTTTACAATATTTGGTCTGTCTTTCATTGGCTTACATTCACTTTGGAGGTGTCATTTTTCTCATCTGCACAAAAAGTACACATGCACCAGATACTATATCCAGGTAGTTTTCTATAGTGAAAACGGGCATATTTTGAACTGAAGTAATGGTGTTATTATAACGATAAGTCTGCTCCACTGTTCAGATCTTCAACGAAAGCACTGCAGATGCTGAAGCAAAAAGAAATGAAGCAAACATGTCACAGATGCATACATCACCATATATCACCTTCGGCGACAGCACAGGAAAAGCAGGCGATCTTCACAAAAAGAAAAAAAAAACATCTGATGCCAGCTGATTCTATAAATTGACACATATCTGTACCATTTAAGGGAGAAAAGTGAGACCACTGAAGCTTTGATTGTTTTCTTATCTTTGAAAGGTGACGTACTGTGCATCTTTTTTTATTTCTGCTGCTATTTTGCAAGACAGAGAAAATGTACCTCTGAAAACGTCCATGAAGGCATCAGTATATGCTGCAACTGGATTTTAAATGAACCAACGGACTGAAAAGCCTTCTTTCTTCACTTACTGCTTTGACTCCTGACATTATTCTTCCCAGCAGTTAGAGCAGGACGCTCATGGGAAGGAAAGTCTTAACAAGGTGCGGTTTGCATTTACTACTTACAAAGCTCAGAAGATGAAAAGGGGAGCTGTCAAAGAAGCTTTGTTGGAGAGCATGAAATAAGCCTAATGACAGAGCAAACCCCACCAACACACCAGCTGTGTAAGACAGCCAGACCGGCCATCGTCACCCGATGGGGAGCTGGATATAAAATGATGGTGCAGGTCCAGTTTTGCTGATATGCACTTGCTCCTCGTTGCAACCTGCGTACAGATTTGTGTTGCCCGTCCTCGGCTACTCGCCTTACATACATGCATTCACACAGACTTTCTGGCTCTGCACATCTGTCATGTTGACACAGCTGTGGCTATGAAAGGGAGAACAGTCCTCCAAGCAGCAGACGTGCTCTATTTTTCTTCTCTCAACTCCACGAAAATGCACCCTTTCATATGATGCTGAGAGCTCAGAGAGCAGGAGGCGTTCATTGGCCGAAACATGGGCTAAAAGATTAACATGTGCGGGGAGTGTTGCGTGGTGTATAAATCATTTGGCCTTAATAAAGTGGACAAGATTGCCATCTAAGGATTATTTCAGCTGTTTCCAAGTAAAACTGTTTTGTGTCTGACTCTTTCAGTGCTTCTGATGAACAGCTCAGGCTTTTGATATTTAGGTGAGTGCCTTCCAGCCCCACTGATCTTCCCAGTGGAGCGTAAATCAGGAGAGTAATTCATCGTCCTACCTTGTGTATGGACGTCCTCTCTCCTTTCTCAGGTCCCTCCTCTGAGTCGGAGCAGGAGTAGGTGTCGCTGGGGTTAAGCAGGGGGGCCGGGCGCGGTCGGTGCAGCGGCTGGAAGGTGAGCTGGGTGGTTAGCAGGTTGCTAACGGCCCGCAGTGACGTGCAGGTGTTGGGTGGCAGAGACGGGTCAGCCAGCAGGTCTGTGATCAGTCCATGGGCCTCTCCCATCACCGCTATGTCCACCATGACGGTCGTTCCTGATGACTATGCATTGACAAAGAGACGGAGGAGTAAGAAATAATCAAACATTGCTGCTGCAGATAAAGGTAAGTTAATTCCAGTTTACAGTTGGGTCTGATAGAGATTTCACATTCGTGTATTTCAGTTGAATGCTGTTTCTCTAAAGGGGTTTTTATACAGGATGCACAACTATGGAGTACTTAAAATGCACAACAATGTATGAAATACATTGAAACAACTGTAAGGAGCTAAGCAAAATCAAGCAAAATCTTGTTCATACTGATGTAGAGAAACGTATATGTCAGATCCTGCTGGATGAAGCCACCAAAAAATGGGTACACTATGCTCATGTTTTCCAGTTATTCTGACCCTGTCGTCTAAACATTACAGCAGAACATCAAGACTGATAAAACCAGATATTTTTACAATCTTCCAGTCTCCGAATTTTTGTGAGCCTTTGAGAACTGTGGCTTAAATTTCTTGTTTTCAGGTGATAGGACTGTCATCTGGATTATAGTATTCTGCTTCTGTGGCCCATCTCCATCAGGTTGTGCATTCTGAGTCTCTTCTTCATACGTATGACGTCATGAGTGGTTATTCTAAATTACTTAGGCCTTCTGTCTTAATCCAGTCTTTTAATTGTCCGGTGCACCATACACAAAGTCAGGACTGATTCAATAAGTAAAGTTTATGTAATAGTGCATCTGCTGATTTTCTTCTTCTCTTTGTGTTCGTGTGCATTTTAAACTGTTGTCAATATCAGTTCCCAAGTATTTCTACTGTTACACAACTTCTACTATTGCTTACTAATCATCTCAGGTGAGACAGATGAAGGAGTTTTCCTAAAATCAACAACCTTCTCTTTAGTTTTGGACACATCACTGTCCAAAAATGATGCCCTACACCAGCGGTCCCAACCTTTTAGTCACTTCAGACTGGTCAACATCCTCTGTACATGTTAAAAGAAACTGTCCAAAGACGTCTGTTTTTTGCTGTCTGGGTTAAATTTTGGTGCTCAAGTGCCCGAGTTGTAACAGTGAGAATCCGGTCATTTTTCAAAATAAAGGTTTTTTCAAAATAAAAGCTCATTTAGACTCATATAATGAATAATCATATAATGTATAATCATCATATAATGAATCATTATATGAATGAATAAACTTGCCCTACACCACTGCCCTACACCAATCAACAAATTCAGGAACTACAGGTCTATGATGCTGTTTGTCACCCAAATGAAACTATGACTGCATGTCACCTGAAAGTGTAATAACTGATGGCTCTCATGCAGACTCAAGATGTCAAAGGATGCCGTCCTGTGGTGAAACTTTGGAAGACAAATAAAGCGTCAGTTGAAGTGGCAATAACTTCAACACGCTGTGACCTTATAAAAAAAATCAGTGAGCCAACAGATTTGACCAACATCTAAACTCAAAGCGGACAAAAAAACAAACAAACAATGAAGTCCAGCTTCTAGATGTGTCAGGACTAATTTCAGAAGGGTTTCCTTGAGACCTTGCTGATGCTGCTGCTGGTCACAGGATGCAGGCTCGCGCATCTGTTGCCTGGTTACGGTCAGCAGCGTCAGCAGTCCACGAGTTAGCCACAGATGTCTGTACTGAACTCAGATCAAACCGAACTATGACTTCTTCTCCCATCTGACGCTGACAAACGTGTCATTGACGCCGCTTCAGTCAAACTGAAGTGGATCTAAGTCCGTCTGGACTTTCTCAGTTAATGCCCCCTTAGCAAGGCCTTTTCTGCAAATTTGCCACTGCTCAGTGTACATCTTCTTTGCATCTCTGGCATCCTCTCTGCAAAACCATTATTTCTGTTTGTTGTGTCTTTAAAATGGCTGTCAAATGTATTATATACATATATGCTAATCACAACAAAGAGCATCCCTCCCACTTACTCCCAGACTCTGATCCAATCTAGCAGTTACTTGTAATATTGTGTGCTTTAATATAACATCAAGAAACACTCACCATTGTTTTTTTTTTTTACTCATTTTAGTGAAAGGTCTATGTCTCTTGAAAAGTGTTAACCAAATTGTTTCAAAACTGCACTTGATTCAGGAAAAAAGCCCAGACAATAAACAGACAGGAAAAGTACAGACAATAAACAAGCACAATCACATCTATAAGAGAAAAACCAAATAATTAAGACATTTTTGGGTGTCGTGTCCCTCTGATATTATACAAAGCTTTGTTTTTGCTGCCACCGTGTCACACTAAGTGGCACAGCTGCAGGCTCACATCAAAGACTATTTTATACCTTATATGGCTCCTTTTGAGTTCACAGGAGCAAAAACATGAGGAGGAGCAGCGAGCGGTAATTTACAGTAGTAGATGCTGACGTACCAGTGAACAGTTTAAACACCAGGACAGCGATGTTAGAGTGGAAACACGTTTAGCGCAGCTGTGCATAACTTGATGCTTAATAAATGGACTCATTAGCGCGGCCTCAGCTGGAATCTGACCTTTGACCTCCACGCTCCCGATCTCTCAAATGGCCAGCAGCCATCACCTGTCCTGACCATCTGCTGCACAGCTTTGAAGGTATCGGCGCAGCGTGAGCAAGCCTCCCTTTCACTGGGTGAAGTGAAAAGTTCACAAGAAACTCTTAATTGCTGTGCCTTGAGCGGCTGAAAAACCACAACTGAGCACAAGTCGGTCTTGGCTGCAGGTTAAATTATCTAATAAGCCCACAAGTTCCCTTTTTCTTCTCAAAGAATGTTATCAGATTTTTCTCTCCAAATGTCCCATTCACTTTGACACCAGCTGCCAGGCACCGAGAATTGTTCTGTTTACACTGGCCAACGGGAATATGGTTGACCCGAAAAACATATGTGTGAAAACCTTTCATCCGTCTCCACTTGTGGGAACGGAAAAAGGTTTCCCATTTTATTTTCCTAGTATATCATCAGATAAGTCACTTATGCAATTCATGCAATTTTTCCTGTTGGTAAGCAAAAATACAAACGGTGTGTGCTCGCTGCGAGCAAACGTGCGTGATGATGACACATTCGATAAATCTGATAAATGAGCGGGAATGGAACCCTGCTAATGGTGTTTGGGCCAGCCCTGCAGGCCGCGTCAACAGACACGTACGTCTTCCTCACGGAGCACAGCATGGAGCGTCATTAGGCTCTCTAGAAGTGGACCTCAATGGTCAAAAATAGAGGAGCGAAGATGAATGTGTTGGGCTGGAATATGGCCAGTCACCGAACGCACAGGACCTGGCTTTAAATGTCAGATTCATTTGAGGCATGGGCTTCGGGGAACAAAGGTATCTGACCACCACAGAGTCTGTGTTACTCTTGAACAGTTACAATACATGTCTTCTTCAAAATATTAGCAAAAATACATATATACATAAATAAATGCTTCCTCTGAACCTCTCACCAAAGACTGAATGTGAAGTCTCAACCTTTCCAGACTAGAGTCTTAAAATATCCTCATAAAGTTGAGTTTTGCCTGGAAAGTTCCTAAACTGGAGTTTCACCCCTAATGCTGCTAATCTTCCAACAATCATCGTTAAACCTTAAGAACGGACATCCTGGAACAGATCGTGTTGTGAGTTACATAACACCGTAATGTTAAATAAGCACATACTGTCATGTTCGATGATTTTTTTCAAAAATCATGCTATTTTTCCACAGTTGGGTGGTGGATGGTCGTACCTAGAAGGACTATAAAAAAAGGGGAACATGTTGGTGGTAAACCTGCTCTCATATTCTCCTCGCATAGACTGCAATCCAAGATGCAATATTATACTGTTAAAAAATTAGAGATGCCCTCTTTTTGTTAATAAAGACAACATAAAGAGTCATCAGTAATAAAAACAGCAAGAAGCCTGAAAAAGCGACAAGCTGACAGATTTAGATGTTGTGAAAAATGCCGTACTCAATATGGAAAACAAATGTAAATCAACTTCAGACTCAACAGCAATTAAAACAATGTTAAAACAATACTTTGATGTTTTTGGAAATCCGCTTTATTGAGCAAAATTAGAAAGGAAAACAGAAATTCATCATGCATCTGCAGTACACAGAAAGCTTTCAGCAGCAATTTCTCATAAAAGGGAAACTAATACCATACAGCCTGATGACATTTCATTCCAAGAACCACCTCTGTGGAGTCAATTCAGCGCCAAACATATTGCAAATCAAAATCCAAATTCTGAGAACCAAAACCTCGAATCAGAGAAGGAACACTCAGAATCTGTAACCAAGAAATCAAACTCTATAAACTAGAGCACCAACGTCTTTCTCAGTTAAACTTTCCTTTTCTCACTATTAGCTCTAAAACCATCTCCATTTTCAAACCGCTTTCTTAAATGTGTTTTTTTTTCTATTCTTGGTTGCATTTCTAAAAAAATGGGTGTCAAATCAGCGCTACATCAATCCACAGCAGGGGAGGCGGGACCTGGCCGAGATCTAGCAGCTCATTGGCTACTGAATCACACGTCACTTTACGCTGATGTCAGAGCACCGAACGGATGCTATAAATGCGGTGTTAGCGACTTAGTCAGCTGATTATTGACTATCGGTGAAAAAGGGAACACTGTTTCTTAATGATGGACAAGTGAACTTTAGGTGCATTACCTCCACCTGCTGGGCAGGTGTGTGTGCATCAGTGTTACACATGGCAGAGAAATTAGGGAAGTGTTTTTTTTTTTAACAAGCTATTTTTTCAAGTAATTAATTGATCAAAATTAACCTGTTAAAATCCCATCACTAACATTATTTTTTTATGTATCCTCCAATTTTTTTTGTCTGTATCCTCCACAGCTTCTGTCAGCAGATCTATCCTTACTTCAACATCATTGCAGGTATTGGTGTTTATTTGATTATTAACTTTGTTAAAGTTAGAAACACTACAATGGTAGCAGCTGTCTCAACTAAAACTCATGATTACTTCATATTTTGTTGTTTTTGTTTTAATGAAATGAGTATTTTATAGACAAATATGGATAATTATTTAAAACAACACATGTGACTACAAAGATGGCTCAGGAGATAATATTTCTTTTGTAATTAAATTAAATTAAATTTTATTTGTATAGCGTCTGTTACAATGTCAATTGTCTCTGGGCACTTTACAGAGACCCAGAGCATGATACCCGAGCAAATATCATTAACTAAAAATATAATATTCAATCCTTAAACATGGATAATGGAAAGTAAAAAAACTCCTACACAGGGAGAAAAAAAAAAAAAACCTTTCAGCCAAACAGTGGCAAGGAAAAACTCCACTTTAAAAGGAAGAAACCTTGAGCAGGACCTGGATCATTTGAAGAAAAGCATATATGGAACCATGAATGAACCATGAATGACTGACTGATGATTTCTTTCCACGCAGGATGAAACCATGTATGTCAGAACTAAACTGCAACCTTCAGAATAAGGTCAAAGAGTTCAGTCGAGACCTTTTAAGCAACCGAACCTTCATAATCCTGGATTTACTCTGTTCTGACAGAAAATGTCAGTTCTAGACTGGATTATTGTAATTTGTTGTTAGCAGGATGTCCAAAAAGCTCGCTGAATAGCCTCCAGTTGATCCAGAATGCAGCAGCGAGGGTGCTGAAAAGGAATCCTGTATGCAAGATCACATCTCTCCCGTGTTAGCCTCCCTCCATTGGCTTACAGTGAAATTTCAAATTGAGTTTAAAATTCTGCTTCACACTTATAAGGCCCTTAATGGCCTAGCTCCTCATTATTTACGAGACCTGATAGCACGCTATGCTCCTAATAGAGCTCTATGCTCTCAGACTGCAGGATTACTCATCGTTCCTATATTATCTAAAAGTAGGTTTGGAGGATGGGCTTTTTGCTACCAGGCACCTTTATTACAGAACCAGCTACCAGTTTGGGTTCAGGAGGCTGGCACCACCTCCATCTTTAAAACTAAATTGAAAACATTTCTGTTTAGTAAAGCCTACAGTTAGTCTAAACAATAGTGTGTAGGGGCTAATAGTGTTAGCTATAGTTGTAGGAGCTAAGACTAGAGTAGGCTCGTCTAAATCACAGCTTCATCATAGCTATGCTGCTATAGGCCTACGCTGTAGGGGGACACCAACATGATCTGCTGAGTGGTGTCTCCACTGCTCTTCTCCCTTTCCTTCACTTTCCCCCTCCCTTCCTCCTCCTCCAGCTCAATTCATAGTTCATTAGCAGCACCGTGTTACTATAACTGTGCTCCAATTTCTTTCCTGTAGTTTGTTGTGCTGTTTTGCCCCCATTTTTTCTCTTTTCTTTCTGTATGTTTACAGGGGGTGCCTGCTGGCATGGTGACCGGTGACCTAGTCCTCTGACCATCTCATCTCAGTGCTGCTACCTGCATCTGTTTATATAGTCATTTCATTCAGTCATTTGTGTGCTCTCCTCTCTCTGTCTCCTCCTCTCTGTCCTGTCTCTCCCTCTTTTCTTTTTTTACCCAGCTGGTTTTCAGCAGGAAGGTCCCCCCATATGATCCAGGTCCTGCTCAAGGTTTCTTCCTCTTAAAGTGGAGTTTTTCCTTGCCGCTGTTTGGCTTAAAGGTTTTTTTCTCCCTCTGTGGGAGTTTTTACTTGCCATTATCCTTGATTTGGATTTAATATTGTAATTTTAGTTAATGATATTTTCTCAGGGTCATGCTCTGGGTCTCTGTAAAGCACCTAGAGACAATTGACATTGTAACAGACGCTATAGAAATAAAGTTGAATTGAACTGAAATTGAATTTCCGCTTGGTTCGGTCAAAACTTTCTGCTCGAGGGCTGCATTCATTTTTGTCAGATGGTTTAGGATTCCCTTAGCTGTTCTTTTTGGGTTTCTAGCTCCTCCTTCAGGTTTCTCACCTCTGGTCTCTGCTCACATATCGTGTGAACTCATGCTTCAGGTCTGACTGGTCCCTGAACAGGATCCTGACTGAGTGTAAAGATTTCCGGTATGTAACTCTCAGCCTCTTCTGAGGCCTCAACTTACTTGTCTTTGTTTCTTTTTTTCAATTACATTTTTCATGTACCAAATGTCAGCAAGCTCATTCATCTAAACTTTCATTTCCAACAGGCTGAAGGGATTAGGGGACTTACCAAACAAACAAAAAAAAAAAGAGTTTTCATCTCGTATTGACTTCTGCATTCTGAGTGGAAGGGTGATGGTTGGCCCGTGAGTTGACTGGCTCTGACTGGCTTTCCAAGGGGACCGATCCTGCTTTATTTATTTTTTTTACATACCAAAAACAACCAATCAAATTTCTTCCTGCTTGGTACACAAACAACCCACAAGCTTGACATGAGTGTAAAATTTCCATGTACAATTTCAGCTGTGTAGCTGCGACTCGATTCGATTCATTGAAGCGGGAAAAGTTGAAAATCCCCCGTGTTTTGATGGAGAGGCAACACTATCGACACGATGCATGGAAACCACAATTCAGTTTGGCACCGGATGACATCACCCCATTCAAAGTCTGTGAAGACGGACGCAGACCAGCCCTGCTTTAGACTACTGATGAAAGAATAAATAAACAGATGAGTGACTTAATGAATATTTAAACAAATTAGAAAAGCACTCGGAGAGCGCAGACCTCCGCCAAGCACAACAGTTCTCCCATATAGCGATTTACAGATTGCGATAAGATCCGCGTTCTGGATCAGATCCGGATCAGCCTTTGAAATTTGATAGAGTTCCCATTGTCCCTGAGTCAAATTTCATGAGTTTTGGACAATAATTAACGGAGATATTGAGAAACAAAATTGACCAAAATGTTATCAAAAATTTGAAAGTGATCCAGAATCCAGGATTTCTTCCGGATCGCACCCAAAATAAAATCAGTTCTTCCTTTTCACATTTCAGACAACCCCTGAAAATGTCATCAAAATCCACTCATAACTGAGTTATCTTGTACACAGACAAACAGACAGACAGATAAATGCCGGCAAAAACATTACCTCCGTGGCGGAGATAATAAAAATATTAAAAAAAGATTTATTTATTTATTTACAGATTTAATGACAATTTCTTCATTTTGCCATTCATTCTGAATATGTGAGATAGTGTCCTCTATACAAATGTGATGTCATCCAGAAATCACTTATCCTGCCTTTTAGTATCCTGCTGTGGAGCAACTGCTGATTAACAAGTTACCTTTTGCTATCCAGAAAGTCATTTTATTTTGAAAGCATGTGGCTTCATTCATTCTTTCAGCCATGTGGCATTATTGCAGCTTGCCAGTCTCCTCTGTTCAATGGGCAGGAAGCTCGCTGTTGATAAAACCCAGCAAAGTCTGATATTATCCTGATGTCAGCCCCTGACGCATCCGTTGGTGCTCCTCATCCGATCCCTGCGCCAGCTTCTCTGGTCGTAAAACTACACGTCTGTGCTCCACTCTTTCACAAGCCCCTCGCTTTTGTTAAGAAGCTACATTAGCTGAATACCAGCATCAATAAACAGATTTTATGGCTCCTCAACAAGCTTAAGTCATCTACTAAACCATGCCTGGACACTCTGTTATAACAGTATACAATGATGAACAGCAGTAAACATCATCAACGGCACATTGGAACTATGTGTCTATAGCTGTGCGATAGATTGAGACCAACACAGCAGTTTGTTTAAACTAAACTGAAGGATGGACAAAATAAATCGGAAATCATTCCTGAAGAGTGAGAGGCTGTTTATTCACATAGATCTGTCCTACGTAGCTGTGTATGTAGCTTCAACTCTTAGACTGTGCCAGGACCAAATGATATGAAGGATTAATTTGTTTGTTACGACCAGCAAAAGAGGGAAAGAAAAGGAATTCAAAGGGTTAATCACTTTTCTATGGCATGAAACTATAATAAAAAGTAAAACCAGTGTAGAAAAGGATTCATTCAGAGGATGTTTGCTTAAATGTACTAAACATGCAGTTATTAAATTTGCTTTCTATATTTCTTGCAGGGATCATTCAGAAACACTGACAACACATTTGTCCTTTGGAATGAAACTGATAAATGTAAGTAGTGGCTGCTAGTAGGGATGCACATGGTTAACCGTTTACCTGTTAACCAATAACAGTAAATCTAACCGCTTAATACTAATGGTCAATTTTGTTTTTAAGCTACATAATTCAATCAACTCATGGGGGCGTGTCGACAGGTGCAACAGGCCTCTGATTGGTCAATTCTACATCCGCGTAGAAAAGAGCGCGTCATCGAAAAAATGAGGAAGTACCCACATCTGTACGATTCTGGTTCTCCACACTACAAAGACAGCACATATTCTAGTAATTCATGGAGGGAGATTGCGATGAATATGGGTCTGGATATGGCCGAGACGGTGAGGAAGTGGAAAAACACAAGAGATAAGTTTAGTAAGTTTAGCTAGTTCGTGATTGTTGCTCTTGCGTTGTGGCGTGGAATAACATAGCGGAGACCGCGCTAGTGTAAATCAAAAGTGATGGCTGCATCTCATGTGACAAGCTGACGGCGACACATTGCTGCGAGAGTATACACGGGGAAGTGTCCGCATGCGTCCACGACAACGCGTGCAACATCGTGGCAGCCAACCCTCCCAGACTTATCGGTTAACGGTTATTAATCGTTAAAAAGGGGCGTCGGTTAACGGTCATTAAAAAAATCCAAAATGTGCATCCCTAGCTGCTGGTGTTTCCTGCTGTGGACACCCACATCTACTTTACAGAAGTGTACCTGCAAAATGCAGTGGACAGATGAAATCCATTTGGTGCAACAAACAAAACCCTAATGTCTATTTTTTTTCCCTAAAAGATAATTCATGGGTTGCACATTTCTGAGATGGTTCACGTGCTGCAAAAGTTTAGATGCCCTCTGCTCCCTCATCTAAACACGCAGTAGTCAAAGCTTCTTGTAAAACCCAGAGGCTCTGAAACTCTGCAATGGTGCTAAAGAGATTTACGCCAAAGGCGAGCTAAAACTGGACACTTTCTCTAACATTAGTGGCTTGCTAGAGAGAGAGAGAGAGGTATTTGTTTCTCTCAATAAACACATTTCAATAATGTAAGCAACTTCGCCTCTTCATAAAGCACAGACGCACGCTGCAATGCTTATTCAGCAATCAACACCACATGCAAACTTAAACCTTAAAACACAAGAATGTGTTGAGCAAGAACCAAAGGAATGCATTGAAAAAAAAATAACTTACTGTGTCTCTGACTTTTATTTAATTTACACACAAAACTCTCAGCATGTTTAAAAATCATTACCATGCAGTCTTGTATTTCAGTGGCACAGTACATCTGCGATTGCATCTGTCCAGTTGGATTAACCGAAGAGAAGCCTGGGAGATGGTGATAGCCTCTACTTTGAATTACAGAGGGCTGTTGGAGCCTGAGTAACAGCAGTTAGGTAACACAAACCTCCACCGAGACACTCTTAGCACTCTGTCTCAGCCGCTGCAGCCAAAACCCTGCACAGCAGCGCTCTCCACTCCCAACCTCCCAGCTAACGCTCACCCCGACTCCCCCCGACTCCCCCCGCAGACCCTCTGTCAGCCGGCACACAGAGCCAGGTCCTCAGCTGCCGCCAGGGTACAATTACACGTTTTTTTTTTTACATTTTATCAAAAGGAAGGGGTTGTGGGAGGATGTTGTGGGGAATCAAGGCAAAACAGAAAAGATTAATTGCCTCATTAATAATCTCCCGGAAAAGGTCAAGTCACTTGACCCCCACAACATGCAACCATCTTTTTCATTTTTCTGTTTGTTCTATTTTGTTGATTTCTTCCAAACCCTTCGGGTTCTTGGATTCCAGCGACGACGTGAAGAAAGATGCAAACACAGAGGTACAGAGAAAGACAGGCATACAGACCTGTCAGATATGGGAACATATAGACACGACGGACGGCACAACCGGAAAACAAAACAAAGCAAACAATGACATGACGCAGAACGAGCCGGGTGATGATTGAGCAGCGGTTTACCACGGGATACGGGTAACAAAACAAACACCGTGTTTGTTAACAGCACTGCAGCAACTATGAGTTTTCAAAATGAGGAAAAGCATCTAGAAAATATGAGTAAAAACGTCTTTGACGCTTCCTTGAGTGGTGGTGAGACAAAAACAGTGCAGGAGGAAAGTGAGTTAACCGCTTTGTCGTGATGGATTATGCATTTCCTTGTTTTGGTGTTTTGGTTCTGTAAAAGCCCTCAAAAATCTATCTAACGGGAGTAGGACGGGAAAGGTGGATGAGTGGCACTCATGCAAGAACTTTCACCAAAAGGTACTTGACTGCCACGTGTTTTAAGCTCTGAAGCGGAGTTAGGCCCTCCGCTCCACACGTCTCTTCAGCAGGATGTCTCTTTTTTAGAAACTGGTGTTACAGCTTTGTGCCACCCACTTCAGATAAACAGGAAATGCAGCAAAATGTAATTTTTGCATGGGGATAAAGGGGGGGGGAGAATGAGTGAGTGTCATATGATCCCAAACAAAGTGTTTCTCATTGAGGGTCTGAAGGAGTCACTTCAAACCCACCAATAAATGCTCTCGAGTATATTCTTTTCTATTCTCTTCTTTTCTTTCCCTGTAATATGTCCAGTTTTATTGTTTCCATATCAAAGTATAAGTTTCAGTTTCATTTGAAGGAAGACTTGCTTACTTTTAAGATGTGTCATCTAGTTCTCACAGAGGACATCATGGCTGAGGTGAGTGTAAGAAAGTAATGAAAGAAGAAAAATAACGACAGAAACAAAAATGAGAGAGTATCTGAGCAAGAGACTGAACAAGAGCAAAGCTTAGACAGCTTTGTAAAACTAACTTTGTGACTTAATGTCACTGCCAATTGGGCCCTCCTCTGGCCTAACAATTGCAAAAGGTTCCTTTGTACTTTGCTAAAGTTTTTATCAACTGTTTATCAACAACAGTTGATAAAAACAACTGTTGTTGGACAAAAACTGTCCATATTGTCTTTGAAATATGACCATGATACAGCAGGTTTTTATTCACAGCTTCAACGTCAATATAATGTCAAGCGCTAAGTAGCTAAAATGATAACAGCAATGGCTACCTGTCATAGCCAAACAGCAGGACTGATGGCTAGCTGTCAATCAAATGACATCAAATTGTAATCTGATTGGTCAGCTTTAATGCTTCATATAATCTTATCTGATGTGGTACAAAAAAAAAAAAAAAAAAACTAGAAAAGCACTCGGAGAGCACAGACCTCCGCCAAGCACAATAATTCCCCCATATAGCGATTTACAGATTGCGATAAAATCCGCCTTCCGGATCAGATCCGGATCAGCCTTTAAAATTTGATAGAGGTTCCCATTGTCAATTCCTGAGTCAAATATCATGAGTTTTGGGCAATAATTAACGGAGATATTGAGAAACAAAATTGACCAAAATGTTATCAAAAATTTGAAAGTGATCCAGAATCCAGGATTTCTTCTGGATCACACCCAAAATTAAATCAGTTCTTACTTTTCACATTTCTGACAACTCCTGAAAATTTCATCAAAATCTATACATAACTTTTTGAGTTATCTTGTACACAGACAGACAGATAAACAGACAGATAAACGGCGACAAAAACATTACCTCCTTGGCGGAGGTAATAAATCACCCCCGATCTTTGAACCAAGCTCTAAATATATATAATTCTAGGGGTGTAACGGTACACAAAACTCTCGGTTCGGTACGTACCTCGGTTTTGAGGTCACGGTTCGGTTCATTTTCGGTACAGTAAGAAACATAAATGCTAAATATAAATGTGCTAGTTGTTTATTACACACTTTTGTGCTTTTTAACAATAGGAACATTAGCCTATACAAAGCTAGAATTCTGCTCAAAAATATAAATACAATATTCTAAAATGTAGATATTTTGAAAAACAAAATAAAAATAACATTGGCTCAGATTTTTTCTTAAAGAAAATATCCATCTGATGTGCAAAATTGAACAGTTGCAACACTGAACAGTTTCAAGTTGTTGCTCAGATTAAATAACATGAATAAGGCTCAGGGTGTTTCTTTAAAAATAAATCATTTTATTTTTTCATAAAGTCCCGGTATAATTTTCTGGCTAAATGTGGACGAGAAGGTAATTGATATTGGGGCTCATTTACTTTTATCACGTGTTTGAAGCCAGCATTTAGGGTGATTAGGGTCTTAAATCCGCAGCTATATAACACCAATGGCTTTATGGCTTTAGCCCGACCTGACTCACCAGGGAGAGGCTGTTTAAGGTCTCCCGTCTAATAGATGTTGATAAAACCAAAGTGGTTTGCCGACATTGTTCATCCGAGATCGGGTATGTTTCTGGCAACACGTCTAACCTGTTAACTCATTTGAAACGGCACCACCCCAGCGTGAATATCGCTACAAAAAGAGAAAGACGACCGAGTACAAACACAGCTTCCCACCGCATTTAACACTATGTTGCGGGAGGCTTATTGCCAATGCTAGCGGCATTAGCATTAGCCACAACGTCCACTACAACTGCTGTTTGTTGTGCTCCACAACATGCGGTCATCTACTTAATATGTCCATGTGGAAACTCGTTCGGTACGCCTCCGTCCTGAACCGACCACAACGTACCGAAACGGTTCAATACAAATACATGTACCGTTACACTCCTATATAATTCTGCTGCAAAGTTAGCCACATTAACATAAGAGTCAATGGGAATTTGCTCTGCACCAGCACCTACAGGGTTGCTTGCTGCTTGGACATGACTCAGCAGCCTGGCAACCAAATCTAAAGATAAGAAGCACGTCTTTTTCTGTGTTACTGACACTGACACAATGTGGACAATTATCTTTTCCTAACTTTAACTTAATAGTTTGTTGCCTAAACAAAGTCAAGTCCAGCCAAGGTTTCTCACATGCAGAATAATTTGTTCCTTTATAAAGCACATGTTTTTTCTGGGTTAAGGGTCGTGCACAGAGAGTTTGCAAACAAAAGCTGAGGTATGGTCTCAAAAAATGTGAAACATTTTCTTGTGGTGGCTGGGTCGCCACACTACAGCTCTGGTGAACATCAGCCTGGTAGTTTTACTTAATCTTGCTGACAAACAGATAAAGCAGCAAAGCATCCTGCCCTCTCAATCAGGAAAGAGAAAAAGCATTGTTTTTATGTTTGTTTGTTTTGTTTTCAACTTCCAAACCTGCATTTTCTGAGATGTTGATCAGTTATCGAAGTCCTCAGTGATTTTGATAAATCCTCAACATGACTCCGATGTCATCATTTGTCTGCCTCACAGACCGCTCTTCCAGCCTCGCAATAATTTAGAATAACAGCCGCAAAATCCAGGCCTACAAACACTCCTTTCTTAGATAATCTCCCTGGGTAACGTTCCAAAACCAATGTGTTTCCAAGCTGAATACAAATATTTAAATAGCTCTTTCCATACATAACTTTACTGTCAGTTCCTAAGCTAAAACATCCACCACAAGCTTTGGAAGGAGGAAAAAAGATGTGGTTTGGAAAATGAGCCCGCTAATATGTGCATGTTGGCAAATACGACACAGAGGAGATCAATCAAGCACCCCGGTCTCTTTTTTGCATTTTACACACGGTATGAGGTGCAGGGACACACTGAAGATCAACCGGCCTCTCTGACCAGCAACCTGGTCCAACCAGGAGCAGAGGGAAAGTAGCCACAAGATGGAGAGACAGGCCAACATAAGCCTCGGCTTCTTAAATGTCTTGTCAGTCTTTGGACTATTAAAAAAAGATTGAACTGACCACTGAATCTAAATGGCAGCTTAGGCAATGCATCCATCAAAATATATGCGCTTGCCTCTCAGCTCCACATAAAACACTGATATAAGCCCGAGACAATATTTCAAAAGCGTAGAACGCAACTTTTTTTTTGGTAGAATATTGCTGTTGGAAACAGATACAGCGCTATATGAGCCTGTGCATGTCAGGGAAGATTAAACTGCATTTCGTTTGTTTTCAAGTCAAATTTAAGTCAGTTTAAGCCACTATTCACAAAAAAAAAACCCTTCTCATTCACCCCAACCACAAACTTTGCAACAATTATTGCTATCTAAGCATACTGTACTCTGTCAGCACTGACACACTATATTTATTTCTAAAGGATATCCTCCTGATGGCAGAACACGTAGTACAGGACGCATTCATACTGTATGTGGCAACCCCAATGCCAAGGGCATTGTTTGTTCTTTATGTACTCTGGGGGTCCTGCCTTGTAGATCCGTTGCAGCTCAATACATCAATTTCCAAGTACGCACACCCGTCCACAAATCCCCCCCCCCCGCTCACAAAAGATAGGAAAGGTTATCATAAGGATGTGGCTGTGTGTCCGTCTTCAACAAGCTGTTTCCCCTGGGCCTTCCAAGTGTGCCTATACCCCCGGCGTTGAATACACCGCAGCCAAATCACACACCTCCGTTCTTTAACATTCCTACACGGACTCTGGTAGGACACTTCTCGGATGTAAAATGAGCGAGTAAACAGACTTGTTAAAGGTTTCTTGTAGATGTCACTTTTAAAGCGTCGGGGAATTAGAAATGTCGGCGGAGGCGCCTCCTCGTCTGCTGGTGACTATTACTGCTGTTGCTTCAGTGTCTCTCTGACTGAGGACGGGCCTAACCTGTGATCCTCGGTAGCCTCTCTTGTGGTCCCAGTCTGAGCGAGGCAGCATCTGCGGCAGAGGAGGAAAAAGAGACACGTCAAGACCACAGTCCTGCTCATTTAGTTTGTTCGCGCTTCCTTTCGACAGGGGCAACAACATCATGTAAATAAACTGTGCAGTGGCAGAAAATGGAAAAGCACAAATGGTGAAGCAGAGAAAAAAAAAAGAGATGAATGGAAATGCTTGTAAAGCATTTTTTTCCTTCAGGGGGTGGGTTTTGTCTTTTTATTTATTTATTTACTCACTTACTTTTCATTAAGCGCACAAGTCTGATTCAATTTCACAGTCAGCTCTGATTTACCTAAGCCCCTATTTACCGCCTTAAGAGCTGGAAGAAGCTGGAGAGTTTTTTCCTGTGTAATTACCAGCCACTGTGCCCTCCCACAGGCCTTGTAAACTAGTTTTCCACTTTCCTTGGATTCTCCAGATGCAGAAGTGCACCTCTGTCACTGATTGCAAGTAAGGTTCAATAGTAAACCTAAACACCTTGAACAGAAGGCAATGTGGCATTTCACCACTTATCCAAAATGTTTGGATCAATCTATCTGGTAGGGAGTTTCAGGCTTATACGCTTGTGCTGGGACATCGTTGTAGCCTAAAACTCCCCACCAGTGGGCTTCAAGTGAGGAAGCCTTTTGTGTGAATGATGAAAAGTCTTCAAGAAAGAAAAGGAGGCTTGTTTCTTCAATTTAAGCATTTGCAGGGTACTACCACAGCGTGGATGACATAGATCAACATGAAAGGTTGGGTCAGCAAATCTACATAATTTCTAATACAGTCAGAGAATATCTCATCATGCTCTGCTGGCTACACAGCTGTAAGACACTGTTAAAAAAAAAAAAAAGGATCTTTATACTCAGCCCTGGAAGTAAGGGGAGGGTTCGTGCACATGTCCATGAAGTGAGACTTGGGAGGGTTACGGCATGTTTTCTTGGCTAACAATGGAGGTAGGACTGTCTCTGCTTGTGTTTTTTTTTTTTTTTTTTTTTTCAAATATCAACAAGTGTGATGTCATCCAGAAATCTCTTACCCTGCCTTTAAACCCTGCCATACTTCTGTTTGGGCTCGCTGCCCCAGAAATGAGAAGCAGACCCAGCATGTTGCTAAATTGCTGCCACAAAACCATGATGAAAGAGGCTCGGCATATAAGCCAATTTCATAATTCAGGTGTAATTTACTGTGTCAGTGGAGGTTATTGACTTGTGTCAAGCTGCGGGTGATAACATTTGGAAAACAGTCTGTTTTCCAAATGTTAGTCCGCTGTTGCAATGGGCCTGTCTGGACAGCTGTGTGGTTTTGTGAGCTTGTAAATCAACACAATTGTAGAATTACTGCTCCTTATGCTGCAGTTAATTAAAGGGCTGTTTCTTTCTTTCTTTTTCTTTTTTTTACCTGCAAACGTACACGACAGCAGGAATGTTTCTGAATTGTACTGATCTCACTCTCAGCCCTTTTCAGAAATGATATCTTAAAGGAAAGCTGATCAAATGGAAGATAAGACAATAATTGGCTTTATGTATAATCAACTAAAAATTTTGAGTCTGATTTCTCTGTTAGGCTGCTGTCTGGTCAGTCCCCAAACAATTCAAATCTACAAAATTTATGCAGTATAACACTCAGCAAACATGCTTCTGGATTCAGTATGCTTGATTGACAGTGGCCAACGTAAACACACATGTCCCTGCTGTCACCACAATTCAACTCAAATGTTGCTAAAATATTGATAAATCCACCAAGCCTTTCTTCCTAACAGAGCCCCGCTCACTTCAAACCAGCAGAAGAAAGCAGAGAAAGAAACTTCTCATGTGATCAAACCAAAACTGCTCCAAACTCGGGAGGGAATCACAAAGGACCCATCGCTCATAGGAAGGAGTAGTTGGCAGTGTGGTAACGAGCGGAAAACGTTTTAAGGGTTTTTAAGGAAATCTGTGCAGCAAATCAAGTTGTGAGCTGAAGCTGGTTGAAACAATATATTTTTGATTTCTATCACTTTTCATTACATTCTGATAAACAGTCCTTTAACGTACAGCTTGGTCCAGAAGTATTTGAAAATTGACCGTTTCTTTATGGTTTTGCCTTTATACACAACCACAGTGGATTTAAAATCAAACAATCAAGATGTGATAAAAGTGGAGACTTTTTTGGGCGGTAGCTGAAGAGGTTTAACAACAGTATGGCGTTTACCATCAAGGAATCAATGTCATTTTACCTCTATTTTCAAAGGATGAAAATATTTGGATAATTGCATGAAAGGACGTTAGTGGTCCATTCCCTTCAGACACATAAGAGCAACCGTTTTTGACTTTTTCCTTCACAGGTCGCCACAGAAGATCATTGTGCTCCAGGACCGGCACTGTAAGTTCAATTCATTTCAATTTTTTTATTTGTATAGCGTCTGTTACAATGTCAAATGTCTCTAGGCACTTTACAGAGACCCAAAGCATGACCCCCGAGCAAATATCATTAACTAAAAATATAATATTGAATCCTAAACAAGGATAATGGCAAGTAAAAACTCCCCCAGTGGGAGGAAAAAAACATTTAAGCCAAACAGTGGCAAGGAAAAACACTTTAAGAGGAAGAAACCTTGAGCAGGATCTGGCTCATATGGGGGGACCTTCCTGCTTAAGGCCAGCCAGAAAAAAAAAAAAAGAGGGGGGAGACAGGACAGAGAGAAGGATGTAGGACAGAAAGAGGAGAGCACACAAATGACTAAATATAATGACATAAACATAAACAGATGCAGGTAGCAGCACTGAGGTGAGATGGTCAGAGGACCAGGTCGCCGGTTCGCCACGCCAGTCTCACCCTGAAGTGATGATTGTAAGGGGCAATGGAGCCAATGTGGGGTTTGGTGTCCGAGTCCCAGGCAGCTTACAGGGACACTTGGGCACATGATGGGGATCAATCCAGCAACCTCGCATTTGCAAGGCAACCTTGTTTTACTCACTACATCATGGCCACTGTGTTATTTCAAGACACATGAGGTTGAAATCAGGTATTGGTCTGCTATTTGGCAGGAACAGCTTGTGATCCAAATCATACCACATCATGTGTAAAGCAGATAGATAATGACCCTAAACATGAGACAAAAGCAACTTTCTGAAGTCAGGCAGCTGATCTCAGATTCAGATTCAGAAAACTGCATTGGTCCCTTGAAGGGCAGTTCTTCTTCCAGTCAGGTACAAACATAAAAAAGTGCAATACCAGCAGATATACAGAGGTATGACACCTCAGTTCATGCACAAAGTACGGTGCAAAGCCAGAAGTCATGCAAGTGCAAAATTTGCAAAAGTCTATTAAAGGAGCACTCAGTAATAAATTGAAGGGTATAAAGGTAGAACAATAAACACCAGAAAAACAACACAATTAAGAGTAAAAATCAATAGATAAAAGCTCAAGAATAGCTATTAATATAACTTAAAATCAGAGTTCAGACGGAATGATAGAAGATAAAATGTGCTTCTGGTTCAAGTCTATGTCATACAAGCGGGTTTCTGACGGCCTGGTTCTCCCAGAGCGAGTCCAGATCAGTCTGCTGGACACGAGTGGTCGTTGAGCACACTTTAACAATCCCATTTAGGCTGTTTCTATCTTTTACTGACAGACCACTAAACCAACAAATAAAAGAAAAGGTTAAAAGACTTTCAATAAATGAGCAATAAAAGACTTCTAAGACCAATTTACTGACATGGAACAAGTTGAGCCTACGCAGCAGGAAAATCCTCCGCTGTCCTGTTTTAACTATGACTTCTGTGTTTTTGTCAAACGTCTTCATCTTCTTTCAATTCCCACCAGCTTCAACACACTATTTCTGAAGTTCTCAACTTTTCAGTTACGGAAGATAAAACTGAAGGCGGAGAACCTACAAACAAGGTCTGGCAAAGCATCTCCAGGCAGAAAACTCTGAGTTTGTTGATGTTGAAGGGCTTCAGACTTCATTGACTTTGGTGATACTCATCTTAGGTAGTTTGAGGTAGTTTGTTTGAGATGACTCTAATTCCTAAATAACAAACGCCTCCTAAACTAAATCTGAAAGCCTACTCTTTGATCACATCTTGACTGCTTTATATCAAAAACCCACTGCGGTGGTGCATAAAGACGAGATCTTAAAAAGTCTGTCACTGTCCCAGAAATATTTCCGGACACAAAGACCTGATCCGCTGGCTTCTTGGTGGAGTAGTTATTGTACACCTCGTCCTTTGGTCAAGGTTCTGGCAACAATGCAGCACAATATGAGGTGACCCTGACAGTGAGCAAACAAGGTTATGCACACCCTCCATAAAAAAAGCAGTGGGTGTGCAACGAGTTTTCCATTATCTGACAGCTCTGAGTTTAACAAAATGAATTATGAGCACTCTCTCTCGACAAACATCTTAATGCTCTAATACTGCATTTTCTCGCCTTTCTCTGACTATCAGCACACTAACAACTGGGAATTGTTTTGAAGCTCCATCAAACCTGCACGTAGCCTCTCACGCACTTAAACAGCCATGCAAGATATAAAAAGGAAGTCAGCGAGCAATCAGCTGTGTAAAAGAGGCAAATGTGAGATGTAAATCACTGCAAATGACAGTATTAGGCAGTCAGCGCTGTTTGTCTTATTCTTTATGGCTCCAACCGCAGGGTTTCGCTTCGCCAGAACAAGGGCTGGCAGCCGCCTCCCCCCAGGGTCGCAGCAAAGTTCTGCTCCGTAAGAAGGTTCTGGTATCAGCGAGGCTCTCCAGTCGCACATGCAAAAACAACTCTTTCTGTCTGTGTCTTGTAACTCAAGCTCTCGTCTCCACGCTCTGAGACACTGAAGTCTAGACGTGCCTTTTAATGTGTTTAAAAAAGCGTACGCGGTATCAAAGCTGAGCATAAAACTCGTGACCCCAAACGAAAAGTGGCTTCTCAGGCCGCAGTGGAGTTAACGTTCACTTCGAGAAGCACAGCTCCGTGCAAATATGTTGAACTGATTAAGGGTAAGCTTTTACGTCATCCGTTCATTCAATGTTCTGCTAACAATAGTAATGACAAAAATAAGTCTCATGAATGCTTTATAACATTGTTTTCCTTGAGAACAGAGAGGAAGAGTCAAAGATAATACTCGTGCCTAAAAACATATGACAGGTCTCCACTAGTGTTACGTCTGAAGAGGTAAAAACCACACATAACCAGTTTTTTTTTGTTTTTAGAAATCTCCTGGTTTTCCGTGGACACCCTCCAGGCAGTACAACGCAGCTGAAGCGGAAGACCTTGCACAATACATTCGCTTTTGTCCAACAGCTCCAGAACATCTACTGGGAAAAATGACAGCTTTGGAAATGTTGTGCCCTTTGTTTTACCCTCTGGTATATTCATTATCCCGTCCCAAATCTCAGAATAAGCCAGGACTAATAGAGACTTCCAATCAGCAACAATCTTGATTCATGACTGACTGAAAACAGTCGCAGAGAGAGAGAGAGAGAGAGAGAGAGAGAGAATATGCTTTATGTCTTTGAAGCGGAAGGATGTCTTTCAACCACAGCGCTACAGCTAACAGGGTAACATGACACACTCAGTGAGCACTGAGGCATTTTTATGAGTCTTTGACCAACTGCAGATTCAGTCTGGAGAATAAATGTGCCTTCATTGTTGAGTGACGCTCAAGAGACAAAGAAATGGTGATTTGATTCAACTGCTTTTCAGGAAAAGACACATTTCATTTCAAATTAACCAACTGAGGCGCTCTTCATCTACACCACGACAATATGCTTCCAAATGGATCTATGAGTTGTTACTTAAACCAGCGCAAAGGATTTTTTTTTCCCATGTTAAAATATAATTTTAACTGCATTTGAAGAATAATCAGATTGCTTTAAAGAAGTGTCATCTAGCTCTTACAGTCTGCCATCCCTCCAGTCGCTAAAACCACCCAAAGTAACTTTGGACCCAGTCATCCTTGTGACAGCTGTGAATCGCCTCAACATCACACACATCAACGGTGATGAAGCCACCTCGCAGCAGCAGTGGACGCCTACAGAAAGGCGTCAAGTCTATTAAACCAAAGTCCCATAGAACCCGAACAGCCGTGGTTCGGTTTTGAAGCGGTTTTTACTCCGACCTCACGTCCCACAGGAAGCTTTTTTCAAAACGGAGCACCTGAAGGAACCCGTAAGGCATCTGGTCTTCTAGATACATGAGCGATTACGAGTTAACCCAAAGGTTTGGAGATCGCGTGATAGTTGTGCAGTAGTCTCCTAATTTAAAGATGTATTTCTCGCCAGTAGCGTCAAATAAAATATGCTTATGCACTTCTAAACTGAATCTCTCACCTGTACATTGTTCAAATCTCTTCTAAAACCACCTGGATTTAAAGTAACAGCCTCCACAGGTTAATGTATTGTTCATGCACATGTTAGAGCCTAAAATTCACCGGCTTCTTTCTGCCTTTCTGGTGTCTCACTTCCTGCCAACCCGATGTGCTGTGTTTAAATTGACATGGTCTAGCAGCGGTCCAGTACCAAAATAGGCTCGACATGTATCTCTAAGCAGAGCAGAGCAGATGGTTGCATCCGGGATGCTTCTGAACCGCTCCAGGGTTCCTCTGGTGCAACTGCTGTCATTGACTTGAATGTCCACGCTTCACGGCGGCTGGCTGACGCTCCATGGCCGATCCACGTTCTGTTGACTTGAGCTTCACGGCACTGGGCCACTGCTGCATCAATTTATAGTCAGCTCAGAAGTCAGAAAGCACATTTTATTTGACACCACTGATCCTTCTAGAATCCTGGAAAGAACGAGGCATGGAGAGATATACACATGTCTTTAAAAGCAGACTCCTGTGGGATTGTCCTAAAGTTTCCAAGGTAAACTCGCGATTTCACGCATCTAGCCGAGCAGGCAGCGCTTGCAAGGCTCCGCTTTAAAACGTGCCGTGTTAGGACTTGTGATCAAGGCGATGGAGCGCAACAACTTCAGAACTGGGCCGCGGCCGTTCCACGTTCTGTGGGACTTCAGCCTGAAGGTGCACCGCACCAGCTAAGTCATATCACACCATGCCCAGACACAACTGACCCTCCCTCTGATTCCCCTGCTGGCACACATTGGAGGACAACATCAGTTATTTTCCTTCCTCCTGTTACTTTCCCACATGTTTACATTTCTGGACAATGCTGCTATACTGTCAAGTCATTGTCACCAGGAACTGTTGCATTTGCACATCATGCATACGCTCTTTACCGTGCCCAAACACATCACTTCCAGCAGAGCCAGAGACCAGGAATCGTGCCATATTTGAGCACAGAAAACAGCCCTCATACTTGACTCAAACAGACTCTTGTGGTCAGTCGTGCTTGGTACTGTACAGATCGCCTGGTGTGAGTGCAAAAGTGAAGAGTGATGAAGGAAAAGAAAATGACAAAGTGATCGAGAAAGCAGTCGAATGAGAATAAATCTTGGACAGCATCGTAAAAGCGGCTTGACCTAAATGTCTATAGGAGTCGCAGAGAAAACCCCAAAACAAACCTACTGATGTGATCTTGCTAAGACCTGCTGTTGCAGCTCATGTATTTGCGGCATCCAACAGTGCAGAAAGTTTCAAAGGAAATGCAGTGATTGATAATTCCCAGTTAACCAGTCACATCACCGTGTCATGACTTTGAAGTGACAACTTCACAACTGAATACCAGGAAGAAGCTTCCCTCTAGATCTTTACATCTAATATAGAGGGGTGACATCAATTCAAAACTCAAATCTGCAGCCAGAAGCCTTTGGTGCATTTGTTTACTCCCAGTGATAATAGAATAAAAAGAAGTAAAATGTTAAATCTTCTATATGACCACATCTGTCTGAGCTATTACAGTTTTATTTCTCCACTTTTTGACATCATAACTTGCCACATGATACCTTAAACTACAACTCAACATAGCTAAACACTTTTTCAACCCAAGACTAAAAACATGAAAGAGCTAAACGAGGCTAGAAAGGTGCGAATGACACAAAGGTCTGATGAAGAACGACTATCCGACAGCTCTCACATCATCAGCAAGATGCAGCGTGTGATGGACGAGTCAGACGCTTTTAGTGTCTAATGTGGTTATTTTGAAGCAGCCTGGTGTCATTTTCATGCCATCTCATAAGTGGAGGCTTGTGTTTAATGGCGCTGGCCTCTTCTGCAGCTGTTCTCAGCATCAGCACGTCCAGATGGATGTGGAGAGGTCAACGGGGAGAAACTTTTTTATTAACTTTTTATTTTCAATGCATTTAGTTGTTGCGGAGCTTTTAATTCAACAATTTATTTCCACACTTTATATGTGTTTAGCATGTTTGTTCAGCCTTTCTGGTGTAACATTGCAGTTAACAACTAACTGAACGTGTCCCAACTAATCGTTAAATTAGGGTGGAGTCTAAATCACCTTTTTTCTAATACTGAAAACAATTTTATTATTGCCAAATCTGATCAGAATAAAACAATGACAAAAGTGTACTGGATCCTGGATAATTAAAAATCCTTATTATATATTTAACTTATATTAAAGCACACTGTCACCTAATTGGTGGTGGATTTGAAAAGTTATCTAGCTTAAGTGTTGCTCTCTTTTTAAAAAAATAAAATATAGAGTTAATACTTTTTCCCCAGAGAAGCCATCATAGCATTGTTAGTGGCAGCCACTCCTGAGAAAGAATTTCATAATTTTGTAGATATTCATACAACATCCGTAAAAACAGATGGACATTTGTCCAAGCTGCCAAAAAGAATCTATTTTCAAAAAAATTTTTGAAATTGTCTTAAAATAATGTCTTGATTTACATTCACGTGGCCACAACTTCTCTGTTTTTGTCTTTGAACATGTCACGCTCTATAAGATACTCATGAAATGACTTTTGCAGAACATTTAAAGGCCAACAAAGTCTGCAGTTGGTCAAAATTGAACAATCAAGTCCAGATGATGTTTGAAACTAACTTCCCAGTTTACTGTTATACACTTTTTTTAAAAAACACAATTTATTTTTTGACAGTTTTCTTGTTTAAGGGTTGACATTAAAACATCTTGTTTAAGTTAGGACAGTGAAAACTAGTCATGGTGAGAAAAATCCTGTGGCTCACATAAAAACTGATGTTCTAATGACACAGCAGATGAAAACATCCTGAATCTGGAGTGAATTATCGGCTGACGACTCTCACCTGCCAGCTAATGTCCGAAACATGTTCAACATGCTCAACGTGGACCAAACCTCCTACTGACAGCTGTCATAAGGGTTCCAAGAATATTCAGTCCAGAAAATTCTTCAGGACCAGTACCGAGAAGACGAATGACTACTGTCAAGTCTCCGTCCACAGAGACCACAGACCGTCCGTGCTCGATCAAACGTCTTCCAGCTCCAGCTGATTAAAAACATTTTCAGGCATACAAGTAGTAAATGAGGGGAATTCAACTACAATTCAAATCACAAAAATACAAAAAGAAAGAAGAAAAACGCAACAATGATTTTTTTTTCTCATCAACTTCATTTCATTTTCTAATAAACAACTATTTGTGCATTTAAAATCTGTGACATATTTCAAATAAAAGTTGGCTTTTGCCACTTAAAAATATTATTATAACTACTAAATGATTATATTCTTTCTTCCAACACTGAAAAAGCATTGGCATTACCAAGCGATGAAGCCTTTCAGTTGTTATTTTCCATCCATCCATTCATTATCTATCTTCATCTGCTGGTGTCTATCCCAGCTCTGTTAGGGCTAAAGACAGGGGTCCACCCTGGACAGGTCTCCAGTCCATCCCAGGTTGTTATTTTCTCCCATTTCTTTTTAATGCTAATACTCTTTCAGTACGGTGTCGTCATTGCCACATGTTTTCCAAACCTCTGGTTCCCTGCTAAAGGACGGGGCGGGACTGCACGCAGGACAGACCAGAAGCCGTTTGTTTCTTCCTCAGTCCTGCAAGTGCAGTGTGTGCAGGAATTCAGTTTTGCAAAAAAAAAAAAAAAAAAGAAAGCACAAACCTCCCTAAAAAAAGCAGGTGTCTTGAAGGCAGCATAGTTTACTCCAAAATCTCAATGAGCATCTTTGCATTACTGTTACTGTCACAACAGTGTAAATAACGTTGATGAAACTCCAAACCATTATAGACTTTAATTTCTGGATTTTATCCTTTTCATCTTTGGCTTTCATCTTTTTTTTAAACTCAAACATCATTACAATTAAATTCATTACAATATAATATGATGTGTGATACCATTGTTGGAAATCGTCATGATGATATCATTTCTAATATATACGAAAAGTCAAGTGAATGGTGTTAATGTCTTTCTGCTTATCTGATATTAGCCCCTGACAGTAAATAGGTTGATGCACTCACAAAAAAAAAAAAAAAAAAAACTGAATGTATTTTTTTCTCTTCCAAAACAACAGATTTATTCAAAATAAATCAATAGAAAATGTGAAAAAACTGGCATCTTTGTCAGTGAGGTTCCATCCGGTTGGTCAAATATATAACGACACTTGGAAAATAAATAATTTTTTTTTTTTTTTTGTCTACATTTACATTCATGGTTAGTGCCATCATCTAGCAAGTAGTATGTATATGCAATAGGCTAGGATTTATTGCATTTTTTTAAAAATATATCCATAGTGCACATTAGGGATGGAACAGTTATCGGTATTACGGTAAAGCGCAGTAAAATTTTACACGATAACGATGACCGTCTATGTTTGACTTCATGTCATTATCGCGGTTCGATTACAGGGATATTTAATATCAGCCTCATTCAAGTCTCGCAAGCGACTGACGACTGTATCTCGTGTGAATATGAACATCGGCATCGTGACATAAGCATGGCAGAAACTGGTGATAACACGCAGGACATTTATCAACCCACTAAGAGGACAATATCTGAGGTCTGGGCATATTTTGTTTTTTAAGAATACAGAGAGACAACTGGTGGAGGACAGTTATCCTGTCTGCAGACCACTTGTTTACGTTTTATTGTAATTTGTAGAAGTGACTGTTTCTTTATTTGCATATTTATACTATTTAAAGGTAGGGTGGGAGATCTTTGAAAAAACGGTTCCAGCAATCCAACTCATGTGAGATTTTGAAAATATACACTCCCTCCCTCCTCCCAAAGGCTCCGCCTCCTCCTCTTCAGCTCACCCATCGAAACTACGCCTTCACATGATTCACAACTACATGAAAGCGCAAGCAGGTGGTTGGGTGGGAGTGCATTGATATTTGATGGACGTATTAGGCAACCAATAAATGTAAAGATGATCAGTACATTGATTGGTCAGAGTTTTCCTCTGATTACACCCTCTAAGACCAGACCAAAACATTTCTTAGTTTTTTTTTTTGCAAACATTTTATTTCAGTGGGTGCAATGGGAATGTGAAAAGTTTTTCATGCAATATTGTAAAAAATGCTGCAAAAAAAGATCTCCCACCATACCTTTAAGGTTCAGCTTAAAGTCCAAAGTTTATTTCATTTGAAGTTGAACTATAATTTTTGTTCCTGATAACATATTTTGACCTACTATGGTTGTTAAAGTGTTCATTTAAACTTGTACCAGATAAATAAGCTTTGTTCCTGTCATTTATTTTGTTCATTTAAAATAAAATCTCTTTCTGTGCCAGTTGTTTGTCCTTTTAATGTGAAAGTTTCATTTTGATAAGATTTTGGCTTTTAATGTTTTAGTATGACAAGAAAATCACAAGATTTTGTGAAATGATTTTAATGTATGTGTTTTTAGGACATTTGTGCAGCAATTAAGAATATCGTGATAATATTGTAAACCGTGATAATTTGGCCACAATAATTGAGATATTAAATTTTCCATATCCTAACATCCCTAGTGCGCATGTGACATTGCGACACATTTTAATATATTTTGCTGTCCTAATTACATCACCTATTAACATCATGATTTCTTTTCTTTTACCTCCTTCTAAGTACACCAACTGTTTTTGGAAAATGTTGCAGGCCTGAGAGGCAAAACATGGATATAAAATATCAAATTAAATCAAGTTAATGGGACAAAAATATGAAAAATTCTGGGTTTATACTTTCTGAAAAAAAAAAAAAATTCAAAGAAAATGTAAGAATCCCTGAAGAAAACAGCCAGGCCCAGAAACCACAATGACCCCGGGAAGGACTCTCTTGACCCAAAACAGCAGCTGCCAGCCCGTTTCCGTGGTAGCAGTGGAGATGCCAATAGACAGGCGTGACGCGTCCACCCCCCACGGCACACTGCTGCACCTCTGAGGTGCAAGATGAACACTAACGTGTCAAAGCACAAACAAACTACTGGGATACGACTGCTGCTTAACTTGCTCTCGCCAACATCCAGTTGAGAACCTCTTCTCTCTTCTGAGGAGGAACAATAGTCATCCTGTAGCTGAAAGCCCCACTTTAACATGAAGCACATCATAAACCCACCCCACGGTTGTAGACACATTATGAAATACATTTTTAAATCTGTTGGAAAATAAACCGAATAGTTCCTCTTGCTTGTTGCAAGATACTTTAACTGCTGACAGTGTGTTTTGATTATTAAATCCGTCAGAATCCTCCGTGGCTCTGTTTTCTTGGTAAATATGATGCTAAGTCAGTGCCCATTAGTTTGACAGAAACACGAGGCAGCGGCAGCGACAGATCACCTTGCTGGAGAAGAGGGGAGGAAGAGATGTGTGCTCCTTTTTCTGTGTGGCTGGGCTAATTAAAGCGCCGTTAAAGAGCCATGGGATCAGGCTGTAGGATTTCCAGAGAGCTTGGCCCAAGGGATTTATAAGCCACCTCTCTGTCCAGTTGAACGCACAATGCTCTCACTGCCAGAATGGTCCGCAAAGTCTTCAATCCACACGTGTACCCTCTTATCCAGGTGCACACGCACGCTCTCACATATGCGCACACACGCACACCCTCAGAGTGACATCAACTGCGTTGAGGTCTCTGAATATTTTCATACTTTACCGCTCCTTTGTTCCTTTATCTGCGCTATCTGTAGTGACGTCTGTAGTGCTTGACTCAGACATCTCAGCACTCACTCTCACTGCAGCTGACAAAGAGAAAGTAGGTCAGATTCTACCAAGTCTGCCTCAGAAGTGGCAGCAGCATGGATGAAAGAATACCACAGCAGCCATCAAAGCTCTTTAAATGCAGTTTGATGACTGACGGAACAATAGTAAACATCCATCCATCCGTCCTTTATCTACACCTGCTTCATCCTGTTCAGGATGGCAGGATGGAGTGGGGGGGGGGGTGTCAGGTGACGGAATGATAGCCACCTATCGTCCGGTCGGAGGTAGGCCATTAAAAGATGAGCTCTTTACCAATTTGGCAGGGAGATGTAATCCTACTTTGCACCTGCAGGTGGAGGTACTCTCATTAGTGTTTTCAAGCTGTTTTCTCTTGGTATTTCCTTTTTCTTTTTTTTTTATTTTTATAACAAATACTTATTCAAATGTATACAGTGTATATAAACAATGCAAATCAGCAGTATCCACTGCATGAGGATTGGATAATAGTCTTAATTCTTTCCATATGATTATCCAATGATGTAATGTTTGGAAATGAGAAGTTGGCATGTTTACATGTAATTATTAGTATTTCTTGTCCACATCGTATGAGCATTCCAGTGGATCACTCAACTCTATTACTTTTGTTTTTAAATAAACTATAATCACTGTACATAGTGAAAGTTCAGGATGTGTAAAATCCTGCGTTTCTTCTTTTCCAGCTGATTCCATAAACACCACCTTGTCTTCTCCCACATCCATTCAGGCTGCAGCAGCCAGTGAAGGATACTTATAAATCCTTCCCTGGCTCCCTCCTGAGGGGAGAGTGTGGAGAGCCATTCCTATTCATGCTGGCTAATGTTTTACAGGTTTTACTGTGGGGATCAGTAATCGCGGGCCATTTGCGTCATCGCCGAAGGGAAGGGAACTATTGAGGTGGGCTGCCAAGGGCAGGGGAGGGCGCTGTGTGCAGGGAATGAGGAGCGCGCTTGTGTATATGCACAATTCAGCACATGCACTCCCTAAAGCGTCCGTGCACTTTCACACACTGCTTCCCGTGTAGCAGCCAGCAAAGCATATCCTTAACGAATAATATCACACGTTGTAAATGCACACGAGCACAAATGTGATCCCATCATATGACACTATTACCATACATTCACTACAGCTTCTCTTGACTTTTTTTTTTTTTTTAATTCAGATGTTCCTAATTTGTGAAGTGTGACTAAAGGGATTTATAGGCTTATGTTTCCCGAGAGAGCTTGATCCTAGAAAAACCCAGTCTCAACCAGAGACAGATCTGTCAGTCTCCCAGGGTGACAGCACGTGCCACAAGGATGCTGTGACCCAGAGAAAACCTCAACGGGAGTACCCCATATTTTGACCTCAAAAATGATCAAACCCGACAGGATGAAATGTGTCACTGGCGGAGCACACATTTCTGAGCCTTTACTGTTGGCATGATACCTTTTCCTGGTGTTATTTTCTTTTTCTTTTAATAATTTAATTCACAGAGATACTGCTTTTCCTTGTTTACAATCTTTTATGTCAGCACATTCGGGGGGGGGGATCTGGCTCAGCAGACCTGGCAGCCCATCTCAAAACAGCACGCCAAAGCCATTAGTGTATAATGGCACAGTCCGGATTACTGCTGGGACGTGGAGAGCTGCGAAGGGAACACAGCACTCACTTGTTTGTTTGTTTTACAAGCTCCTGCTCTGTTCAGTCTGCAAGGTGCCAGTCTGCTTTGTGTGGTTCAACTCCCAGCTGATTCAAACTGTACGCAACAGGTCAAGCACGGAAGCTGCTGCCTGGCCACAACACACTTCCTCTGCAGAGTTGTGTGACAGCAAATTAACTGTGCCGCTGCAAGTCATTTAATAAGCCTAAACTATTGGGTTTTTTTTTTGCTTTTTTTTTTTTCTGAAGCCTTTAATTTGTCATTCGGCAGAAGCCTTGATGAAAAAGGTGGTGCACAGAGAATGGATCTGAATGACGACCCAACTCAGATAGCAAACACAACTGGGCTACTTATGGCTGAGTGATGGCAACGGTAAGTTGCATGCAGGCCAGGTGTGTCCCATAGTTCACAAACTGCTTCAAACGTGGGTTTTAGCATGTTACCGTATGAACCAGATGTGGCCCAAGTTTCATGGGCTGGTTTTTCTTTCACGGTATACGGCAAGTGTTCTGTGGGCGCCAATGGCCCAAAGATAATAAAGAATCCGTCCATGTCTGATGGAAATGTGGCCAAGCTTAGGCAGCCACACTCACCTTGAGTCAATGCCATCAGTCAAAGCTAAATGTGGGCCAAAGAAAACTGCAGATATGGACCACGTCTGGACCAAACAGCCGTTGCTATCTGGGCAGGAAACTATGTAGCTTGTGGAACACTTCTATTACCCTAAATAGCCTTCAGACCTTAATACCATTTGAACAATTGAAAGTAATGAAATGCACGCCAATCAAGTCCGTAAACATGTTCATTTCTGCTGCTAGGTTAGATATTTAAAGTTGTGGCCCCAACGGAGACTGACTTGATTTTGGAGCAAGCCTCAGGAACTGGAGCTTTAAGATCTTCGATGTTCTTAATTTTTCAGACCCGGCGGTTGCCAATTAGTGTTGATCGACTGATTAGATGCCCATCAAGAGCAAAAGAAACTCTCTCTTATGTCCAACAAAATAGATGGAGTGCTATGAGTCCCTTCGGCCTGCTGCAGCATGACTGCTATTTTCCTTCCAATCTTTCAATACCAAATAGAAATGGTAACACTGAGGTATGTATCCTCTCTAAGACTTGCTGTAACATGTAGAAATTATATCACAAAAGGCCAAAAGATTAGGAAGGTCAGCAGAGAAATAAAAAAAAAACATTTGATCCACCTTTTCCCCCATTTTGTCGGTCGATGATGTTTTTCAAACGATGGAAAATGATGACAGTAGTCCACAGTGAGGGCCTCAGACAGCAACATGACCGGGTGTTGCAGTTCCACTGTAAAATGCTTCCATGAAGCCATGAGTCTGGCTGGAGTGGAGGGCAATATTTCTTCTGGAAGAGGCAATATAAGTCAGAGGGATTTTTGAAGATGATGAACAGTTGAATGGCAAAACATTTCAGGCCTGACCTTTACTTTAAAATGGAGAAACAAAGTACACTTGTAGATAATATCAGAGATATTTTGGGCTAAATCATGTTTGTACACTCTGAAATTGTCCTTATTTAGCGTGAGGGTCTGACTTGAGTTTTGCTTTAGCTTCCTTCGGGGTCTGTGGGATAAAAATCTCGGGTTCAGTCAAAGACGGTGTTATGAAAGCAGCGTGCCAATTTGAGCAAGGTGCCTCCAGTGCATCCAGTGCAACGTTATTCATCTTTTATTCACTAAACTGACTCAGCAAGGTCTGTTTTCTTGGTTTTGTCTTGGCTCATCAGAGAGGAGACCACACACACACACACAGACACACACAGAAATATCTACCCCACTATTTCAGCATTTACAATCCCATCAAGATTCCCACAGGACTCCAGCAAATAAACAGACAGTAATTGCCTGCTCAAGCATATGCCTTTAAATCACATCCCTTCATCCTTTATAAATCACTGATGTACAAACATAAACGTGCAGTAAGCCTCAAATAAACAGCATGTGTATCTTTGTGGGGGCATAAATCTTTTGCTTCCTCTTTTTGCAGGTGGAAGGATTTACATTACAGAGCTTGATCCCCTGGAAGAGGATCGGGTCAACCCTGAGACCGAGCTCTCCAACAATAAATTGCAAAACTCTTGTTTTGTCCCTGAGATTCTCAGAGGGTTCAGGCTCCTCGTGAGAAGGGAAAGCAGAGCAGTGTAGGGACCGTGAAGGTGTTGGAGAAGAGGACATGGCCCGTGCTGGTGCACTCTGGCAGGCTTTCGCTGTGAGACAAAGCACAGAGCCATTAAGAACGGGCCATCATGCTGGTAGCCATCCTGGAAAACCTGGCTAAAAGCAAAGCAAACAGAAGGATAAGATAGGGGATGCTGGTTGTCCTCTGGGGAAACAGGCTGCAGGCTGAGTGACAGAAAGCCACCCTCCTCGGTTACACCCACACAGGGGCTCACAGAGGCTTAGTAAGCAATAAACAATATAAGCTACCTCAAAACTCCGTGTATCACTCGCCCACATGATATATGAGTTGTGCAGTAGCCTTTGGTAAAGTATATCATGATGTATGATATTAGCTGAGCGGAAGAGAAAAGTGAATACGGCTCTCTGACTGCAACACCCAGAGTGATTGTGCGTAGGAATTTATTTCAAACATTAACTCCGCGAGCGATTTCAAGATCCAGTCCGCTAAGACTGCATGCACAGCAGGGGTGGCAGAGGTGCTGCTTTCACCTGAGGTTCCAGTTTGTAGGATGAGACGTTTCCTGGATCAAACTCTAAATCACATCCAGCCTATTACACCTCCAAATGACACTGCATGAAAAATTATGTGTTTTCTTCTTTCAGGGGAGCTGCTGAACTGTAGCATGGAGATGCAGCATGATGAAGGGGGTGGTCCCCTTCATGGGTGGCATTTTGGATAGAAATCACTTGTTCTAATACACTGTTGGGCTCATTGCTCAAAAAAATATATAAATATAAAGTCAGGTGCAAATGTTAAAACCCCCTCTTTCAATCCCGTGTATTAAAGATTGTAGTGGGTCTTAGTAGGAGGCAAAAACAGCCTTGGACCAATAACATTGTGCAGCTTTATTCACTGTTCCAATATTTATCTAAGAAAAATGAGGCCAAGACAGAATAAAATGTCTATAAGCCTGTAAGTACCCTCTTACTGATCCCCAGGATTTAGGTTGCAGGTGCAGCCAATCATCAGCCTTTGATGAAGTGATCATCAACAGGTGTGCAGACCTCTATAAAAGCAGACATGTTGGCAGTTTGCTGGGCTGGAGTGTTCTGGTGCATGCGCACAAGCATGCATGCATGTGTGTGCCTGTGTGTAAGAGTGAGCATTAACTCAATGCAAAGAGGGTAAGACATAGGCATTAGTCCTTGAAAAACAATTGTTGCAGCTTATAAATTTGGAAAAGGTTGAAAAACCATTTTCCAACAAATTTAATAGCAACGGCAAGATTTACAAGCAGAGAGCATTCAAGACAGTTGCCAGTCTTCCCAGGAGTGAGCATCCCAACGAATGTACCCTTAGATCAGACTGCCCAATGCTCAACATAAATATAATAATAATAATAATAATAAGGCCTAGATCTCAGAACCTAAATGTCTCACTCGGCATGTTAAATGTTAGTTCATGACAGCACAAACACAAAAACAAACAAGAAAATAAGTAAGGAAGGATTGCAGGAGAAAGCCTCTAAAAAGAATATGGAAGCATAGCTTGACATATGGATATGACATACTGAAGCAAGGCTTGCAAAACAGCATCTGAACAGACCACAAGACTTTTAAAACATTGTCCTATGGACACATGAGACCAATCCATATCCGAATGGCTGAAAAAATGAAACGACCTTGGAATGGCCTCTCAAAATCCAGATCTCAAGCTCACTGAAATCCTGGGGCAGAACCTTAAAAGAGCTGTGCATAAACAAATGCCCAAAAACCTCAGTGATTTGAAACGATGTTGTGACGAATTCATATCAGCCAATCAACACTGGTTGATATGAATAAGCATCTGAATCCATATAGAAATGTTGCTGACTTTGACCACTGCAGAATGTTTTGCCTGCTTTATTCCAGTCTACGCTGCCTATGATGCTGGACAGGCTGCGTATGGTGGGTTTTTCACAGTTGTTTTGTTCTCCCTAAATTGAGGTATTGAACATTGAAAAACACTTTTTTTTGTTCTTCACTACAATATTAGCAACCCTTGTTTCAGAAATGGGTGTGCTCTTTCTGTCACAATCCCCCGAGGCTGCACTGAGACCAAATTCAGCTCCTTTATCTGAATGAGGCCAGTCGTGGCATGCAGCTTCAAAGTAACACGTCATCCAGCAAAGTGCTGCATGGGGCACTCACTAACAAGCATGCACACATTCCTCAGTCATGTTCATTTGCTGTTTCTTCCTATTTCTACATTTTAGCATGCAAATACAACAACCCGTGGTGCCTCAGAAGTCTTCACGGTGCTGTATCATATATACACGCAGGCTTTTGTATCGCAGTTTTTGGATTTTCTTTCCTCTGACATCTCACTGAAAGTCCATCCATCCATCTGTTTTCTATACTGGCTTCATCCTGTTCAGGATCACAGAGAGTTGGAATCTATTACAGCTGATGAGGGGCAAGGTATACTTTGGGCAGGTTGACAGTGCTAACAGAAAGAAAAACACCACCAGCATTTGGTCTGTGGATGCTGTAAATCCCAGAAAAGAAAACCCTCACATGAGGTGGAAAAAAAGCAAACTTCTCACTGAGGGCATCAAAAGTGAATGTACACAAAACTAAGAATCTCTCTGTTCCCTAGGCTGCCCAACCATCCTAATTATTTCCCTCTTTCATACAAAGAATTAGTCTGTTTCCTCTGGATTTGACTTTCATCTCCAGAAAACAGCTCCAAAGAACACAGAAGAAAAAAGTGACATAGGTGACAAAGATGTCCAAAATGACGAGCAGTGGAGCAGAAGCGTCATAATGCAGTAAAAGCTTGGTGATCAACCATTCATTTCACCTGAGAGAGAACAGTATGGCTGTTTCCCACTGTTAGTGTGAATCTGTATTTATTTATTTATCTATTTTTTATTGGAATCTATTTCTATTACAGGAGCTGTTGGAGGTGATGATCATTTCAGCTCCGTCAGACAGTTTTGATCTCCTCTGTAGCAGCTGTCAGATGAACGACTGTAAAGTGCTAAATCTCTAAACGCTCTCTCTGAAAACTGGTTCAGAAGAAGCACAAAGCAGAACCAAGTGGAAATAAGACGATTAATTCTACATCAGTTGTAGGCTTGTGGGTGAGCTCAGATGGTTGTTCGGATAAATGTTTGTTTACAACGGGCTGCCTGTTTTTTCTGTGTGTGTGTGAATTATACACATGCACACACATACATGCGTTATGGTGTGCGTGTATGCAAGCGAGCTCCGAGATCTGGGAGAGCATAAAGGCTGACCACAAGCTACGAACACTCTGGTAAAAAATCTTTGCTCGTCTGCTGTTTAAACATGGAAGGAATCCTTGTAAAAATACACAAAGCGTTTGTTTCTTTTTTCACGCTCGGAAACATGGAGAAAAACCTTCTCGAAGGAAAACTTCGCTCCTGGATTGTCTTGATCGGCGCTCGCGGTGCCTCCGACACACACCAGGCCAAATGGATAACTTGTGTTTACCTAGCCATGTGACTCAAGCCGCGGTGCGTCCACTGACGTCAGCCCGCATTCCTCGCATTCGTCGGTCGCAGTTCTCACTGATAATGTCTCAGACACTGCGAGACAGAGGGAGCAAAGATCATGCATTTTAAAAGCAACAATCAGTCACTGGGCCCCTGTTTGCTTTATTTATCTTTTCCTGATAAAATAAATAAGCTCTACGCTGCCATCTGTTTTCATAAACAGCAGAGCCCTCATGAGCAGATATAGCCTGAAATAGTCCTGCTGTTCCACTTAAAACTTGCAATCCATAAATAGTTGCACAACTGCTGTCAAAGGATGGATAAGTGGAACAAACAACTTACTGCATAAATATGCATGAATACTATTGCTTCCTTTGACAGCTACTTTTATTAGGCTTGCACTGTAAAAGATGACGCAGATGATGCACAGAACGTGGATGAATCATTTAAATGTGTACTATAATGGAGCATGAAAGTATTATTTTCATATTTCGGAAAGAAGAAGAATATTTGAGCCTTCAAATGTTGTTGTAGGCACAAATACAGTATAAAGCAGGCACCGTGCTGTTCACATCTGCTTTTTTGGCTTTTGGGGCTTCGTTTTCAAAGCACTGATTGAGGAAAAAGAAATCCAAGGGGATACGTATATATTCTAGACCTCTGTATTTGCATTTCATCACTCCTCTGGAGTAGTTCAGTATCCATCGCTGAAGAGATCAGCAAGGGGAGCCGATACACCCAAGCCAGAGCCAAGGCCATCCACTTTATCAAGGAAGGAAAAAGCCAAAGAAGCCATCGAATAACTGCTCTCCCAGTTTGCTCTTCACGGCCCGAGACTGGGTGATGACGGTTGACCTGGAGAGGTAGCTGAAAATTCCACCACACATCACCCAGTCCACACTGAGACCTGACATCATCTTGGTCTCAGAGGCCACTAAACAAATATTCTTGTTGGAACTGACCTGTTCCCTAGGAGGAGAGGATGGAGGAGGCTCAGGAAAGAAAGAGGGAGAAGTACCAGGAGCTGGTGGAGGATGGTCGGACGAATGGGTGGAAGACCTGGTGCATGCCAGTGGAGGTTGGCAGTCGGGGTTTGCAAGCCACTCCTTGAGGAAAGCCTATGGCACTGTAGTCATTACAGTTGCCAACCGCAGGAAGGCCATAGGCAACAACGTGGAGGCAGCAGAAAGAGCCTCCAGATGGCTCTGGTTGAAGAAGGGAAGTGGTTGAAGGTGTGGTGTAGTGTGCCACTCGGACACAGGCTGGGATTTGATCACCTCAGTCAGGTTGACTGGAGGAGGTCGTCAGTTGTGAGACCAGAAAATGCCCCATGAATCCAGGAAACAATCACTGATGGTGCGTCCAATTGTGCATCAGTAGATGTATTGTTCACAGTATGATTAAAACACCTTTTTCATCGCATAATTTTTGTTCAGCTCCTGCGAAGGTCAGCTCAAAGTGTTTGCAAGCACCTTTTCGTTCTCTCCAGAGATCCCACAATTTGGCACGATTCATTATTCCTGATTAGAAATGGCAGCTCCTCAGATCCAGAGGAGTTTGGGCCAGAATCCATCCATTCATTATCTATGCCCTCTTAATCCTCTGCAGGGTCATGGAGATCTGCTGGAGCCTATCCCAGGTCTCTTCAGGCGAAAGGCAGGGGTCCACCCTGGACAGGTCACCAGTCCATCGCAGGGCAGCATGTAGACGAACAGCCATATACACTCACAATCACTCCTACAGAAAGGTCCCTGCTGAGGTTCAAACCAGGAACCTAATAGCTGTGACACAACAGTGCTGACCACCAAGCCACTGTGCTGCTCTTGAGCCAGAATCTTATCTGCAATATGAGAGAAGACCAGCATCCATGGCGGGAAAGACCACAACAGCACATTTGTGTATGGTAAATATTTAAAAGATTATCTCAGTGGTGCGCAAACTGTGGAACGCTCTCTGGTGGTATGCGGGGGAACGGCATGACTTTCCACATTTTTTCCACATTTTCACTTAAAAAAAATCTGAAAATTATAATGCATTACAAATATGTTTCAAACAAAATGTGTAGCTTGACATAATTTAAATCATCTTATAAAAATTATATTTGTTGCATAATCAGTTGCAGTGCAGATGTAACAACTTTTGAGTGTGTTTTATTTTGTTCTGTATGAGTATATGACAATTGTTGGACAGAGTTTTAAATGTCTGATTCAGTAAAGTAACAATTCAGGCAACAATAAATAACCACAATAAGGAATAAACATCTCTGTGTGTTTAAAGCTAATTGAGAAGGCATATATAGCTATATTTTAAAATTGGTCATCATGGTGGTACTCAGAGAACTGAACAGTTTCTCAGATGGTATGCAGTATTAAAAGTTGGAGAACCACTGGATTATCTGATTACGATGTGCCTTGAATGTGTTATCAGTCTCTCAAATACACGTTAAATAATTATTTGGTAATGCGCTGAGATACGGACTAAAGTCGTGACATCTGCTGTGGGGAAAAGGTTATGTAGCTATTTATTAACTTACTGAGAGTGATGATGAGTGCAAAGCTAATGTAGACGTTTTCTAGATGTCTGGAAATGGTCATATTATGTCCATTTTATCTATATATTATCACGGCATATTATTCAAGTTGGCTTTTTTACAAGAACAGATTCATTTGTTCGGTTGATGTTTTGTGTCTGGAGCAAGAAACAATAAATGCAAATCTATCAGGTATGCCCTATTTCTCTAATAAAACAACAGAATCAAGCAAACTTTGAACCTCCGGAAAATATACGTCACATTCACACCTTAGTTTGGGTGTGAAGCACGGCCGTGTTTGAAATTCTTCCTCTGTACCCTCATCTCCGGATCTCCAGTTCAAAGGTCTCCTTGTCTCCAGTTAACTCCAGTTAACTTCATGACTTCAGGTTGATATAAGTGATTATCACTGTGTAATATAGCCGCTTTTCTTGTGATAAGGAGTTCATTACTTTGCAATCTAGAGAAAACAAGAAGGTTTCCTCTTTTGGTTATCAGAAATCAGGAAGTTCACGTATCCACAGATGACATCTTAACAACTGTGGCAGTTGATTTAAGCTAATATTATTAGAAAGCACGAAGAGGCCCACTGATATCTTCAACAGTAACATCTGCTGATAGGCTTTATTTGAACTGCCGTTGACTGATACAGATGTGGGAATTTGTCTGCCTCTTGCTTTTGTTTCTAATAACTTCCCTTTAGCAAACAAGAGTACATGCCTTGACTTAGTGTTCAGTCATCGATCCTACACACAACTAAAAATGAAAGAAACACAACAAATATTTGTCAAAGAAAACTAAAAACTTTTGCGAAGGGATACGTTGCTGAATTAGACAAAATCAGGCTCTGACAGGCAGCTTTCCTACCACTTCATGGCTGAGTTGCTGTCGTTCCCAAACACTTCCATTTCCTTATAATACAGCTGACAGTTGACTGTGGAATATTTAGGAGCGAGGAAATTTCACGACTGGATTTGTTGCACAGGTGACATCCTATCACAGTTCCACGCTGGAATTCACTGAGCTCCTGAGAGCGACAAATGTTTGTAGAAACAGTCTGGATGTCTAGGTGCTTAATTTTTATCCACCTGTGGCCATGGAAGTGACTGGAACACCTGATTCCGATCATTTGGATGGGTGAGCAAATACTTTTGGCCATTTAGTGTATCTAAGGATCTAGAACCTCTCAGTCCTTAAATAGGCACCGTAAGGAGATGTTAGAGTTGGAATGAACCATGTAGACAAGCGAGCGCACCGCAGTGGTTGCCTGCTTGTATTAACTGCCAGAGGTTGTTTCATAAGTTGAAACATTGCATCAAATAAAAGTGCTGAATGTTCTGACTGGGCTGAAATTACGCCATAAGCTGTAAACAACAGGCATGCAGTCCCAGAACAGTTTCGGAATGATGTGGATAAATGTATGCCTTTCATGGTATTATGAACTATGCGTTCGGTTGTTATGCTTTTCTTTCTGTTGGCAGAAAAAATAGGGTGAAAGGGCGACCAAGAACTAAGTATGAAAGAGAATAGGCAACAAAGAATTATAAAGGTGATGTACATTATGAGAGGAAATGCTTTCATCCGCAGGTGAACATGGGAGTAACTTAAGTTAACAACTCTTAAATAAAGTAGCAGGTTGTAAGCAGATTGGCAAATCACTTTCACTTCCTATCAAGTTGCATGGACTTAATTTGGAGATACCATGGTCTAAGTCTCATCACATCCTCCTTAAGACATTTTAAACCTGGTCTAAGCTGTATAAGTACCACTTCAAGATGGCACTGAAAGACTTGAAACTCGGGGTATATGAGTAATGTAGAAAATTCTTCAAATTTGCTTCATACTTCAGACTCATGTTGGAGTCTATCCCAGCTGTCACCAGTTTGACGTACACCCTGGTCAGGTACGTCAGTCCATCACAGGGGCGAACAGGGACAATCGAGACAAACAACCACGCACAATCAAAAATCACAACTTAACAGGAGTTCCTCGTTCTCAGAGTCAACTAACCCTGAGTTTTTGGTTTCAGAACAGGCGTTCAGGGTTAAGGCTGATTTATGCTTCTACGCACACAGCCCACCACGGCCCCCTACGCCTTCTCTGATGTTTATACCTGTCCATGATTGTTCGTGTCCCTCTTTAATTACACCGTCAACGGCTACATGACAGTGTGGGTTGTCTACTGCCGACCTGTGGCTCGCAGTGCTGAGTTTTCTGTCGTCTTTCTATATGTAGCTCAGACATAGCAATAGAACAAACAGTTTATTTCACATGAGTTGGAGCTGATTAATGTTTTTCAAGACACTGCCGCAATCTATCGTTCTACCTGACTTAAATACGACGAAGAAGAAGTGGCGGCAGGAAATGTGAAGATGAAGAGGAACATATCGACAAATCAAGTTCCTTGCGGTTTGCAGAGAGATGCGTAGCACGTCATGATTGATTGCCTGATGAAATTGAACCCGATTCAGGTCCATGCAGGGAAGGAGAGAGAAAGAAACTCAGTGTATGTGGAAGTAAACCTGCTCCTGACCTGGTTTAGTTCACAGAGTCAGTTACCATGGTAACAACTCCAAGAATAAGGTACCTCGGTTTCTGAAACCAGCTTAACTGAAGCTTCTTGCTCTGTGTTGAGTTACCTCGCTTTGTAAAACAGAAAAATCAGAGTTTCCCTGAGTTCAGGTTCAAAATACTCAGAGTTTCTGAACAACCTGCTTTCTGAAATTAAAACCAGACATTCTCAAAAGTCTGAACTGGGGAAGAAAATTGCCGCTGGTGCACGTCCAGATAAGGATTGTGCCTCATTTTGAATATAGGCTTCTACAGTAAACGGGGTTCAATATTTCTAAGCAGTGCTTCTCAATTATTTTCTGCTGTGGCCCCCCCCCCCTAGGAAGAAGAAATCATTTCACACACCCCTCCCCCCTCACCACCCACCCTCTATTATGACTACAAATAGTATAATTTGTCTATAAAATTGTTATGAGTACACTTCTGCATAACACTGTATCCTTATTAGCATTAAATGAAACAAAAAAGAAAGAAATTTAGATCAACTTATAACCAAGAATAACTTTTTTTTTGGCCTGTAAAGTTTTAATGTGGATCAATCCCACCGTAGTCACAGTGAAGCCAAGCGCTACATCAGCATCGTCATATTTCCTCACCTTAACTTTCTGCTGACTGTCGTTTGTCTCATTATCTCCGTCTCTCTTCACCTTTCTTTTAATCTTTTCATCCCTGTTAAATATTTTATGTGGTGTCTCTTGAGGGTTTGTTCACTTCATATCTCCTGCTCTGTGCTGGGTGCGGGCATGTCTGTGGACAAAAACCTGACACAATATAGCTAATACTCCCTGCGCACACCGTGACAATGAGAGCACTACTGCCACCTACTGGAATATATGTACAATTACACATTATTCAAGTACGACAAAAAGAAGCATGTGCCCCGGAACGCACCCCCCCCCTGGAATCGCCTCGCACCCCCCAGGGCGTTGCACCCCTCTATTTGAGAAGGACTGCGTATTAAGTAACTTTTTGTATTCTATTAAGATTGAAAAATTGAAAAAAAGTCACCAGTGAACAGAAACCACTGCAATCCTCTTTCCTTCAGGTTTAATGTTGCGTTTACTCTCACTAAAAAGAAAAAGAAAAGTTAATGAGATTGTGCTAAAAAAATATAGAACAGTTTGGTGTTCTGGATTTTTTTCTTTTACTATGTTTACATGGCTGCAACAATAATGACATGCAGGAGAAAAGTCACACAGAATTTTGACAAATTTTGAAGTGTTCACTAGTTAGTTTTTTTTTTCTGTTTGGGTGTAGACACGTACATTCCTGGTTCAGTTTAGGCATCCAAAACTGTCAGAGTCAGGAAAACATCACAGGTGACTTTAAAATAGACCTTCTGACAACATCTGTACCAAAATAAATCTCCTTCGGCTGGCTTACATGGTAATGAGTGTTGCCCCATCTGCAAACTCACAAACATGGCACACGCAGGAGAGAAAGTCCTCATGAATTAAATTACTTTGAAAGTCAAAATTCATGCCAGTCAGACAGACTAAACTGATTTTATTTTTGCGGCAATCTCAAGTTTTCCCCGCAGTACCGTGGTGTCTAAGCCGAAACCATAAAATCTAGTGGTATCTTTTCAATTTATCAACATTTATTTAATCACAAACAGTCAGTTTGTTGTTAGGAAAAGCGCCTACTTTCCCTTCTTGACAACATAGCAGAGACACATTTTGAACAATGTCGATTAAACCAATTATGACTCTTGCAACAGAGAACATGTAAGTCAACACAGAGTGTTCCAGGGCTTCTAAATTCTTAGCCTGTCCTGAAACAGCCGACTCTGCAACACAGCTGAGGAAACAATTTTCTGAGACCTTTGGCTTTTACAATCTGCTCCCCACGCCATGATCCAGAGGCAGCAGAGAACAGCAGGCTCGGTTTGCTACCATCTGAAGAAGCTGGGAAAACATTATAGAGACGTGATGCGAAGGCTACGTTCCCCCTCTCAGTCACTGCCCTGGCCGAATGTCCATTTGTTCTTCTGCTAATTGGCCCGTAATCAGTAATTATGGCAGGATAATTAATCAAACAATGAAAAGAAACATTAGTACAAGTTTTGAAATCATATTCAACAGAGGTTCCCGTCCTATACAAGTCCACCAGGCCGGGTCCGTAGCCCGAAGCTAGTGTGACTTCTCATTTTTAATTGCTTTAATTGCTCTTTCCGTGGACCATGTAAAAGCAGAAAGAAATGTCTCCTGCAGCTCTGAATAAATGAACTCTATTGTGAAAACAATTCTGGCCCAAAAAATGCCCAATTTGAAAGGACAATCCACTTTAATGGGAAGTAGTTCAATTAATTAGGGAGGTGGACCAGAAGAGAAGTATCATAAAACCGAGCCATAAACAGCTCCAGATGCACAGTTGTTAAGGCTGCACTGTCGAAATAGTAAATACAAAATGGCCACCCTGGAGTTTAAAACTGTGGCTTATTTTTTTTTTTCCCCCTCTGAAAAATTGGCATGTTTATTAAGAGCATGTGCGTAATAATGTAATGGAAAACAGATCCAGAATATTTCATTTCTGCTCCTATAACCTTATTAACAGCTACACCAGCCTAAACCAATGAATGCATCTGGTGCAGAGGACCAGCGCAGTTAAAGAGGGAGGGGTGGGGATTTCAGCGCAAAGCTCAGATGAGCCCGTCCCTGCCACTGGAACATTATTAAATCTTGAAGATGAGCTGCATCCACATCCAAAAGATTGTTTTATTTTATTTTATTTTTTCCAGAGAACAACACATACCGTGTTATGGGCTTCAACATGATGGTAGTGAAACTTTTGAAGCTTATCACCACGGATATTACTGGGTGGGGGCTGGATTGGAGGGGGGGCGTTGTGACCAGACCATTGCCAGCCACGCTCCAGGACCAGAGACATACAGTATACAGATAATTTGGATTATTATTATTATTTTGCTATTGGATTCATTTACAAGTGTTGCAAGAATATATCAATATTAGAGAGTGTTCATGACGAGTAGAAATCAGCTTCATCAAGACTGCGAGTCCATATTTGACAGGCTGCCTTTGTCCTGTCATCATTCAGTTTGAAGTGTTGCCACGCAGCCATGGTCTTCAGCATCCTTTTGACAGCCAACATGAACCGAAGCATTGCTGTGGTTGACGCGCACGCTTCCCATTAAATTAGGGCGCCATCTTATTATTTATGATTTATTTATTTGTCTTATTATTAGATCACTAGTTGCTTTCCACGCTTTAATGGTGCAATAAGAATTATAACAAGCGGACCCACCTTGCAACTACAGTACATATTGATAAGTTTGTTTTTTTCCCAAAATGCTGGAGCGTTCCACTTGTGTTTAACGCTTCCAAGGATGTTACTGTGAAGTTCTATCTAGAACATCAATGCAGCAGTGAGTAAATCCAACCTTTCTGCCTCTAATGCTCACCTTGTCCTCGTCCTTCACCGGGTTCGATCACTGCTGAGCTGGCAGTGCCACACAAAGCTGTGGGCAACCAGGGGACCTGGATTAGGAAAATGGGCCTTGGCCTCAGGGGTTTTTGTCTTACGCTGTGACTCACTGCTTTACGGTTCAATAGTGCTCCCAGGGCCTCGGGTCAAAACTCTACAAAGAGCTAATGGGTATGCCTCTGCCTGTCCAACATCTTCTGGGATCGGCATAGCTCCAGGACCAAGGCAGCCAGAAATCCAGCCATGACTCAAGGCTGACCACTCATTTACCAGCTTTTTTATTTTTTTTCTTCTTTTTTTATGACCGTCATCTGGTTGGGTTGCCTTTCTGGTACATCGCACAGACTCACACACACTCACAAACTGCCTCTTGCGGTTCCCCCGTCTGACTCTTTTTACCCTCTGCCACACATCCACAGAGGGTTTTTTTTATGCACACGCACCTGTGTGGGCTCTAACCGATTAGAAAATGAGGAAGGATGCCTGCCTGAGCCAAGCCCCCCCCCCCCCCCCCCCCCCCCCCCCCCCCCCCCCCCCCCCCCCCCCCCCCCATGATTAGCCAGACTGCCCATGTCCGTCACAATGTGTCACCAAAATAACCAGTCAGGCTTCATTGTTGGTGGCCAGTCACACTCCTGATAGAGTGAGTGACAGAGTATGACCTTGTAGCTGAATGCAGCCCCCCCCCACTCCCAATAGCAATACACCACTCGCACTAGGAAAGGAAATGGGTTGGAAATGGCCATGGCCATAATGCTTTCAGCCCCATCCTCTCTGAGCACTGACAACAGACATAACACAGAGCCATTAACAGCTTCACTGTTTGACCATTTGGCCAGTGAGAGACCCTGGCCGGCCTGATTATTGACATTTTGATGGTTTTCAGACTAGAAAAAAGTCAGTCTTTCTGGAGCTGGTTCATCTTTGCTATTATGCTTGCTATTATCCCTCTTTTTTTTTTCTTCAAGTATTTACAACCTAAACTTGAGCTAGTTTTATTGTCCTGTGGCCCTGGCGGGGAAATGGCTGGAATTGTAATAATCTCATACTGGAAGGAATACACAAAGGAACATGTTTCCTTTTCACGCAGACCTGTCTTGTCACCAGACCGAGAAAACAGAAGGAAAACTGTAACCAGAAAGAGCCTGTCGAAAAGAAAAAAGAAAAAAAAGAAAGAAAAAGGAGGGGGTCAGCTGTTCAGTGGGATTCAACAGTGCGTGAAAGTCAGAAAGAAAAATGAATTCATCTGGCATGGAAATAGAAGAGGTGGTTTGTTGAGGAATAAAGAGTTTGGAGAGGAGGAAAAAAAGGAAAGAAGGTGGAGGACAAGAGGGATGAATGAGGGGTTAATCACAAAAAAAAAAAAAAATGTAGACAAAAGAGACGATGACTGAAATATGGAGAGTAAAGTAAAGTAACAGGAGACTCCGGAGGAGATGTAGAGAGACGGTCGTGAACTGAAAAGAGAGAGAAAAGCAGAGAGTAAAAGAGAAGAAAGTCTCTGGCGTTCATCATACAAGCATACTGGGCAACTATACGTTAGGAGGAGGTGATTACAGCTGCAGGAGTAATGTCTCCATCCCAATCCAGAGCTTTGTAGGCTTTAGGAGGACATGTGGGGGAAAAAAAAAAAAAAAAAAAATGAACACACTTCCCCAGAGTGGGGAGCACTGTGTTACCATGGTAACAGGACTGACGTCAGAGCACGCATTATGTGATTACTCATAGAGTCTGTTAAGGAGCCAATAAAACAGGGGACCATTACTCACACACAGAGACGGCCAGAGCTCAGGTTACACACCCGCTTCAATATGCACACACACGCACACTAACAGCACAAACCGAAGCATACGCACACATGTGCACACGATGTGCCGACTCATTCTAGCTGCTCTTAAATAAAATGCAGACCGATGACACATGGAGCATTTTATAATTCAGACTCAATAAAATCATCACAGTTTTCCAAGCGCTACCGATTTGGACTGGAAAGCGTGCTAATTCACAGTTTGCTTGATAACCTCAGTGCTAAGGAATGAGGCCGCAACCTTAACAGTCATTGCTGAGTGCTAAAAGTGTCCGTCCTGTGCGCGCAGGCCAGGAACCCGTCTCTCCATCAAGAACGGGAGGAGCTCAAACACGACTTCATCAGCACGGCCACGACCGGCATATCACTGACAGAATCTGCATGTTCTGCATTCCACAAACTCTGACCCATGTCTAACAAAGTACATCAAACACCGACATGTACACCACCGTGCGTCACAGCACACACACACACAGACGCACACTTCCTCCTGCCATCTCCCACACATTCTCCTCTGGGAGTTAAAACACTGTTAAGGCTGATAAGGATCCAGGCAAACACGGTGGATAAACAGTCATTCTAGTAATTAAGAAGCACCAACCTATCAGAGAGGAGTATGCACAGACAAATATGTGATCCAGACTCCATTACTGAGGTTGCATTCCCGCCACAGACACCATTAGGTTAGTCCAGACATGGGCCGAGAGCTACCAGAGCAAAAATCTGCAGAAGAAGGGGCCCGGCTCCTTTGACTTGCACACAAATTATTATTATTATTTTTACATCAAGCTTTGAACTGTGAAGTTCTGTTTTATTGCCTCCATCCGCATCTACTCAGACTAAAACTAATTCTGCAAAACTGTGTTTTCTCACTTGCTTTTACGAGGATTGCTCGTTTTTGTTGGAACAGCTCGCACCCATTCTTGCACCATTGTATTCTGTTATCAAGCAACGACTGCCAACTGGCCACTTGTGCTCAGTGGGATGCGTGCAAACAAACCCTTCACGCTGAAGGTCGGAGGCACTTTAAAGGCAACACGCATGAGTTGAGGTTTTGTTTCAATTTTGCATCGACACATTCACTAAAAAAAAGGATTCTTGGCTCTGATAAACATAAAGTAATAGTTTAAAGTAAAATGTAACTGAAATATATGAAATTTAAAGTTTATTTATCCAAAAAAGTCAAACATAATGTGAATATGCTTAGTATAAACTGAATCTAAACAAATCAACTAAACTAGATCACATAAAAAAAGCTGAGTGCCACAGTCAAATACAGTTTATGTAAAAGTTTGCATTAACTAAAGCAAATCTGACTGGAGGTATTCAATTTATTTACAATGATTCAATATGATAGAAAAAACATTGTAATATATGCAATTCTTTACATTTAACATATGTAATGAAATTACATGGAAAATTTACATGTAATTAAAATACATAAAGTACATGTTTTTGGCGTAATTATTTTTTTTGAGTGTTCATTTCAGGAACCAAATGCTTTTTTAAAAAAAAACAAACATTTTTTTTAACCATTTCAGTTAATTCTGTTGGAATGATGTGCAGATTTTCTGCATCTGTTTATGACAAGAATATAAAGGAAAACAAAAAATTCAGGCACCGAGTAAAAATTCTGAAAAAAATTTAGCAAAGCTCTGTGTAATGTTCAAATGTTCATATACTCCTCGAACATTTCCCTTTAGATAAATGATTCAATTAAATATGTAATAGACCTAATATAGCCCATCACATGTAGGCATTAATAAAGTTGCTACATTTTCTAGTTTGTGTCATTTTGGGATGAACCCTCTTTAATCACACTAGATATAAATTAAATGCTTTTAATCAAATTATAAAACTCTGGACGTTTTTTTTTTTTTTTTAGCACATCTGTGTTTCAGTAAGATTCCTGTTAAAAATCAAAACCTTCTGCATGTATGTCTGAGTGATCTTTAGTAATCAAGTACATCTGATGATATAACAGATTTTGTCCAAATGACTGAAACAAATATCCTCACTGCATAGCTAGTAAACTAGTAATGAATAGAAAAAAAACACATTACCTAGTGGCTCCCAAGTCACTTGATTTTGAGACTTTCTCAGTAATAACTCCTTTTTTTTACCTTCTGGTTTAGCAGATGCTGTTTTGTCTCAGTTGAAGGATACACGGCTAACAACCTTCCCGTGTGAGTTCAGCACAGGTGGAGAGGAAGAGATCAGTGAGATAACAACACTTTTTTCCAGGCTATATGTATGCGTAGTGGCTCCATGAGCTCATAATTCATATATTTTGGCAGTAAATAATTTTCCATTGCTGAGGGAAATAGACTCGCCCTTGACACAGTCAGTGCTGCACTGTAAATATTAGGGGATTTTTTTTATTACAAACATTGAAGGGGACATGTCCCTTGCATCCTGCCACAAACTCCTCATGACTTTGGGTACTTTCACAACTGCAGCATTTAGTCAGTTTAAATCAGACCAAATGTACTTCCTTAATACAACGTGTTATCAATAATCTGTGTAAATGTTCTGACATGGCTTTTAATGATCACTTTTGGTGCTCTCTGTTGTTCTCCGTGTGAAAATAGACTAAGACTGCATCCAAACCTGTGAAACTTTTGTTACGATAACACATGGCATCCACACTATTCCAGTAATTTCCTGAAAAGGGGAAAGGATTTGATTCCTCTCTTGTCTCCACTTCAGTGTGTAAACGCAGCTGTGCAGTGTCATGTGGATGGACAAAAGCATTTGGAAGCGATGACGTGGTTGCAACGACTGGCTTCATGATTTGCTCTTCTGGTTCTCTAAGGTGTGACTTTCCCTGATAAGCCAAGCATGTGTCATGTGACCATCACCAGACAATAACGATGGAGATGAAGCAGTAAGGACTGCTGAATTATTTTTCCTTGATATCAGCTATCATGCAGCCAAACTCTGACTTCAGTAATCCTGTAACTGCCTACATGTGCAGGTGGAGAGTCATTATACGTGACTCTAAGAACAGTCTACAGCAAAGACTATTTCCTGTTGAGTTTTCAGCTCATTTTCATTCACCCAAACATGCAAAGTGAGCACTGATTGCCGTTTTTATAGGTCTCTGTTTATGTGCAAAGCATTTTGGGATAACTTTATGGTCTCAAGACTGCATAAGACTATAAATAGGTGCATCCTTGATAAAAAAAATGGGAGGAAAAAAGAACACATCTGGGGGTTTAGACCATAGTCAGCTAGAAGGCAAGTACTTGGATCACTCGCTACTTGGCTAGACTTTGAATCGGAGCAGTACTTTGGCTGTGACCGCTGACATTTCACAAGTCCACAACAACTTAAGTATAGAGAAGAATGCATATTGAGAAACAGCCACCATCTCACATGATCCAGATCAGCCTTTCTCAACCGGGGTGTCGCGGCACACTGGGGTGTCGTCTGACTGCTTCAGGGGTGTCGTCAAAAAAATGACCTATTCTGACATTTCATATACAGTGGTACCTCTACTTACGAACATTTCTACGTACTAAATTTTCAGGTTACGAAACGCCTCAAAGGAAAAATATTGCCTCTCGTTACGAAAGAAATTTCAGGATACGAAAGGCAAAAATACAGTAGCGCTGCTACTCGCAGCTCCCAGAGTTTACCAAACGTAAACATAGCTGTCGGCTCTGTATCTCGGTTTGAAAGCGGTGCGTCCGAGCTGCTCTGCCATTGGCTATCGCTTAGCATCTTCCTGGCATCCCATTGGCTAGGAGGGCCCCTTGTCTGTATGAGCGTAACCCAGCAACCCAGGTAAATGAACAATTATTACCTCCGCCAAGGAGGTTATGTTTTTCCTGGTTTTTATCTATCTGTCTGTCTGTCTGTCTGTGTACAAGATAACTCAAAAAGTTATGGATGGATTCTGATGAAATTTTCAGGAGTTGTGGAAAATGTGAAAAGGAAGAACTGATTTCATTTTGGGTGCGATCCGGAAGAAATTCTGGATTCTGGATCACTTTCAAATTTTCGATAATTGTTGTGTTTAGTGGAGGTCTGCGCTCTCTGAGTGCTTTTCTAGATCTAACATTTATTTCTTACAGGTTTTTATGTCATTTCATGTATTAATTATTTTTTATTTTAAAAAAATTATGTTCGAATTTTGGGGGACTTGGAACGGATTAGGGCATTTACATGGAAAACACGTCTCTACTTAAGAAATTTTCAGGTTACAAAACTACTTCCAGAACCAATTAATTTCATAAGTAGAGATAGCACTGTATAAATATATGAATGCATACATAAATACATAATTTTTTCCTATGAATGAATGAATGAATGAATGCATGCATGAATGAATAATTAAATAAATAAATAAATAAATAAGATACATAATTGGACATGAAATGAATAATAAAAATATGTCTCACATGCTCATTTCCCAATGTTAACAACGTCAGTACGGGGTCAGCGTAAGGTCAACGTGACTGCCCAGTTAGCTTATGTCGTGATATCATTTAACCACTGGAATTTTATTTCACAGATAGCAAAGAGAACTTTTTAGCTAAGCATCATGGATGGTTTTCTAAAAAGTAAAGCCCCACAGGAACGGAACATCACAGAGGAGCCGACTTCTTCATCAAGCCTTCATCCACCAGCTCTGAATCTGCACCATAGGTCGCAAAGGAAGTTGCTAGCGATAAGGCTAAAAAGAGGCAATACAAGGATGATGGATGGAAGCAAGCACATCACAGATGAAAAGAAGCTTTCCTGCTGAGGCCTACTCTGGTGCAGTTATCCTGTTCAAGTTATTTAAACAAAATAAACGGGACGTATGCATTTACAGTCGGAGCGATGCAGTGTGGCTTTGGATTATATTTTACTCTGGAGTGTCGTGAGGTTTTATTCACTTTTGAAAGGTGTCGTGACTGAAAAAAGGTTGCGAAAGGCTGATCCACCTCAATGGCCAGCTCACACTTCTACGCTATTATCTATGGTGTTTTACAAACTTGGGCTCAGTCAGAGAGTGGCTGGTTGAATAAAAAATAACTAAGTTTCAATTTTGATCAAACATCCAGACAAGACAACTGAACTAATCCTCTTTAAAGTTTCTCTCTTTGAAACTACGAATCTTCCCCCCTCCCTTGCACTGTCACTAATCAATTAAAAGATGTGCGTGGTGACTGCAGCTGAAAGAGATCTAATTAATCAAAACCCTGTCCTCCTCTGAGCGGGCTACAACGTGATGTTTCATGTGTGAGCCTCATCCAGCCCAAGTCTGCATCTGTATTTTTAACTGTCCTTAATGTCCATGACGCAAGTTCAGTTATTTTATTTAGGACAAGTACTCCATGTCACTGCTCCACCATAAATGTGACTGAGCTCTGGCCAAAACCTGATATACTATATCCTGCATCGTCACTAATTTGGTTACAGTGATATCATATCGGAGATGATCTGATTAGAGGTTTACAAGCCCAGTAGCACCCCCCCCTACCCACCCCACAACTCCCACCCCGTCTCCTGATGTTCCCGCGAATGTGTCTTATCCGTGCACCGATTAGCAAGCACACACGTGTACATTCATGCCTGAAATTGTGAGTGCATATACACCACGTGTTTTTGCTTGTGTGTGTGTGTGTGTGTGTGTGTGTGTCTGTTGAAACAAGCTGCAGTCCATCTGGCAGGCCGGTGAACTTAATGAGTCTTATATTCACCCAGCATGCACGGCAACATCCGCTGCCGGAGGCTCCGACCAGGTGCTCTGACACAACACATCTTCAAACAACGTGAGCACGAGACTGCGCCTCTCGTAACACCACTGTGATGGGCAACATACCACCAAGAAGATACATTTCTCCCCAAGGTCTTTGTATGATGTGAATTTGGCAAACTAAAAAAAAAAAAAAACCCTAAGTGATTGAGTTACATTTCAAATGTAATGTATTACTACCCAACTTCTGAAATTTTAATCCCGTTGCGCATGATCTTGTTACGATTCACTGCCTTAATGAATTCAGGATATTGGGTTGGACCAGCTTCACCTTCACTACTGTAAAGTGGTTTAAAGGGGACACATTATGAAGAAAAGGTCAGTTTCTTTGTGCTTGATTGCACATATTTGGTTGTCTGAGGTGATGACCATCACAAACTTTGAAAGCACATAACACTGTAACTTTGGGGCCACAAAAGCCTGAAATTTACTGAGCTGTTGAGATTTGGAGGGCACTGTTACATCACGGACCGATATCCTAATTACCCTACCTCTGCTTTTTTATCTCCTTTTATGATCACCAATCAATTTCAACACCAAATCATGTGATATTTCTTGTACGTCAGAGGTGGAAAGTTGAGGCTCTTTTGCTCTAACTATTTTGCTTAGCAAACTCTCAAGAGCAGATAACATAGTGCAATCAAGAAAGAAGTTTGCCAATAATGCTGTTCCAGTACTTTGTCTAATGTTTTACATAGTGGAAAACTGAACCGTAGGCATGCGGATTTCAACACATTGCTCATGTAGGAATTAGTTATTAAATAGTTAGTTATTATGTAGTGCTTTTTATGAGCATTCACAGTGCTTTCAGTCTGGAGAATGAGAGCAGTTCTGACCACAGACTCGATAAGAACTGGACAAACCCTTTGAAAACATCACCTGCAGGTTTGCATTTGAAGAAGAATGCATTTGAAGCCTCTTTTTCCTCAGACGGGGCAGTGCATGAATCAAAGGGTCAGAAAGAGCGGGGCTGGGAAGCCAGCTGGAACACAACCACCTTATGTCAGTCACCTGGTTTATCTTATGCTAAACTATGATGCTAATCAAAATTATTTTCTATTTATACTGATCAAATCTGTCCAAACATCCTCATTTCAAATGTTGCTACCAAAATGACATCCAAAACCACTATTGAGCTGAAGCAGGGAGCTCCACTGGGATCCGCTTCCAGATCCCTACAGGTCGGGCAAGCCTACCAGTATTGGCTGCGAGTCACAGAACTAATGACTGTAGTTTGCAGCAAACTTCACTATTAGCAACACTTGTTTCAGGTGTTGCTGGTGAGTAGTTTGGTTTGGAAGGGTAATGAAATTATCTGAAGGCAAAAGTTGCTTTACCGAAGGACCTAGCTTCTGTAGGAGGTAGAAGCTGATGAGCTAGAAAGAGTCCAGCTAGTTAGCCATGGCCAGAGGCCTTCAAACAGGAGAAAAGATGTTTGGCTCAGGCTACTTTGCATAGCCTCTGAATCCTTCCAGGCCAACCCAAAACTGGTCAAAGGGGTCTCTTAGGACCTTTATGAGCACAACAAGTCATATTAGCTTTAAAATGAAAAATGGCCATGCTCTGCTAAGTCTTCATTCACTGTGTAGAAGTCAAGCGAAGACAGTGCTAAGTGCTAAGTACCTAAAGTGATGACAACTAGCCATTGGTTAGGCAAGTCATCAATCAAAAGACCATGCTCTAATTGAGCAAAAATTTGTTACTTCATATAATTTCACCTGATGTAGTAAAAAAAATTCACCCCCTGCACAGTTGTCATGGCTGTGAATTCAAGCTATGGGCACCAATGGAATTTTTGGAAACAGGCTGTAAATATGTTAACTTCTGCTGCAAAGTTTGGACATTTTAACATTAGGATCAATGGAGATTGATGCACTTTTGGAGCCGCACTCTAGTGGTCAGTTGATGAACTGCAACTTCTCTTATTACCTCCACCAAAGAGGTTATGTTTTTGCTAACGTTTGTCTGTCTGTCTGTTTGTTTGTTTGTGTACAAGATACTCCAAAAATTTATAGATGGATTTTGATGAAATTTTTTGGAGTTGTCAGAAATGTGAAAAGGAAGAACTGATTTCATTTTGGGTGTGATCCGGAAGAAATCCTGGATTCTGGATCACTTTCAAATTTCCAATAACATTGCGGTCAATAAGGGCTGAAAATGTTGTTCCTCAATATCGTTATTGCCCAAAACTCATGAAATTTCACTCAGGGATTGACAATGGGAACCTCTATAAAATTTCAGAGGCTGATCCGGATCTGATCCAGAACGCGGATTTTATCGCAATCTGTAAATCGCTATATGGAGAACTGTTGTGCTTGGCGGAGGTCTGCGCTCTCCGAGTGCTTTTCTAGTGCATCTTTTCTGCTGCGTCTACATCCTAGAGGTTGGAAAGTTGGCACTTGGTTATGATGTGGAGTTTTGCTAACAGCTAACAGCTACTGAAGACCAAAGAGGTTATGATTTTATATATTGAGGATTTTTATACCACTAATTTTGAATCAGACAATGACTTTGTTACTGTATCAACTTTACTGCATAATGTTCATTTTGCAACAGTCCATGATGCAACACCATCTCACATAATGTGCTGTGACACGAGGATCAAGTCTGTGTGTCTGCCTAATGCAAATCTCACTGGTCTATAACCCTGATGGCCTGCCCTTTTACTACTTCAGTTCGATGCATGACTCATTAAGCATTGTCCTTTAAAGAGGGATCAGCACTAACCGTTCAGGGGACACCAAGCAGATTTAAACTTTAGAGAATAGCGTTTCCAGTCAAGTATTTTTCAGAGCTCTCATTGTGAGCTTGAAGGGTCTTTTAGTGTAATTTGTCTTCAAATTTACAGTAGGTTTGCATGGCTGCACAAAACTGTAGTATTAGTCTTAACTAAGACACACTCCATGGAAGAGATGAGCCACTTGACACCAGTCCACCTCGTAAAACCGGCTGCAATTGATAGAGGTATACAAACATGGTTGAAAAGAATGCTGTGTTGCTGTGACTGTGTCATGGATGTCACAAAGATTTAATTAAGGACTCAGGCGGTTGTACGAACAGCACTGAACTGCTTTGAGCAAACTAACTTTACTAACTACATGTAAAGTTATGTCACTTGTCTATTACATTTTAATCAGCTCCACTTTGATTTAAATGTCTCAGTTGTTTCAGTCTTTTTTTTAATTTGTGAGAAAATAATCTAATTTACCTTTTAAAAGCAAAACTTTAAATGCCACATAAAAAAGTGTTACTACAACCTTAATATCAAGATTAAATAATGATCAAATAATTACATTATTATTTCAATGCTTTAATAATGCTAATAATATTATTATCATAATTAACCACAGTGAAAAATAATTATAACCAAACGGTCTGTGCGGTTAAATGCTCTGAAATCACCTTCCAGTTTCCTCATGAAATATTTTTGCGATATGAACATAATAACACCACATTTGATTGCCTAAAATCTACCTGGCATTGTAACTCAAATTGTTTCATATTCACCACTTGTCTATGCAATATAATGCCCAGTCAGAGTCGGAGTATCTGAGGAAAACCTCAGCAGGAACAAGGGGGACCCGACCGAGGTTTGAACCTGGTACCTGCTGTGTTGTGACATTTTATTACTTTATTTTCAGTCAATGAGAATCCTTGCTTATCCTCTGGATTTCAAAAGAAAATGGTACAATAAAACACAATATATTACCATAATAAAGCATTGTATTTAAAAAACATATTTTTGTATAAAATATTTGCTTCTATGTATCTTTTATGTATCTTCAGCCACACTATTTTAAATTTGGATACTTGCTTCAGTTTTACCTGTTAGCATGGGCAAAAATACATCTGATCAGTGTCTGCTGTTGGACAGAGACAGTGGCAGTTTCTCAACTCCAAGTAGGCAAAGTCTGGACTTTTGCACTTTCAGGTACGTTCTCCCGAGTCGTACTTGCCAAGTATGAACTTCCGAGGACGGGAGGACGCAGTCTGGACTTTCTGCAATTAGCATCTGTGTTCTTGATAGCATCACAGCTTTGCTAGCATGCTGACACGTGATTATAAATATCTACAATTTAATTGAGAATAAAATAAAGACCCTGAAATTTAATGTGACTCTGAACAGACCATGGACTCTTCTGGCAAAGAGTCTCTAACCGTTATTTTATATGGTGTGTTTTTAAAGGGTTTTATGCTTTTGTATTTCAGTCTTTCAGTCTAAATAAAGTTCGGTGGCAGTGAAAAATAAAAAGTCTGACGATGTTGGATGAATTTTTAAATGGGCTCTATAGTAATGAATAAACCACAAATTTGAAATTAGAAGAACAATATTCTCGCATGAAAATGTCTTAAGGCTACATTCCGCTACGAAACAGCCACAACATGACGCTCTTTTACTCCGTTCTCCTCCTCCATCACCGCTGCTGGTTGACTTGCCGGTACTGAGACTGATGACGTTTCACAAGCACGCAAAAACACAAGTACAGACAAGTATGCATATTGAGAAACGGCCAGTGCTTTCGGTGTGAACTTTACAGACCTTGGACATGCACAAAACGCTTGTACACATTTAGAGAAAGATAAAGGACAGGAAGCGTAATATGACCTCTTTCAAAACTGTTCATTAACTGGCAGTACACAGGAGTAAGAGCTTATGAGCAAAGCAATAAAAACAGTTGTACCAGCACACTTGTGATAAACTCAAGAGATAATATTTCTGTTTAACAATCTTTTAAATTAATTCTGGTAAAGTTTCAGACTAAAATCCAAAGGTTATGAGCCATAAATTGTATCCTGGGACACTTCCTAGATCCTTAAATAGGAGGCATCCGGACTTATTTTCTTCATTCTTGAGAGATAATTTTAATTTGTGTGACTGACAAGCTATGACAACATCCTGGGTCACTGCATTTGAAAAATGCTCCCAAGAGCTCAAAATCTCACAGAGCTTATTAGACACCTCTTATCAGGTTTAATATGAGACACGAACAAAGTCCAAATTGCAGCATGTGTTGGCTGATGTTCTGGGAAGTTATAAAGATGGAAAAAACAGCAAATAAATCTCTTGTAGTAGGAACATGACCTTGAAAACTGGTGTTAAAAATAGTCCTCAGCTAGATTCAAATATAAGCCAGTCCACTTCGGTCTGACAGCACTGTACGTATGTATGAATTGCTGTGTACTTGTCAAACATGTTATCCGTCTTCATTTTTTTTGTCTTCAATTTTTCCTTTTCTTCAAACAAAAAAGTAAAAATAATAAAACAAACAATAAAATACAGCAGACCAGCAAACGTGACTGTGCTGCTACTGTGCAGTGGTCTCCCACAGCGTTTAGTCTTCAGACGGCCTTAAAACAAATGACTAACATATCGGTGTTTATGATTCAAGGAGCGTTACAGTGTCTTGAGGTTCCAAATGTCTGAGAGAGTGGGAAAGTTTATTTGCAGCTCACAAGAAAGCTGGCTGGATATGAACAACTTGGCCAGCACATTTCTACCTGGGCACTGGTAAAGGGCATTGTAGAGAAAGCTTGAGCTTGTGTGTGTGTGCTTGTGTGTGTGTGTGTGTGTGTTCAAAATGTGTCATGCCTGCTTCTCTCAAGTGTGACCTCCATGTTCAGTCCTCTCCAGCAGGTGACCACCATATGTAAAAGGCCACTGAATGCCCATCTAATGAGCTGGACAGATGTCACTTTTCTGGAACAATTCCTCCTGTGTGTGCGTGTGCATGTGTGTGTGTGTGTGTGAGTTCCTGCCTCTCTCCGTGCAAACAGACGTCGACGTTCCACACATTCCCCTTAATATGTTTCACCAATGTCTGGAAACAGCGAAAGATGCCGGGCGAGACGTGCGGCGGGGGGGAAAGCGTATAGACGTGTGGAAAATGACATGATGGGATAAAGGGAAATGCTTAAGGTGGAAAGTTATGCAGCTGTTTGGATAAGAGTTGTTAAGGGTAAGTAAAAAGGGAAGTACGTAAACTAACAGCAGGTCAGTTGTGAAGGGAGGAGAGGAAAGAGAGAGTGAGGCCAGATTATTGACTTAATGGCAGAATCAAGGCTGTCAAGGGCTTCAGAGACACTGTTTGTGTAGTTTGGACTGGGCCCGCTCGAGCGTGCGATGTGATGATGGAAATCTTACACTCACTCAAAACAAGCCCACTGACCTTTTCATCTAGCACAACCCTGAATCAGTCTTAACATTCCATCAGCGTGGATATGAATGGGTGCTTATTACATCTGTGGCAACATCACAGGGCGCCGGCCCTACTTTATGTAAGTATGTGTGCGTGTGGTATTTGTGCATGTTTAAGTGTAAAATGAAGCAAGAGTGATCTACATAAGCGCATGCTTTAGCTGATTCTGCTCTCGACATCCAGTGAAACTCAACCTGGAGACAAACGCCTCTAACAGTGAACCGAGACGCCTGTCGAAGATGAGCGGTCTTCATTATCACTGACATTTTAGAAGTGATGAACTCATCAGAGCCCGTTTACACAGTCTCTGTAGGAGCCACTGTTTTGGGGTGCTGGATTTGAATTTTCGATTTCAAGGAGGATTGAACCAAAAAATGTAATATTAATTTCTGGTTTTTTTTGTTGTTGTTGTTTTCTCATGAAAATGGGATTACAATGAAATAAAATACACGAGCAGAAAAACTATGCTGAAGTGCTGTAAAACCTTTGTCAGTCGAATAAAAACAAGATAAAAATATTCAACAGAGTTGAGATTCAGTTCGTGTGAGGTAAGGTGGTTGCGCACGTATATTCGATTTACTCAGCGAAGCATCTAGCTCCCGTGCACATTAATGATGATGCAACATGACAGGAAAAAATAAGGGAGGAGCAGCAATATGGACAAGTTTCAGATGATGAGGAAGACAAGATGTTTTGTTAATGAACTGGAGTGACTATAACTGATACAAACCAAAAACCTAAAGTGGGATTTCAATTAATTTGCTTTTCACAAAAGTTAATGTGGTTGATTGCAGTAAATGACTTATTATTCTGGGATGATGACTTTCAAAGGAGCGCAAATTGATTTTTTTTTTTTTAGCTCAGCTGGTCCCCCTGTGGGCGTGGAGGTTTAGCGGTGGAATATTTAGGGCCAATTCTAATTCCTCCCTTAACCTTCAATCTTTGGCCCCCAATCGTGGCCCTCAAAATTGTGACTTAGAAATGGGACACTCCTTTAGTGCAGTTATGTCTTCAGACTGTGGGGGGCGACCTTATGCCAAAGCTACATCCAGTCTGTCAAGAGACGAAGAAGAAGGAGAAGAAGAAGTAGAAGAAGAATAATATAATATATGTATATATAGATATAAAACACAGGCAATAAGATGGTTTCATAACATTTATATCTTTATTTACTACGAAAATACTTACACTTGTAGCTAGCTTTTCGAAGATGTCTTGGCGAAAATACGCAATGCCTTCTGGGTAGCCCTTACTTCCAAGGGCGGTGCTGGAGAATCTCAATATTGAGGGCGATACAGCCCTCAAACTTGTCCCTCAACTTGACGTTCTGAGAATCAGGACAGCACTCGCACTTCACAGGAGCGCACATTTTTGAGATTGAGGTTTGAGATTGAGGGTTAAGGGAGGAATTGGAATTCACCCTTACTCTTGTTCACCGTCATTACTTAAGAGTCTTATTTACCTTCTGCCATGGTGTCTTCTGCATTTCTGAGTTGGTTTCATCATTGTTAATGTACATTGATGATATAGTTCCAAAACATGATATGATTTTGTCACAGCAGACGACTGGGACGGGAGCCCAAAGCTGCTTTTACTGGTTTTTCCCAACAACAGGGACAGGAGCCTGCAGAAGCTCCATGACTCTTCCTGAAACTAATCAAATACTCCTTCAAGTTAAATTCAAACTTGCATTTTAAAATGAAAAAATTCTTCTCTTCTGCTTTCTGAAACATAGCAGGTGTTTGAAAAAGAAAAAAACCTTAATTCTTTAGGTCTTAAAGCGTAACAGAGGACCCCTGCAAGCGCCATAAGATCAGCATGTATAAAGAAGAATTCAGTGTCAAATTGCATGAAAAATGTCACATGAAGTTTCTTATAAACACTGCAAATGGGTACTTCCCAAGATTTGTTATTGAGATACTCTTCTGTGAAAAAGTAAGGTCGGGTAAGTAAAGATATCTGTGTTTCAACATTTGTGTTAAACTTATTTGTATTGCAAATTCAAACCTAAATATTCTTTAACAGGTTAATCTGTTATTCATTTCAGTAAAGCAGAAGTAGTGATTTCAGAAATTCAAGGGAAACTTTGAAAAATGCATTTACACTTTACAATTTATATTGTAGGTTTATTCGCAGAACAATTTTTAACTAAAACTTAAGTTACATTTTGGTCAAATACTATAACTAAAAATTATTGCTGTAGACAGAACATTTAATAAATAAAAAGTGAAACAGACATGGCTGCCACCATTGAGCTGTGTCTGCTGAGCAGATTACCTCAGTATCAGGATAAGAAGGCAGTGAAATTCTCCTTGTTATTTTTTTTATTTATTTTTCAGAAATGAGGTGACCACTGGGAGCTGGTTCAGGCAGCTATCTTGAACATGATTTTCTGCTCGCTTTCACCCCTCTGTGTGGTTTATTCTAGTAACTCCATTTTGTTTAAAGAGCGAGAGGTTCTCATCTCTCACATGTCTACTGATGTCTTTGCCCGCCGAGCTCACCGCCCCTCTTTAGTCCCGCCTCCTCCCCAGCTCCCACCTGTGACCCTTCTGTGGAGGGTCGGGTTTAAGTTATGTTCATCACCCACAATAAAGGGGATTGATTTTATTGCAGCCTTAAACACCAGAGCTCAAGTGTTTTTTCTTTGTTTTTTGTTTGTTTTTTGTTTTCATTAAAAGAGCATTTGAAGTATTCACTGTGAGAGTTGACTGAAATTGTAAACTGATGTCCTGGTATGGCTTTACAGAGTGAAGTTAAGATTTCTTTTTTCTTTTTTTTTCTGAATGAAAGCTCTGAGCCAGTTATGAATACATATTTGGCATCTATTAAAAGTGGTGCAAAAAAAAAAAAGTGAAAATTATTCTTGGTTAAATGAACAAAAAAAAAAAAAAAATAGGCGCTCATCAAAAAAAAAAAAAAAAAAAAACCCGAGCAGTCATGTTGATGTATACATCAGATATTGTTCCACTGATAAATTGTCAGCACTGAATTGCTCCCGGCATTTTCTATAAACACGCTGTATCCACAATATGATTTAATCGACTCAAATTTTGGCATTAGCACAAATTATGGAGCAGATCAGTTACTTCCCAAATTGTGGTGTACATGTATCAGGTTTAGGGGTGAAATCGGATTAGATGAAACATTACCGTCTCCTACTGAGGACCGACTTCGTAGCTGCCAAGCCGTTCTCCTGCCAGGACATGAAATACTGTCATTTTGTCTTGTTTTCTCTCTTTAAGATGTCGCTTGGCGTAGCTACCCTGGAACACGAGCTGCTTGAATATCAGATGCCGGCAGCAAATAGTTTTTCTTTAGGCTTTGGCTTCAAAACCAGTTGGCTTGGCTTCAGGAAAAGATGACACTTCAGTTCAAACTTCACTCTTTCTGAATGTTAATCTGGAACTTTAGACAGTAATTCAAAATTCGACGTAAGGACATTTACCAGCCACACTGATGACACAAGTCATGCTGAAGGCTTCCCTCTGCCATCAGTTGGAACAGTTTAAGATTTGTGTGATGACGCATGAGAAATCAGTAGCCACATTCTGACCAAATTACTTTGTAAATGTATGAGAAAAAAAAAAAGAGCTTCAATAAACTATTGACAATTGACTCTCCAATGTCTCCTGAGGAAAATATGTGGTCCTTCAGCTGCTGAACACTTCAAGCTCACCATCTGGTTAACTTGTTTTATAACTTGTTTCTCTGTTTGATGTTGGGCATGTTGAATACAGCATTTATAAAATCGATTTTACTCAAAACAGCTGCCTTTTTTGCTGTTAGAAACCAAAACATCAAAGTTGCCAGAAACTCTGAGTTACGAGTTAATTTATGCTGAAGCAAATCGGACTACAGAATGAGAGAATAATTCTCTGTGCCGTTATCGATGCCGGCGCATAGTCATGTGATCTGTTGTTGATATGAGATATTATATAACAGATATTTTTTGATCTAAATTTAATGCAACGTTATCGTCAAGCAGATACAGGTCAGAAATGTGTTCCAGCATGGATGCCAGCCGAAGCTGTGCTATCACAGCTTAGAGCAAGACCTCTAACAGACACGTTTTCAATAAATGCAGAGAGGCACAAGGAGAATATTAAAGACCTGACTAGCTGACAAAGCAGAAGGAAAAGGAAAGACTTTATGTAACATCTGAGGAAAAGATTTATGAAGTAAGTTGGTTGAGAGATGAACATCCACCTTACATAACGGGAACAATGTCATTGTGAGACAAGCGACAGAATCGGCTGGAGGCCCCTTTCTTCCCCTCCGAGACCCGGTAAGAGAAAACTAGCCTGATATGACCTGAATGACCCACCGACAGCCTCCCGTTCATCATTCTCTACCTCTTCTGCCAAAGCACAAGCAGACAACCACATCAGTTCACGCTCGTGTACAACCGCAAACCCAAATGAGACCCGGCTAAAGTTCCCGTGCCATTAATTCATTTTCTGTGGGCATTTTAATGGAAAATAAATGCAGGGGAGAGTGTGTGCATAGTAGGTGTTAGTGTGTGTGCACACGCAGGCTCATCTGCGCAGCATCTGCTCCACCAGCCCAGGGCTCCTCTCCTCTTGAGAAGTGGGTCACATTTCCAGATGACGTCAAAAGTCCTTCTGCCGCTCCAATTTGTGGAGCTTTGCCAAAACCACCACATGGTTACAATGGAAAGGCTCCCTCTGAAGTCTCGATGAATCACCAACCGAATCTATCACAGTTCTTGAATGTTAATATTAAAGCGGGTGTGACCGTGACAGCTAGAAAGAAGCTGGACCGTCGATGCTTCAGGTGGAAGAAACAATATGTCAACGCAAACTGCAACCTTAGTACAGAGAAGAGTAAAAAGAAAGGGCAAGATTGTGGACAGATTACGTTGGAACTTTATGAGGCGGCTGACATCAAACTTTTTTCCCCAGTCTGAGAACAGATAAGAGATAAAGATCAAGATAAGAGAAGAGGTGTGGGGATTTGGTGGTAACTGTTCGGCCCAGCAGGCTGCAATTACACCAGACAGCATGAACGGAATAGTACTCACAACCCCACATCTGCTGGAGCTGGTAATGACATGGGGAAATTTAAATTAAAGAAAAATAAATACAAACATTCTTACATTTGCTTTTTTTTTTTTTTAATTTCTCTGCATCACAGTCCAGAACATAAAGTTATAATGGGGGCAAAATAGTGCTAGCGAGGAGGTTATTTCAAACAGCTGATGTCAACAGCAGATTGTAGTGATGACTTGGCACAAGAGGAGTGACCATGAACAACTGTGTCTTTGAGGGACTTTGAGGAAAACTGCATGATCAAATCGTTCAAATGTTTAAAAGTAATGTTCCTCAAAGAAAGGCTGGAAGAGATTTTCCTATTTCTCCTTGTGCAGCGGATCATATCATTCAGCGGTTCAAGGAATATTTGAGGAATTTCAGTGTGTTAAGGGCAAGGGCGTTGGTCTCAGTTGGAAACCCATGATGTCATGACCCAGACAGCGCTGCATCAGGAAACAGTGCTGACGTAAACATGCAAGCAAAGGATTAGCAGCTACACTCACAAATACCACGTAAAACTTTACTGTGCAGAAAAGGAAGTCTCAGCTAGCACTAGCATCATCATCTCCAGGCTCTGAGGCATCTGGGATTGAACATTACACAGTGGGAATGCGTATTGTGGTCCTAGATCATTTTTGGAAGAAGTGGGCTGTGTGTGTTTCAACGACTAAAAGGACCGTCCAAACTGTTATCGGTGACATGTCTAAAAGCAATGCTCTGTGATGGTATGGGGGTCCTATTGATGCCCTCAGGTCAGTTACTTCAGTGATGGCTGCATTAATGCAGAAAAGTACATGGTGACTTTCGAGCAACATATGCTACCTTTTCCAGGAATGGACCTTTTTTCACGGGACTATGCAAACCCCTTTCTGTACACATTACAAAAAAGTAGCTTAGAAAGAAGAGGCTACAGTGACTGGACTGACCTGCTGGCATTTATGACCTGAGAATTTTGACATGCAAAATGCCCCAACAACACGTTTTCTGGGGTAAGTGAACAATATAATGGCTGAAACTCCTCATCGACTGGTATCCTCAATGCCAAACTCTTTGAGGTATCGTGAGTAGGAACATCAATGTATATACTGGTAAAAGGTTTATTGCGCCAAGATTTTGCAATGTGTTGCATGCTTGAAATGCAAAAGTAGATAATATGAAGTTGATGTAAAAAAATATGAAATATCTTAGGTTCATTCTGCCTGCAAAAAAGAAAAGTCCGATTTGTATGAAGCTAAATCAGTTTCATTAGTTTTATTATTTAAAACAACAACTTGTTGATGAAAAAACCAGAATTTGGACTTGTTATTGAACTTTATAAATATATTCATATGAAATACAAAAAAAAATGAAGGAAAAGCTTTTTTCAATTTAATGTTTTTGGTTCAATTCTCAAATTCTTTTAAACAAATTATTTACTTTCACTTATTCATTTATTTATTTTTCACTTTAACATACATTTTTGAAATTTTGAGCTCTTGTATTTTGCTTTTTTTATCATTGACAAATTTTATGTTTTTAGATTCAGATTGTATTTTTTCAGTTTTCAGATTGTATTTTTTTCAGGTTCAGACCGATCTGCTGTGGGGGGGCGGGGCATCATGACTGACGAGGCTGAGGGCCTTTCTCAATCACGTTGCCTTAAGGGGATGTAAGTACTGTGAGATGAACATTGTATGAACCAAAACCGTACTTCACTTTACAATATGGCAATGCTGTGTTTAAGGTGTTCAAAGTTTCATCATAGTTGTTGAATGGCAAAATCTGGCAACAGTTTATCATGTTATACTGCGATTGGTACCAAGTGAGGACTAAACAGCTCGTCAAATGTAACTTTCTCACATGAGTCAGTTTTTCACTGTCAATCAAGTGAAAGTGGTGTAAAGAAAGGTTGTCAGCCTCGTCAGTCACGATGTCCCGCCCCCAACACCAGATCAGAGCCAAAGGTCCTGAACCTGAAAAAATGTGTTCTGAAAAAACAAAAATAAGATCTGAATCTGAAAACATAAAAAGGTAAATTTCAAAATGTATGTTAAAGTGAAAAGTGAAAGTAAAAAATGTATTCATGAATTGGAGAAGTGGATCAAAATCACACTTGAATTGAAAAAAGCTTTTCCCTAATCTTTTTTTGGATTTCATATTGTTTGTATTTTATAAAGTTCAATATCAAAACTTCAATTTTCAGTTTCAAATCTGAATGTTTTTCATCTACAAGTAGTTTTTTTGTTGATTTTTTTTTTAAATAACAAAACAAATGTCCATGATTTAGCGCCATAGACTTGAGACTGTATATAAACTCTACTTTCTATAGCTGACGGAGCGTAAAAGGATGTCACCTTCACAGGAACACGTCAGCCTTGACATCATTTACTGTCTCCAGGCAATGCAGCGCACAGCAGCAGCAAATCAATGAGCTCTTACCTTGCTAGTCCACTGGAGCACACGTGTGTGATGAGGACACCACTGCACCAAACTCAAAAAGCACATGGCCTGAGCAGCAGTTTGCTGACTGATTCTTTTCCACCTTTTTAAGCTAATTTTAAGAAATAAAAATAACTGATTTCCCTGAGCTGACCATCATCAGTCTCTGTTTGCAGACTTGATGAAAAGAAAGAAAAAAAGGTGACCAAAAAGGTACAAAAATGGCCTTAAACTGTTAAACTGAGCATCAAAATAAGCATTCCAGCTCTGGTATTTGTTTGTATATGGTGTCTCCCTAAAAACCAAAATCATATAGACTCTGTGCACCGTCATATAAATTCAGCGCATAACAACGGCTATACATTGTATGTTTTCTATCAGACTAATTGAGAGTGACTGTGAAAAGGCTCCCCCTGACCCACATGGTTGGACGCTTACTGCTGCCAGGGGGTGAAATAACCTGAGTGACAGACACATGCACGGATTTTTTTTTTTTTTCACTTAAAGGAGCCGTATGTAAGAGATCTAATAAAACGAATCATAAAATGACCCCGATATGTCAACAGACATTTAAAAATCATGTTCATTTCAAATACTTATGTCACTGACAACAGCACTCAAGCCAGGATATTCCCGTTTAAAAAGAGGAGTTGCAGCCCTCAACTGATGTTGATGTTGTCATTTTTTGTTTTGGCCTGAAGCGCCACCCTCCACCTATCTCCCAATCACGAAGTCAGTAGTGTTTCGGCATCCGGGTTGCCAGCTCGGCTCTAATTATCGCAGCAGCCGCTACGAACGTGTTGGATGAAGACCTCGTTATGAATCCGAGTTACATCGTGACAAGGTCCGAAATAAAACAAGGATTTGTATAGGAGATGCTTTTAATAAATGGAGACGGCTGAAGGCGGAGAAGAATTTGAAGACAGACGCCAACGTTGCTGATTTTCTCCTGGACAGGTAAGATTCATAGCTAAATGTTTGGCTAACGCTAATTTACTTGGACAAGGTAACAGTGGTACCTCTACTTACGAACGCCTCTACATACGAAACTTTCAGGTTACGAAACGCCTCAACGGGAAAATATTTCCTCTAGTTACGAAAGATCAAAGAAAGAAAAGATCTTTCATAAAGCATTAAATATAATTAACAGAAAATAAACTTACTGTGTAGGACTCGTTGCTTGCCATGGCAGCCTACGTTCCTGCTGCATTCTGCAGCCTACCTGGCAACCTCTCGTCAGGGAGGAGGGGGAGGGTACACGCCGCTCAACAGTAATTTGAAAGTGACTGCAGTACCAGTTTTGGCCATAATCTTACAAACGGCTCCTTTAACATATTTGGAGGTTAAAACATAGCATTGAGTAGGGAACAGCAGAAGCCTTGTTGGCTGCAGCGACAGACATGGTGAGCGGCGAGCCAGTGAGGCAGCGGGCTGGAGGGGCAGGAAGGGCTCACCAGGCAGAGGTTACGATAACACATTTCCATTCACCACGCCGCCACGCTGGAGAGACATGCAGGCCGCAGAGTAAACTGATTAACACTTAACTTCAAAGGTTTTTATTTTGAAAGTAAATTAAGTTATTTATAATAGCATTTATCTCTCTGCATGTAAAGGCAAGACATGTTTTTAAAGAACTCCAGCGTTTTCTATCATGTATAGAAGAAATAAATTACCACTTTGAATAAAATAAAATCTAAAATACTCAGTTTTCGTATTCTTCTCTACATCAAGCTGCACTTAAGACTTCACCTTTAGAACACCTCCATTTATTCCATTTATTATACTCCATGTGGATCAAGTTTTTTCTCAACTCCACAGAAGGCCAACGGTGAGCTCAACCCCAACTGGTTTTAATAATACATACATGTGTGTGATTGTATATGTACATATATATATATATGTATATATATATATATACACATTAATAGCTCCTGAAATGGTTTAAAATTTCATAATATTTCATTGCATTTCATAACTTTCTGATTTTTCTTTTCTTTTTTTTAAAAAAATAGAGTATTATACTTTACTGAACTTTATTAAACTGTGTGTCTTAACTGACCAACTTCTTTGCATGTAAAACAATGTAAACAAATCAACAGTTTGATGGCCAGCAACAGAAACCCTTTTTGGGTGGCTGTAGCTCAGTTAGTGGAGCAGGTCGTCCAGCGTTTGTGAGGCTGGCGGTTCGTTCCCAGCTCCGACTGTCAGAGTGTCCTTGGGCAAGACACCAAACCCTAAATTGCCCCCAGTGGGCCTGGCAGCGCCTTGCGTGGCAGCAGATGCCCTTTGGCGTGTGAATGCGGGTGTAAATGGATGAATGAGAGGCCACTGTAAAGCTCTTAGGACACCATGATGATGTCTAGAAAGCACAGTGCTTTTGCTGTTTTAAAACACTTTTTAATTGTTAGGATTTGATATTAATTTTGACAGTTTTGAAAGAAAAATAGGTTTCTTTTTTTTTATGACAATTTATCAGTTCAAAAGTCAGCAGTGACTATTGTCTGATTCTTCTCTTATGGGGCGAAGAATCCACTTTCATGAAGAGGCAGATGTGGCCTCCAGGCAGGTCAGTCAAGTACACTCACGCTGTCTCTGCGAAGCATCATGCTGTAAATCAAGCAGAATGAGCTTTTAGCATCGTCCTGCTAAATTATCCACAGACCTCCTATGGAAGGAAGTTGTCCTTATGGTTGCATATGTCTTTCCAAAACTCATGTGCATGTGGACTATGGCTTTTTCCTTGGGTAATACAGTTTCAAGTTACAGTTCTGGATGCAATTACAGACTGTGTTGAGTAACAATAGTCTTCCAATGTGCTCCTGATAGTGGAGAGATGATGGTTTCTTCTGCGGTGCTGCCTAAAGGCCTTGTTACGGTCGTCGGCGCACACAGCACTGTCGGGCACTCACTCATGCTTGTGTGGATACAGTGAACCCTCATATTTCACGGTTAATGGGGGCTGTGACCCCCCGGCGAATGGCGAAAAACCGCCATGTGGAGTACCCCCACAACTTATCGAGAAGTTCCACTTTTTCGAAAAAGAAGTTTGATTCTCGTTGACCTCCGTTCCATTCCTCCGTAATCAGCAGTGAGATGCGCTGCGCCATCTTTTCCCTCACTCGCAATTCCTCCGGTGGTGAGCGTGCAGACCACCCACAGCACGGTATTGCCCTGTAGTAGCAGCCAATCACATGCCTCACTTTTCGTTAATGGGGCATCCCATGTAGGCTCTTGTTGCTTTCCTGAGATTCGTTCTTGATGTGATGTGTTTCGCTTCAAGCCTCACGTGCTTCGTTTGAATTTTTTACATTTTTTTTTTTACAATTTTTTTCGAATATTGTTTTTTTTTTTTTTTTTGATGAATATTTTTGAAACCTCTGCGATGTACTGAGACCTGTGAACTGTGAGGGTTCACTGTGTATGTCATAATCCTGTATGCATATTGTGCTGTTCGGTCCCTTGCTGGGGATTCGCTCTTTTTCAGGCCCTCCGGTGGCGGCCATGCCTCCTCACCACAGATTGATCCTGCAGTCCCTCCCCACGGCCAATCCGAATGGACTGGACAAATTTAAAATCCTGTCGGGTTCGGCGTTTGTGGCGGCTGTCCTCCCATCTCGCCTCACATTTGTGCTGCTAGATTTATGAACCTGAGAAGTACAGTGATCCCTTAGTTTTCGTAGTTAATGGGGACCTGCGCCCCCCCGCGACAATCAAAATCCCCAAACTGGAGCCCTTCACTTCGAGATTCCTGACTCAGAATTAGTTCAGATAAAAACACAAATACCAGATATACATTTTTCCTTCCCAGATTTCCTGGAAATTGGGTTTGTATTTGTATTTAGATTCGATTTGCAAAGGAAAGTTTGAGCGTCATTTTACTTCTCAAGTGTCACATCTACACAAACTTACAAGGACTTTTTGTCCCATTTAGGACTTCCAGAGCAGGTGAAAGTTTGATTATAGGAACTACCAGCAGAAGACATTTCCAGAGGTGCTTTATTTTCTCATTCTTCAAACCCTGAAGTCACACTCAACATCATGAAAGCTTCTCCAATCAACTGACTGAGGAGGCTAAAAATAAAGATGTCTGATGCCCACGAAGCAAAGGGTGGCTAGAAAAATACTTAAGCATGTTCACCTTTGAATGTTCACTCTCTTAAATATATTTTACATTGTTATCATGAAGCACAAGTAATAGGAATCATCCGTTTATTGACATTTACGAACCAACTCACTGCGTGGAAAACACGACTCTTTGCTTGCAATACTTTTGCCTTTTTCTGCGTCAAAAACCATTAAGATATGCACTTTGTCCAGGGGTGCCCATTCTTTTGCAACCAGCTGCACCATTTCATTCATATTGCTGATAAATTAATGTGTAAGAATGTTCTTTTTTTGTAATGTAATAAGTCTATATAGATCTATTTAATTAAATGGCAAAAACGTGTAAAATTTTCTAAACTGATGGTTTCAAGTATTATCTCAGTTCCCAAAGGTTTTTCTAGTTAAAGCTAAAATGAAGCTGATTAATGAATGCATTATTCCTCTTTAATTTTACAAAAAAAGGTTAAAGCAAATAGTTGGCACTTCCCCATTTTATTAAAAGGTCATCATTTTATAATAAGACTTACATTTAGAGAGAGGATAGTTTTGTCATGCCAACACATGTTGGTAATACAGACACACAATAGTCCTGAGGTTAAACTGAGAAGGCTGGATGTTACGGGGGTAAATGCACCATTTAATTGAATAAAATATCTTCAAAAGACTTCCAGCTGAAACCATACAAAAGCAGCCAGGAAATGGAATACAAACTACACTTATCTATCTCTGAAACCTGCTTCCCTTGTCAGGCTCTTGAAATATATAATCAATTAATAGCTAACTATGTTTTGATTTATTGGACAGGCCAGTCAGAAGGGTTCAAAATGTTCAAAATGTTCCTGCTTGTTAAATGAATCATAGCAGCAGCAGCGGCGGCGTGCTCTGTATCCAACACAGAACCAGTGGCTGGACCTGAGGGAGCAGCTGAACTTCCTGTCTGAACCCAGATGCAGATGAAAGAGCATGAGATCAATTTTTGGGACACTGCTGTCCCAAATGTGCACACTGGGAGAGGGGAAATTAACAGCTGTTTCTTCCATTTTTTTTTTTTCTTCAACACACTCAACTCACTGCAGCTTTTTAGATCTAGGACTGCACTTTCCCTCACTCTCAACTTCACTCTTCCTCTCACGGGCCTGCACACACACTCTTCAACATAAACTTCCTCGGGCGACGTGAGAGTGCCTATTCATTCGGCAGAGGCCAGCTGCACACCTGGTGACAGCCCAGGATGGTGGTGTTGGCTCAGGTCGCGGTGAACTGCAGAAAGGCAGGGGAGGGCGAACGGGTGAATGAACCCACAGGGTGTCTTTCAGGCTCCTGCTCAACCTGCACATTCCAATTCGTGTAGCAGCGGGGCGAGTGGAGGAATGTCCCTTCATGTAGGGGATTACTGTCTTAAAGGTGGGCTCCCCGTGTGACTGAAAAGGCCCTTCAGACCACAAATAAAAATAAAAACCTGAGGCGCTGCTTTCAGTTCCGATAATGATTTACTGCTGCACCTCATATCAACCTGCCCAAGTAAAGAGCCAAGGCTTTGCTTCAGTGTTGCAAACAAGTGCTTGGATACAATTACAGCTATATACCGTGATCCCTTATATTTCACGGTGATCCCTTATTTTTCCCTTATTTTTCCCCCGGTGCCCCCCCGCATAAATCAAAATCCGCGAACTGGAGCCGGAGCCCCCCGAGCCTAAATAATGTGTTTAAAATATGTTTAAAACCCCCAAAAAAGTAGCGAGGCACTGCAGCGAAACAAGACAGAGGCTCAAACTGTGGTTTTTCTGTTACTTTCTGTTTCTGTTGGTATTTTGCTATTTTTGGCTTGTAATTAGCGGCTAACACGCTAACAACAACAAAACAAAAAGTCCAGTTTTCCCTGCATGGAACGAGCACTTTATTCTGGCACTGCAGGAACTTGTAATATCACACAGGTTGTATTGTTCAGCTCCTGTCGGTTAACAGAGAATGTAAATCTATACACGCTGGGCTGCTGTTTTTGCTCACTCCATTTTTCATCTAACCCCGTTTTCTTCTGCCGTCCCATGACACACACACTACATTACCCATAAGGCCACATCATTACTCATACGCCTACCTTATTAAAGGGGCCAGGCAGGCTCACAACATTTCTTCACTGTGAGAGAAGGCGCACAAAATCCTGTGATGTTGCCGCGATTTTTAAAATTTTTTTAAATTATATTTATATATTTCTGAAAAATCCGCAAATAACTGAAACTGCGGAACTTAAATCACGAATTGGCAAGGGATCACTGTATTGTGACATTTTTTTTCCCAGTCGTTTTGTTTTGTTATATCTTAGGAAGCCTAGCATATATAAGATTTCTTGTGTTCAGCCATTTATCTCATTTTGTTAGCTTTGATAGCAAACAACACGCCATATTTCTCAAAGTCAATGCAACTTTACAGGGGGCTCCTCCTGTGGTTGATACCAGCTTCCAGCTGTACTGACCAAAACTCTTAAGCGCCCCTAGTTTTTTTTTCTTTTTATCTAATTTTTCCTCCATCCATCCATCCATTATCTATACCCGCTTAATCCTCTGCAGGGTCACGGAGATCTGCTGGAGTCTATCCCAGCTCTCTTCAGGTGAAAGGCAGGGGTACACCCTGGACAGGTCACTAGTCCATCACGGGGCATCTAATTTTTCATGACATGCCTATTTATTTTCCAGTCTTTTTAAGATGCAATCAGAAAAACAGAAACCAAAAATAGAAATGAATCCTAATTAATATCCTTGCAAAAAAGAGACAGTTTCCTTAAAGTAATATCCCGGAGCTAAATCAGCCTGAGGTCTATCATTACATGGTAATAACAATGACGTGAATCAAATAAAATATGTGTTTGCAGCATAATAGCCATGAACGTCAGCCCAGAGGACACTAGCAACGGCAGAATAAATTGATCTGACAAGACTCAAAAATGTCATTCCTCTTAGTTTATAGGGTTCTTACAGATGAAGGCAATTTAACTTTGTATGAGCGTAAAAAGTGCATTAAGAAGTATTGTTTTTACAGAAGTCCTTCCTATTCACTGCAATATTGTCATTAATCAGGACATGTCAACTAATAACACCAAGCAAAGCCATGTCGATTAGAGCTGGTCGGTTCTTGAATCTTCTGGGTTAATAATTCGAATCTTCATACTGTATCAGGAATCTCAAGTCTGTGGTCTGTATAAACCCGGATCCTATGAGTCCTCTGGCTGGCTGCTAACTATGTACACAAGGCGAGTTAGCGGACTCACCAGAAACACCACGGACTCACCGGAAACACCGCAGACTCACCAGAAACACCGCGGACTAACCGGAAACACCGCGGACTCACCAGAAACACCGCGGACTAACCGGAAACACCGCAGACTCACCAGAAACACCGCGGACTAACCGGAAACACCGCAGACTCACCAGAAACACCGCGGACTAACTGGAAACACCGCGTACTAACCGGAAACACCGCGGACTCACCGGAAACCCCGCAGACTAACCAGAAACACCGCAGACTCACCAGAAACACCGCGGACTAACTGGAAACACCGCGGACTAACCGGAAACACTGCGGACTCACCGGAAACACCGCGGACTCACCGGAAACCCCGCAGACTAACCAGAAACACCGCAGACTCACCAGAAACACCGCGGACTAACCGGAAACACCGCAGACTCACCAGAAACACCGGACTAAACACGCGGACTAACCGGAAACACCGCAGACTCACCAGAAACACCGCGGACTAACCGGAAACACCGCGGACTCACCAGAAACCACCGCAGACTAACCGAAACACCGCAGACTCACCAGAAACACCGCGGACACCGAACAAACCGCAACCACACGCGGACTAACCGGAAACACCGCGGACTCACCAGAAACACCGCAGACTAACCGGAAACACCGCGGACTCACCAGAAACACCGCGGACTAACCGGAAACACCGCAGACTCACCAGAAACACCGCAGACTAACCGGAAACACCGCGGACTCACCAGAGACACTGCGGACTCAGTTTAATCAGTTCACTGGCTTCACTCCAGTTAGTGAATCTAAGAAAAACAAATAAACTGCAAATACTACAATAAAAAGTGGTTAAACATTGTTATATTTCATTGTTCTTTTACATTTAACATATTTTTATTTTGGTTAGCTTTTAATTGATTTGCAGAAACATTTTTATTCCATTTGTTGAAAATTGTCTTTAACCTTGTGTTTGTTTTTTGGTGTGAGGAATTTTAAAATAAGCATCTATAACACTAGTAACAGAATATTGTGTATGTAGATCCTTGCATAGATGATGGTTTTTTTTTTCCCAGTCACCTCTGGCAACAGCTACGTTTGTATTGCTTTACTCCACGATGTTCACACATCAGTAATGATGCAACTAGTTCACACAGGTACAGCTGACGTCACAGAAGAAGAGACTCAAGAAAGCAAAGGTGGAGGACAAAATAAGAGACTTGCTGAACAAGTGAGCAAAACAAAAATGAACCTCACACAGTGTTTTAAAAGCGACTTATGCGAAGTGCCACTGAGCAAACCTTTGATAAAGAGTCTGAAAAATACATGTAAGGTCATTTAAACTGATAAAACACAAGAGGAGGGTACCTGGGGGTGAGAGGTTTTCACAGTAGTGTATGTGGTGAAAGGATCCCACACAGAAATGTCCGTCTCCTGCAAGACTGCAGACTATAAATTCCCACTGGAAGTATTTGTTGCATTAGAAGTATAGACCCAAATTATAGATTTGAAAGATGCTTTATCTTTTTTTCCTCTTCCACGGCCTGGAAATCTCTGGGTCCCACATCGCCAACGCGCAGCTTTACTCATTACTCAGAACTTGTATTTCCACACAGCTGTTTTTATGTGTGGGATTTAATGTGCACAGTTTTGCATTTTGGAAACAAAAACAAACAAATAAAGATTTTAACAGTTGGATGAGGTGGTAAACTTGGTGCATTAATAAAGAATAAAACTGCTTACACCAAGTATAGATCATGTTCAAATAAATGCACAGAGAAATCACATGACTCCAGTAAATACGGGCTTGATTAAGGTTTCCACACGCATGTAGCTGGAAGATCAAACAGACTGATACTCTATTAATAAATGCTATCAGAAAACTCAGTCCTTCAGCTGGAATATTCTGTTACTGGTTATTTTCTTTATGTGACACTTGCTTGTGTAGTTTCTTTGTTGTTTTATTTCATTACTCTCCTAGCCAGACACCCAATCAGAAAGCTCAAAATTTTATTAATATGTAAACTTTTTGTTGCTGTTGTTGACAGCTCTTCTTTGAAATTCCTAGAAATCAAAAATAGTTTGTTGTTGTTTATATTTCAATAAAAAAAAATCTTATTTTTCAACCTCTCCACAGAAATCTAACATGCCTTTTTTTTTTTTTTTTAAATTGAAAAGAATGTTTTCATTTGTTAAACTACATGATCAGCAATAGTTCTTTATGGAAATTATTTCAAAAGCTCTCGGGCTCTTTAGTATTTAGTATCCAGCCCTGCAGCCTGCACTCATATACACATGCGTAGAGTCTGTGTTTGTTCATAAGCACAAACACTCACATGCTTGACACACACACGCCAGCACCATGCTGTCCGACTCAATTACTCAAACAGTCAATCTTTTCTGGTAACGCAGAAAAACTTACATAATTGCTTAAGTCTAGAACAGAGAGCAGAAGAAAGTCCAGCGTGTAATCTACCCTTCAACACACGCGCAGAAAGTGCATAATTAGCTTCAGGTTGTGCCATTTGAATCAAATGTGAGGCAGCTATCAGGGAGCTGAGGTGTTAATATGCGTGATGTGTGTCAGGACTGGAGCCTTGTGCCTGTTTAGCAGTTTCAGTAGCGTTAGTTGTGTCTGTGGTTTGAGGCCCTCCGTGTTTCTCGGAGCAGATTCAACCTCTTCGCCTGCAGCAGCTGGCAGCCATCAAGCCGCTCGCACTGCGCGCACACGCCCGCGCACACACACACAGACGTCCGCAATTTCCATGGTAATCAGTCGGGAACGAGAGCGCAGTCGTGCCAGGGGTAGAGAGAAGAGGAAAGAAGGGTATTCAATTTAGTCCTGGGACTTTGGTTTGGTTGGCTTATGTGATCAGAGATGCAAGGAAAGAATTTGAGCTACTCTTGCTGCTGTAAATGAAGGTAAGGAAAGAATTGGACACAGATGGGTGAACCGTGTAATGTGGAGTTTAAAGGATAATTCTGCTTTATTACAATTCATATCTTCTTCTCTTGGCCGTTATTGCTATTGATAACAGTAGCTTCATTCTCACCCAGGTGACTGATGGGATTTCGGAACACAGCTACAAGGCAACAAAGAAATAGAGATTTCAGAGGGATGTAGTCACATGTCTGTTGGACAAAGGTGAAGTAACACAAAGAGCAAGTCAGTTTGGCGTAATGGAAAACAGTTTCACTTTTGGAAGAGGCAGGCTAGCCACCAAGCTACCCGCTGGCTGTAGCTTTATATTTATCGTATGGACTTCAGGCAAGCTGGCTTTTAAATACCCGATATAATGCAATTTTGATCCCTGTTCATATTGTTCCAGCAATAGTAAAGAGTAGATTTAACTTTGTGACTCAGTCCATCTTTGAGTCTGTTAGATCTAGCAGCCTAAATCTTTTTATTCTCTGTATGCTCCATGAGCACCACAGTTGGTATTTTTACCCTGCGGTCATGTCTGACCCCATGTGGGCACAGATGCATTGGAGGTCATATTTACATATGCAAATTCTGCTTGCTTGAACAGAAAGTTGTTTTTTAAAAAAAAAAATCACAGAAGCTTTTAGCATGACTGTGATTTCAAAACTTTTATTTTCTGCTTATTCAATCATGCATCTCTTAAAACGACACTGACAGCATGGAAATTGGGTATATAACAGGTTTAAGTCAATTTTGAACCTTTCAAAATCAGGAACAACATGATATGGGACCTTTAGCACCTCACGTAACACTCAAAGTCAAAGTTTTTCTCAAAATGTTAGACTACTCTTTGAATTTTCACGAGAAAAAAAACAATCAGAGTTAAAGTAAACAGCAATATTATCATCCAAACAGTCCGTTTTAGACGTCAGTTACAGTTAACAGGTGACTTGCTTGGTAAACTTTGATGCTAAACACAATGTAAAACTCATTAATAGCAGTAGTTTCTTGGCCAGTTGGACCTTTTTTCACATTAAGATGTCATTTTCATTTTTTTTATTTGGAGGAATACTGGAAAAAAACCAGCCAAAGTAACTTTGGACTCCCATCGTGGTCGTCTCTTGCGACAGCTGTGTGCATTGCTTTATGGCTCAATGTCACACATCAACCACGATGAAAGCCGGCTCACCGAGCTACAGCGGGACATCACAGCGGTGACTGAGACACTCAAGGAAGTAATGATGGAAGAAAAAAGGAGACAGTGACTGAGCAAGAGACCATAACTCCACACCAATAAGACGGCCCACTGAGCTACAAATTACACAAATATACCCTTCTTCAATTCAAAAGTATTTACTTAAAGGAATACAATTTTAAAAAACCACTCGGTCCTTACCAGATGTTTAAATTATGTAAAAACAACCTCAAACGAGTAACAACATACAATGTATTCCATTATGTCATCATTCATTTGTGGGTTCACCCCCAGATCTGAGCTCGTAGAGCCACCTTCAGTAGCATTAACTTCCAAGTCGTTATTTTCGCTATGATGTCATTAGTCACTCGCATTGTTGTGGAGGAACCACAGCTTTTTAATCTGGTTGCGGTTTAGACTTTGAGTGCACCACTAAGGCACCTTGACTCTTTTCCGTTTCAGCCATTCTGTTGCAGATTTACTGGTGGTTTTTTGGGTCATTGTTCTGTCGCATGACCCAATTTCAACCAAGCTCTATCTTTTGGACGGATGGTCTCAACGTTTGACCCCTGAATACTCTGGCATACAGCGGAGTTCGTGGTCGACTCAATGTCTGCAGCGCTCCAAGGTGAAATTGTCTTTGCTAACTGTTCTGTCTTCAATGTTTAACATGCTAAGTGAAGCTTGTAAAGACCAGCATGCAGTGCAGCTCCTGGGTTTTCTGCAGTTTCTCTCAGCAATGCACAGTCTGACCTTGGGCAACGTTGCAGGGATGTACACTCGTGGGAATATCGGGAACCGTCTTGAATGTTTTCCACTTGTAAAAAATCTTTCTCACCCTTCCCAGATTTATGGGCAGCAACAATTGCTTCTCTAAAACCATTGTTGATGTGTTTCCTCCCTGGCATTGTGTTAACAAACACTTGGATGCCCCAGAACAGAAAACTCCCAAAAAAATTCAACTTTTATCGTGTTATTCTTATTTACCAGTGATCAGTTAATAAATTACAGCTGATCAACTGCAGCTGGCCACCACTGGAAGCACTATGGGTGTAATTAGTCTTCAGTTTTCCATATACTTGGCTTAGTTTTTGTTAAATAATAATGACATGGTGTAATAAATTATGTGCTTTTGCTCATCTGCAGTTTTATTTACCTAATTTTATGACCAAGTAAGGATCAGATGACATTTTATTGCGTCTTGATACATAAAACTTTAGGATTGAAGACTGTACTTTCTATTCCATGTGACTTTAAAAGACACAAATCTGGAGCACAAGAACGATAAAGGTTTCAAAGCTGTAACGGGCGTAAGGCTGACATTTTGCATGGCTACTAAACAAAACCTTGAATAACCTACTTTCACTCCAACCCAAATTCCTGCACCACTCGCCTCCTCTTCACATATGCATAGCACAGCTAATGCACTGGGACTGGAATGGTGATCCAAAGTGGGGGGGGGGGGGGGGGGGGGGGGGGGGGGGATCGTCCAGTAACAAGACACACAAGCCCACGCTGCTATCAGCTTCCTTTCAAAGTGCACAAAAAACCTGGATACACGTATAGACAAAAACAAAACAAAAAAAAAAGTAAAAGCCATCATATCCCCTGAGGTTATGTGTTTGGAATACAAACAAGCTTCAGAAAAGCATTGGGTAAACCAATGCCCTACAGGCTATCAACAACCTCCTCCGTCCTAAACACAATTCAATTACGGATGGAGCAGTGAAAATAGAGTATGAGGAAGCATTTACAACAGCAACGGTAATTGCGTTTAGATCTGCATCCAGAGGAAGTCATTATCATAGATTTCAAGAATATCTTTATCATCCAAGTTAAGAAAGAATTTCCTCTTTCTGGTTGGGATAATATTTATGTTGGTGTCAGTGAGAGGACAGAGAGCAGAGTGCTTCGGGAAAGGGGGAGGAGTTCCCTGAGAGTGAAGGGAGTGGCTTTCATTAGTTCATAAAGAGAGGGGCCTGAAGAGCAGCTCACTCCCACTGCCTGCATAATCACTCCTGCCGCAGCCCCGCAGCTCCGGCAGGTTTAGTTGGAAACACTGAAAACACCAGAAACACAGTGGACTGGCTTCCTCCGCTCGTGAGGGGAGAAAGTTCTGTGACAGCGCTGATGTCGGCAGCAGGAGAGGCTCAAATTTCCTTTCACGCTGCGAAAAGTGAGCCACACTACAATTCCACACCTCGTCCTCGAGCTCAGTATCCCCAGCTGCACCACAGAGGACTGGCTCGTCATTTTGGATTAACCCAGAAAGAAAAGTTAACCAGCAGAGCCCCCTCCCCTTTTGCATACCACTATCATATCAGCTGATGGATGCCTTTCTTGAATTGGCTGGATGCACCAGTTTAGAGGGCTGATGGATGCTGGCTGCCAAAATGTAATCAAAAAGAGAGAGAGAATGGGTGTTTATTGAATCTGCAGTTTGCAGATTTCTGCGCAGCCTTGGAGCACAATTTTGGCAGAGTGATGGAGGGGCAACATTGTTGCTTTAAAGGCTTGTGTGGATGGAGATACAGAGGGATTCCTCTTTGCTCTATTTATTTCTGAGTGAACTGTTTTTATACAGTAACTACCAGTCTGAAGAGACTAATAAGAGTCTGAGGTCTGTGGAAGACGCGTCGCTGATGAGAAAAACAAAGTTAAAGTGTCAAATCCAATCCTCCATCTAGCTTCACACTGCTCCTCAAACACTTCAGATGAGCAGCAGTAATGTAAGCAACACTAGGTTAACACAGTGCAGAGCTACTTTTTGTTAAGCTCCCTTTTTTAAAACAACAATCACTCTGCTGAACACAGCGAAACGGCAGCCGGTTAAAGCTTCAACCAACCTCTTTAGCTCCTCTGACAGCGAAAGCTTCTGGAAAACGTTTTGCTGGTGGGAAGTCATTTTCTTCACCCGTGCAGAGTCCGTTAGACACCTCTCCAGCTCTCATTACCATGTGGTGGCTGCATCGGGCGGGGGCCCCCAAAAAGCGTGCCTGACCCCCCCACCACCCCACCCTTCGGGAGGCCAGAACCCAGTGTGAGCAAGGTGATGACTGGTGCGGATCAGCATGGGCTTGTTTACACGTTACAGGCCACACAGACAAGACGCTGTCAAGACAGCATATGCACACCATGTGTGTCTCAATTACAGGCAGGCCATGACTGGACAACTGCTTAGCAGCGCCGCCAGAGATGAAAGGGAATGGCAGATCGCTCAGGCTTTGTCATGGAAACTAATATATTCCGCGCGTCGCAGGCTGAGGACTGCTGCCTTTATGTCCCACAACAAAACGTTAGTAATTGAGATCATCTTTCAGTGGAGGGCCGCTGGCCCCTGGCCAAGGTGAGGAGAGTCACAGATGCTAGAAATGTCAAAATTGTGGCATTTTATATATATATATATATATATATATATATATATATATATATATATATATAAATAGCAAAGCAAAACACACAGAGTGCCTTAGTTGCATCACTGGTGGCTGTTTACTACTAATGTCTTGTTATGGGGACTGTTTTCATTCATCTTTAAGTGTCTAAAATACTCTTAAAATAATGGAGGCTAAAAGTAAACACAGAAGCATCTATACCTTCATGTTTCTGACAGCTTGTGTCTTTGAATTTTGGTCAGAGAAGTGATTTCATCACTGTCACTTAAATAAGACAAGATTTTATTTTGTTGGTTAAACATTTACATCTACTTTATTTTCTTTATATAGTCCCACAGTATGTGATAAGACAGTGGTGCGCAAACTGTGGTACGCGTACCACCGGTGGAACGCAAGCGCTCTCTGGTGGTACGCGGGGAACATAATGACTTTCCACATTTTTTCCACATTTTCACTTTTAAAAAAAAAACAGAAACATACAACGCATTATAAATACAATCATTTCAAACTAATGTGTAGCTTGATATGTAATTAAAATTGTGTCTTTAAAAAAATATTTGTTGCATATTCATTTGCATTGCAGATGTAACAACTTTTGAGTGGTTTTATTTTGCTCTGTATGAGAGTATGAGTATGTGAGAATTGTTGGACAGAGTTGTAAATGTCCGATTCAGTAAAGTAACAATTCAGGTAATAAATAACCACAATAAGGAATAAACATCTCTCCTGTGTGTTTAAAGCTAATTGAAAAGGCATATATGGCTATATTTAAAAACTGATCATCATGGTGGTACTCAGAGAGCTGAACAGTTTCTCAGGTGGTACGCAGTATTAAAAGTTTGAGAACCACTGTGATAAGACACAGATGGCGTTGGATTTATTTTTGATGCACAAAGGGAACGACATGAAAAGAACAACCTCCACTGTGAGTGTAACACTGCTGGCGTTTTCAAACTCTGTTTCCATCAGTTTCAGGATTTTCCTTCAGTAACATAACCTGACATTATCTGGCCATTTTCCATTAAAAAAAAAAAGACAGCAATCCAAATTAACAAAGAGAGACAAGTGGATTCTGAGCTGCAACGTCACAGCTCAAATGAGAGTAAAAGTCCAAACACCAAGCTGTTAAAGAGTCTTTTTCAGACTTATCATATGTGTGCATCCACAAATAAAAAACAAACTGTACTGCACCGGAGCGATAGCTAACCAGAGAACTGAGGGCATCTTTCAACTGGCCACAGCCGACAGTGCAGCCTCTCATCTCCAAACTCAGCCACGCTTACAGGTCACAGCGACAGCTTTGATCACTCCAAAAGTCTGTTTCTCATTCACATGCCCAGCATGCTCGCTGATTGGAGTTTGATTTCCTTGTAACCCAGGTATGCATGTGCATCACTATCAGACGAGCTCTCAAAGCCAGTGCTACAGCATTCCTGGGGTTTAAGGACAGCAAGTCCCGATAAGCGATATGAAGCAAATGGAATTAAAGTGGAGAACAGAAAGCCGGTGGCTCAGAGATCATCCAGGGAGAATGTCTGACATAAATAATTAGGGATGAGATGAATCACTGACATTATAAGCTCAGCTTCACTTTCTCATCAGCACACTTTCAAAAATAGCCTCCTATTGGCAGGTATTTTTATTTTGAAATTACAAAAAAAAAGAGGTTCACTTTAAACTAGAGGCCTGTAAGTGTTACAGTTTAAGCTTCATGCAATATTTCCTTTTTTAAAAAAAAATGTAGAAAACATCAGTTTTGCACAGCTGTTCCTTTAAAACTTAATCTTGTTCTGTTGCTTCTTAAAGAATGTGGCTATGCAGGGAAAAAAAGATAATCCAGAGAAAAGTTTTATGATATTTTTGCCCTGAAATACTCTCAAGCAACCTCTAATATCTATGCTGCAAATGTAGTAGGATCATAACATGCAAACAAAACAACAACAATAATGATAAATAACACTGTGACATTCATGACAATGTTTCCAAAATGACCAACTGCAAAACTACATGATTTTGTCACAATGTTTAAAATAAATAAAGCTGAAGCAGAGCTTGAAATGGTATTGAACGTTCTAAGTTGTTGTTGTTGTTGTTGTTGTTGTTTTCAGTTGCTACTGCTTTGCTCCCTCAAATTCACCACTGGATGAAGAAAACAAATAGAAAAGCGGAGCGGGACAGTAAACTTCTTACCTGGTCCCTCTGGATGCATGGCAGAGACGTCCGCCGATGAGACTTGCTGCTGGCCTGACTGTGTGCCATGTCTGAGGCTATCACAGAACTGGACCTCCTGCGCCTTTTAAATACAGGGACTTCTTCCCTGGCTCCAGTCACGGGGGTGCAGCCCTCCTTGTGTCTCCCTTGGTCGGGAAGGAGCTTGTCAGCATACCTCGCCAGCAGGATGCCCAGCACTCCAACCAGGTAGGCCACGTACGGTCTCCAAGTGGCCCGCACCTTGTGCAGCGACAGGAGGGAGATAGTCCTGACTACGCTGATGAACACGATCACCGATACGCCCTGGTCGAGCCGCGCTACCATGAGTGCGCCGGTGGCCACGCAGACGAGCACAACCACGGCCGCCGTGCCGAATGAAAGCAGCCGCTCATCTGTCCCGTCAAAAAGAGACCACGCCGCCGCTTCGCCCAGGTGGCACAAGGTCAGGAGGGAGAGGGCGGTCTGTATCAGCACCCCGCAGCGGATCAAGTACACGCCGACCCAAAAGAAGGCACAGACGAGTGTGAACAGGAGCGAGAGCGCACTCCAGCAAGTTTGCAGCAGCTCGGCTGCGCAGTCTGAGACAAAGTGAAGGGAAGAGGATGAATGCGAGCTGTCAGAGTTGCTGCTGCGGCTGCTGCTGCTGCCCTCAGATCCCCAGTCTGCACGATTGACCAGCACGGCGAGAAAAGCGGAGAGCGAGCCCACACACACCGCAGTCCGGAGTCTCTGGGAACTCCATATTCTCGTTAAGGGTAGCCTCACCCACGTCTCATAGTCTCGGTCACGGCACAGTGGGATGGCACGTGTTTTCACATAACCATTGCGATCCGGTGCGCTCAAGCTTTTCTCATAAGCGCTGTTCGGCGCACCGGTACCGCAAGCCCCTGCAGGCATCGCCATCACTCATGGCACATATGAAGTATGAGGAAGTCTATAAAGTATCTATAGCAGTGTGATCATGGGACAGCACTTGAGTTAGTGACAAAGCAAACATCATATTGGAAAAAAATAAAACGGCGCAAATACGCACATGTGTCTCTCCATTTACGCATGGAGATGTACTGCCAGGGAATGCATTCTCCTTGTTTTTCCAGGTGCGGATTGAGGAACTGCTGTCCCAAACCGCATAAAAAGGAGCCTGGGTGACAGAATAACTCAGATGCTTTACAGATCTAGGGCACGGCTTCTCTGTGCTCGCACGCCCCGCTCTGCCCTCCTTTGTGGTGCGCCGTCTCTTTGACTTCCCCTGTCATGCTTTGCTTTATGGCTTCTCCACGGCCCCGTCCGCGCAGCAGCAGGCATTACAAACAAAAATCCGCCCCGTTCAGTGACCATTCGGCCATAAACAATTTGCCTGTTGGTTTCTCCTGAAAAGACACAGTCTTCCGTTACCTCCGAGGAAAAACGCAGCTGGGGTTTCAAAGCCTGGTTGTTGCTCCGCGTTTTTGATGGGGAAATCCGGAGTGTTTTGTCACCAGCTCTCCAAGCAGCCGCGAGTCTCAAGCTCATTCACACCCCCGAGTTCCCGCTCCACGCACGGAGCAGCAGTGAAACCCCCAAACCCTCCTCAGCCAGCCCAACAGGCGTAGTCCTCACTAGATCTGAATGGGGTTAAGCCGTTTCCTATATATACATATATATATATATATATATATATATATATATATATATATATATATATATATATATATATATATATATATATCTATATATATATATATATATATATATATATATATGATTTTAAAAAATTCTGTCTTTGTTTACACTTACAAATCACTGGTTTGAGACAGGGCCAGTTCTATCCAGTCACATTAGGGTGGGCTGGTAGAAATAATAGGTGGGTAATGTAGTAGGTGAGCGTTCTACATTAGAACCTTGACAAAGCACCACCAGAGGAGATCCTCAAACCCCTGGTGATTTCTATGGACGGGAGAATAGAAGCAGTTACTGCCTGCAAGTTGTATGAAGCAATGTATACTAAACATGACTGTTGTAATATAATCACCGTTTACAAGTCACAGCATTATGGTGCTGAATGGAGGGAGGCTACTGGCCACCTGTCCAGGGTCTACCCCTGCCCCTCGCCCGAAGAGAACTGGGATGGGTTCCAGCAGATCCCTGAGACCCTGCATTGGATTAAGCGGGTATAGATGGATGGATGGATGGATGCTGTGTAAAAATGTGTAAAGCGTTGTTCTAAATTTGGTGCAAATACACCGAAATAAAGTCTGGAATGTGCTTTAATTATATCAGAATTGATTGATTTGAAATTTGAAACTGTAGTTTCCCCAAAGCATGATGGAGATCACTGTAGACACTGATCCGAACATCCGTGCATGCATAGAATTATCCCCCTGTTTCATTTGGCATTTTCAGAAACAGAAGTAAGGTTTCACTGATCACAAACTGTTTTTACTCCTTTTTACCCTCTAAGAGATAATTTAATGCAGGTTTGAATGGTTTAAATTCATAGCTTTTGATTGGGAGCCCACCCTGAACCCACTCTTGCCCCCTGCTGCAGAAAACTTGGTTTGAAAGCTCTATTTTCCTCAAGATTCCTTTTTTCAGTGGTCCACTCTCATTAACATATTGTGACAAAAGTAAAACTTAAAGTAACAAACTTTAAAAACGAGTCACATGGCACACCTGCTCATGTTTTGACATCGTAATCAGAACTCTGTACCTTTATTAACTGCTTCAAAGTGCTCTCTTCTCACTGACTACATTAAGACACAGTCTTCAAGTTATTTACATTCATTGAACCCATATAGGGTTTGTGCCATCGTGCCATGTTGCATTCTCAGGTAAATCTGCTATGTTGGTAGTTACCGGTACATGTTCGATTCAGTCCATCAGCAGTAAAGCGTAGCTGCATGTTGCTCTGTCTGTCCTTTTTTAAAATAATTTGTATTGTATATAGTTTGGAAAGAGGTGATTAGATTGAAGGCTGCTTTAATGTTGTTTATCCCAAATTCTGAGCCTGAATGTTGCAGCAGAAATCGAGACTCATCAGACCAGACCAGGCAACCTTTTTCCAGTCTTCTGTTGTCCAGTTTTAGTGAGCTTGTGTGAGTTGTAGCCTCAGTTTCCTGCTCTTAGCTGATAGTGGTGGCAACTGGTGTGGTCTTATCCTGCTGTAACCCCTCTTCTTCAAGGTTTGATGTGTTGTGTGTTCAGAGATGGTATTTTACATATCTTGGTTGTAACGAGAGGTTATTGGAGTTACTGTTGTTTTTCTACCATCTTTAACGAGGGATTCTTGTCCACACAATTGCTGCTCACTGGATGTCATCTCTTTTTACAGCCATTCTTTCTAAAACCTAGAGACGGTTGTGCGTGAAAACCCCAGTGGCTCAGCAGTTTCTGAAACACTCAGACCAGCCGGTCTGGCAGCAACAACCACGCCGTGTTCAAAGTCACTTAAATCTTTCTTTCTCATCCCTCAGTTTGAACTTCAGTAACTCGTCTTGACCATGTCTAGAAGCCTAAATCCATTGAGGTGCTACCATGTGACTGGCTGATTAGCTACATGTTTTGGTAAGCAATTGAACAGGTGCACATGGTAAAGTGGCCGGTGAGTGTAAAGCAAGCATCTTTGTTAGTGTCCTTTGTGTTGCTCTTTAATTACACCACCAAACGCTAGGTGGCAACGCAGGTTCTTTTCTGCAGTGCTGTAGCTTTCAGTGCTGAGCTTCCTTTTCTTTTCTTCCTACATGTAACTCTGACATAGCAGTAGAGAAAATAATATCTTATGCGAGCTGGAGATGAAATATGTTTGGCATCAGTCATTTTTACTGACATTGCAGTGATCTATCTTTCCTCCCAGCTTGAAAATAACAAAGAAGTTGCAAGAAATACAAAGATAACGAAGACAAATGCTGCCAAGCTGACAAATCATTTTTGTTGCAGTCTACAGAACGCAGAGTCGCATTGGGAAAGAGATGCACGACAGAAAACTGTGCAGTTTATGGCACAGGGTAGGACGTACGGTAGGTTTGAAGGATAGTTTCAGTCATGGCGCAGTACCATCTCCACGTGCACCATGACTGTTAGCAACTGAAGAACACTGCAACTTATGCGAGAAATAACAGCATCAATAACAAGAATAGATAAAAGATTATCAACAATCATTTTAAGCTCATGTCAAGAAACACGCTGTCTAAAATATGTTGGGGGGAAAAAGGCTGTTAAAGCTTTTTTTGAAGCGGAGACCCCTACTTAAACATGATATAGTTGGAGCAATGTTACATCTCAGTGAGGTTTGGATTTCTAGTCTCAGTGTAGTGTTTTATCTTTGTTTTTTTGTTTTTTTTGCAAGGTTACCAAGTCAGGCTTTCAAACTGCCCACTCTTGAAATTATTTTAATTGAGAAGAAGTGTGCAGATGGTGATGAAAGAATTGGCAGCTCCACACTGCAAAGAAAGCTTTCAGTGGAAAGTCCCAGAATAGTCTGGTGGCTGCCCCCGAGTCCGACCCCTGTGGTCTGTGCTCGAGCAAACAGGTCATTGAAATATTCATCCCACCGTCCTGCTTTAAGTGTCACCGATGATGGGTTACGTCACAGCTGGAGGTTTGCATCAATGTTTCAGCACAGCAGAGGCAGCGGTCTTCTGGGTGCGCAAGTGCATGTGTAAGGCACATGTTTGTTCCCCAGATATTTATATTATGCTATCTATAGTGGGCATATGTGAAAATTAGCAGGCAGAAATCTTCAGAAAAGCAAGTCCATATAAGCATACTCATTTATTCTTTCAGAGACAAAGGCCAAATGCTTTTAAGCCTGAAGCTTTTTGACATCTGTTCTTCGAAATGAAGGAAGAATGTGTCCTTTTAGACAAGTTTTCTCTCATGCCACGCTCTTGCTTTTACAGTTTTTCTATGTCCTGCCTTTTCCTCGCTCAGTCCCCTCTCTACCTGCTCTCATTCCCCCCAACTGACACAGGTCAGCATGACTCTATGGCACATTTGAAACACTGTGTTTCTCTTGTCAGCTGAGATTAGTGAGAAGCAGGGGAGGGAAAGAAGCGCTAACAGGGAGCGATAGGAGCAGAAGGAGGCCAGGTCCCGTCCATCACCTCTCAGCACATGTTTACCGAGTGCCCGGCAGCCCTCTCCATGAAGTGTATCAAAAAGGACAGCTGCTGGCTCAGAGTGCAGGCTGAGTTTTGTCACAAACGTGTTTTTTTTTTTCACTTTATCAGAGGCCAGAGGTAACTTTTCCCTGGGAGAGTTGAAACAACGTTGGTTTATCTGAATGGTTTATTTTGTGGGTGACAGGAGCAAAAACATTCCCTCCTCACCAACTTAAGATAAGAGCGAGACAACAGAGAGGGGAGCTAAAGTCGGCCAGAAAACAGCAGCTCTCGTGTTGTGACAATGTTGGTCTTTTTTTTTTTTTTCAGCAGCAGAAAACCAAACCCATTAAATGTGGGAGCAGTTGTTTTTTTTTTTTTTTTCTTTTTCTTTTTCAGAAAACCATTGTTTTTGTGTCTGACTGGAAGAAATAGAAAGTGAATCTGATTAAATTAAGGGAAAATGCAAAGAGCTGCTCTTTCTTTCCAAAAAACTGTCAGTGGCTCTGAATGGAGCATCACGTTCTGGTCCAATGTAGTCTCCAGTCTGAAAATGAGTGGCTATGGTCCTCAGTTGCAGTTTATCCTCCAGTGCACCCAGCATCTCAGGACAAGCTCATTGTGAAATTTCTCTGCGAGCAGGTCCAGAGGCCATTCTAAATTACCCGTAGGAATTTTAACGACAGAGGAATGTACACGTAGCCATCTTACCCTATTAGGCAAAGCCATGGTCCATTGTGAAACAGGAATCTTTTATGAGGAGCAATTCATCTCTCGTCTGGTTTTGATGTTGCATGGCGGGCAGTTGTCGGATGTGACCTGGCTCAGACTTGCGCTGGCTTCTGAGGTGGCTGCTGCTGACAAATGTAATGCTCTGTCCACGTCTCGAACAGTTGTTTCCTAATCTACCACATCAGAAAACATAGCTCCTATCATCTCTTTGAATATATATATATAAACATAACGATAACTACAAAGATTGCTCATAAGAGTTTTATTTAAGAGCTGATATCTTACCATTTTCCATGGTTTTCTTGATTATGACCTAAATCACTTAAGTTTTTACATCAATAGCTATGGCGTTGTACTGCCAAAAACACTGCTTTTATGCATTCAGTGGTACCAGGTATTAAAATGAACAAGAAAGTGAAGAAAAAATGGTGGTCTAATAATTTTTTCCGTGACTATATATATATATATATATATATATATATATATATATATATATATATATATATATATATATATATATATATATATATATATATATATATATATATATATATATATATATGACTTAATTATTTCCTTTTTTTGTGTGGGTGGTTTTCAAAAGTGTCCAGCAGGTGGCACTGTCGTGTCATGTCGTGTCGTGTCTCCTCCGTGCTAGGTCGCATACGTGACGTCACCACTGCGCAGCAAGCGATGATCCTGATCCAGAATTAACAGTTACGGTGTGTACCAGTGGGAATTATACCCTAAATTGGTAATCTGACCTAAACATAATCTTTGATGTTCGTAGATAATGCTGTAATGGGCCTAATATTGTTAGATTAATAGTCTGTTAAATATAAATATGTTGAGAAAGAGATTAATGGAGATTGACGGAGAGCCGTAAAAAGCGTGACATTGTTAAGTTGACCATTCACCGCCACTGTAAGGAGGTGTAAGGCTACATGACGTGTTAACAAAGACTGCTTGAAAAGTTAGCCGAAAATTGTGGTTCTAATATGTTGTTTTGTTTTTACCAAATTTTGTCCAATTGTTTTGTTCAGAGGGGAAATAAACTGTCCAGGGTTTCTGGTGCCGCTCCAGTCTGGGCAGGCTATCGGGCATTTTCAAGCATTTTCAAGTGAGTTCAAGTTTGCTACGTTTTTCAGAGTAATGTATTATACAAAGTGTATGGTTTCATACAAATGTACATCGAATGCCTTTTTAGTGGTGTTTTTCTGTGCTTTTAGTATAAGCCCACTACTGTTGTCTTTTGGAACTCTCTTTTGGTGTAGAACTAATATTTCTTACCTTATCTCGAAAAAGCCGCGGGTAAGCCCAAGAAGCTGTGATTTAAGTTTATGGACACTGAAGTAATGTTTTTATCTTGACGGGAGGGAACTTGTGTTTTTTGTGTGTGTTGGAATGCTTGAAAAGCACCTGTTTACGAATGTTTCCAAAACGCCAAATCAAACCAAAATGAATGCTGTTCTCATACTGAGGTCAGTCGGAAAATCAGACCCACATCATTTTGGGAGCTGTTTATGTCTGTTTAATCCTTCCACACCTGGCAACATACAGTGGAGGAAATAAGTATTTGATCCCCCGCTGATTTTGGCAGTTGTCATACTAAGAAATAAATGAACAGTCTCAGATTTTTATGGCAGCTTTATTTTAACAGTTATAGAAAGAATATTGAAAAAAAAAATCAGAAAATTACACGAAATTAAAAATAAAAATTAATTTGCATGTCATTGAGGGAAATAAGTATTTGATCCCCGACCAACCTTGATCAGTGTTGGTTCCCACAGACCACTGGCATACTCCTAATCTCACTGAAGTAATTACCTGCATGAGAGACACCTGTTCCAAATAGTCACCTGTATAAAAGCCATCTGCCCACAGACTCAGTAATACTCCACCATCTCCACCATGGGCAAGACTAAAGGGCTATCAAAAGATGTCAGGGACAAAGTTGTTGAACTCCACAAGGCTGGAATGGGCTACAAAACTATAAGTAAGAAGCTGAATGAGAAGGTGACAACTGTTGGTGCATTTATTCAGAAGTGGAAGAAGTACAACATGACTGTTAATCAACCTAGACTGGGGGCTCCATGGAAGATATCACCTGGTGGGGTCTCAATGATCATGAGAAAGGTTAGAGATCAGCCGAGAACTACACGGGAAGAGCTGGTTAATGATCTCAAGGCAGCTGGGACCACAGTCACCAAGAAAACTAATACACTGAGACGCAATGGTTTAAAATCCTGCAGTGGTCCAAGGTCCCTCTGCTCCAGAAGGCTCACGTCCAGGCCCGACTCAGGTTTGCCAACGAACATATTAATGACTCAGAAAGAGACTGGGAGAAGGTGCTGTGGTCAGGTGAGACTAAAACTGAGCTCTTTGTCCTCAACTCAACTCGACGTGTTTGGAGGAAGAGAAATGCTGACTATGACCCCACAAACACCATCCCTACTGTCAAGCATGGCGGTGGAAGCCTTATGCTTTGGGAGTGTTGCTCTTCTTAGGGGACAGGTCGACTTCACCACATCGATGGGAAGATGAACGGGGCCATGTACCACAAAATCTTGGATGACAACCTCCTCGCCTCCACAAGGACATTGAAAATGGGTCGTGGATGGGTCTTCCAGCATGACAACGACCCAAAACATACAGCCAAGGAAACAAAGGAGTGGCTCCATAAGAAGCACATCAAGGTCATGGAATGGCCTAGCCAGTCTCCTGACCTTAATCCTATTAAACATCTATGGAGAGAGCTGAAGCTGAGAGTTTCCAAGCGCAAGCCTCAAAACCTTCAGGATTTGGAGATGATCTGCAGAGAGGAGTGGACGAAAATTACTCCTGATGTGTTTAAACCTAGTAAGCAACTACAAGAAACATCTGACAGCTGTGCTGCCAACAAGGGCTTTGCCACCAAGTATTAGATCATGTTTTGCTAGAGGATCAAATACTTATTTCCCTCAATGACTTGCAAATCAAATTTTATTTCTCATTTCATGTAATTTTCTCAAAGTTTTTTTCAATATTCTTTTTATAACTGTTAAAATAAAGCTGCCATAGAAGTCTGAGACTGTTCATTTATTTCTTAGTATGTCCACTGTCAAAAAAAAAAAAGAAAAAAAAAATATATATGAAAATAGATCAAATGAAGATTTACACTTGATTTACACATTTGAGTCAAGCCGTTAGGTTTGTAAATAACATTCAAATATCTGAAATCTTACTGTACAACCACAGTACATTGTCACAAAATGTAATACGATGAAATTGGTGCATCAAGTCAGTAAATGTTTGGCTTTTTTCTTTTTTAACAACATATTAGGACATCAAATGCAGCATGTTTGAGAGATGAAAGCGAGAGGAACAGTGGAAAAAGGAAGAGTCAGAATCTGTATGGGGTGATGAAAACAAGTTTACATTGTGTTTGGCACTTGAGTGCAAAGAGATCCATCGCAGAGTGTTTACCAGCCCTCATGGGCAGTAGTTGACTTGTTGCCAAGTTTCCACTAAGCTGTTGTGGACGGACACCCATTTCTGCACACATGTACACACACACACACAGTTTCTGCCATCATGTACACAGACATTCACGTGTCTAAGCACTCACAGCTGAATGAGAGCATGGAGAACATGAGCCTTCTAGGTAGGGCGTACGAGGAATCAACAAACAACATCTCTCTTTAGAAACATGGTTGTTCTTTAGTCTGTGCTATTTGTCACAACTCAAAATCAGAAAAAGTTGGGATGAAACGGAAGATGCAAAGAAAAGAAAAAAAAGAGAAGCTATTCTTAGTCAAACATTGACTTTATTTCTTATTAACTCAGTTTCAACTTGTAATATACATTCACCATTTCTTTTCACAATGCTGAAAAGGCATTTTGGCATTGAGGATACCAAATGTTGCAGCGTTTAGGTTGTTTGTTCCATTCTCCCTTGATGTGTCTTTCGATGTGTAAAAGCAGGTGGTTGTTGTCCCATATTTCTTTTCAATACTCTCCATACATTCTGTAATGAGGGCAGTAAGGACTACAGGCAGGGTGCTACAGTCCTCATCTTCCTCAGCTGTGCCTTTGTAATGTGTGCAGATTGTGCATCTTCAGTGCTGAAAAATGCATGAACATCTCTGGAAAAGATGCCATCTCAAAAGCAGGATATGTTGCTGTAAAATCTAAGTGTATCTTTCAGGACAGAGCGTGCATTTCTTCCAACCGTAACGGACATGCAAACTATCACAAACACATACATGGGTGGATTTTTGATAGTTCATGCTGAAAAACATACACTTTAGACAATTCATGGCTGTTTTAGTGTTGATAAAACACCTGCCACACAACCTATGAATGGTTTTTACCAAAGGTTAGTATCGTCCGTCAGCCATTATTTAAGAGGCAAGTTCGTAAGAAGTTTCCTGAAACTGTCCAGGACCACAGCCCATTAGGGAGATGAGATGGCAGCGAGTTCCAGAGGGGAGCGCAGCGGCTGCCCCTCTAAAGGCTTTATTCTCAGCCAGGACAGAGTGTATGTGTATGGTCTGGTGGAGGAAATCAGAAAGGTAATGAGCAGCAGGGGCATTGAGGATTTATAAATGAGAGGTATCATTTTGTACAAAACTTGACCAGCAGCCACTGGAGGTGATGTGCTGCCAGGGAGCAGAGAGAACCTTGGCAGCTGAGTTCTGAAAGCATGAGACTTCACTGAAATGTCCTGAAATGAGTCCAGACGGACGGTGATGAAGGCATAGATGAGGGTCTCTGCAACTGAGAGAGGGAGTGATGCCCAGCGTTGGGAAATGTTTGAGATGGAAAAAGATTTGGTAGGCCTGTGCCTAGCTGAAGTGATAATTTCTTTCACATCTTTGTGAATAAATTTTAGACCATTCATCTTGGCAAAGTTTCTCCAGTTCACTAAGGTTTTCCCCAACAAACTGATTTATGCCCTGAAGGTCCCACCACAGCATTTCCATCAGACTGAGATCTGCACTTTAAACTGGGCCGTTGCAACACTTTGATCTCAGCTACTTCTTCGGAGATTTGCTTGTGGGATTTGGATCATTATCCTGTTTTACTACTACATTTTGGCAAACATTTAGCTGTGAGACAGATGGCTTCACATTTGACCCTAGAATACCCTGGTATGCAAAGAAGTTAATGGCTGAATTAGTGACGGAAAGATGCTCAGGCCCCATGACTGCTGAAGAAGGCCATATCATAATCCCTCTACCACCGTGCTTGACATAAGGTGTCTGTGCTCATAGACACTGAAGCTTATACAGTGGTACCTCTACTTACGAACGTCTCTACATATGAAATTTTCAGGTTACGAAACGCCTCAACAGCAAAATATTGCCCCTTGTTACGAAATAAATTTCAGGATACAAAAGGCAAAAATACAGTAGCGCTGCTACTCGCAGCTCCCAGAGTTTACCGAACGTAAACATACTTGTTGACTCTGTATCTCGGTTTGAAAGCGGTGCGTCCGAGCTGCTCTGCCATTGGCTATCGCTTAGTATCTTCCTGGCATCCCATTGGCTAGGAGGGCCCCCTGTCTGTATGAGCGTAACCCAGCAACCCAGGTAAACGAACAATATTACCTCCGCCAAGGAGGTTATGTTTTTGCTGGCATTTATCTGTCTGTCTGTCTGTCTGTCTGTGTACAAGATAACTCAAAAAGTTATGGATGGATTTTGATGAAATTTTCAGGAGTTGTCGGAAATGTAAAAAGGAAGAACTGATTTCATTTTGGGTGTGATCCTGAAGAAGTCCTGGATTCTGGATCACTTTCAGATTTTCGATAATTGTTGCGTTTAGTGGAGGTCTACGCTCTCCGAGTGCTTTTCTAGTTCTAACGTGTATTTCTTACAGGTTTTAATGTAATTTCATGTATTATTTATAATTTATAAAAAAAATTATGTTCAAATTTTGGGGGGCTTGGAATGGATTAGGGCATTTACAAGGAAAACGCATCTCTACTTACAAAATTTTCAGGTTACGAAACTACTTCCAGAACCAATTAATTTCGTAAGTAGAGGTACCACTGTATTACAATGTGAACAATCCTAATATGCAACTACAATTCTATTACCTTTTCTTTTCAACTGCTGCCTATCATAGTTTCTGTAAAGTTGTGATCATTTTTATCATGTCTTTTTTAATAATCAGTAATTATATCAGGATTGGCCACCTCTCAGAGCCACATCCTTATAGTGGCATAAAGCCCTTATCTCTTCCAAAGTTTGGATGGTATATCCATTTGCTTTTAATATGGAGTATAGTGTATAAACATGAAAAATGATGTAAGTCAAACCAATGATTCAACTAATTTTTTATTCAAACAAAAGTGAATTACCATACATACATAAATTAAATTATGAAATCTCTAAATAATGATATAAACCAAGCAAACCTCGACAACAACGGAAGTTTGTATATTTAGTGATGTCACATTAACTTTTAAGCCCCCGTGAAAAATCGGGAATTATCATACTATAATTATAATAAAAGATTTTACTTTCGCCCAACTTAGAAATAAGCACAATAAAGGTAGCAAGCTCTGTTTTTTGTCTTACACTTCACTGTTCAGTTCTACTGCTACAAAGTGCTTTCATTTTTTTTCCAATTTGAAAATCCAAATGATGATTAAATGCAGAATCTGACGTATGTTGACATGCAAAACAGCAGGCAGAGTCTTGGTGTCGGGAATACTCGAGCCACGGATGATGTTTATACCAGTCGTTGCTGAAGCACCGCTGTGGAGATACCTTGAGATGAGGCTGTGTAGGACCTGCAGCTCTGGACTGAGACACATCTGAACATGATGAATAAGCAAGATTAGTCCTGACATATCGCATGTGCAAGAAAGTATTATCCAAGTTTCGTTCAAAGTTATTTGTGTGCTTATGAAGATTAAATGTGTGAGAACATATCAAAGTTAGAGCTGGGCAACGATTAAAAACTTTAATCATGATCAATCGCATGATTTCCCTGATTAATCATGATTAATCACATTGTATTCGCAAAATCAAATGATGAATTCAAAAGTAGTGTAAAGTGCACTTTTATTTAAATGTTCTGCTGCCATATGAACTAAAGTGTCAGCATTTAAAAAAAATATTTTTTGTACATTTTCACAACACTTTTAACATCGGCACTTGTCAGTAACACATATTTAGAGTAAATCTCATCTTAAAAAATGTAAAATAAAATAAAGCTTATTGCCACTGCCAATGGACTTGGAGAAGGCATTTGACCGTGTCCCTCGGGGGGTCCTGTGGGGGGTGCTCCAGGAGTATGGGGTGCTGGGTCCGTTGTTACGGGCTGTCCAGTCCCTGTACAAATGGAGTGGGAGTTTGGTCCACATTGCCGGTTGTAGGTCAGATTCCTTTTTTAGTGAGAGTTGGACTCCGCCAGGGCTGCCCTTTGTCACCGATTCTGTTCATAACGTTTATGGACAGAATTTCTAGGCGCAGCCAAGGAGCAGAGGGGTTCCGGTTCAGTGGTGTCGGGATCTCGTCTCTGCTGTTTGCAGATGACGTGGTCCTGTTGGTGCCATCGAGTGGGGATCTGCAGCTCTCGCTGGAGCGGTTCGCAGCCGAGTGTGAAGCGGCAGGGATGAGAATCAGCACCTCCAAATCTGAGACCATGGTCCTCAGTCGGAAAAGGGTAGAATGCCTCCTCCGGGTCGGGAGTGAGGTTCTGCCTCAAGTGGAGGAGTTTAAGTATCTCGGGGTCTTGTTCACGAGTGATGGGAGAAAGGAGCGGGAGATCGACAGACGGATTGGTGCAGCGTCTGCTGTGGTGCGGACTCTGTACCGGTCCGTTGTGGTGAAGAGAGAGCTGAGCCAAAAGGCAAGACTCTCTGTTTACTGGTCAGTCTTTGTTCCAACCCTCACCTATGGTCATGAACTGTGGGTAGTGACCGAAAGAATGAGATCGCGGATACAAGCGGCGGAAATGAGTTTTCTCCGCAGGGTGGCGGGACTCTCCCTTAGAGATAGGGTGAGAAGTTCAGTCATCAGGGAGAGACTCAGAGTAGAGCCGCTGCTCCTTCACATCGAGAGGAGCCAGTTGAGGTGGTTCAGGCATCTGGTTAGGATGCCCCCCGGACGCCTCCCTGGAGAGGTGTTTCGGGCATGTCCAACTGGGAGAAGACCACGGGGAAGACCCAGGACCCGCTGGAGAGATTATATCTCTCAGCTGGCCTGGGAGCGCCTCAGGGTTCTCCCAGAGGAGCTGGTGGAGGCGGCCGAGGGGAGGGAGGTCTGGTCCTCTCAGCTGAAGCTGCTGCCCCCGCGACCCGACTTAGGATCAAGCGGAAGCTCACAAGAGCTGAGCTAGTCAATGCAAAATACAAAAGACTGAAGAAGTGAGTAAACACAATCATATTCGGATCTCTTAAAGCTCCTCGAGTTGTAATTTGAAAATGGAAAGATCTGATAAAGACCACGCAACTGTGTGGACCTGCTAAATGGTGTACTTGCTGAATTTGCTCAGTGAAGGGTTGCAAAGACAGAAAACATGTTCAAAATATTTTCTGCTTCCAGAGAAATTCTCGCACATTTTCCCGTAGTTTTCGCCAAAGCAGCTGCACTTGAAACTTCTGCAGGAGCACCTTTACTGCATCCTGAACTGAGCGCTGCCCAAGAAGACTGTGATTGTTTTCAAGAAATATAAGCAGGCCAAAGTGTTCTCCTGCCTCCCTATTAGAGTGTTAAAGCGGTGGAGCCTCTACTCAACTGTAACTCTTATAACCGCAGTTGACGCAGCGCTGTGGAAGGTTCTGGATGTGGGAGACGTGAAAGGAAGCAAATAAAGCAGCAGTAGAGAAGCAGCGTTGGTAATTACCTCTATTCATTTAGTCATTTTTGCCAGTTTGCATGTGACATGTCAGACTCGAGAACTCACCTCCTCCTTGCCTTTCACCTTGATTTTATAAATTTTTGTAATTTTTCATGTATTTATTTATTTTTTGCTCGGTGTGTGTGTGTGTTTAAGTGCGCTAATGTGTCTTCATTGTGCACAAATGTGCAGAACGCTGGCATACCAATACAACTCAGTTCTTCATGGACGATGGGGCAGAATATTGAGATTGAATTAGGAGACGGGTACTTGACTCACTAGCGTGAGTGAGAGTGCTGTGGGCAGGGAGAGAGAGTTGAAACAGTGCCTCAGATGAATAATGCAATCCCAAGGTTTGAGTGGGAAAGGAGCCACTTTTTTTTTTTTTTTTTGCGTATATATTCAAGAAAGTCAGGAAAGTTGCATGTAAGTTTTGAATATTTCAGATCAAAGTTTTCAAAGCTCTTCTGCAACTGCAGCTCACTTAGACCATGTGGCAGTAGGCTGCCGCGGGACTTGGTGCACAGCTTTGACAGATAATATCTGCTTGAGCCTGGGATTTGCACTAACCTGGGGAAGCTACAGGAACATGTGCTACATGCAGTATCTCAGCCTCTTTTGCTCTGCAGAGCATACACTTGCTTCCTAAGCCTTTTGCAAATAATGCAAAATAAAACAGTAGATCATAGCTTGACACATCGGTCAGGCCAATGTAATTAGTCTGTGTTTGTTCAGGCAGTGCCAGGAAAAACACAGGCCGTCCACCTTGTATGAGAGTCGTCCAACAAACAAAAGTCAGCTTTCATGCAGGCATCTGGGCCATGAGAGAAAGGCCAAGAGCACTGACTGCTCACTTTAATTTTTTTCAACATCAGTTAACATGCATTCCTAAACATAAGAAATGGCGTTGGGAGCTGAGGCCCATAAATGCTTCCTTAGACTTCATTCACATGTTGGAGGAACAGGGGGGCATGGTTAAAGTGTGTCACTGCAACTTCTAAATTTGTTGGATTTGAGTACCAGCCACCTTTTAGAAATGTTTAACTGAAAATAATGATAAAAAAAATCTCACTGACTGCCGGAGACTTCGGCATTGTTTTTTGTGTTAATAAAAGTAATTACCAACGACCCTCTAATGTTCACTGTGATACTCAGGGCCTGTACATACAAAATTGAAATAATGTTAAAACTCTACTTTTGTTTATGTTTTTTTTTTTTTATATGTAATTTTGTCTTTTTATCTACCTGATATCAGCCCTAGAAAGGTATTTTTTAATTGAGTCACAATTTAAAAAACAAACAAAAAAAAAACAGTCCAAGTCTTCCCCCACTCATGAAAAAGACCTTGACTAATTTTTTTTTCCTCACGAAAAATGTAAAAACAAAAAAATAAAGAAGTCCCATTAAACAAACACAGGGGCCCATCCATCCATCCATCTATTTTCTGTTCAGGGTTTTGGAAGTACACCCTGAGCATGTATTTTAATTTAATTAATTAAAATGTAATTTGAATTACAAAAAAAGCTACAGATTTGTACCTAAGTCTATGAGCTGTGGCATCAACTACTCTATAGGAACAAAGCTTACTATTTCATTTCATACACATTTTTTTATGGTATGATCTGTCAGTGCACATTGCATCAGGAACATGCACATCTGTGAAAACTACATCAATGCTTAACAGATACACAGTAACACAAGCTGTCACCAAGGTGACATCTTTTTCAGGGAATTTCCTGCTCATTTCAGAAATAGAATGCTAAACACATCCTGGCCCAGTAGAGACCAAGTCAAACCTTTTCTGAATTAAGAAGCAGTTTAGTTTATGGTGTGGTGCCAGTAGGGGCTACCTCTGTACCGTGAAAATGGTATCAACTGGGTCAGGGGTGTCCAACTCCAGTCCTCGAGGGCCGCTTTCCTGCTAGTCTTTCATGTTTCTCTGCTTCAGCGCACCTGATTCAAGTGAATGGGTCATTAAACTGACTTGTGCAGACCTGGATGTCAAGCTGATGATGATCCATCCATTAGAATCAGGTGCGTTGTGTCTGGAAAACATCTAAGACATGCAGGACAGCGGCCTTCCAGGACCGAGTTTGGACACCCCTGAACTAGGTGGTTATTACTGCTGCATTTGGGGCTTTTGAAGTATACAAAAACTCATGGTTTTGAAGAAAACATTACAAAACTCTTAACTGATTCAGAAGGCACTGATTTAACGACGGGGTAAATCCAAAACAGGGAAGAGTGTCAACATACTGAACCTCAGAAGAAATTCCAGGCTTTGTTTCCCATCTTTTCCTCAAGAAAAATATAATCTCTGGTGGTGGGTAACCCTGTCTGCTTCTACTGGAATGACTGGAGGAGACCACTAGCCTAGACAGGTGCATGTCTACAAACACACGTCATATTCTGCTGTAGCTGGGGAGCCCCTATTCACAATGACTGTCATCTCACGGAACTTTACAAAGAAAGTAAACAGGTTCAGTGCTGTCAGTGTCAATGGAACCTTCGAGTGGTTTAGAAGCATCCCAGAAATGACTGACTGTTCTTCAAGGAATACATGTTGGACCACAACTTACATACAGTAGATCGAGTTGGCAGTAAGACACAGAAATGGTCATAAAGAACTCGCTGAATGTTCAACCTGAAACACCACACACAGAGTCTCCAATTTGTACATTGACATTATGTTAGCCTATAGAGACTGTGTATAAATAATCTCATAAGAAGTTTGAACCATATAGGAGGAAAGGGTCAGCTTAGAAGTCAAAAAGCAGATTCAAAGAAACATGTATAATGTATCATCTTAGAAAGAACAAGATATGGCAAGATATACATCTTTAAACACCAGACCACTACATGACTCTTGCGTGATCTCGAAACCCGCGGGTAAAGTCGTAATTTCAGATATGCTGCCGAGCAGGCAGCACTCACAACTCATGAACCCTGTGGGACCTTGAGGATGGTACAAGACTGCTGCAAAACCAAACCACGGCACTGCTGCTGCTTCACTAGAGCTTAAGGACTCTAACACACTTCACTTTGACATCAGTCCCCGTCCTAAGAATTTACAAGGCAAGAGTGAAGAGGAATGACTCCCTATTACAGGAAGAGAGACCCCAAACTGTTGAGTACCTTTCACTTTCAAAACTAGAAGTTAGTCTTGGTCGTTCCAGTTTTGACATTCATTATACATTATACATTATACTCTTTGCATCTTCAATTAAATCATTGCATACTACAGTTTAGATATAGCCTCTATTCTTCAGAGAACCGGCAGTTGGACTCAGCATTAGAAGAGGTCAGAATCCAAGCCATAATAATTTACACACATTGTCTCGGCTGGTAAGCTGCTTTATTCTTCGGGAGTGTAAATATGCTAGAAGAGAATGTGTCTAGCTGCGTAGGGAGGACCAGCATACACAGAGGAATCTGAACAGACACAAACAATCATCAAGGGTGAAAACCTACAGAACAATTTAGGGCAGCTGTGGGCTTTCACGGAAGCATGCAAGTCAACTTTCCTCTTCTGAGGCCAAATACTCCAAATTTCAACAGAGCTGTTGAAAAAAGTTGGTTCCTTCGTCAGTTGTCAGGCAGATTACTGTAAATAAGATTTGACCCTATGGTGAAACAATGAAATGGATATTTCGCTTTCACTGTTGGCTGACCTGCCTCTAAAAAAGCAGAGAGACAGAGACAACACACAGGCACGCTGGCATTGAAACAAAAGGAGAGGCAGATAGATGACAGGGCGCCACTGTGGACTTCCTGTCCCCAGGAAAGAGGCAACAACAGAATCTCCAGCCTCGTTCCATCTCTGTCCAATCAAGTTTGTATCTCACACGGCTGGTGTTCATCGGTGCTCTCTGACAGCCCCTCTCCCTTTTTGTATCTTTTATTTGGGACAGAGGCTTTTAAGCTGCCATGTATCCTGGCTGTTTGGACCATTTATCCTGGTTGCCATCACAGAGCATGGCGCCGGCACACGTTACGCTGTTCTTGGGCCAGATAATAGGAGGAAGTAATCCATAAAGTGTGCGGTCCCTCAAGGGGAAACAGGGAGATTTAGACCTCCATTTACAAACTCTCACTCTGGACTCTTGCTCCTTGTTCTATCAATAACTTTTTATGGGAAACACCAACACGGTTGACACCCCAAACAGAGACTTTTAAGGAAACGTTTTTAAGGTCCTAAATTGAGATATAAAGCATCTGCGACATTCGCTTTTCTTCCTTCATCAAATGAGGAAGAAGGACTTAAAATTTCCCCATTACGAGTGGTGTGAGGACAACTGTGTAGATGGACAAGACTTTAAAAAGCCCAAATTAAACTTACCAGTGGCTGCTTGACGTATTTCAAAGAAACAAGGCTGTCTAAAATAAACTGACAAAAACAAGAAACCTCGCCAACAGCTTACGGTTGTCGGTGGTCAATTCATTGTAAACATCAGGAAAGTCCATGCCAGTCACAAGTCTCTTGAGTTCACCATGTGCTGCAAGTCAAATTTTAACCATATCATGTATAACAAAAACTGGACAAACCCCCTGTGATGTCACCCACAGGTTTTCTGAGGAGCGCTTTTGTAGCCCTCAACTTGCAGGGTGCCATGTTGCAAACAAGTGGACTGAGCAGGTTTGAAAGCTGGCTGGAACACCTTAGTTGGTTTACCGCAAGTTAGCTTTCCATTTTTAGCTTGGCTTATGCTAAGCTATTTATTCCGGTCAAATCTGTTAGTCCATCCTCATTACTGATGTCGCTTCAGAAGCTACATCTGAAACAGATAATGTTGGAGTTAAATCGTGGGCCCTTGTTTTAGGGCTCAGGGCTTCGTAACAGCTGGCTCTCGGCTCCTTTAGCAGAGCCACGGCAGAGGAGCAGCAAAGCTCCCAGCAGAAGTCTGCAGTGGAATCTACCATATCAAATGTTGTTTCAGTGTGTTATTTTAGATATTTGATCCAAAAGGATAGTTCGAGTTTTTTGATCTGAAAGGGTAGCCTGTAGGGCTGAACAATTATTGCATTTGCGATAATCTCGCGATATCATAAAACGAGATTTTCTAACCGCAAAGGCCGCGATATTACTGTCACGTGATCTGGGGACGTCACGTGACTTGCGAGTGAGCCCAGCCGAGCTGAGCAGAGCAAACAGGGCAAGCAGTGTTGTCAACTTAGCGACTTTCCAGTCCCCTTTAGCGACCTAATTTGTAGAAAGCGACTAGCGACAAATCTAGCGACTTTTTCTGGCGATTTAGAGACTGAAGCGCACTCAAACCGCTGGGTTTAGGCCGCCTCGCGAACCGCGCTTCTCTCTCTCTGTTGGGCACAGTGCACAGCCACAAACACCCCGCCCGCCGCGCGAGACAACTCGAGCTCCCCCCCCTTTTCCTTGCAAAAAATCTGTGAGCTCCTGAGATCTATACAGAAGAATCTTTCTGGCTAACAGTGCCATACTCATTTTGCACTTCAGTATGTTGTGTGCTGCTGTTACTGAGTAAATATAATATTTCTATTAGTGTTCAAAAAGTTTTTTTTTTGAAATTGTCCAATTGGTTAGAGCAGATATTTGTTCTTTATTTTCCTGTGTGATGTTACTGACTGGAGATCAGTAAGCTTTATTTTTTCTATATCTGTATATTTTATTTATTTATTTATACACTGTCCTGTCAATCTCAGACAGTGTTTAAGAAGTGCAGTCCACATGTTTACATAAATATTACACATGTTTCATGAAACGTGAAAAGTTAGATGTTGAAGAGGTAAAGCCACAGATTTGTTTGCTTTATTGTTGTAATCTGCACTTTAAATAAATCTGATATTGTTTATTATGACAGTGTTTGAAAAATACATGAGAAGAAGACCTTAAAAATAATCGCATATTAAATCGCAACCGCAATTTTGAGGAAAAAAATCGCAATTAGATTATTTTCCAAAATCATTCAGCCCTAGTAGCCTGTCTGGATGCTGGCTCAGCTGGACAAGCCCTGACATTGCGTGATGGAGTCGCAGGGGACTGCAAGACTGTGGTTGTTTAATCGACGCACAAGTATCACAGGCTACCTGCTTCTTAACTAAGCTTTATCATCACACTCCTCCATGTGAACCCACAGCCGGTGTGGTGGTCCGTTTATACAAATAACAGCACAATAAAACATATTCTCTTTGATATAAGAATGATTGTGTTTTGTTTAGTTAACATTTAGTTTAGTTAACATGGGGGTCATTGGAGACTGACTCACTTTTGGAGCTGGACTCAGTGGTCAGTCGAAGAACTCACTTCCTGGTCCACATCAGACTAACATTCAGACATGTGTCCTTTGTCTAAAACAGGGGTGTCCAAACTCGGCCCTGGAGGACCGCTGTCCTGCATGTTTTTGATGTTTCTGAGGCACAACACACATGATTCAGTTGAATAGATCGCAACCAGCTTATCATTCGGGTCTGCACAAGTCTGTTAACAACCCATTCATTTGAATCAGATGCGCTGAAGCAGGGAAACATCTAAGATTGCAGGACAGCGGCCCTCCAGGACCGAGTTTGGACACCCCTGGTCTAAAATGACACAACCAACGAGGAAAACCTGACTGACAAGAGTATAAATAAATGATCAACTTTGAAATTCCAGATGTGTTGCAGAAGTGGTTTGAAGGAGGAGTTGAAGATATTGCTTGTTTGCTTTTGTATTCATATTCCTTCCAAAAGATAAACATCAGTTGGTTTCTTTTGGTAATGAATTAAATCTAGTCAGATTAGTAGTAGGAGCATTTAACACATGATTTGTGCTCCTGGATGGATCTTTCTCTTTTTCTGTAAATAAAAACAGTTGCATGAATGAAGTAAAGTCTAACAGCCTTTCATGAAACTGTCACAAAAAAGTTTACCTCCTCTAGCAATTCTTTTTGCAAATCTCTTCCTTCCGAAGGGAAACATTTAAGAGGCCAAAATTCCAAACTAATGGTGGTGACTATTTAAACATTTCACATCCTCCTCATTATTTCCCTATGTTAGTTTTTCTTCATATTCACATGTAAAGCCACTCTCTCCAGGTTGGTCAAATACTCAAACCCTCAATATGTTTACTTTATTGCCATGGAAATGGACACAAACAAAATATCGTTAGCTGGTAGCAGCTCAGCTGAAGCATTTGGCTGGATCACTTTATAAATGTACCGCTTTTCTGTAATAGGGATGTCTTTGACTGATGTTGTTTAAACAGAGATGTAGAACTGGCATGGACTGAGGATATGTGTTTAATTTACCATGAATTTATTTTAAAGCGTGAAATTGCTCAAATTTAATTGTATAATCAAGAATCGTAGTATAAATCCTCTTCTTTTGTTGCCGACTGCTCTTGTTTGGAAAAGAAAAGGTTTGGTTTGTTTTACAGCAGCCATGTGTGCCCCAGGATACTCTGAACATTATACTGTGTCAGGAGTGTTTACAGGAGCTCGGTGCATGCTCAGACACTTTGAACCCACAGATCCATGATATCCTTTAAAGGTAAACGGGCTGAGATACACGTCACTGTTGAATTACACACATCCTGTGTCTTAAATTGTGGCTCGACTTCCACCAATCTGAAAAACAATATTAAGCGCTCAGCATATCTGAAGAAAGAAGAAACTGCATCGCATGGAACTTAAAGCAACACAAAGGAACTTTAGCAATTTTCACCTCAGTCGTTCCCCCTAGAGGCACGGAGGTTAAGTCGCTTTTTTTTTAATGACGCTGTTCAAGATGTTTGGTTTCTTGTTTGGTTGCTCTCAGTCTCTTACTTACCTCTGTCATGATACCCGCCATCGCTTTGTGAGCTAGTTTTGTAGTTCTTGCCATGTGACATAGAGCTATATCACGATGCACAGCTGTTCGCAACAGACAACCAGTGATCCAAAAGTCATTTGGCTGTTTTTTAAGAAGTGGATGGGTGACAGCAACAACTAGACATCTACTAAAAAGTAAGCAAACATTTCTTCAAGTGAAGTCTAAAATTCTATTTTAACATCAAAGAAAGCATTTTGTGCTGCTCTGAAACATCACTTCACATAGAAACCTTCTCTTTTACATGGTGACCAGTTCTGCTTGGGAGGTACTGACCCTCGTATGGAAAAAAACACACAAGCATAAATTTTTCCGCAATAAATCAATTAAAAGGACCCGTGAGTCACTGTGTTTGGGAAGGTCTTCAAATTCCTTCTTGTGGCAATTTCTGAAACATGAGTGTTTCGCATTTTTAATAGATAGAGGACTTTGACATGCACTTGTAACACACAATTGACTTTACTTGGTAATTTGTGGTGAAGACACTGAACCTTCACATTCGACCCCAATACCTTTAGCCGTGTGTTTGATAGGTTGTTTTTATGAATTTCCATTTTAAGGGTTTTGAAAGGAAATAGATCATAACTGAACTAGAAAATAGTTGGATTGTACTGGACTATATAAAACTGTAAAATTTGTGCCCTATTTTTGTGAAATGTTTGGCTCAGCACAGCATGCTAAGCACAGCGTGCAAAATTAAGGCGTTAACGCGAGATGATTAACTCTAAAAATCAGCTGCATGACCCGCACCTGTATAGTATTTTTCTTTCAGTGCTTGTGTTATCGCCTACAGACTTACAGAGCTACCTTGTGACAAAAAAAATGTGTGGTTTTCGTTTTTTTTTACAAAATATAAGGAAGTGTTTTTTCGACCATCCTTTATTCCCTATTTTGTTTTTAAAAAAAAAAAAAACTTAATTTTTTATTTGTTAAGATTAAGATGAATGACAAAAAGAATAACCCCAAACTGGTTCATAGAGTAAATATGATTTTTTTTTTTGTTCCAAAATAAAGCAAATACATGCATATGAAATGTATAAATTAGAGGCGGGCAACAATTAAAAATTTTAATCATGAATAATGATTAATTGCACGATTTCCCCGATTAATCATGATAAATCACTATTGTATATGCAAAATCAAATAATGAATTCAAAAGTAGTGTAAAGGTCACTTTTATTTAAATGTTCTGCTGCCATATGAATGAAAGTGTCATAACATTTGTTGTACAAACACTTTTAACATCAGCACTTGTTAGTAACACATTTTTAGTCTAAATCTCATCTTAAAAATGTAAAATAAAATAAAGCTTATTGCCACTGCCAGGGCATTAATGCCATACTGTTTTATATGAAAAAAAAAAAAAAAAGTATACCAACAAAATCCTGAGCCACAATCATTAAAACAGGCAATTTCTGAGGTAACAACAGAAACTTTTAATGGGGAGTTTCTGTCGAATCCAGCGTCTGGGAGAACTTTAAAATAAAAATGTCCACGTGCAACTTTACCGCTCTCCATGTCTGTTTTAGCTTTCCTGCATGTTTTTCCGCCAATTCTCTTCCACTTTTACAGAAGCCAGCAACAGACTTTTCAAAACAAAAGCATGTGAGCAACATGCGTTAACGTGCGATAAAATTGGCGTTAATAAGTTAATGCAATAATAATGCAGTATCTTGCCCAGCCCTTGTATAAATGTATATCAAACATGCTTAAATAAAAAAAAAAAAATCAAGATCGCGCCCCCGGAGTGGCAGCCAGTCACAGTCCCTGTTGAAATTTTTTAATTTGAATTTTTATTTTTTTTTATCTGTCCAACCTGTGCTGCTGTAACGACTGAATTTCCCTGGTGAGGGATTAATAAAGTACTATTCTATTCTATTCTTTTCTAAAGCCAGATGTTCTTTTCCAAGTTGATTTTAAAGGAGGAAATATATACCTGTTAAAAAGATATATTTCTGTAAACCTTTCTTTGCAGTGCCACACTAAGACAGACGATTATTGCTGAAACATTTCTGTGGAGCTACATTATGCACAGCGTATTCATGGCTCACTGTGAGCAATCAATAATTAAAGAACTCAAATGGCAAAAGTCTAAAAATTTAAACACCTCTTTTTGCTGGACTCGTGCACACCCCTGTTCTTCCAAGTGTCCCAGCAGTTTCATGTTCATGCTGGATACGTTACACAGATTCAGATAACATTTCTGCTGCACATATCAACAGCAATAAAAAGTGATAATACACAGTAAAAAAAAAAAAAAAAAAAAAAACTTAGGTTAAGGAATTTCACTCTTAAATTTGTATCTATTGTGATCCTTATCATTTCTTTTTAAATTAGCTCTGTTTTTCTTTTTTGGCTTTCATGGCATTAACACTAGAAAACTTTGGCATGTTTTGCCTTGATTTTTAAAATATTTAAAACCAAGAGCATTTATGGATTAAATAATTTAACTCAACCACCGTCAGAACTCAAATCAAACAAAAATAGTCTCCTGTGCAGCAAATAAAGTGAAGTGACATTCTGACAATCCCCAAAGTGAAATGTGCTTGTAGCAGCTCTGAAGTGTGATACACTCGGAGGTATCTGAGGCCTCGGTCCTCTCCTGTCTGTCTCTTGGTGCTTGGACCTGTGTATAATGCGTTTTCTCTGCATCTGTCCTTTAAATTTATGTAGGACTGTTTCTGGAGCAGAGGGCCTCCACATGGTTCAAGTAAGAAAAGCAAAATGATTTGGAGTTTTCAAACAACATAAACCAACCGGCACCAGCTGTTGAATTAATTTACCAGTCAAGTCTCACAAGACAATGTGCGTGTAACGGGTCTGATCATGCACATCGTCAAAATGCAGCAATGTCATCAGATAGGTGCAGACATTTGGAGATAGTAATGCTTTACTTTGACTGTTGTTTTGGATAAGGCAATGTTTATGCGACGTGGTGATAACCTACAACCATATATCCATTAAAGGGGCCATATTTATGCTTTTCCTGTGTTTCCTATAACCTTATTACAATGAATTGTCATCTTACACATCACCAGATTCTCACAACATTAGGAGAACATATGTTTTTGCAAAGCTGGGTTATCGATTACACAAGAACCTCATTGTGTTACACTGCAGGTATGTTCATTGCATCAAGTTCAGATTTTGTTTCTCTTTTTTTATTTCTTCTTTTCCTTCAATTTTTTTTTTTTTTTAATCAGGTCTTCTGGCATGGTGGGAGGCTTTATTGGCAGGTTAGTCTGTAAGTGAACAGCAGGGAAAACAATGAAATAGACCTTTTTGACTGCACTACAGTGAATGTGCCTGTTTTCCAGTTAGGAGTATCTGCTGGTACTTCTCTCAAAGATTTATACTTTTCTTACTGAGATGCCTCTTAGAAAACAATGTTTCAGGTTGCCAGCATCGGTATCAGTTGCTAACATATTCATTTGTTCATGACACTAATGACTGCTTCACCAACAAGACGCAGTACAACCCTGGACTTGTAGACAAAGTCTGAATGTCTGTGCAGTTCCAGCTCTAAAAGGTTGAGAAGTGGCTCCTTATCAGTAAGTACAAAGTTTTTATGCAGTGTAAACAATCGTAGTGTACATGTATTTTAGTACAGTGACCAACGATCTAAGCTGCCTTGGCATGAGATTCAGTAAAACTGAAAGATTTTGATTTCAGATGCTTAAGTAAATACATTTTTTTTAAATTGCCGGACAGAGTATAAAAGTGATCGGTTTTCCTTACACACCACACCAACAAAGCTTTAAAATCTAGTAACTTCAGAGTCAAACATTTGCTGAAATGAGTATTTTCTTGAAAAACTCCAAAACGCCACACCAGCTATCAGCTGAGTGTTTTCATTCGCCATCACACCTCCACCCACCCTTTAACCAGAAGCCTACATAAAGTCCCCAAAACCAATCAGAAAACACTTGTTTTCTAAAGCCTGATTTAGACTTTTGCATAGCAAACACGTATGTAGGCTACACGCAGGACCGACAACATCTTCGTTTTTTTTACTTGTGTATTGTTGTTTGCGTCACTCTGGAATTTCACCACCAATTACTAGAGAGCAGTGTGGTTTCTTTTCTGCAGCGCTATAGCTCGCAGTGCCGAGCTTCCTTTTGTTTACTACCTGTACAGTATGTAGCTCAGACATGACAACAGAGCAAATAAAGTATAACTTGCATGAGTTTGCACTGATAAATGTTGAGCATCAGTCATTTTTAAAGACATTGCAGCAATCTATTACTCTGCCTTAATTTAAAAACAATGAAGAAAAAGCAGAAGGAAAAACAAAGACAAGATCAAATCTATCAAGCAGACCAATAACATTTTCTTGTGGTCCACATTGACGCAACTCACAGTTACATTTGGAGAGAGATGCATGTCGGGATCTGGTGTAGCTTGAGGTGTAGGGCTCACCCCTACAGCATAGGTTTGCTGTTGGTAGAATGCAGAAGCATAAATCTGGCTAACTGACCTCTGCCATAATAGTCTTGTTTCTGAGAAGTTCCTTCCCTTGTAATTATCCATTTTTGTTGGTGTGAAGTAATAGAGCAGGGCTCTTCAACTCCCATCCTGGAGGGACGCTCTCCTGCATGTCTTAGATGTTTCCCTGCCACAACACACCATCCATGTGTCATCCATGTCTGCACAGGTCTGTTAACGACCCATTCCTTTAAATTCAGCGTGGTGAAGCAGGGAAATGTCAAAGACATGCAGGACAGCGGCCCTCCAGGACTGGAGATGAAGAGCCCTGCGTTAGAAGGGACCCGAGTTCCTAGAAAGGATGGTATTTTGATCTGCTAGGTGGCAATAACATGTTGTATTTGCGACTTTTTTCATACACAACTACTTCTGGTAAACAAGCCAAAACAAGTGATACAGTTCATTCATTTTACATCATTTTCTACCTTTAAACGACCATGGTGTATCATGTGACGCTGTGAAGTGTACATCACGTAGCTTTAAAGAAAAGAAGCTATACATCTATCCCTTCATGGATGAAGTAATGTGGGTAAAATGCAGAGAATATGAAAGGCACTGATTCAGTGTGAGGGGAAGGACAAAACAGGGAAAGAAGTCTTAGATGTTGAACCTCACAAGAAATTCCAGGCTGTGTTTCCCATCATTTCCACAAGGAAAAGATCAGCACTGACAGTTACGCGAGTGGTGATCCTGTCCACTTTGACTGGAATAACCTCAAGAAGCCACTAGAGTAGGCAAGACTGGAAAAAGAGAGAGTGCTGCCCCCTTACTCTATGATACTTGGGTAACCTTTTGGAATTGTGCTAAGTGCAGAGCTACTCTAGAGATACCAAAGATTAAAATAAAAGGACTGAAAATTAGCACAGTCACTTCAATATTAAACCCAAACCATATGTATTGTGTCTTGAACCCTAACCAACCATGACTGACAGCAAAATTAACAGTCTCAAGTACTTGGACAGTGATGGGAAGGATGGTGCTCCAGCTGTCTGGTGTGACAGTCTCTCCATCATTTCATAGCTCCTTATTACCATTTCAAAGCATGCCGTAGGTGTGTAACATCACTTCTGTGACAGTTTCATGCAACCCTAAATAAAGCCATGTTATAATTTTAATCTACATAGAACACATGTAACATCTTAAGGGTTTTGAAGCTGTGTTCATCTTCAAATTCTGATTATAACAGCAAGAATGCCATGTGGGAAGAGTGCGGTATTTTCAAGTTTCATTGCATCAATGTTTTGCTGATCCATGTTAGCTGGCAAAGAAGCTGCATGAAGTTTCCATTCATGAGGAAGGAGAAACTGTGCTTGGTGCGCTGCAGGAGGAACTGACATCATGTGATTTCATCGACCATGGAATAAACCAAGGTAAGCCCTTAGAAAGCAAATGAGGAGCTGAATGAAGACATTCACATTAAAGTCCAAACTGTCATGTTATGAGTACTCTACCTTAAACTTGCAGGAGGTCAGTGTCCTTCAATAAATGGAAAGGCTGTGGGACTCTGACGTACCCATATAAACATTTGGTGAACATTTTCCTTTTTCTTTTTGTTCTGTGTTCAAAAGGTGAAAACGCAACCCCCAAATCCATCTATCTATTTTCTGTTTATGCTCCTGTTAGGTGGTAGCTCAAAGGGGGGCTGGAAAAAAAATCTAAACTGTCATCAGTTGAGAGGTGGGTTACACTCTGGACAGGCCGCCAGGCAATCACAGGACCACACAGAGACAAACAGCCATGCTCACACTCACTCCTATGGAACATTTAGAAACACCAATCAACCTAACATGTTTTTGTAACGTAGGATGAAGCCAGAGTAGTGAGAGAAAACCCACGCAGGCATGGGGAAAACATGCAAAGTCGGCACAGAATGGCCACACTGAAATTCAAAGTTGGAACTTTCTTGCTTTGAGGCAACAGCACTAAACACCACACCACTGCACTGGCCTCCAGAATCCCAAGATGTGAAGTCATTTTCTGGTTTTGTACCATTCACTAATAGCACATTCACTAACAGTAAGAGCAGTCTTAGACTGCATACCTGTATCAAGTCTGGATAAAAATTCTCATGTCTCAATCCCGGTCTAAATTTAGATCTAGTCAACTGCATCTAGTTGGACCATGACCAACCCTGGTTAAAACTTTAATGCAAATGTGAGAATAGAACCGCACCAATCACCTAGTCTCCCAAGTTCAGGTTCCTCCATGTTTTTCATAACTTCATAACTATTTTTTTTTACTCACTTTGTCAGGGTTGAAAATTAAGAGTATTCACAATGTTGTATTCCACAGTTTATGCAGCTACTAGATATCACTATATCCAACACACCAGACCTTTAATTTGCTAAGAAAACAAAAGAAACAGTTGCTTATAAAAGGTTTTAAGAAGCAGGATCCGCCATGACAAAGAAGGCTGTAAACTAAGAGTAAGGCCAGATGGTCAGAAGTGAGCCAGCTATCAGCAGCTGAAAGGTGCAATGAAGAAAGAACCCCCTAAAAAAATACAGCAAACTCTCCACATCTGAGGCCCTGGAAACTGCCAAAGGAAAACTCACAGCTCTGGCTACCCAAATGAAAAAGGGCTTTACAGAAGCAGAAGCCAGGAGAATAAACAGGATGTTCTCAGCTTACCCTCCTCAACACTCAATTTTTTCACCATTATGAGTGCATCAACCAGGTACTTCCAGTATACTACATGATGACAGAATTGGCCTTGTAAACTTGTGCCCTTGAAATAGTGCATGCAATGGTACAAGTGTGTAATTTGGAACATCGCTGTTGAACAGAATAGGTCGTGATATGATAATCTCCCACTGGCCAAAGAAACTACAGTAACTAAAGGTCCATTAACACCAGTTGCACAAATGATGCAGTTGCAAATAGCTGGGACCCGTCCAGAGAGATCCACCCAAGGTCGCAATCATGAAGGATCCTCAGAAGGATTCCATCTAACTACCAGCCAACAACACATCTCTGCCCAACATGGAGGTTCCTGTCAGGCAGCATAGCAGCCAGGGTAAATTGGCATATGGCTCCACACATTAGGGAGGAAGAGAAGAGAATTGGAAGTACACCAGACAAGTCAAGCCCAGCTACTGGTTGACAGAACAGTCGCTAAAGGCTTTAAGATCAGGCAAATTCATTTGTGTGCCGCCTGGATCAAACACACAAAAATACTGCTAAACTTGGAAGAGTACAACATCAGTTTGATGTAAAGAGCCTTCGCCAAGGATAGGACTGGCCCCAATACCATTTTATTAAAAGATGGCTGAAACCATTACTGCAAGTGACTCACTGTTGAAGACAACTCCATAGATCGATTCAAAACAGTTTGCACCTTACCATCAAGTGCTGCATAAACCAAGTAGATGGCTCCGTTCCCACTGCTGTTTCACACAGGCCTGAAACCTCTCAGCCAGATTAAAAATTTGCAGACCCTAACAGATCCTTCTCACTCAGGAATTGAACTGGCTCTTTTATGTGACGTTTACAGAAAAGCTCCTTAGTTGTAATTTGAGTGCGATAGAATTATTTCACACGAAATACCTAAAATAATTATTAAAACTGAATAGAAGCACTGCAAATTGTATGGTATAATGGTGAGAGTGGTAATGGTTAAGCTTGAAGTCATAGTGAAAAAAAGAATGATTGGCTATTAGTCATGGCCATGCTTATGCCAAGGAAAGAAGTCTAAATGATCAATAATTATCTACAAACTCCTGAAAAACAAGCATGATAACAACAAGCACAAATCCCCCTGGTTAATAAAAATAAAGAACATTCTCTTTTTGACATTTATTTTTTATTGTGGCCACAAAATTTCCAACAATATTCTTACATCATCGTTCTTCTCTTTTTCTCCTTTCTCCTAACATAGGTTGTATATTTTCAATACAAAAGACAAAATGGATAAGAAAACAAAAAAAAAAGAAGAAAAGAAAAAGTTATGGCCATAGATGTATACAATTCAGTAGTATCATAACAAGAACCAATTGAACATAGGGGGTCTCCACCCATCACATTTCTCAAAAATAAAATTAAATGTACAACATTATTCAGAAGAACATTCTCAAGTGTGGAATAAGAAATCTGTGGGATTATTAGTGTAATGCCAATAAGGAATGGATTAAGAAAAGCCTCACCTTGAGACTGGACGACATCGGCAAACAGGATTGGTCTCATGAAGTGGGTACAAACAAACTTTGCTTAAATTATAGGCTTTTTAAATCAGACTGTGGTGTTGAGAAGAACCTGTTAAATATAGATCCTAGGAATAGAACTAGTTTGTGTGGTAATCATTGATTACCTGTTGCTAAAAGTCGTTATCGTACCTTCGATTTATTAAACACTTGCACGTTATGCAACTCAGGGGAGATCAGTGACAAATATCATTATGTATTGATCTGCACTGCTCCAGCTGACCAGAGAAAGAAATATATCAAAAAATATTATTGATACCCGTCCCAACACCATAAAGTTTTCTGAACTGTTCAACAGTAACGGTAAGTAACGTCTAGACTTGCCACATTTGTGAAGCTCATAATGTCCTGGTTCTGGTAGCAGGATCCTACTGTCCAGGGTTTAGTTTAGTGTATTTACACTATAGAACCAACAGTAGAACTGTCTGCTAAAAAACTGCAGTATTATCATCTGGTAGGGAGTGCGAGCATTCCCTAGATCAACTTTCTCTTTTTTAGTTGTTTTTTTTAAATACAAGTCATTCCACCAGAGTTGAAGTAAATACTTGTCCAAACTTACCATCCTAGCGTGTTTAAGTTTATAGAACTGTCGTTGCCACTTGTGTGCTGTACTTAGCTGTAGCTGTTAAAGGTGCTTTACTTTGAGTGCTGTACTTAGTTGTAGGCAGTAGGAGGATTGCGAGCAATCCCTTTTTATATTTTTCTTATTTATCTTTGCGAGTCATAAGCTATGTGTAATAGGAAGCCATGTCAGCAGCTCAGCGTTCAGCCATCTTGAACTTAATAGTTCAATGTTAATATTTCATACGTATTATTTTATGTATACAACTCTCATATCTGGACAGGGCTCCTTTAGAGTAATAAAATAATTGTCATTGTCAGTTGTAGTCAGGATAAAGTTAATGATGAAAAAAAAAACATAGTTTACAGCCATAGTTGATTTATTTAACATTTCACTCAGAAGTGAAAATAACCTCAATGTTTATGGCTCTTTTTTTTTCTGTTGTTGTTGTGTTTATATTCAGAGCTACTCACTTAAAACACACCATGTATATCTTCAAGATCTAACAAACACGATGAATGTCGAGAGAATATTTATGGCCACACCGTGGAGCCCTCGTGTACAGTCATTGAAAATGTTGCCAAATGGATGTTGCGGTGTGCCAGGATTTTCCAAGTAAACATGATGGTTCTATTTTGGACGTTTTAATATTGAGAGGCACTAAATATAGTATTTCAGCTTTGCACGTGCACCTCAAGACTGAACTGCTGCATGCTTGCTACTATAGAAACCATGTCAACACAGCATATTTAATTTAGAGGTCACTTTCGATGCAGCTAATAGCGCTCTGCTGGGATTACCCAGTCTTAATTAAGATTAATTGTAGCATTTATTCCTCTCCGCTTAGTGTATAAATCAAGTGTGACAGCACAGAATCGAGTCTAGCTGCGGGGTTAGTGTGTATTACTACAGTGGGATGACATCAACACCACCCAAGTCAGGTGGTTTTAGGCTTCGGGGATTTTTACAGGCTCCATTAGCCAACATTTAAGTGTGACACTGAGGAGTGAGTGCAGACCGGAGCTCCCAGACCCCCCTGGGTCCTGTTTATGTTTCAGACCTCACTAGAAGATTCTAGTGTATCTGACAAGCAAGAATGCGAGCCATGTAGTCAGACCGACATTGCAGGACACCCACATTGTGATGTAAAACAATGTTCCAAGGCCAACCCCAGAGGTAGCGGGGGTTGGCCCTGTGCAGAAGTCTAATCAAATCAGTTTGAGGAGGGCATCTCTGAGCCACCCAGCAAAAAAAAAACAAAAAAACATCACTATTGTTTTATCTGGCTGCAGATCTTTATTCAGGGTCAAATGCACAAGATAAACTCTCCGGCCTGCCTTTGTGTCCGTGCAGTCGGCAGGAATCGCCCTGGTTATCAGTGCGCTGTCGGATGGTTTTTAGAGCAAGAGACTGGATTCACTGTGAAGAAAACGAAGGCTTGACACAGAAAGCAAAGATTTGGAAGGATTAAAAATGGATGGGCCAGTTTCCAAAATCGTCCCATGAGTTAGGTCTCTTTTAAGTAATGACTTTATTGGGCTGATATTCACACAGAGACAGAAGCAAATAGCTTTATTGTTGGAGCTCTGTTCCCTCGCCGGCGTCTGAAACACTCCAGTCAAGACACTGACTACTGGCCTGAATATATAACTTCATGGAAGCAAACCGCTGGTTCCGTGATGCAAAAAGACAGCGGATAAAAACTGTGAAATTCAGAAATGCTCCAGTGATGTACAGCTGACAATCAAGTCTTCAGAGGAGGGCTGATGGGCAGCTCGGTGGTTTAAGCAGGTGGCCTGTGTACAGAGACAGCGGATGCACATTCAACTCCTGGCCTGTGACACTTTGCTCTGTGTGTCTCTACTCTGTCGCTCTGTCTCTCTTCACTGTAAATAAAAGCCACTAGTGCCCCCCCCCTCCAAAAAAAAAGACTTTAAAGGTGACATATTGTAAATTATTGGTGATGGATTTGATGCCACATTAATGTTTATTCAGACTTCTACAAAATTTTGAAAAAAAGAACACCTGGCAGAAGGCAATCAACAAGTGAAGGTGAGTGGTTTCCACCTCTAAACTGACGATGGTGTCAGCATGTTTTCTCTCGAACAAGCGGAAATATAGACTCCTCTGACCGCATCTGAGATGAGCTCAGGCCCAGAGAGTTTGCCAGAGTTTTGTACAGCTTTCTGCAGCTTTCTGCTTGTACAGTGCAACTTTTTACTTGTACAGTACACCTCGGGTTACATTTCTAGATACAGCGTCTCTTTTGAATGACTTTTTTTTTTTTTTTTTCTGAGGTACCTCCTAGCATGCATGGTTGTATTGAACACAGTGGTTTTTAGATTTCAGTGCTCAGAAGTAGTTTCATTATTTGGAAAGACCAAGCCGCGGGTCCCACCAGGCATGCAGGTGTTGTGCAGTGCAGCTGGTCAGCTGTGGCATTGGAGTCAGTTAGCTTTGTCACACAAGAGGCACCTCAGTGTGTTTCAGAGGCCTTCTAGAAGCCAATCTGCTGCTCTGCTCTGTTAAAGATGCGCACAAGTCTGTTTTGTCACACAGCCAAGGATAAACCGGGTCGATTTACACACAGCAAATTGACCTGGCAGGAAGTGAGCCACAGAATGGTGTTTGTTTTCAAAATAAAACAGACTCTCAGTTCAGATCGTATTATGGTGCTTGAACCACAGACTGGATTGTTTATCAGATCGACCCACTTGTAAAGGCCTCAGCAGCTGAGCCAGGTTCACATCTCATCCCGTGGTCTTTTAATGCATATAATCCTCCTTAAAGAAATGTCTGATGAGACATTCAACAGTTCAAATCATGATCTGTGCCAGGGATGGGAACTGCTTTAATTTGAACACTTAAATGCAAGAGAATAGCAATAGGTTACTCAAGAAAAAGGCAACAAAGAGGCATGATACCCGCTTTGCTTACCATTAGGCCTACTTAAAAAAACTTATGGCTTTTTGAGAGATTTCTACATTTTCTTATTTTAAATAAATTTCAGTTATTCTTCAGCTTTCCCTCCAGTCAGCAAGATGATGTTTCATCTGCGTCGCCATGCTCATATGACTTCCTTGTGTTGCAGTGCCAACTCTCTGTTGCTGTTTTCTAAACCACCCTTGAAAAAAGTGCAAATCACAAACAGTAAAAGGTGCTTCGACTTTAAACCAGTGGTCTGTGTCAGCCACAGCTGGTAAACCTTGTACTGTAACCTCCACCGCAGACTGACGTGAAGCTACCTGGAAATTTAACCCTGTGTTGGTTCGATCCGGACCGTCGTCGACAGGAAAGGGCTCCTATATTGGCGACATTTTAGAGGAAAACTTTTTAAGTTCCTGACAGCAGTTCAGGTGACATGAAACAGAGCGGACCACAAATAATCCGTGATCCGTTCCAGGCCTAAATGACAGCCTGTGAAAGAAGACAACAATTCAATTTAATGCCAATTGTCTCTTGGCGCTTTACAGAGACCCCGAGCATGACTCCCCAAGCAAATATCATTAACTAAAATTATATCAAATCCTAATCAAGGATAATGGAAAGTAAAGAACTCCCACAGCGGGAGTAAAAAACCTTTAAGCCAAACAGTGGCAAGGAAAAACAACAAAAGTGAGTTTTAACTCTTACAGATTTAGGACCCTCACAGCCACATACTTCTGTGTGCTGCTCCGTCTCTGTGAGAAAGCAAGCAGAAATCATTATTGTAGCACTTACTTCTCTGGGTGAATTATTGCCAGATGATATGAAAATTGAAGTTGGAAGTTATACCCATCATTTCCTTCATGGGTCTTTTACAGATGAACACTAAGCAATGTGCTTTTTACCACCACATGAGAAAACAGTCGAAGCAGAGAAGACAGTCCCAGGGACATTTTCTACTGGTCATTTCAGCACCGTTCGTTTGTTCTTAAAACGCAACACACATACAGTATGACATTACATGACATGTGGGAAAATGCATCTTAATGACATTAACATTGAAATTACAACTCCAGTTCCAATTAAGTTGGGACGTGGTGTAAAATGTAAAAACAGGATGCAATGATTTGCACATTTCATAAATACTTTTTTTATTCCCGATAGAAGATAAAGAACATAGTAGACTGAGACGATGTATTATTTAATGGAAAATATTAGTATTATTAGAAAATATTAAAGAATGGAAAAGTCATTTCCACAAATCAAAAACAAATGGAGGAGCATTTGACTACTAATTAGGTTGACTGGCAACAGGTCAGTAACATGACTGTTATAAAATGAGCATTTCAGAGAGACAGAGCCTCTCAGATATAAGATGGGCAGAGGTTCACCAATCTGGGATAAACTACTTCTGAAAACTCTGGAGCAATTTCAGAAAAATGTTCCTCAACATGAAATCGCAAAGATTTTGAAGGCTTTGCCATATTTCAGCAGGACAATGCTAAACCCCACACTGCATCCATCGCAACAGCATGGCTTCTCAGGAGAAGAGTCCTGGTGCTGAACTGACCTGCCTACAGTCCAGAACTTTCACCAATAGAAACCAATCATCTCACTCTGTTTTTATTTACATCTTACACCACGTCCCAACTTTTTTTGGATCTGGGGTTGTAATGTAAGCAGTATATTATGCCAAATTCTTGTGACAATAAAGTAAAATACAATAAAAGGCTGAGGACTTGTCTCTGATTTACGAGTTGCATTTAGGGTTTTTTGAAGGCGCAACCACTTCAGGTAAAACAAGTGATGCAGTTCATTGCGGCACGTACATCACATAGCTCCAAAGCAAAGAAGCTACAGATCTCTCTCTTCATGGCTGATGTGACGTGGGTAAAATGAACAAAAGTAAGGCACTGATTCGGCACAAGGAGAAGGACAAAACAGGTAAGGATGTCAATGTGCTGAACCTCTCAAGGAATTCCAGATGATGTTATCGTCCTTTCAACAAGGAAAAGATCATCACTGACGGCTACAGGACTGGTGATCCTGTCCACTTTACCTGAAATAACTGGAGGAAGCCACTAGCGCGGGGAAGACTGGAAAGGCACTAAACTGCAAAGCCCCAGATGAGTAAGTGCTGTCCCCGTACACGTCATGTTCAGCGGTACCCCGGTAGCCTCTGTAAGGGCTTGAGTAGGACTCAGGTTTGAGCCCTGGACTCAAGTAAGCTTTTGGCCCCGATCATACACTTCCCGCTAGCCGCTACACACTAACCGCTACCGGGAAATTGCGGGTTTAGGAACCTTCGCTAACCGCTAATGCAATCTTCCGCTCCCTAAAGCCACTACCACTTTATGCCGACTCCCTTACTCACATTGTAGGTGTGGCAATGAGCGGGTCTTTTGCCCTTTCCGCAAACTCGGTATCTTGTGATCATGGGTTGCGGGTAGCCTCAGTTGAACCCCTGAGAAAATGGCAGAGATCGTCTTAAACAGCTTGCTTGCCAGTTAAACCATAGACGACCAGAGCGTGTTTACTGGGAGCCCACCAACTATCTGGGACTTTCAGGTTGCTGATAGGAATTGTCTGTGTAAAAATATTTTTATGTATATATCAGTGCAGAGGAGGAGGAGGAAGGAAGAGGAGGAAGCTCTACAGCAGAGTCCCAGATGAGCTGCACACAAAAGCTGCTTCAATCTGGATGAAAAGACGCTCCATAGCAGTTTGCGGGTAGCGCAACCTGCTCTTAAAGGCAATGGCTACTGACGCACTGATTGGTTTAACAGGTGGAACGCCAAAACAGCTCCTATGCATAATGTAGCGGGTAGCGCAGGTTGGGTAGCGGGTTTAGCAAGGTGGAAGATTGCGTTCTTTGCGGGAGAACGCCCCTCCCGCGACCCGCTATCCCTTAATAGCGACTTTAGCAGATCTGGCGGAAGATAGGGCACTTTGTGTTAAAAAAAAAAAAAAAAAAAGGTCATAAATGTTATTGCTCATCGTGTGTACAGAAAAATTATGAGCAATAATTTTAATATTTTGTTTAACTTTTTTCAAAGCAATATATATATATATATATATATATATATATATATATATATATATATATATATATATATATATATATATATATATAAATGTTTCAGCCTTATTTGTTCTGTTTTTTTTCTTTCACAGTTTTCATAGTGAATGTATCATCTTTGTCAATGAGAGCTGGCTCACAAACATTTCCAAGAACTTAACTTGGACTCAGAGGAACTGTAAGTGGCCCTTCTTACTGGTTTATACACTTTATAAACACAAAAATCAATTCATTTAATGTAAAAAATAATTACGTATCTGAGCTGATGTTGAGACAAAAACTATTCATTATAACCATCAATTGTTAAATTAATCTTTCAGTCTCTTTAAACTCAAAGATAAAATTAAAACCACATTAAACATAATTGTGTGACTCTGTCATGCTCATTGGAATCACAGCATTATAAATGTCCGCTGCAGTCTCGTAGCTGCTGACGCTCAACAAAGTTTCACTGAGCTGGCAGACAGGACGGATTCTGCTGGTCGCATTGTTTTTCCGGCGTCCCTACTTGGCTGTTCTGACCTGTCATTTATAATGGCCATGCTCCATGTTTAATTCATTCAAGCCTGCAGAGCAAGACTCCATACAGGAAGCCGACACAACAGGCAACAGTCACTGCACCTTCCTGCCTTAGATATTTTACTGAGATGAAATGCAGGTCTAAGAAAAGAGATATGCTCAGAAGGCTGTACATAAAACATGAGAAATTCACCATGCCCCGTTTTTTGGTTTTTTTGCACCCTTGAAAACTTGTAAATTATTGGTATATTAGTGGTGTATTAAGAGCACGCGCTGGGCATTTACACCCTGAGTGTCAATCTGTGCCGGAGATGTAAATGGCACAGCATGAAGACCTATCAGTTCTACTGAAAGCTTTATCTTTGCAGTGTTACTGTGATGGCATGAGCTGGGCTCTTTCCAAGTTGCATCAGAGAAGCTCTCACCAAGGTGCCGTCTCCGCAGCCTAATTAGTCACTGCAGTGGCTGCTGTCAACACTCGTATCGTGGGCTTCAAAGCACAGGCTCAGGCATTTGATCTGCCTAAATGTTTCTTTCATGAAACCCTCATATCAGAGCTTTTATCACAAAAAAGGTCAGCTAGAGTGAGGCAGGAGGATTTTGACCCCGGATTTGAAGAATCAGTTGGGGGGAGGGACTGCATGAACCGACGTATCAATCAGTGATGATCACTTTTTTGTTTAGCTTGACCCTTTAAGATCTGCAAGTCATGAGCAGATCCAGAGGGGCGTTGCAATGCATGAAAAATGTCTTTTCATCTGTCTTCACTTCCATTTCCTGATGTTGCATGGTGTTGCTTGAGTGGTGTCAGCTGTTGCTCGTGCTACATGCACCACATAAAGATGTTTCTTTGTAGCTGTTTACAGCCAAAACCAAGTTTGACTCGTGACCTGCGAATTCAGTAAAAAACAAACAAACAAACAAAAAAACAGTGCAATGTAAAGGTTAAAACATAAAAAGAATTTGATAAGCTGCATATACTAAAAAAAAAAAAAAGCAAAAAGATTACCTAAAGAGTGAGCACTGTGGTTTAACAAACATAGTGAACAAGCAATCCTTCACTAAACTATCCACGTTCTACCGGGGAGAATTAGCTTTCGCTGCTTGAGCTGAGGGTGGAAAAATAGTTGAGTGAGTGCTACAGACATTCTTGGAGTGTAAATGTCATCAAGAAAGCCTGACCATGGGTCCACAAACTGTCAGACCATCATCTGCATCTGGCCTCCAGGCACGCTTGTGGTCCCGCGACTCCCAAGAAATGGGCAGAGAGACGAATCTGGAGTTGTTTAAAGATTACATAAGACAATATTTGGAGGTGATCTGTTTCTTAGACAGGCTGTGGCAAAGGCAGCGGTGGCTGTGGTCAGTCTGGAGGGTTCGGGCGCTCTGTGTCGTCTGCAGCTGAAAGCATGTAGGTTAGAGTCCTTGATTGAGACGGGCAACAAAACTTCTGTGTAAAAAAAGTAATAACTGTGAATCCTTCATGATAGCATGCAGGAGATGAAATAAGAGAACATGGTACAGTGTGGAAATGCCAGAAGATGCGTGTGCAAACATTCAGATGGACAGAGATTGAAGTGTACAGCAGTGTATGTGCATGGCCCAACTCGTACAGCCTTTTATTAGTTTTCCTATTACTCTTTTTCTTTTGTTTATAGCATGTTGCCAGTTTCTGTCAGACCAAGTTCTTGCACTAAATCCAACAAGTTTTACTTGTTCTGGTTGGAGCCCCTGCTGCAGAGTGAGATGTTGAAAACTGGCGTCAAAGCTCTCACAAGTCAGGCGGGTGAAAGAACATTATATCTGTTTTAGATACAGTTTCATTTAACATGTTGCCACTAACATTGTTTCTGTCTCCAACCAGTCATTAGCTCAGGACTTGGTGTTATAAATGTGGCCACAGACAAGGTCAGCATGAAACACGATCAATAAGATCTGATCTCAGCAGACGACTCTACTCAGAACCATTCAGCTCCTCGTGATACAGTATGATCTGATTTGTGAAACATTTGAGCAAAGAAGTCATTGTTTTAGACTCTTCTCAGACTCTGTGTCGCTTCTATTGTGACAGCCCATCATTACCAAGAACAAGTCTTTTTCATTATTATTATTTACGCTGTTATTTACTTACACTGTAGTGGATTCCATTGTTGCACACACACACACAAACACATTTTGAAGCTCCATTGTTTTGGAGGCTCTGCTGCTGAAGGGATTTTCGCTGCTGGTTCTTTTCTTTTCAACATCTGTTATGAGGAGTATCCATGACAGCGGGAAGGTTGTTTACACATGGAACAGCTGATCGAACTTTTCAAATCCTGAATAATGACTAAAATAAGACCCCAAATCCAGAGAGGGTGAAGAAGAGACACTAAGAAGGGAGGACACGAGTAAAGTGACCAGTTTGTGACCAGATTCTCTCAGTTGTCACGTAGAATGTGAGACAACTGGTACATAAAATGGAAGAGCTGACTGACACTGTGACAATGACGAAGACAAGGGCAGGCCGTGAGGACGAAAGAATGTATTTCACTAACCCCAGGGTCCCACTGGGCACGGAAGCATCGCAGCACCAGCCGATGTGAATCATTCAATTCTAGTCAGTTAGGGTGGTCCCACAAGTCGTGCTGCGGCAGGTTTCGGGACGTTTCCCAGAAACAACCGTCTGCTTTGCTCTGCTGAGGGTTTGCAGCAAGTCTGTTTAGACCTTCAGCTACAGCTGAACTGCTTTACTGTTTACACATGGCATCTCAAGCTTGCAGGAAGTCAGACACAAGAATAGCAAAGAGAATCTGGGTTATTTTCAAAATAAAACAGGAGAAAACCTCAACTCATGCAGCCATCATCATGTTAAACCCATGGAGGCTGCAGGTAAACAAGCAGAGATTCTTTGATGTATATATATATATGGATATCACAAACCCAGCCAAAAAAGATTTTTTTTCTATTTATTATAAACTTCTCTCTCTTCCTCTGCTTTTACACACTTTTTTTTTAACCACAAAGTCCTCACAGGGGAATGCAGAAGAGAGGCTGGAAAAACAGACACTGCTGTCACCGTAATCAACCCAGATATGGGATCATGTGTCATCAGAGGAGGACTTAAGGTTATCGTAGTTTCAAATTCTCTGCTCTCCCATTTTCTCTCTATCACTTTGTCTATCTTTGTGTCCTCTCTCATTTCTCGGCTCCCCAGCCTCCCTCTGCACTGCTGTGAGCAAACCGGCGCACTCCATCAGCCACCCTTATCTCTAAATGTCAATCAAGTAGCGAAAGGAACTGCTGGCTACACATTTTAAAGAGGCTTCAGATTTACCACAGGCAGGAAAGAGAGTATGTGCTCCTCACATCATAATGAATAATGATAATGGATAAGTAGAAGCAGCAACACCTGTGGCACAATGGACTGTGAGGCAACATGTGTCACAGGCTGGCCTTTAGCGCAACATCTGCCGGTCATGTAAAGGACATGATCCTCACAGTAGCTCTACGTCCCTTGACATGAGAAAATTCATCAAAATAGAATAACAGAACCAGATGATGGGTTTCATCAAGAGGCCCGGTGGATAGAGTTGTCAGTGGACACAACTTAATACTGGATACATGGCCTGCTGCAGAGCACATGTGGCCCTGAGAATCACACAACTTTGGGAGATGACAATAAATCAGATGAGCGACCGCTTCTAAGTGGGTTCTGCACTGTATGCTTTTTATCTTTACTATCTAACTTCTGTATGTCTGATACAGTAGGTGCAGGCAGTAAAAAGGAAGAGGTCTGGTAAACAACTGCACTACTGCACTGATGAAAAGCCACTAAAAAAAACATGTTGATGAGTAGGGATGGACTGTTAAGTCTGAACTTTGCACCATTAGTGGTCATATAAATCATTACAGCGTCTATTTCACCTCTACCTTCATACATTCAAAAGAAGAAGAGGAAGATACACTGACTTAGGGAATATTTTATTTACATGTAAATCATATTGAAAGTGCTGCCTCAGATAGAGCGTTTATGCTGAGCTCACAGGCTAGCCAACGGGGCAGATCAGTGAGCAGTCAATGACCGATCAACTTAAGGATGCGTCATAGACCCTCCCTCACACGTCACTGAGCCATCTTCAACTGCGGACGGATATCTAGCATGCCAAATATCTGTGGATGTCGGGGAATCCCCATTCAAGCTGCAGCCAAACGCAACACCGCACTCCATTTGCCATACAACAATTGATAAGTCACTTAGTGTGAGCAACACAATGATCACCGATTACAAGAAAGCAAGTCACATAATCTGAATAGCACAGCAGTCGGCTCAATCTGAAAGTTCTCTAGTCTGAAAGGTGAAATCCCACAAAATGCAGAACAGCTGTGATCCAATTTGGTCCATCCTCCACCCGATCTAAAGTCCCACAGGACGTGTCTAAGAAGCGGAGTGCTTCTCATGACAGTCATGCTCATTTAAAGACATATATCTTGCCATGTTTTGTTCTTTCTGGAATTACACATTTAAAAAGGAAGAGTGATGCACATGCAAAGTAAAATGTGCTTTTTAGCTTTTAAGCTGACCCTCTCCTCATACGTGGTTAAAATCACTTCTAAAAGTCATACTTATCTGACAGGTTCCAGTTCGTCCATGTTAATGACTTTTCTTCTGCATGGACTAGGGTCTGCTATGGCGTCCCACAGGGTTCAGTGCTGGGACCAATCCTTTTCACCTTATACATGCTGAAAAATTATCCTGAACCACGGCATGAACTTTCATTGCTACGCTGATGATACGCAGCTGTACTTAACCATGAAACCAGAGGAAGCAAAGTTGTTGGCCAAACATCAAGGGTGTCTTAATGACATTAAGTCCTGGATGTCCTCTAACTTTTTGGTTCTAAATTCAAACAGAGGTTACTGTCTTTGGTCCCAAACACCTGAGGAATGGATTAACTGGGTTTACGCTGGCTTCCATCACAGCTGTGAAAAACCTTGGAGTCATTTTTGATCAGGACATGTCATTTAAGCAGCATATTAATCAGGTTTGTAAGACAGCCTTTTTTCATCTCCGAAATATCGTCAAGATTAGGAGCATCCTCTCCCAGGGTGATGCTGAAAAATTAATCCATGCGTTTGTCAGTTCTAGACTGGATTATTGTAATGCGTTGTTAGCAGGATGTCCGAAAAACTTGCTGAATAGCCTTCAATTGATCCAGAATGCAGCAGCGAGGTTGCTGACAGGAATCCGTAAGCGAGATCACATCTCTCCCGTGTTAGCCTCCCTCCATTGGCTTCCCGGGAAACTTTGAATTGAGTTTAAAATTCTGCGTCTCACTTACAAGGCCCTTAATGGCCTTGCTCCTCGTTATTTACAAGACCTGATAGCACATTATGCTCCTAATAGAGCTCTCTGCTCTTAGAGTCCAGGTTTACTCGTCGTCCCTAGAATATCTAAAAGTAGATTTGGAGGACGGGCCTTCTGCTACCAGGCACCTTTATTATGGAACCAGTTATCAATTTGGGTTGAGGAGGCTGACACCACCTCCATCTTTAAAACTAAATTGAAAACATTTCTGTTTAGTAAAGCCTACAGTTAGTCTAAACTATTGTGTGTAGGGGCTAATAGTTATAGCCATAGTTATAGGAGGTAAGACTAGAGTAGGCTCGTCTTAATCACAGCTTCGTCATAGCTATGCTGCTATAGACCTACACTACAGGGGGACACCAGCATGATCTGCTGAGTGGTGTCTCCACTGCTCTTCTCCCTTTCCTTCCCTTTCCTCCTCCCTTCCTCCTCCTCCAGCTCATTCCATAGTTAATTAGAAGCACCTTGTTACTGTAACTGCTCCATTTTCTTTCCTGTAGGTTGTTGTGCTGTTTTGCCCCCATTTTTTTCTCTTTTCTTTCTGTATGTTTACAGGCCAGAGTTTCCTGAGTTGCATGCTGACTTGCAGTTCCATCCTCTGGTCATCCCAGCGTTTACCTCCACCTGTGTGTGTAGATGTGTTCAGGGGTGCCGGCTGGCGTGGTGACTGACCATCTGCTACCTGCATCTGCTTATATACTGTAGTCATTTCATTCAGTCATTTGTGTCTCTCCTCTCTCTGTCCTCCATCCTCTCTCTGTCCTGTCTCCCCTCGTTTCTTTCTCTACCCGGCTGGCCTTCCGCAGGAAGGTCCCCCCATATGAGCCAGGTCCTGCTCAAGGTTTCTTCTTCTTCTTCCTCTTAAGTGGAGTTTTTCCTTGCCACTGTTTGGTATAAAGGTTTTTTTTTTTTCTCCCTACGTGGGAGTTTTTTTTTTTTACCTGCCATTATCATTGATTGGATTTAATGATATAATCTTAGTTGATGATATTTGCTCGGGGGTCATGCTCTGGGTCTCTGTAAAGCGCCTAGAGACAATTGTCATTGTAACAGACGCTATATAAATAAAATTGAATTGAATTGAATTGAACAGACGCTATACAAATAAAATTGAATTGAATTGAATTGAATTTAAACTCCCTGAATTGTTTACACACAGGTTAATGTAATATCGATGTACAAATCAGAGCTTAGTAATGGTGTTTTATTTTGAAATCTCACTGGATTCTCTGTCATTTTCACCTTTGGTGGTCTCCTTCAGTCAATTTGAAGAGCTACGGTTCACACCGGTTAGAGTGGTGGGACTTGGAGTTTTAAAGGGGGCTGTTACATGAACCTTCCGAAGATATGCTGCCCCCGTGTGGTCTGGAGTGGTCAGGTCTACACAGTGTGCCTTTACCTGCACCATCACTTGCTTCAGTAACAGACAGGACACATTGAATTACTTGAAAGTTCAAAAATGCCTAAATTTAAAGATTATTCACACATTCAACCACTAATTAAAAAAAAAAAAACTAAAGCTGCATATAAAACTTAATTCATAAACTATAGTACTTTTGAATGCTATACAAAGACAAAACAGGTGTAAAATGCAAATAAGAACAGAATTCTTCGATCATTTGAACTCTATACTTATGTGATATATTAAATGTTCAATAAAGTATGTTTTTTCTTTCTTTTTTTTAACTTGCTTATTTTGCTTTTGATGCCAGCAACATATAATCAGCAATCTATAATCTCTGGCTACAAGTACATACTACATGACAAAACAAAGGGACTATGTCACATACAGGAATTTAAACTAGAGACCTGCCAACTTGCAATCCAATCTTTCCTTAGAGTTCCTTAGAGACTATCGTAACCGTTACAGATTCAATCAAGAAATAGGACTGAATAATACCATCCTTTGTTCCACTTCTGTCATTTACATATCTTAAAAGCATACAGAACAGCAAGCAGAACTGTCATATACATCTTATACCTTTGGAAATGCTGCACTCAGCTTGGTAAATCCTCGCAAGCTGCAAGACATGTAATATAAACTTCAGAGCAAGAAGTCCAGATATGCATTTGATAGTCTGCCTGTTTTTATGAGATAAACTGGGAAGAAGCGAGATGTTTGGATCTACTCTTAGTTAATCATGACTGAAAGAAAACTATAAAATGAACTACGTGAATGTTCATACATTTAATTTACTGAGTCAAATCAAATCAAACTTTATTCATATAGCACTTTTCATACAATAAAATGCAGCACAAAGTGCTTTATAAAGTAAAAGCAGAGTTGCTCCACCCATTTGCCCATCCCCTTCCCCTGGACCCTTAATCCCTAACAATGATAAAGCATGTGTAATCAAGGACAAAAAGAAATAAAAATACGGCTAATATGGCTGGACACGGAAGAGCCAGAGAGGGAATACAATCACAGGGAGCCGTCTGCAGGCGGCTGCCAGACTCAGGAGCCCAGCTCCATGACAGGGGACCACAACCCCGGCAGTCACAGGCCAGCAGCTACCTGAGAAGGGAAATGGAAGAAAGATGTAAGGTTTTGGACATATACATCTCTATAGATCAGTGACATTTCTTGTCCGGCTCTGGCACTGAAGGATCTTTCTCAAAGCAAACTGAAACCATTTTTTCCATGCTTTACTTATCCACTAATCAGTCTCCTTTCCTCTTTAAAGTCATTGCATTTGCAGACAGAAATATTCTTTTGATCTCAAGTAAATGAATAGATGGTTTCCCAGCTCTGGCTTTCTTTTTTTTTTTTTTTTTTTATCATGAAACACCTCTGATCATTGTGAAGAACCAAAGTTTCACTCATTTTTTTTTTTTTTCTTTTTTTTTCTGATGTCAGGTTAATGGCATGGAGCCCAGGAGAATATCTCAGATCACTCATTTTTCACTTGTCATTCCTACAGGAGGAAATCCAAGACAGGCCGTCACATCCAAATCCACAGTAGGATTATGGTCACTGTCCTTGATTTCCCCTTCCTTTGACTAACAGTCGATCACGTCTGCACACGTGAAGCGTGTCATCGTCATAGTGTGCTGCTTTGCCTCATTGCCATGCTTTCTGATGACGCAGCACAGTGTGCTCAAGACACAAGAAGAAGAAGAAGGCAAGAAATTGGCTTCACAACAAAAGTCATCTGAAGGCACATTCCTCCGAAAGCAGTCCAATATAGTCCAATCCAAGACAATCCAGTTCAGTTCAGTTATATTCCAATTCAATCCAGTTGATTGTAATTTAATTTATTCCAGCAGAGTCCAGCCTCAAAGTGCATATATTGCTAATAAAAAACAACAAACACTGCCAACTGAATAATTATGCTATAAACATGCAAGAAGAGTAAAGAGAGGCAGAGGTCGAGGAAGAGGTAGAGAGGGTGCCTGCATCCCAAACACTAACTGGGAGCTGTTTCCACAGGAAGGAGCCCGATAACTAAAGGCTCCAATAAATGAAGGATCATGAACCACATGATCTTCAGTTTCAGAAACAGCTGCAGAGAGCAGAGCTTCATCTTCTCATGTTATTGAGAGCGTGAAACGGGATGAGCTCATGTAATTACTTAAACTGATTAAAAGGCAATCATTTGTGGCAGTTTAAACTGAAATTGACTTGAAAATGTGAACATCTCACTGTTTTTTTTTACTGCATATTGGGGTAAAAGCTGGGCATGGAGCTCATATCAGTCCTCTATGCTTCATGCTTGTGAAGAGCTCTGGCGTTGTAGTAGAGAAAGAGGAAGATGTCATGGGGGATGTTGGTCGTGGAGAGAAGAAAGTGATTGCAGTCTGTATGCGTCAGAGGAATGCGCAGAGCTAAGGAAATATCCTCCACTATACTCACTGTTCATCTGTAGATGTGATGATAACAGTTGCTTGGGGTTTGTCGGCGCCCAGATCGCCTGGTGGCACCCCTGCTGAGGGCCACCAGCTTTAAAAGAGTCCACGCGCCCCTGACAAGTTACAAATGTCACATCATGCTCACACAAAGTTCATGTTCAAAGTGCAGCTCTGCAACACTGCAGTGTCTGTTGTGACCTTCTTCTGCTTTGCCATGTTGCATCATGGCTGCATGATGTAAGCTGGTGAGCACAAAGGAAATCTTAGGAGGCGCATCCACACCAACAGCCTGCTCTCGTACCGAGCGATGCTGCTGCTTTGGTGAGGTCAGTCCTGCTGTTCCTGTTGTCCTCTGATGTTGTCTGCGTTCACATCCGGTCACCCCTGCAAACATCTCCCATCATCTGGCTGTCCCAGCTCTAGTTAGATTATGGATCCACACAGCCAGGAGCTAGACATGGTTCTATACGTTGAACACTAATGGGGGAGTTCTTACTCTTCAAAGAAACCAGCAGAGAAAATGAGTCTGACGAAAGAGAAGAATCCATTAAGTATATTAAAAGAAAAGGATGATCAAAACGTATCGGTTGGTTGAGTTTTCTAGTTCTAATGAAGGTGGGGGTTGTTCAGACAGTACAGCTGGCTCTACTATAATGGTGCCAAATTCTGCGACACATCTGAGAGTTGGATTCATCTAAATTCAATGGAGTGGGAAAAAAAAAGGGGGGGGGGGGGGGGGGGGGGGGGGGGGGGGGCGTGCAAATTTATTCATGTCATCCTGCCAAAACCCAATGAAGTTCACCACTCCCTGGTATTTTGCACTTCAAAGGAGTGTCGCGTTTTCTACTTGGATTTAAAAGTGCTAATCAGTTTGGGACTCGGACAGGGTTTTCTCTGTGAAACCAGGGACTGAAAATTTTCTTTTTTTTTAAATGATATATCCTCCTGATGAGATCCCTGCAGAGGTGCTGTACTTGTTACAGGGACCTCAGGGAAAAGTATTGTAATACAAACAGAATAATACTACTACTGCTAATAATAATGGCTTTGATTTTAAAAGCGATACAATTTAAAATGGTTCTAACTGGACGTGATAAACCAGATTTGGATTATTTACATGTGTTTAGAGAAAAAGTGAGAAAGAAATAGCCAAAGAGAAGCAATGAAACAAAAGAAACAAAGAAAGAATGAAGCAGGAGAGGATTAAAAAAAATGATGAAAACCCAAGTATGTGCTGAGAAATTTGATCAAGGAAATGTCTAGGGATGACACCTCCCTATTCATTCATGATGAACAGTCTGGGCCCACTGCCCACATGTGAAAACCGAGAGATCTCTACTCTCGTTACTGGAGAGAGTGTACTTGTGGAGCCCACCGGTCTCAGATTAACCCCACTGGTGTTTGACAGCCAGGATATTTCTCCATTATCTGCCTCTGCACCACATGTTCCCTGATGGTTCACTGCATCACAAACTAGTGAGCAGGGTTTTACCAGTCATTCCTCTCATTTTTATTACATTATTCTGTGTCAGAGATGTGAAAAACGGGAATTAAATTTAATTGACAATCGATGGAAAATGAATCAGCAGCCACAGGGGCAAGAAAAAGTATGTGCATCGTTTGGAGTTAGGTGGTTTTCAGTGAAACGTGATCTGCTTAGACAAGCACACACAAACCATTATAGATAATCATGTCATTATGGATCACACCCATTAAACATTCACATTGCTGAAGGACAAAGTAAGTGAACCCATCGTCCAAATACTTGATGAAAGCTAATTGCAGTCAGTTGTCTGGAGTCAAACTAATGAAATGAGTCCATGAGTCCTGAGGTGCAGTTTAGAACTTATTTGACTAATTAAAGAAGATCAGACATTTTAAGAGGCATCTGTGAATATTAAACAATTATGGTAAAAAGGAGACCTCTGAAGACACATGATCAGGACTTGTTGCTCTGCGTAAGGCTGGAAAGGGTTATGAAGCGATCTCGTAGTCTTTAGGCATCCATCAGTCCACAGTTATACAGGCATTTTAGTGTGGTGGCTACTCTTACTAGAAGTGAATGCGCAGCCAAGATGGCTACAAATGCACAAGGCAGACTCCTCGATGAGTTACAGAGGAACCCATGAAGGGACTGAAGACATGAGTGGAACTGGCAAACTTCTCTGTTCATGAATCTACCATGCGTAAGTCATTAAACAGGTGATATGTCCATGGCAGGAAACCACAAAGGAAGTCAATGATCTGCCAAAGGAGAAAAAAAGAAAGAAAGGAAAAAGCACCTTGGCAATCTGCAATCCTGCTGCAAAAATATTTAGTGAACCAATGAAACAAAAGGTGAATTCTAAAAGAATATGAATATGGGAGTAAAAAAGGGGGACACCTTACCAGCATCAAAATATGAGCTGTCAAGGGAAGTATGGTGAAAGGAGCGTCATGACTTGGGCTTCACTGCCTCAGGACCTGAACCATGAGCAGAAACTGAATTTTATCAAGATACTCTACACAGGGTAATGTCAGAGTTGCTATCTGCCAACTGAAGCTGGAAGACGTTAGGGGAAGCATCAAGTTCAATGAGCCTGAGCATCAAAGTAACTCCACCAAAGAATGGCTTCAGAAAAGAAAATCTGCCTGTTGGAGTGGCCCAGTCATTGTCCAAACTTAACCCCATAGAGATGCTGTAGAACAGGGGTGCCCAATCCTGGTCCTCAAGAGCCCCTATCCAGCAGGTTTTAGAGTTTTCCCAGCTTCAACACACCTGATTCTCATTAATGGTCAGTTATCAGGTTGTCATTAAAGTCTGCACAAGTCTCTGTTTATGACACAGCCACTTGCATTACGCTGTCCCAAAGCAGGGAAACATCTAAAACCTGCTGGATAGGGGTTCTCGAGGACCAGGATTGGGCACCCCTGCATGACCTCAAGAGAGCCATCCAAACTAAACATCCTCCAAATGTATGAGCTGAAGCAGTTCTGTAAAGAGGAATGGTCTAAATTCCTCCTGGACGTTGTGCAGATCTGATCCAGAGCTACCAACAGTTCTTGTCTGAAGTCACTGCCACCAAAGAAGGTTCAACCTAGTTACTAACTCCAAGGGATAACTGACCTCTTCTTCCTGCACTGTGAATGTTTCAATAAGGTTTCAACTAAGAAACAAGAAATTATAATTATTTGTGTGTAACCCAGCTTAAAAACATTGTGTTTGTCTACTATTGTGACTTAGATGAAAGTAAGATCATATTTTGCGGTAAATTAATGCAGAAACTCAAAAATTCTGAAGGGTGCACATACTTATTGCCATTGTATTAATTTACTGCTAGAGTTTTTTTTTTTTTTCCAAACTGGTCTTGTTTTAGATCACAATGCTCCAAATGTCTTTTGTAGTTTGGATTGGTGGCTGCACCGAGAAAGGACTTCCTGACAAGGTCGCCATAGGCCTGTGCAAAGTCTTGATGGGTATTTTCACAACTGTTTCACATTTAGTGCCCCAGACAAAATGAGTGGTCAGCAAATGGTTACAATGAAAAACATAAAAAGATCAGTCCTATGAGAAGCTATGAAACACTGGGTGAGAAAGAAAACAATGTGGATTCCATAATGTGTCTCAGCTTATGCAGCACATCCACACTCAGCTTCCAAGATCTCATTAATTATTTGAATAGCGTGTGATATAAAGTAGGACATGTTGTCGTATATGCATGTGTTCATGTCTGGCTCTAACATACTAATAGAATGCACAATAAAACATCTGTTCAAGGAAGACTGAGAATTTTACTGCAGCTGGAAACACGACAGAGGAATTAGCCTTGTATGCTAATGACGGACACAGATGTGTAGTCTGGGGAAAGAAAAAAAGGAAAAAAAACATATCCTGTGAGTGTCTAAATGAAACAGGTTTGAGTTCTGTCACTTGGAATAACTTGGTGACATCACAGCTCCTATCTTCCCCAAACAGCAGCATTGTATGTCACTGAGTTCATGCCGAGCCAGAAAGGAAGGAGAAAGCTCGGATAGGAAGAGTGGATAGATGGGAGTCAAAGTGATTGAGGAAAGTGGGATCTGTGCCAGGGTGACACTAAAGACAGTTTAATAGGAACAGGGAGGGACAGTGCGACGAGTGGAGATGGAGGGGTAATGGAAAGTAGGTAGCAATCAGCTAACAAGAGTGAGCAAAAAGATAAAAAAAAACAGACCTAATCTTTTTGAATAGAAAGGCTTAGAAGAGGACGAGAACAGAAACAGTCTGCAGAGACAGTGATATTATGCATGACAGTGCAAGAAAAGGCAAGGATGCAGTTTGTTGTATGATAATAACCATTTTTATAAACACTTTACAAACGATTTATCATTGTCTGAAATTCTGCAGTTTGCACGCCTGCTAATTAGTCACTGATGTGTAATATAGTTATCCCCATTCCATCATGTTGTGACTTTTTATTTATGTATTTTTCTAAGTTAAAAGTTACATGAACAACGAAACCTAAAGAAGTTGCATGGAACAGGGCTGCAACACATTCCAAAGAAGAGATGGACAGTAAAATCTTTAGCACAACAGCTCTAAGATCTCAATGTACATTTTTACATCAATGCTGCCATCATAGAAGTGTAGATGACCTTTGTCAAGGCTACTGATGCAACCTCACACCATCACCCAGTCTGATGTATGGAGTTTTTGCTTTGACTGCGCTGACAGTTGACTGTGGAATATTCAGGAGTGAGGAAATTTCACAACTGGATATGTTGCACAGGTAGCATCCTATCACAGTTCCACGCTGGAATTCAATTCAATTCAATTCAATTCAATTCAATTTTATTTGTATAGCGTCTGTTACAATGTCGATTGTCTCTAGGCGCTTTACAGAGACTCCAGAGCAAATATCATTAACTAAAAATATAATATTGAATCCTAAACAAGGATGATGGCAGGTAAAAAACTCCCACATAGGGAAAAAAAACCTTACAGCCAAACAGTAGCAAGGAAAAACTCCACTTTAAGAGGAAGAAACCTTGAGCAGGACCTGGCTCATATGGGGGGACCTTCCTGCCGAAGGCCAGGCGGGTAAAGAAAGAAAAGAGGGGAGACAGGACAGAGAGAGGATGTAGGACAGAGAGAGGAGAGCATTCAAATGACTAAATACTAAGCACAAGAATTCACTAAGCACATGCCTAGGTGCTTAATTTTATACACCTGTGGCCATGGAAGTGATTGGAATGCCTGATTCTGATAATTTGAATGGGTGAGCAAATACTTTGGCTATATAATATATCAGCCACTGATAAACAACAGTTCTTGATGCAATGGAGTCTGAAGCCCTGTTTGGACCTGGTATTAACATCCCTCTAAAGAGATCGGATGACAAGTGAACAGCTGTGAGCATCTTCACACCTGGTGTTAACATGCATCTAATATGCATCCATTTACATCTCAAGTGACAATTTGAGATTTGACCTATATGCAAATAGGCAAGTATATGATTTCTGCTTGCAAAGACCATATTGTTGTCTCTTATTTGCAAAAGGCAGCAGCCCAGAGAAAGAAAAAGAGGATCCTTCCTCTTTTCCAACAGCACTAAGGTACTGAATGCAGGCTGTGAGGTGGTGGAGCTCCATTCTAGACTGGGAACATATGACCTCCATCCCATGAAGCACCTTTATCCACCCTTTGGGATACATTATCCCAATGTTAATTCAATTCAGTTCAACCTTATACCTTGTATTACAATACAATACAATTGTTTCTAGGCACTTTTCAGAGACACAGAGCATGACCCCTGAGCAAATAAGGAAGAAGAGGAGAGGAAAGAGAAGAGGGGTGAGAAAACTGCTCAGTGGGTCATATTGGTGTCAGCGTAGACCTAAAGTAGCATAGCTGTGACAAGGCTATGTGTAAGAAGAGCCTACTCAAGTCTTGGCTTCAGCCATTCCTATAACTGTAGCTCTGACTATTGGCCCTATCACACTATTGTTTAGACTAACTATAGGCTTTACTAAAAACAAATGTTTTAAGTTTAGTTTGAGGCTGACACCACCTGCCCTCGTGTGCAGGTGGTGTCAGCGTCTCTAACCTAAACTGGTAGCTGGTTCCATGGTAAAGGTGCAAATCTACTTTTGAATATTCTCTGTGCTACAAATAAACCTGAATTCTGGGAGCAGAGAGCTCTATTCCGACTATAAAGTGTTATCAAGTATAGTAAATAACAAGGAGCTTGGCTGTTAAGGGCCTTACATGGAAGTAACAGAATTTTGGATTTGGTTAGAAAATTTACAGGAAGCCAATGGAGAGACCTGCTCTGGCCACACTTTGCCAGTGTGCAGTGGCTCTACACTTCATCTTCCCTTTTCTGTCATGTTTTTTTTTTTTTTTTTTTGGTGTGGTTTTCTGAACCCACCACACACTCCCACTCCTTTTTTCTTCTTCTACGATTTATGCCAGAAGACAAAGTGCTAAATTAAATATTTTTCCAGGCCTCAACTTCAGAAGGGAGCATCTCAAGTTCTCGAGGGTCCTTTCGGGTTGGGGGTTGCACACCTTGTTCTCTGTGGGGTGGTGATGCGGATGTGGGGGCTTGTGGGCGTCACCCTTTCATCGCCTTCGTGCCGTAACCGTAGCACCACTGGTGCTCCAGATGTGCTGGGTAGTTCTCTTCTGTATTCTGGACCCCTCCTCTTCTCTGTTGCCTTTGGGGTGTGGGAATCTCATTGCCTTCACCAGACTTGTTGCTGGAGGAGGGGTTGGCCAGACTGGATGGTTTCTGTTTGGCCTTGAGAGAAATCCAGCGCACGGGTGGAGGTCTGCTGCATGGCCCAACACACTAGCATTAAGTTAGTAGTTTATTTTGTGGTCACTGGTTGATGCTGAGGAAGTGTTGTAGGTCAACATCACTGCTCAATGTCTGCTGGACTGCTTTAACTCTAGTGTGGATAGTGGGGGAGCAAACACTATCACAAGACAAACCTCCACACATTTGATATACACTGCAGTGCACCACACAAACACACACATACTATACCGCACATACTGCACACACCACATCCTCACTGTCTGTCTTATGTCTTTTGTTTCGTGTGTTTATCTGTCCTGTCCTTTTTGTGCTCCACTGTTGAGGATTTTAGTCCTCTCTGACAAAATCAGGGTATTGGGAGTTTAAAAAAAAAAAGCACGTTAAATTAGACTGTCAAAGAGAGCTGGTGAAGGACACACTCACTATCACTCACACTTACACAAAAGAAAACATCTGCTAAAAGACTAAATTGCATATAAATCCAGGTTTTGTCAGAGTTTGACACTAACCATTAATATATGCAAAAAATTGTTTAAAAAAAAAAAAGACTGCTGCTCTGCATCCTGGCCTCAACCCTAGATTGTCAGGAGTGTCTAATAAAATCAGCCATATTGGTAACATTAAGACCTGCACTGTCATGGGTGGGGTGAATGCTGTCACTTCTGGTCAGACCAGACTTTCCCCAAAACATCTGTCAAGTATCTAATAAAGGCCACATTGTTTCAGGACACCGTCAAGACAACCGGTGATGGAGCGATCACATGCGGTCAAATTAGGCAGGGGACCAGAGAAAGCTTAGGGGTCCAACATGCTTTTTGCTTCCACACTAACTCAATGTTGAGTTTAGTGACTTCTGACTGACAAATCCAGATGTCATTAACACCGATATGTCTTATAACCTGATTGTACTTACAATTACTCTTTGCCAGCAACTTTAAATTTGCATCAACGTCACCCACTCTTGCCTGTGGAATACACCTAACTACGGTAGTTGGAGTCTGTTTCACATGACTCAGAATAGAGTCTCCAATCACCAGGGTTGGTTTGTCAGCGGGTGTGTCGCTGAGTGGGATAAAACGGTTAGATATGCAAATGGTTGGCAGTGACCCTTCAAGTCGTCACCCAGCCGCCCTGACTTCTTGGCTGCTCTGGTGCTGCAGGGGAACTGCTAGCAGCAGCTACTCTGGGCCAGTTTGCCACTACTTTAGCCTGGCTAGCTATCACACCTACTGGACTATGATCTAGTCAGCAGAACTGAGCTTCTAGTTCACTTAGCCTTGCCTCCAAAGCTATGTGGAGAAAATACTAGAATTTATGCATTCACCATTCTCACTAAAGGAGGCAGAGAAATAGCTAAATATTTCACACACTGAGCGGTAAATGGGAGAGATAGAGGGAGAGGAGGCCATGCTAAGAAGCTAATAGGCTAAAAGCTGAAGATGAACCAGTGATTAGTGATAAGTGAAATCAGTGAAAATCCCAGAGGTAAAGTGCACCAGTGAATTTTGTTGAATTTCCCTTCTGGGATTAATAAAGTATTTTTCATTTCATTTCGAAACTAGGTGCAAGTGCTTAATTACAAATTACCAACAACAGTGTTGAGTTATTGGAGAAAATGGATAAAATTTAGTTTAAAGAGATTGATGGAATTAGAGACGATGACACCGTGCAAACAAACCTAACCACTCAAGTTTGGGGGTGACGTGTTTCCAGTCTAGAATGGACCTTTATTCTGACTGGAACCAGATTCACTTGACTGCATTTGAAGTTCAAATGCACCCTCTCGATTCCTTGTTGTTGAAGTGGTGTGTTGTTTTCAGTTGTTATGGTTTCCACTTGCTTTTTCACTCTTGAATATGAATCTGTTGTGTGAATATGTCCTGCCTACACAGTAGACATCAGTTATCTATGTGCTCTTTCAATGTGGCTCAAAGAAAGTAGCCACATGTGGCCCAGACCACCTCTGAAGGTATCTGAGTGATAGAATCACACTGTTTCCTCAAATACATCCTGGGTGCGTTTCCACATGTACTTGAGGCAATTTACTTGTGATTGGATCACTTAAGACGGATGTTAATACCAGGTCTAAACAAGGCCCGAGGGACTGGAAATACCAGCTGTCAACATTGGTTTGGGTGCTTGTCCTTTACACACTGCAGGATTCCTTGAATTGTTTCGTGACATTATGTAGTGCAAAAGAAGAAATATGCAAATCCATTCCAATCTTTCTTTTAGGAACATTGTTCTTAATCCTTTCAATGGTTTTCTCACATTTTTGTTACAAAATGGAAATCCTATGCCCATCTTTGCTCCCCAAAGACTCAGCCTTTCCTAGATAATACTTTTGTAGCAAAATGCTTTGTAGGTGATGCTATTAATATCACCTGCTTATTGGCATTAAAATGTCCCCATTGCAACATTTTAAGGATTGTGTTGCAGGCTTGAAATACAAAAATAAATGTATGTTAACAATTGTAATGAAGCTGACAGGAAAAAAACATAGAATGTGTTGGGTACTGTGTTCAAAGAAATGAAAGTCACAGTACATAAATGTATGAATACTGTTTTTTTTAATAGTCCCTATTCCTTTTTGATTTGCAGTTGTAACTTTTAGGCTTTTTTAAAATTTATTTAAGGCTCTTTTTTGCGGTAGACTGACGTTCTTCCCTTCTGCATCACAGGAATGTGTTTGTTTGCGAGGCTGCTGCCCTCACTTCTCTCTTCATTTTAATGAGCTTGCACTGGGTTGTGCGTCATCAAAACAGATAACTCTGTTTACAGACAACTTTATTCTCTTGTCAGTGAACACTCAAGTGAAACCTGTATCAAGAAAGAGAGAGGGAAACAAAGGGAAAAAGCTCCAGTCATACCATGTTTCACATGTCTCTTATATCATGGCCTACTGTTACAGCAATCTGTTGTGACAACGATGTTGACTGTAAACATGAATAATAAGGGTGCGATGGCCCTGAGGTGCAAAACGCTACAATAACCCCCAAAATACTGCAGAATTTCAGAAGTCACAACTTTCATGAAATACAGTAGGCTTACAATACAGAAATCATGACAAAACAGAAAGCAGACGGTAACAACTGAATCACTGACAGCACAACAGCAGAACAGAAAGTATTACAAGATTTCAGCAAAGGCGCCACATTTCAAAGGAGGTGTTGTTTTGTTATGAAAAATGTTGTTTTTTCTTTTTCATCCTTTGGTGTGTTACATAAAAGTAGACCCGGCATGTTTCTGCACTGATAAATATGGCCTGTGCAATCCAAGCAGAGACTAACCTTGAAAGCTAGCCTACTGAGCTAACACAAGTATTTCTTTTTATTTGGACATTTACAGTGAGCAAGGCACACTTTTCAGTGTTTTCAGACTCATCTAAACTGTTGCAATGATGCGTTTTTTCCATATACAATACGTCATCTTAAGCTCAAAGAAAAAAAAAAAGAGTTGTAGACTACAAGGTGTTGTTGCATTTCTGTGCAAAATTAACATGGTAGGGGAGAGTGAGGTATTGTGAGACACCCCCTGTATCTAAGCAATAGAACACACCTGCGGTCATTTGAGCAATTCGTTTACAAGGCCCTCCCATTTCACCTTGGCCACGAAGAACAAGACTTCATTGTGCTGTGGTAAGTATGTGTTTTGTACAAAAATATAATTTTGGGATGTAAAAGTTATTTTTTTGTTTTCAACATAATCAACTCTCGTGCTAAAGGTAATTGATTCAAGTGGACAAATTAGACATCATGGTGCCCTCAAAGCGCTTTATAATGGTCTCTCATTCACCCATTCACATGTCACAACATGGCAACCTTGCTGCTGCCATGCAAGGCACTGCCAGGCACACCTGGGGCAAGTGAGAGTTCAGTGTCTTGCCCAGGGACACTTTGACAGTTGGAGCTGGAATTGAACCACCAACCTTACAGTGACTGGACAACCCGCTCTACCAACTGAGCTACAGCCACCTAGCTACAGTCAAGGGATCAGAGTATTGACAAGTCAAGCCTCCTAAGATTTATAAGGAATAAAGGGGAAGTTAAAACAGTAGCCTGGGGTGCAGTGGCTCAGACAAAGAGAATTTTCACTGATGAGATGGAGGAAGAACTTTTCAAACACCTGAAAGAACTTGCTGAACAGTTGTTTGGCCTCTTTCCAGCTAAATGCTGCCAACTGGCATTTGAATATGCAAAAAAAAAAAAAAAAAAACAATGTCCTTATTCCTGCCAATTGGAAAGAGATGCAGTGTGCAGGTAAGCCAGGGTGTGCAAGACATCAAATTATTTTGTACGGTAACTGAGGCTGATCTTCCCACAAGGCTAAATCTTATAATAATGAGTAATTTTATATAGGTCAAGAATGGTTCTGCAACTTCCCATTACGTCACCATCTTTCTGTCCAAACTACAGAAGCAACATCCCTTGAAGGGCCACCGCCTTTAATAAAACAACTGTTGGGAGTTCTTTAATATTCTGACAGTCGTCATGGACAGGTGAGAGAATTAATTCTTCCACTGCAGATGTTTTATTCGGGCTTTATCTGTAAGATTGAGTAGTTTGAATTCGCTTCCTCCTTATCTTTAACAGACATAAATTTCCCCCACACATGATTTTCAATGTGGATGAAACAGGTGTCTACACAGTACAAAGGTCTCAGCAGGTGAGATACACGATGCACACACACACACAAGACTGACATGTGTCACTTGTAATAACATAATAGGCAGCTAGTTATTGAAATAATGTTGAAACTGCTATGTGTAATGTTGTTGCCTGCACTGTGGATGAAGTGGATGGAATGAAAACAGACTAACATGTCATTGATTCTAAACTTGGTTGAATTCAGGTCATGACACAAAGAGGGAAAAGGCAAGTTGGTTCCATCACGTCGGCTGAGGGAGGGGAGCTGGTAACTCTGGTGTGTGCAGTGAATGCTGCTGGAGATGCTGCACCTCCCATCTTTGTCTTTCCCAGAGTAAAATTTAAAGACTGCTTGCATGATCAATGCACCTCCAGGAGCAAAGGGTACCTCCACCAGAACAGGATGGATGAATGAAGGCTGGGCTGAGTTCCTCGATCACTTGATAAACCACACTTTCTGCACCTGACCACCCAATGCTGCTAATCATGGATAATCTTAAAGCTCACATCTCACTCAAGGCGGTAGAAATAGCCAAGAGCAATGGTATTGTTCTGCTCACTCTCCCATCTCACACATCTCATCGCATGCAGCCTCTTGATGTGGTCGTGTACGATTCACTCAAACCCAATATGGCCGAGCTCTCGATGGGTGGATGAGATCAAATTCTGGCAAAACAGTCACCATCTACCAGGTTGCAGGAGTTGTGAATCAAGCCTTCATGTCAACAGTGACACCACGCAACATCACTTCTGGGTCTAGGTCCACTGGGATTTTCCCATATTATCGTGACATTTTCCCCAGTTAAGTCTTTGCACCATCCAGACTGTCGGACTGGCCAAACTCTGAGCTACAGCCTGCCACTGGGAATGCTCCACCTCCAGAAGACGATACAGAAGGTCCGCACCCTGCAGATGATCCACCTGAAGATGACCCTCCCGCTTAAGATAAGTCACCCCCCCATACTAATTTGCCCGCTCCCTCACCAGCTAACACAGATGTGCGACAAATGTCTAGCCGACCTGGATATGTGTCTGCATATAATTGCACTTCCCAAGTGTCCCCCCAGAAAACAAACCACACAGAGGTGCGTGAAGACAACCATCCTCACTGATACTCCTGAGAAGCAGGCACTTGAAAAAGCTTTTGAAGAAAGACAAAAGAAACTGGAAGAGAAAATGCAAAACGGCAAACAAAAAAGAAACTGATTGAGAAGAAAATCACAAATAGCAGCTCTGAGGAGAGTGATGTTCCTGTGCCACTCGATGAAGCATCTGATGATGATGATGGGATGATGATGATGTAAGATCTGAGCCTGAGAGAGGTGAATAGGGAACCACAGGTCTGTCACCGGGCGACTTTTGTCATGGTCAATTTTGCAACCAAACTCAGGAACGTCCGTTACACTGATAAGGTTGAGAAAGTTGACAGTGATGAAATACTCACACAATTCCTTAGAAGATTCCAGGGAAATGGGAAAGTGTGGCAGAGACCCATTTTTGCCATAAAGCAAAACGATGTGGCACATGTTAAACCTAAAAACGATGTTGTGAGGAAGCTGCCGCAGCCTACAGGGCCTGGAGGAACCACGCGAAGAGAGCAACTCTTCATTTTTCTGTGCAAACTTCAGGGCTGGAATGTAGAAGGCCTCGCTACGGAGTGAGATGTGTCCTGATCTGAGTGGTTCTGCTCCTTTTTTCTGAGTCACAGGCTGCTCTACTCGTTTGAGTTTGTTCTTTGCCCTGATTTGCAGACCGTAGCTGCTCTATGGGTCCTGAGTTCTGACTCCTATTGTGAAAATGGTTCTTTCTCTCATTCGAATGGTAAATAAAACACTTTGAATTATATTTTGTTGTATTTGTGTTTGGTTCAGAGTTACCTTCAAGTGTTTAGAGAAAAAATGGTCTTAATCGACCAGTCTCCATGATTTTTAAATTATTCCAACATTAGTTCTGGAATCAGTGGTTGTCTAACTAGTTGTTAGGATTCTAACTTTTACAACAACAAGTATTGTTAGCTTTGATTCAGAGTGGAAAAAGTAAGTGGATCATTTTACCCCATTAAAATCTGGGCTTTGTTCTCAGTTTATCCCATAGCTGGGGTAAACTGGGACACTTTACCACTTTAAAAAAATTTTTTTTTTTCACTGCCTTTAGTCCTGCATACATTCTGATCATATCCATTCTTAGGAAACATCCTAAATTAATGGGAAATATGTTAATTTCAGAGATATATCACTTTAGCTTGCTTAGAGGGAGGGATGTGAAAAACGTCTCACATTACGTCACTCTCCCCTATGTCCAACTCTTGCGTACTATGCAGTGCAAGATTTAATTTCTTTATTACTTCAACTAGTTTGGGAGTGGGGTTGCTTTCATTGGTCAGATTCTGTCATAGACTAAAACGACCATGCATGTTCATGAGAAGAACAGCATCTGGCTATGCATCATGATGTCAAGGGCCGAGCCAGCTGGAAACAGCAACATAGCCCCTCCAGTGTTGAGATATATGTGGACACTGGGTTCATTTTATAAGATTTCTCCAGTGTACCAAGGAAGAGGTGATCAGCCTCTGCTTCGTACAAACTGTTTTATTCTTTTTCCCATGTCTTGAAAGAGATCTGTATTTGGTTGTAAAGATGCAACAAACATTTTCCCAGCTTTAGCTGAATTGCTTTTACAGCCGTCCCAGACAAAGACATTGGTGAGCAATTTTTGTTATTTTGGTGTTGATGACCTTCATAGTCCCGATCTGATTCTAGCTCAAACATGTATGGCTGACTTTCTGGGCTTGTCATTGTTGAAAACATTGGTAATGGGTCAATGTTTTGTTCATCTAAGCTTGGTTTGACGCTCTGATTTTTGTTGGAGAGCAACAACAGAAGCTGTCAGGAAAAAAGAAATAAATCAGAAAACTGTTACTGGTGATATTTTTCTTTATTGTTCTGAAATTACATTGTGGCAATTGCACTGTTGTTGTCGCAGTTGGAGGTTAGATTGATCTTGGTTATTGTGTCCTCAAAAAAATTTCACAATAACCAAGAGGTTTTTTTTTTTCCCTGCGTGTTCGTTAACCAGAAACTAAAAAAGGTACGTTTTAACAAGGAATCTGAGGCATTTCTTTAGTACAAGGAGACAAGTATCTCACGCTACATGCTAATTTTGTATATATTTATCCTCTTTTAGACACATGCAGAAAGTAAAATTAAAACATTTAAATTCATGTTGCCTGTACTGACTCCAAAGGCTAAACTGTAGCGTATTTGACTTCATCTTCCCAGTTGCAGTTGGGAAGCTAACCAGTTTTGTAGTGGCCTTTGAGCCATCTGAATGAGAAGCTACAAAGTCAGAAGTATGTTTAAGCTTTGTGAAAAGAGAGAGAAAAAACTAAAGAGAATGTCATAACTTTGTTTTGTAGAACACTGGAGTTAAACAGAACAGAACAGATTGTAGCTGTAAGATGTTTTCAAGCAAGAATATAATTCTCCTGACTTCAAATTTGTGGTTGATTTATAAAGAGAGAGCCTTTTTGAAAAGGTCTTCTGATATCGTTGGAGTTTTTTTTTTCTTTTCAGCTCCACCAAACTTTATAACACAGCTGAAATACAAGAGCATAAAACCCATTAAAAAGCATGTCATATAGTAGTGGTCATAGACACTTTTGTCAGAGGAGTTCATGATCCATTCTAGGTCCCATTAAAGTTCAGAGTGTTATTTTATGCTTAATTAAATTGTAGATATGTTTGAAGACATGTTAGCTGAGCTGTGATGCTATCAAGTACACTGCTGGACCAACTGAAGAAAAAAAACGAACTGTGTCCTCTCGCCCTCAGAAGTTCATAATTGGGCTCTGTCTCCAGTACGGCTCTGGAGTACTTTGAAGAACAATGTCCAGCCTTTGCGTACTTGAAATTGAGAAACTGTCAACATGTTATTGCGCAGCTGAGTTAGCCACATGCTAGTACAACTGGCCCATTGTACTCTCTAAAACATGTTTTTGACTTTGTTTTCTAATATGTATTTTTTCTCTTTCATTGTTGTATTTTATTTCTATTTGGTATGGTTTGTCCTACACTGTGTCACGCATAAAGAAGGATTTGAGAATTACTTCAAGTGTTATATTAAAGTGTCAGGAAACAAAGACTCTATTCACTGATTCAAAGATGTGCACGCAGCATCGTGTGTGTTGGTTGCCACGGAGAAAAAATGAAAATGGTGGAACAGAGTGATCACAACAGTCCTGGACGGCTCATCCTGTTCCCCTAGCGTGATGCCTTTAGAGGTTTTAATAAAACACTTAAAGGTCAAACACATCTGTAATTTCTGCGGTCAAGTACTCAAATCGTGTGTCTCCAGTCAAAGTCATGTTTTGGATTACATGGCCATGAACAAATAAATGAGTTGCACAAGTGCAGGGGAAATACATTCTGCTTTGAAGATGCTTTGTTGAGTGGCTATGGATGCAAAACCATAAAAGGTCTGGTACATAATCTGAGAAATAACATGTTTCTCTGGATCGGAGCAGACCGAAGATGAGTGATGAGAGGAGAGGGAAAGAGGGGAAAAAACAGGGGAGCGAGAGAGGGAGAAGAAGAAGAGAAATAATGCAAACAAGTGGGGAGAAGAACTGTTTATTTTGTGAAGGGTGATTATCATCAGACAAGGTGAAACAAGCACTTTTGTCAAGGGCACGATCCCTGAAGCAGAAGGAAAATTAAAAAGGATATGCAGAAGGTGAGAGGAGAATATGTGAAAGGAGGGACAGAGAGAAGTGTGGGGGGGGGTATATAAGAGAAACAAATTCAGAGAGAGCATTGGCTTTAAAAAACATCTGGGAACCATCAGTGAGCGGAGAGAAAAACGCTGCACTCAGCTGAAACTCTCAGCCCCCTTTCACAGCACTGCTCCCCTACTCGCCTGCTTCACATCCAACTACCACCTTCCCCTAAAGGACACAAAGTAGAGGAGGGAGAGAGAAGCCTATCAGAGAGCAGAGGGAGTCCTTGAGCTCTGTAAGCTTTCACTCCCTCCAACTACAAGGACTGCTGTAAAAGTAGATTATGTATTGTTAGCGAATGGGATTTGTTTGAAGTCAACACTTCGAGTCGTGTCAGCCGTAAATGACACCCAGACACGCAACCTGCTGGGTCTGAGATCCATCAGAATCCTTGAAATGAAATGCATAAAAGCTATTTGATGCTCAGTGGGGCCATGCAGCGCAGTTACATGCCCCGTAGCCGCCTGTGTGTTTCCTCAGCGCGGTCATCTGTACTCATACATTACTCATTCATTACTTGAATAATTCAATGTTCATTGTGAAACGCTTCACATTTGAGTTCCATAGAAGGTTGTGAAATCGTATCTGCACATGCTTTCACTTAGAAACGCGGACAGACGCGGTGTTTCCTGGCGCGGTCAGAACGATGCGAGTGCCGGGTGGTAACCATGCATGTCCTCACCGAAATGGCAAGATTCATGTGATGGGATTAGCAGAAATGTCAGTCAGGCGGTCCCAAAGCTTGTGCAAAGGGCAAACTTTCTCCATGGCAGCACCACAGCTTTTCACTGAACCAGCAGTTTCGTTGTCGAAGGATGAAGACAAAGAGTATAGAGGATATACAGAGCATTTCAACAGCAATACCGAAAATTAAAACTAAAAAACTAGAAGTTGATGAAAGACAGAAAAAAAAACTCTCATCTTAATCACATGAAAGCATTACCCAATTTTCATTTACATGATAGAGCCTCAGAAAATGTTTATATATACACAAAGGATCACAACTAAAGTGTGTAACTCACAAAAGCATAGGCCTTTCGTAAAAAGTTAAGGTCTTGCTTGTCTCTGTTGAAACTCAGGCACAACTCCCTCTGAGGACGAATGCGTGTCTGCACTGTCCCCAACAGTCAAATGTGACTGTTCTTGTGGTCCGCACTTTTGTTCCTGCAGATGTTACTGTTGCATTCCAGCACTGCGTGCTAAGTGGACGGATTGTACAAGAAAACACACTGGAAAAGTTCCAGTTGCAAAAGAAAATCAGGCAAATGCGAACGTGACAGTTAAAAGTTTTTACAGCGGCCGTAAAAGTCATGATGATCATAAAAACATCGAGGGAACATTCTCCGTGGACCACCTCACTGCAGGCTTGTGATACTAACTGATCACACATTGACTGACCCAGGTCACCATTCTTCGGACCCTCTCCTCATGCTGGAAAATATTAACAATGATCGAACTTTTTGAAGATTAGGAACAAGAAATATTTTGTCAGCTGATTCACTTAGTCAGGAGACAGGTCAGTTTTTTTTTTTTTACTGCCATTAAAATCTTGTTTCTTTAAACTTTTCGACTTACAAGTTACGTTGAAATGAATGACTAAGGGGTGCATTTGATCCATAATTTATTTGTTTGTTCATGTGGTGCTACAAACAGTTGCGACCATGCCTGAAGGTTATGTCTCCAATGACTGGTTTGGTGTTTGTAGGAAGAGTAGTAGTAGTAACTGTAGTAGCAGGAGCATCAATGACATTATATCCATCCATTATCGATACCCGCTTTATCCTTGAAAGGTCACGGGGATCTGCTGGAGTCTATCCCAGCCATCTACGGGCGAAAGGCAGGGGTACACCCTGGACAGGTCGCCAGTCCATCGCAGGGCCACATACAGACAAACAACCACTCACACTCACATTCACTCAAATTAGAATTACTCAATTAACCTAACATACATGTCTTTGGACTGTGGGAGGAAGCCGGAGTACCCGGAGGAAACCCACGCAAGCATGGGGAGAACATGCAAACTCCACACAGAAAGGCCCCCCTGCCGAGGTTTTAAAAAAAAAAAAAAAAAAAAAAAAAAAAAAATATAATATATATATATATATTATATATATATATTATATATATATATATTATATATATCTGGGAGGGGGGGGCGTAATGAATAAATATCCATATAGAATATACATATACCTATGCATGACATGTACACATATATATGTTTCCTAAGATAATCATACATATAGATGTGTGCATAACATTATAAATTTACATTCATACATGCATATACATACACATATAACTGAAAACCCCTTTATATATGCATGCAAATGTATACAGATTAGGGCTGTGTAATATCAAACAAAAATAAATAAACAATGATTACTTTGTTGGCAATGATACCAATTAGTTATTGGTACATTGTCAAATCAGTATTGATAAATGTTGTGCAATTCCCAATCTTATAAACCTCTGTGAATACATAGACTTTAATATCTAATTTTAAAATCAATACACATAATATAATGTAAGGTGTATACCATAGAACAATTCACAGTTACTATATTAATATTGGTAGCAGTATTTATACATATATGTAAATATACGTATGCAACCTCAAACATATACACATACGTACACACACACACACTCGTACACACACATATACATGCATACATACACACATACTTGGCCTGCATGCTCACACATGTATATATACCTGTACCTACACACCTACAGCAATAATAACTAGAAAAGCATTCGGAGAGCGCAGACCTCCTCCAAATGCATCAGATCCCCCATATAGCGATTTAAAGATTGCGATAAAATCTCCGTTGTGGATCAGATCCGGATCAGCCTTTGAAATTTGATAGGGGTTCCCATTGTCCATTCCTGAGTCAAATTTCATGAGTTTTGGGTAATAATTAACAGAGATATTGAGAAACAAAGTTTTTGGCCCCATTGACCGCAATGTTATCGAAAATTTGAAAGTGATCCAGAATCCAGGATTTCTTCCGGATCACACCCAAAATGAAATCAGTTCTTCCTTTTCACATTTCCGACAACTCCTGAAAATTTCATCAAAATCCATCCATAACCTTTGGAGTTATCTTGTACACAGACAGACAGACAGACAGATAAACGCCACCCAAAACATAACCTCCTTGGCGGAAGGTAATAATAAAAACAATAATAATAACAATGATAGTATTAGTAATGCAAACAATAGGATTAAAATTTATAATGCCAAAAGTAGTAATACCAACAATGATAATGCCAATAAAAAGAAAAAAAGAAAAAATACGAGCAAAAACAATGGTCATCATTATTACCATTGCCAACATCACTATCTCAGGCTGACTCAGGTCCCCCAGTGGGCACGTCATGGTCATCTGAGATCCCACCATCCTGGAGCTGCAAGCCCAAGAGGCGCAAAGGTCCCAGGGGATGCAACCTCTGCAAAAGGTTTCATCCCCAACAAGGGGAGGCCCAGGTTAGAGACCCAGGAGACAAGAACCACAATGAGGCAGTCCCACCATCCACCACAATCCACCCACAGCAACAGCGCTGCCGAAATCAACCCAGCAAGTCCCCACCCCACGCAGAGAGATACTCCTGCAGAGGTACTTTCTGTGTAACTATACACAATTTACATTTGATCAAAAGGTTCCCATCATCTTTTTCTCCTGAAAAAATCAAACTAATGAGCATATTTCTAATTGTTGAACATGACTGCATTTATCTGACTTCCAAGCTAATGTCTCATTTCCCCTTGTGTTCAAAGCAAAGAAGAACAGTTTTTAAGGGATAGCATAGCACTTTCGATTAAATTCACATATGATTTTATTAATGTATGACATTTAAGTCTTTTAACACATAGCATCTAGTTTACTAAATGCGAGACATAACAGAGGCTACCCGAGTACTGCAAAAATGCTGCCATCCCTTCATGGTTGATGCGATGTGGGTAAAGTGGCTGACAGATCTGATCAGATGTTCAGAGAAGATGATTCGGCCTGAGGGGAAGGATGAAATGGGAAAGACTGCCAACGTGCTGAACCTCACAAGAAACGCCAGGCTATGTTCTTGTCATTTCAACAAGGAAACGATCACCACTGATGTCTACACGTGAGGTGGTCCTGTCTACTTTGCCTGGAATAACTGGGGTGTTTCCGGTCTTCCCTGTGATGGCTGCGAAGACCGGAAAGGGCACAGGTCAACAAAGACATTTGTTACTGCCACCTTACATGTCATAGAGCCACTCAGGCTGGCTCTATCAGCTAGAAGTTTCTCTCATGTGGCTTCATGCAGTCTGTAGCGGAGCTGCAATGAGTCAGAAATGTGACCGAACAAGATAAACCGACATTTTGGTGCAGTATGGATTATGTAAATTCATATGAGATATACTGAAAATATAGACCGAAGGCCACAGAAGTATGGGAAAGCTACTGAATGACTATAGCAAGGATTTTTTTCCCAGCAATTGATACATGCCAATATAGCTATTTCTGCATACCCTACTTGACACAGTAAATGTAATTTGTAAACAAACTTTGATCTTCCTGAAGCCTTTACTTTGCAGTACATTGTGTCCTTATATGATTATTTTTTCCCATGAAGGCCCAATAATAAAATGAACCAGGAACTTTGTAACTGCCAGTCTGGCTGTCTGGTGATATCTGGTGTTTCCTTATGTGCAGAGAGAAAACCTTTGTGTTAGTGCTTATATATGTTTATATTTCTTGGCCTGTAACATGGGATGTTAAACTGTAGATGTGTGCTCTTACAGTGACAGGATCTGTGAAGGAAGTGAGCTGCGCATGTTCTGTTTAAAAAAAAGAAAGCATGGATTTTTTTGTTCCAGTTGAGCGTTACCATAGTGTGTGTGTGTGTGTGTGTGTGTGTATCATTTTTCCTCCTCGAAATGTGCGTGTTAACACAGTATTCCTGGCCTTAAAATGATTGCATCAACAGGTTATGGGTCCAGGAGGGAACTGGGAAGCTGATAAAACTGCTTATGCTTCAATGGAAGATGAGAAAAACTATGAGTTGTGGGAAACAAAGTTCTTGGGACACTTGTGTTTGCTAGGGCTAAAGGATACAATACTGAAGCAGCCAGAGCTCACTAAAAATTATGAAGTAGATGCTTTGATGAATATAGAAGCCTAGGCTGAGTTGAGTGCAAGGTTTGGTGATGACAAGTACAACAGGATACCATTTTAGTTTTACTGAAAGGGGGCCTGTTAGTTCATGGAAAAACATACAGTGGCTTTATCAACATGTGTGCAGAGTACATGGTGATGGCCGCGACTACACACAAAAGTTTGTACCTTGCACAGCTGCTAAATGGGATGGAACGGTGTCAATATACGCCAGTGAAAATAACCAAGTATATTGTCCAAGATGTAAGCACATCGACATCAAGTATCATTTCATTTGGTGTGCACTCAGTGAGGAGAGAATAACTGTTGGAATATTGCCCAACAGCAGATATGGTTGCAGATTTTGACCAAGCCTGTTTCTACATTCAAGATCGAAAGGTTTGGGAGTTATATGTTTAGAATGTGAACTACTAAACAGTTGTGAATGTACAACACAAATATATAGCTGATGAAACTGAACTGTAGGAAGTGAGGAAATCTGAGGTGTAAGAACAAGTGGGGGTGTTGGCCTGCAACATCGGCTGTCATACTGTAGATATGTGCTCTTACACTGACAGGATCTGTGAAGGACGTGTGCTGCGCATGTTCTGTAAAAAAAAAAAGACGTAACACTGATTTTTTTTTTTTTCCAGTCAAGCGTTATCGTTTGTATGTTATCATTTTGAATGTATCATTTTTCCACCTTGAAATGTGTGTGTTAACATGGTATTCTTGCACCTAAGATAACTGCACCAACAATATCTGTGTGTTACTGTAACTGAAGCAGGAAACCATCATTCCACTCTCAAAGCCAAGTCAATTCATTACATTTTTGTCCTAAAGTCTTAAAAAAAAAAGCCTGGTTGTTGAACACTACAGTGACATAGTAGCACTAGCACTGAAGGAGAGAGAGAGAAACGCAGTCCTCCAAAGGTCCATTTGTAGTCTGTCTTTTCCCATCAAGTCTGTAACAAGTCCAATTTCTGCTGGTAATCCCTCTCTGAAGGAACGCTGATATGTAAATTGTTGTCTCAGGATAGCAGAGGTTATTACACGGGGGAGACAGATTAAATATGATTCAGGGACGACCTCAGCGATACATTCTCACCATGGCAGCACACCCCGGTCCAGGCACGTCTGTGGAAACACGCCGTCACCGCCGTGTTTATGTAACAGAGGAGATAAAAGGAAACAACAGCTTAAATGCTTCTCTGCACTTATTTACAACACCTGATACTTTAATTACACAATCAGTAACTTCATGCGAGTAAAAAAAAAAAAAATATATATATATATATAGCCAGAGCATTTTAAATTTGTGTGTTACGCATTTGCTGAATGCCGTTTTGATGTGTAATATAATTGTTCAACATGCAGGAATCTCTCTAGCGCTCAACGTAATGGAAACTATCAAATGGTTTTTGGCTTTCTGCTCCCTTTCTTTAAACAAGCAGAGTTTTCTAAACAAGACCATGCCATCTCATTTCCACAGGCTGGCTCCCATGTGAGAGGGGTATATACTGACATTTCTTCTTTCCCTGCTCTTCCTCTGTCTGCGTTCACATATATCTCAATCTCTGGGTGAGATCAGCAAAGCGTGGCGGCACAATAAAGGTCCTAGCCCCCTGAGCTGCACTAGAACAACAATGACTGTAATAACTATCCCATCAAACTGTGGGTTTTAAAGGCTTATGGCGAACCAAATCCTGCTGACTCTGACCGGCTTCACCATGATGGAAGAATTCATGACGGGAGATTTCCCTTTAAGCATCCCACATATTTCCTATCCGCTACCCAGTGTGCCTCTATTTACCCAGACAGAAATGGAGATTATAGATTAAGAAATAAGTGTGAATATGTTTGCCTGCTGGAATTCTATAGGGTACTTTGTGCAAGGGTGATTTTTTTTTTCTTTTGCAGCCACCTATAATTTCCATCTTCTCATGAACCTGGATAAATAAGTTTTGATTTATTTCTTCTCCAGCTGTCAGTCCTCATTTCTTTTCTCCACTCTATAGCAGATTCCATCCCACCATCCCCCACTCCGCTGCCCTTTCATCTATCTTCCACTTTCACACTGTAACCCTGACTTCATCTCTCTCCCTCTCTCTCTCTTCTACTGGCCTTTTTTTCCTGGTATGTCTGTGTTGCCATCCAGAAGAGGATGCCGGTGACGATAATGATGATGCACAGTGGGCACAGAGTCCAGGACAGAGTCATAGAGGAAACACAGGCATCATCGTCACCGGCGTTGTCATCATCAGCCAGATGAGGAGAGTCAAACTAGAGCTCCGTCCATCCCCATCAGGCTGCCTGACAGTCACAAACTCATCCCTTATTCACTCTACTCATCAATTATACACAGGCCAAAGGAGCCCTGAGAGGCAGGGGCGTGCGAAGGTCGCTGTCCACGTGTCGCCCACAACCTCAGTGAAAATACACATCGCATTGCTTCACCTTCAGCCCTCATGATCCTCCATCTCCCTGCAGTCTCTCTGAAAGGAGACGTCTTGTCTTCATGCATTTAATGGTTGCTATTATGTTTGGATCTCATGTGCATTGGTGTGAAGTTAAGACTTGCTCTCACACATCCATGTTAAATAGATATTACTGAAGTTTTGATGTATTTGCACAAGCAAACAATTGATCATTTTTAAAACAACATCTATTGATAGTGGCAATATACTCATCCATCCATCCATCCATCCATCCATCCATCATCTATGCCCGCTTAATCCTATGCAGGGTCACGGGGATCTGCTGGAGCTCATCCCAGCTCCCTTCAGGTGAAAGGCAGGGGTCCACCTGGACAGGTCGCCAGTCCATCGCAGGGCGCAATACACAAATGATACATAAAATTCAAATGTTAAAGTCACTTCCATAATCTAAATTAAATTACCACACCCTCATATCTATACAAATTGAACCACAGACTCTTGATTAGGTGCCAACAATTAGACAGTTCATCAGTTACTGTATATATGGAGCCTGTTGTACTGAAACTCTGACAGTGAGAAAATGATCCTGTCGTTGCTACCGAAGCACTGGGTGCTATCAAACTCTGGACGGATGAATCAAAAAGTCTGGATTCAGTAACAATGAAACATCTTTGCCAAAGAACTTCATACCAGCTGTGAAGCATGGTGGCGGACATATCATGATTTGGGTTCTCCTCACCAACACCAGGACTGAACCGCTGGAGGTGTTTGATTCAACTGTAGCCTCTCCATCACATTAAAGAAAATACTTGAACGTAATGTGAGGTGTTCTGTCCGAAAGCGGAAACTGAGCCACACGCGGATTGAATCTGCACAAGTGCACGAATAAAATCCACCAAGACATGGTTCAAAAACATAAAATACTGGGTCTCATTAAATTTAAAGCCAAGATTTGAATCCTATTATAAGCTTGTTTGAGGAATATTTTTCAAAGTCTTCTTTCTCAATGGCTGTAAGCCTAGCCTGTGTCTATGGTTTATCTGAGGTCCTGTTAAGTTTCACACTTGGTTTACTTGTGCTCTTTTGTTGTATTGACTCCAGTTTTGTGTTTATCCTTTTCCCTGTTTTATTTTTGAAAGACTTCCCTAGTGTGTAGCTTCCTCTGTTTTACCCTGTTGTAATCATCTACATCTGTATTTTGGTATCTCTTGAGTGTTAGACAGTAGACAATACAGAGACACTAACTCCTACCTTGCTGGTTTGTTGTCGTCTTTCTGCCCATCTCTCTGTCTTTGATTAAAGGACTCTGCTTCCTTGTACTCCTGCATTTCAGTCCTCCATACCTTCAGCATGACAATACAAACAAGCCAGGAAATGGACCCAGCGGGGGTTCTGAATAACTCATCTAGAGTTTTTCCAACAGGAGGCCTGAAGAGAACCTTCTGCAGCTCAGGAGCTGGCTGAGGAGTGTTCACCTTATTGGGGCACTCGTGTGGTGTGGGGAGACCCCAGAAGTCCACAGGGCTGAAGGAGTAACGCAACCCCTGAACTAGTCCACTTCCTGAGAGAGGTCGACTTGGAGCCAGAGAGGAAGAAGACCTTCAGGAGGGGTCAGGGCACAAGGCCCAGTTCTTCAGCATTCAGACAGCCCAGCTCCTCAGTATCCATCATGTTGAAAATGGCATAGACTTTTAAAATAAATAAAGAACCTAATAATTGTTGACACCTGGAAGAGAAAGTAAAGGACACTGAAGGGCAGGAGCGCTTTAGCCACATACAGACAGTTTGGTGTCGGGGAAGAAGGATTCTCTTGTGACTGTGACCTTGAACATCTCTAACAATCCAGATGTCTCAACAAGTAAATGTCATGGACTGGTGGACAGTTAAACAAAACGCATACAAGAGCCTCTGAGGTCAAGGGTGTACAGGGTGATTTTTTTTTTTTTGGACTGGATAATCATTTGATAAGCTTTTTTCCCCCCTCTTGTGGTTATGTTCACTTTTATGTGTAGACCGTACAAAGAAGGACGAGGATTTCACTTGTCCAACTATGTCAAAAAAGCCAACACTCCCTCGTCTTCAGGAAAATGAACTGACCAAAACAAAATAGATGAATATCCACCATTAATCCTGCTCTGGTATTTAGACGTCCAATTTCTGTCTAAGATGCTAAACCGCTTTTTCCTTAACTGTGATTTACCATACAAGTGGGACCAATAATAAGTAACAAATATACAGTCATGAAAAAAAACTGTTTAGAAAGGAGAGGCAACATTTAAGCAGAAAGGGCAGGCCATTAAAGGCTTGTATCAGCAATGCGTCAGCTAAAAGCAGAAGAAAATAGCTTTGTCATCAGAGATTAGATATCTTTTGATGTGTTCAAAAAACATCTTAAATGTAACAGCTGGGCCTCGTGACATTATCTGGATGAATCGTCTGTCAGCTGGTCACTTCTCGCAAAATAGATCAGAGGCTAATGGTTGGGTTAGCTATTACCTGTGTGCAAACATTATTATTTCTGACAACTACAAAACCCTCCCTATGATTCTTATAAAAGATATAAAGTAGCGAGCAACAGAGCTGCTTTCTTGTTGCGCAGAAATCTATCATCCAACCTCTAAAAGTGCAGCACAAGAAGTTAGTTTGGTGGTTAAAAAAGACCCAACTACTGTCACACACACCGTCACTTGTGTTACAGCCAGTTGTTACCACATCAGGTAATGCAGCTTGTGTTGGGGAATCCATTCAAAAAAAGTGGACTGTCCTTAAGATGAAAGGGGTAGCATGCGTGCTAAAGACAGCATGGCATGGCCCCATTTGTTCTGCGCATATGTGATTGTACCCTGGTGTGTGTTTGTGGGATGGGGAGGGTTGTTTACATTAATCATTGTGGCCTGTGCAGGCAGGCAAACACTAACCTTGAAAGCTAGCTTGTTGAGCTAACTCAAGTATTTCCTTTCTTTTATTCACTTAAACTGGACATGGCATGCTTTTCCATGTCCTTGGACACATCTTATGTCTTCCAATAATGACATCGTGAGCTCAAAAGAAAGAAAAGGTGTCGATGTATTTCTGTGCAAAATGAACATCATGTATCCAAGTTTTGCGACTCTACGGCAGCTCTAAGGTTGTGAACGTCGTCATAAGTTAAGGATTGTTTAGATTGGTTGGACTCCACCATAGACTAAAGGGCCAGCGCGTGTTCATGAGGAGGACAGATTCCAGTTATCTGTTGCAGGCCCAGCGGGTGGGAAACGGCAATGTAGCAGGGTCTAGTGTTAAGATATATAAGGATGCCAAGTTTATTTTAACAGTGAATGTTTTTCACAGTGTGACAGTGTGGGGGTCCTGTCACCATGTATACCTCCAATTGATGACGTGTCCTGGCTACTTGGCCAATGGGATATCCCTTTGGCTGACTGGTCAGCATGCGTGACTTTCACCCGGGAGTCTTGGGATCAAGTCCCGCCCCGGGCCCTCTGTAGTGTTCACCTTGCCACAACAGCACACCAAGGAAGGAGTGATCAGTTTCTGTACTCTATTCTAGAAATACTTCTATCTTAATTTTCATGTTTTGGAAGAAATGCATGTTTGGTTGTGAGGACATAAACAATTTACAGCTTTAGCTAGATTCCTTTAGCCGTCCCAAACGTAGAAGTCTTCTTCCTGTTGAATTTCATCCTCTTGATCCAATTCAACGGCTTCTGAATTTCTGGATTTGTTTTGGTTGATAATGTAAGTAATAGCTCAAAGTTTTGTTTAGTGGAGCTTGGTTTGGAGCTCTGTGTTCCTGACCTGCAACTAGAGTTGTGTATTAATGAGGCACCTTCACCTGTTAGAAGACACTGAAGGAGAACATTCGTTTACAGGAAGTCTCACTACTGTTGATGTTTTTTTTCTTTATTCTTCTACAGTAATTATCAACAGTTTGGAGGTATGATGAGTGTAAAGGTAATATAGAAGTACCTTAGATAAGACAAAAATAGCTGGGAACTGATGTCCACCTAAAGGACAGTAACAGTAACATTTGTTCCTGTGATTCCCAAAAGTGATTATATCTTGACATCATATTTTCAGACACTGAGGTGGCCCGGTAGGTAAGGGACACTGCTCATTTTGAACTTCACTTTTAGCTTTTTTTTATTATTTGATTTGTGACTTTTTCTTTAGTGTTTTATGTGGCAATCATTTTACCTTTTTTTTTATATATTATAGCATTTTATCTTCAGTTTCATGCTGATTTAGAAGGGTTTTTTTTTTTTCTAAAGAGTTGCTTTTCCTCGTAAAAGCTTGAAAAATTAACTTGTTGTAAAAGACGTTAAATGTTGCACTGCACAGCTACAACTTGTTATGGTCATAAAGCAATGCATGCTGGTTAGAATTTTGTTGGATTTTTGTAAAACAGTTCAGCTACTGCAGCTGATCTCCTGCTTCACTGACATGCATGACATGTGATATATTTTGAGATCTTTAGATCTATTCATCTTCTGTGGTGATCTCTTCCATTCAGGATATAATGTATTGCTCTCTTTCTAGTGGTAACTCCATCTGAATAACTACTTTTGCATCCGCACTGCAATGTGATTTGATAATTTTCAGAAAAATTTAAAAAAAAAAGAAGCATTCTCATTAATTTTTCTCTACCCAGCATTTCTGCAGCAACAGCTGCTGCAGCGAGCTCGCTCACATCAGTAATCTGTGTTTAACGTGAGCTGATGTTCTTGTCAGCTGCACAAGTGAACTGCAGGCAGCCAAAGGTGCAATTGAACACACATATAAGATCATGCCAAACCAGCTCTTTTTCTTCTGTCTTATGACAAACTAAACTGCCACAATAACTTAAAGTACACAGCTATTTACTGAACTAAATAGCTCACCTCATTTGAACTCAGTAGATAACGGCGCATATCCTGTCATGACAAACCCTGCGCACAGTTTTCCAAAGGTTCGTTCTCAGTGACCTGAAGCTGTGCTTGCATGTGGTTGGAAGGCCAAAGTGCTCATGATGTGATTGAGAAAATGTGTGTGTACATCTGGAAAAGGTCTTTTGCAATAGTTTTAATTTGTTTTTCATTCTTTTTTTTTATGACATCAGATTTCTTTTTCTTTGGGGATCAGTCACTAAGTGTCTTCTTAAGCTGCCGTAACTAGTTTGAGTTTTGAACAGAATGAGTCCTATTTATCCAGCGAGAAAAAGCTGCAAGAACAGCAACTGTTTTTTTTATGTATATAATACGAACTGATTACATTGTGCTGGTGCTTGGTCTCATAACAGGTGTTCTGTTTAAAATAGCATAAGGAGATACAAAGAGACGCTTCTGGTTGAGCATGCTTGCCTCTGTATTTATTCATTGTCCTAAATTCCTTTTCAAAAGCAGGATAAGCTCTCAAACATATTCATATGACTATAGTGCACAGAAATGGTTGTGTTACCAAATGCTGTTATAAATTTCCATCCACGCTTCAGTCCACATCAAGACTTTTTGCCATGTAATTAAGCTTGTAAATTTTATAGCAGTTGGACTGCTTCACAGCTTGTTTCATGAACATGCAGAAAATATTTCCACTGATACTCTATAAATGCTGACACATTTGTCTGTATTGAAATAACTAAATTCTAATATCACACTCATCAAACCAGTTTTTAAGAGTGCTTAGAGATGTTTTATGATACATTTCACTAATAACTAACCTATTTAAAACTAGGCGTGAGTCACAAGTTTAATCAATTCACGATATTACTTCAGTTAATTGGATGACAATTCAGTATTTGCCAATATCACAATGTCTTCGAAGACATTGTAATATTGGCAAATACTGAATTGTCTGAATTGTCAGAATCAAATCAAATCAATATTGCATTTAAGAATTCTTAAATGCAATATTGATTTGATTTGATTATCGATATCAATTAGTATGAGATATCATAACACAATTATGCTCATTTATATCAGGTCACAGCGAGTAAAGATTTCACATTTTTATTTCTGGGTTTAAATAGTTAAATAGTCTGTTCAATTAAAAAAGGAAAAGAAATGAAAAGGCTACAAAAGGCCAATTCTGATGTATTGATGAGGATTACATGTGCTGATATCGGATCGATATTTTAATTTTGTACCGATGCTATTCCATCCATCATCATTAAAGTGATGTATTGATATAGACTGATGGATCAATACACAGCTATGTAAAAACAGAATAAGAGGGAAATACAAAAGATGCTTGTTGTTGCTGAACAGGCTCATTTCTGTATGAGACCAGAAGAGTAGTTTCCTGCCCAATGAGTGCACTAATGTCTCCCTTGTGGTTCAGTAAAGAACTGCATCTTAAAAGTACTCAACTATTATCCAACGAGATATCATACAGCATAAGAAATACTCTGAATAGTAAATAGTCTCGACACACAGATTATGCATCCATCCATCCATCCATCCATACAGTATAATTATCTTTGTTAAACTGGGACAATACATTTGTAGGCTTCAGAATTACAACCATAGACTATTAAAAAGAACTGGGCAAACCCTCTATGACGTCAGTGATTTCTGAGAGTTGATTTGAAACCCGTTTTTTGAAGCTCTAGATGATGTCATATCAGGAGTAGCTGACTCATCCCAACACCAGTGTATTCAAAAAATAACCAAATCGGTGGAATGAACAAGCCTGGCAATTGGCTGGAACCATCGACTGTATAAAGTATGGACACAGAATCTGGTCATGAGAGCCAGACAGAGCATTTGAAGCCCGTTTTGTTTTTTTCTTGAACTGCTCAGCGCCATGTTACAAAAAGGCAAGACCAACAACACTGAGAAGCCAGCTGGAACACACCTACCACCTACCAGTTAGCTGTTTTTAGCTTAGCTGGCTTAGCCTCTGCTAACCCCGGACAATAATTCATATTAATGTAGTTTCATTTCTTTTCCATTTTTCCGAACATCACATTCAAGTGTCGCTAAAGGAATGAAACAAGTGCTGTTCGGTCGAGGTTCAACAAGATGCAAAGTCCTGACACAGAGGTCCGTGGCTGAGTTCTGAAAAGATTTTTCACGAGCAGCTCAATTCAGCCAAACCGTGCAGCTGGTCTGATGCGCAGAGCTGTTGCCTGTCTCGGCTGAAGGCGCTCCAGGCTTCAGCTCAGCTGAGGGAACTCTCTGCCGTGCATCGGACCAGTGCGCAGCTTGGCTGAAGGAGCCAAACTGCTTATGGAAAACTGTTTCAGGACTCTTCCAGTGGGAATTATGGTGGACCTGCAGTAAATCATCCCGGTAGCAGGGCCATTGTTCTCTAATGTTGTTTTGGTAGTGACATGAAATGACTGCCATGATTAGCATGGCTAAGCCGAGTTTCGTCCTCAGACCCTTCCAGACCAACCACAGCCAGTCACAGTGGTCTGTTAGTTCAGTCCACACAAGTACAAAAAACATATTTTCTTTCAAATGTGACCATGATCTGTCAATATAATGCTAAGCGCTAAGTTTCAAAACTCATAAGATCATAAGCTGTGTTAGCCAACAGGAAAGCTAATACTAGCTAATTGACCAAACAAAGTCAAATGACATCCAGATTGCTCAGCTTTCTTTGCCCCATATGAATTTATCTGATGTGGTACAAAAAAAAAATCACTTAATGTGCAGTTTTCATGGATGGAGAGAGAAAAAAACTGTTTTCATGTCAGGTTGTAAATATGTTTAATTCTGCTGCAAAGTTAGCCCTTTTAACATGGAAGTAGCCTAACCTCAGTCACCAAAAGCTCGGCTTTGCTCATGCCAAGCTGTGATGCTAACTAGTGTTGCCAACCAGTCTATCCAGCTCAGCTGGAGTAGCTGGCTAATTCTTTCAGAGCTAGTGGCCAATGAGCCGAAGGCTATCCTTCAACAGCAGCCTTTGGGTGTAGGCAGAGATAGCCGCTGCCTGCTGCAGCTACCTTTGCCCACAGACTATAATGGGTGCGTCATACCCATCATAGTCCATTGCCAGTTGGCAGGCCTGCTGAAACCATACGGGACTGATGGACTTTCATCTGACACTAAGATATTGCTGTGTGGGGAGGAAAGAGGGAAACGGAGCGTAATACTTGATATCATGATGAGACAAAGGAGGGGATGGGGATGAAAGGAGGGTGAGCGATAGAAGGCAGACCACACATATAACTGGGCAGCAATTCTGACAAATCATTGAAGCCTGGAAAATAGGGGGCCACAAGAGGGGAAGTAGCAGACCAATCCTATTCCAAGGATAAATGTATTCAATCATCAAAGGAAAACAGAGAGCAGTTCAGAGAGAAGTGGAAACTGAAGAAAACCCATGAGCCCTCCCCTTGCTCCATTTCCACCTATACAGACAATGAGGACGACGTCAATGATTCGAAAACGCAGGAGCGTAATTGTTCAAAGAAAGTCCAAAACAAAAAAGAAGCGGGGCATTATTCCCATATGCTGCCTTCAATCGCTCTCAACCTCAATGCTTAGAAACACGTAATGACAAAAATACTTAAAGTACTTATTCTATTTCACATGAGCTGGAAGTGAAGTTGATGACAGGCATAGTTAGTGTTCCTGCACTAATTAGTTCTCCCAAATGCCTGAGTTCAGAGACCTAAAAACAGCCCTGACTATTTAACTCTGCCTCTGCCATCACAGCATCGTGTTCTGCAATCACCATCATCCCATTTGCTGCCCTGGGCCATCGTGAATCAGTACATAATCTGACACAATTAAGATGCGGTGTCAAAACTAAGACATGTTAACCGCTGTCTCAAATTAAACGCGGCCATGCCTGTCATGAATTACAAATGCCTCCGTACAATGTTCATACGCTCCATCTGGGTATTCATGCTGTCATGCAAATGTATATACATATAAACTCTATGACCATCTCGTGTGCACATAAATATATGTATCAAATACATAAGTCATAAGCTGAGGTCCAAGACTTACTTTAATGCTCATCTGGAAGCAATCTATTCTTGGTTTATGTTTATATTGCAGATTATTTGTCTTGTGATGAACACCAGCTGGTACAATTATACGCCTCAAGATCCTCCCAAATTCCCAGTACCAAAAAATAAACATTAAATGGGATACTACATATTATATGAACAAAACCAGAGCACATCTCCAAGGTTAAAGGGGGGTGGGTGAGTGTTGCCGTTTTTCTTGCACCACATAAAACATGATGTGGATCTAACATATAGTTATCTACGAATGGAAAAGTAGAGGAGTGTAATAAAGAGTAAGTGGATAATCAACACAACAAGCTTCCTGTTGAAAAGGGCCTTGGGCAATCAAAGACAAAAGCTGACATCAACTTGTTAATGAAGAGTCTTTTACTGCTGTTAGTTGTCATCACACTTTACAAGGACTTTTCCTTCAAATATGCACATCAACTGAGTCCCTGGTTGGATCAAGGGACAAGCATGGTCACTAGATACTTGACACGATCAACGACAAGCATGATAATTATTAAATCACCCTTCTCCGTGTGTTTGGACTATGCTAAAAACTACAGCATCAATGGGGGTCAATCTAAAAGTTTGAGTTAGTTAATATAGTGCATTGAGAAAGATTTCACACTGGAACAAATCTTTACATTACTTTCTTCAACCCAAGTTCCTTATTGTGTGAGAAAATGTGTGGACAGGGTCATACATCAAGCTAACAATGCTGAGTGCAGCTGGCGTTCTACCAAAGAATGGTAGAAGAATAAACCAAAAAAGGGCACGTAAAAGTCCTGACCTGAATCCAGAAAACATTTTAAGGTGCAACCTGAAGCCAGCAGTTAGTGGAGAAATTGAAAACTTCCCCCGAAGTGCTGTGTGGGACTGATTAGTTACTGGAGCGGTTTATTGTTGTAAATGTAATTGATGGAGTTTTGCTGGTCTCACAGTACTGGATCTTTTTCCTCACTGTCATTGAGCGCTATATATTTGTGTCTTCGCTTCTATTAGAATCTCCCTATGAAGCCTGTATTGGTCGTGGTGTCATACCTTTAACATCTGAGTCACAATGATGGGAGAGATCTGTAAAGTACAGGCTATTAGGCAGGGGACCACCACAGGGGACGCGACTGGTTTCCTCCAGCTGCAGCTGGGAGATGTTCAGACAGGGTCAGGTCCATGTGTTAACAGGACGGGTCAACAGTCAGGGACCATTTGAACTCTCTGGGGGAATGGAAAAGTCCAAAGCTGTCAAAATATATCTGTTCTCCGTACTTAAAAGAAAAAAAACAAACAAACAACAAAACACTGCAATAAATAATACAAGGAGACAATGCTATAGATGGACAGCTATGTCACACACAGTCTTGCAACATCTCAAGATGGGAAAGGTCCCTGAACAAAAAGAACATGGTGTCTTGCTGCAGCATGAGTCAAAAGTCACGATGAAACCCAAATGTGACAGGCCATGAACCCTTACCCTTTATTTTATTTTATTTATGTTTTTTTTTTACAAGCAGACATCGCCACTTACTGTCTTTCCCAGCTGTTATATTTTAAGGACTTTTATTTACAATCCTAATTTAGGAAGACAAATTGTGGATTTCTGTTGTTCCCATGCACTATAAAAGGGACTGCACTTGCTAAGAAGGCTGCAACAAATGTCTAGATTCACATGTAAACAATGTATATTCAGGATAAAGTGTTAGCTGAGTTCTGCTCCCAAACACAAGCTGAGTGTGAAACATGACTAATAAACCAGCGGAATGAGGTTTCTATGTCAAAGAGCAGAACCATACTTACAAATGTACAGAAATTAAAAACAACCTGAGGACAATATAAAAACAACAAGTACAGTAGAAACCAATTTACAGGGGTTGGACAATGAAACTGAAACACCTGGTTTTAGAGCACAATCATTTATTAGTATGGTGTAGAGACTCCTTTTGCAGCCAATACAGCATCAATTTGTCTTGAGAATGACATATACAAGTCCTGCTACAGTGGTCAGAGGGATTTGAAGCCATTCTTCTTGCAGGACAATGGCCAGGTCACTACGTGATGCTGGTGGAGGAAAACATTTCCTGACTCGCTCCTCCAAAACACCCCAAAGTGGCTCAATAATATTCAGATCTGGTGACTGCAGGTCAAGGAGAGATGTTCAACTTCACTTTCATGTTAATCAAACCAATCTTTCACCAGGTCTTGCTGGATGTATTGGTGCATTGTCATCCTGATACATGGCACCACCTTCAGGATACAATGTTGGAACCACTGGACGCACATGGTCCTCCAGAATGGTTCGGTAGTCTCTGGCAGTGATGCTCCCATCCAGCACAAGGATTGGACCAAGGGAATGCCATGATATGGCAGCCCAAACCATCTCTGATCCACCCCCATGCTGCACTCTGGGCATGTATCAGTCTGCGATGGTCCGCTTCTTTGGGGCTTCTCCACACCGTAACCGTGGGGAAAACAGTAAAGCTGGACTCATCAGAGAATAATACGTTTCACATTGTCAAGATTTTCACTCCTTGCACCAATGAAACTGACATTTTGGCACTGGTACGAGTGACCAAAGGTTTGGCTACAGCAGCCGTGTATATTGACCTTGTGGAGCTCCTGACCGACAGTTCTGGTGGAAACAGGAGAGTTGAGGTGCACATTGATTCAGGCAGCTGTAGTTTTATGTTTTTTGGATACAATCCAGGTTAGAACCTGAACATCCCTTTCAGACAGCTTCCTCTTGGGTCCACAGTTAATCCTGTTGGATGTGGTTCGTCCTTCTTGGTGGTATGCTGACATCACCCAGGATACTGTGGCTCTTGATGCATCACAAAGACTTGCTGTCTTGGTCACGGATGCGCCAGCAACACGTGCACCAACAATTTGTCCTCTTTTGAACTCTGATATGTCATCCTATGATGTTGTGTGCATTGCAATATTTTCAAGCAAAACTGTGCTCTTACCCTGAAAACTGAACCTTCACACTCTGCTCTTACTGGTGCTGTGTGGAGTTAATGAAGACTGGACACCAGGCAGGTCCAATCTAGCCATGAAACCTCCCACACTAACATGACAGGTGTTTCCAGTTTCATTGTCCAACCCCTGAACATACACTATAAAGTCAAGCAGGCTCATCAGTCCAGGAGCTGCACCCACTTCCTCCTCAGTCAAGTCTTTGTAATGTTTGCAGAACTGTCTAGTTGAAAACAACCCTAGAAAAATGTAATCTTGAGGGCAAGATGTTGCTCTAAAACCTCATTGCACTTTTCTGCATTTGCGCTGCCATCACGAGTGAAAAATTACAAAAATTGACATATTTTCCTAATTTAATTCTTGGAAATGGGTTACATTAGTGATATTCTTGTGATGCAGTTGGAAGATTTAGACCACAGGGCTTTACATGCCTGCACAAAACTAAACAAAAAAACAACCCTACACTCCCTGAATTATGCATAGTGTGCAGTGTAAAATAAATATGCAAAGTTCATTTAAGAAAAATGAGAATGGTGGTTAGAGAAAACACGAGATATCCTGGGTTCATACTCTCTGAAATGAAGTTAAAGTGAAAGCAAATGTGATAATCACTGCTCTTCTTTCTCCGCTTCCTCCATACCATATTCAACTTTTTCTTTACTGTTGGAAGGATTTTTTTTTTTTTGAACCAAGAGTTATGGCTGCTGCATTGCTTAGGTATTACCATTTCACAGACTGGGGTATAAACATTGTGCTAACATGACAAATGAAAAAAAAAAAAGAAAAAAGAAGAAGAATGAATTAACCCAATAAGCAAGAAAACAAGAAAATGGCCCACAGAGTTTTTTTTTTTTTTTAAATCACAATGTAAAACATTCTCAATGAATAAAACCAGTGGTGGCACTGGAAGCATTTTACCTATCAACAGTAAAATGTTTAGCCGGGAGACGCTTGCAGATATTAGAAACCCATTAACTATAGTACACAAAAACAACAGGGTGCCAACGTGTCTTCAGTGCTTTCTGGCCTGAAGCAGTGGAACAGCAACTGAGGGTCCCAGTATATCACAAAAGAGCCCTAAATTCATTTTTTCTGTGTGTGAGGATGTAAGTGTGTGTGTTAAAAAGCAGACCTTTCCCTGAACCTTTTGTTTTTTTTCCCCCTCTGCAGGCATGTTCACCAACAGCTGAGACTGGAAAGAGCTCTGCTCTGTGCTGTAGAGACATTAGCCCCTCCATCAAAACTGTCCCACTAATGGATGCCAAAGACAAATAAATAAATAAATAAAAAATCCTTCCAGTGTATACAAACATTTACATCACGTGTCATTTCTTTGTGCCATTCCACATCTCTTTCATTCCCACATGCGCCTCAACAAGTAGGGATCGTGAACACCTGTCATTTCCCTCATTTTATTAAAAACACAATATTTCATTTCTAAAAAGGCACAACATGAAATACAAAACTCAAAAGAAAAAAAGAATCCTTACTGCTTAAATAGTGGTAATGCAAATTTACCATAGAAACTCCAATATACTCAGTTAATGGTTCCTGGGCATTAGCAGGTCAAGTATAGGTGAGCTGTTATTGTGATTTTTCAAATGGCTGTTGAAATGTCAGTTATATTATTATTATTATTTATTATTATATAACCTTTTTTTTTTTTTTTACACTGTGTATTGTCTACACACTAAGATTAAGAGCTACACAGTAGTGTCCTATTGAACTATTGCTCCAGTAACAGTTTAAATTGTATTTAAAATGAGTCAACCTCACACTTCATTATTTTACACACAGTTAACAGTACTGCATTCAGAAAGTATAAATAGAACTGGATAAGACGTTTGTCACATGTACAGCATAATTACAACCGATAATTTCCCAATATCCTAACAAGAAACAGTTTTAACATTATTATCACAGTAAATGTGGTTCTATTTAAAACCTTCACAAAAATCCACTTTACACCAGCATTTTCATGGTACAAAAATAAGTTAGAAATCTGGATAAATATTTTACACAAAACAGTTCAAAATAAAATATGCTGGGTTATCTGTCAAGCTTACTCAAAATGTTTTACATTATTGGGCCTTAGGCTTGTAAAAAGAAACAAAAAACAAAAAAAACCAAACAAATATTCATTTAAATTTTTGAAAAAAAAAAAAAATGTAAAAGCCATGTACAAAATTGAAAAGAGGAAATAAAGAAGAACTGCACCACATCATAGCCAGTTTCACTTCCTTTTTTGATCACTTTACTTCCTCCGTTCAGCAGAGACAGACGAAGAACGTCCTATCCGTCATGCAGATAAGCTTTCGAGTATCAAGTCCACAGATGACGTCTTACAGGCTGAGCATCGGAACAGAAGACAGACAGGATAAGAATCAGTTCTCAGTCGTTCGTCACTGCAAAAACAACAGTCACTTTATCCGAGACGTTCAGATATTGAGCCAACTTTCGTGACAGACAGGCTACATCTCTAGACCTGCTGCACTGAGCAACCCGTGACAATGAATGGAATAATAATTTACACATTTGGTTTGAGCAGGACAAGGAAAAGCAGAGGCATGCCTTCAAGATGGTGGCTTGTACACAGAAATCAGTTCAAGAGTTAAAATTATGAGTATTTTGCCAAGATGCATCTTCAGAGAAGAGCAAGAAAGTCAAATTAATAGGCATCATCTTAGACTTTTCCATCCATGTGTTGACACAGTTGTTGATGGAGGGGCAGGTCAATGCGGTCGATACATTTTAATATCATTAAACCCTGAATATGAGGCAATACCTGAGACAAAAGACTTGATTTAATTTGCTTTAGAATATTTTTTTATGTATGAAGCTTACATCGTCTCAAACTGTTGCACATACGAGATTATATGCCCGCTATAAATGTATACACAAGTTTCAGAGTGTAATGTGGCTGTGATGCAGAGTCACGTGACTTCTCTGTAAGCGTGCATCTTTACATGTAGGACTTTGCATTTGTAGACTGTGTCAGAATCATCAGTCTGGTCAGATAACATTTATCACAGGTGATTAACAGGATTCTAATTGCCAATATGTCACTTTGTTTTATTTGGTTTATGTGGCTAACAAACAAAAAAAAAAACAGAAAAAAAAATGCAAACAGGAATTATGTTATATATCAAACTGAAATAGGAATGCTAAAGTTGACCTTACCTACGTTTCAGCCGCTTTTGAGGAAGTGCTCTGAAAACAAAGACAGAGTTTGTGAGAACGTTGTCCAAGAACATCTTTGGTATTAGACAAAATACTGTATATTTAAGCTGAGTTCAGGATAACAGGATTTCAACATGGCAAGGCTTGTGAAATTATATATCCTTTACTTCCAGCCAGTCCCGTTTCGGCCATCCCATCTACATGCTCAGGGATGCACTTACTGCCACAGGCGCCGACCACAACATTTGTTTGGGAATTTCATGCACTAGGACAACCTTGACATAAATTGGCTGGGTGCTGACGGCTATATTCAACTATGAAACCGGAGTCTAGAAGCAGCCCCTGCAGTTACTGAGCCTTCAGGTCTAATTAAAATCAGTCAGCCTGTGCGCTGATTACTACACTTGTGTGCCATATATCTCCGCTAAGATGACCGTTTTGTTATTTTAGGCACATTGTTCCTCTTTCAGTATTCATTTTCAGCCATTTATGACATTCAGTACAATTTAGTTAGCCTTTTTTCCCCTCATCTCAGCGATGAGTGAGCACCGTTTTGCATAGCTGCGCTGGATTTCATTGATTTTTTGTTTGATGTTTAGTGGTATATGTTGCACTTAAATAGGGGAGGGAAAAAAGAGATCAAAGCAAGAGGTGATTGTGTTCATCTTTCATAAAAACACAGATTAAAATGAATATTCTGCCGTGTCAGTTGACCTGGTTTACACAGGTAAAACGTGTGAGGTAACAGAAACGTCTTCAAAGCTCTCTTCATTTAGATATAATCAGGCCAGTACCTAAAACCACTTGACCAGGTTGTACAGAAGAGCAGATATTATTTCTCTGCAGTGAGCTTTCTGAGCCCATTTGCTAAAATCAAGAATTGGGGCCACCTGCTGGAAAAAAGTAAACGTGCATGTGCACAGTCTGGCAGTCCAACTTGCAAACAAATTCACACACGGATGTAAAAGCTTAAACACTCTCTTGTGCCCCATTAATGTTTCACATAATCCTCCTAATAATTACATAAAATTTACAAATGGACGACTCATGTTCCATCACAGTACTGCCGACTTATGCGTTTGTGTACGTGTGCACAAAGAGGTTGCCTGCTTCATCGTGCACTCACCGGTAGATGTTTGGGTCTAATGACACGGCTGCTTCCTGCGGTAACTTGGATAAATGCACAACTTTAGTCTTCAGCTGAGATCTCTCGGCTTCATTCACCCACACATCAGGTAGTCTGCAACGCAATACACACAGAGAGAGACAGAGAGGACATCTGGTCAGGCCTCGAGGAAGAGGGGGAGAACAGAGGGATGGAGTGGGAGTAGGGAGAAGGATGGGAAATATGGAGTCTGAACGAGTCCATTGCACATGTTAACAACTTCCTCTGAACACCGAGTACATTTCCATACGTAATGTGGCCTTGACCAAAGCCCTGGAACTAACACACAAGAGAACAAGCCAACACACACACAAGCTTCCATCCCTGCTCATGTACGTTCAGATTGCGTGCATGCAAGGGTGTATTTTTTTTTCCCTTTTTAAGGTAAATTCAACGATCCAATGAAAAAGAAGTGTGAGGTTGGGATATAAGGCATATTGGAGGAGGAGCCAAAAAAAAAAAAAAACAAAAGGCAGATTTCCCTGATATTTTCAGAGGGCCAAATAAGTCCTCATACATGTTTCATGGATTGTGCTTCTCAACTGCACCTTACTTACTCAGCTGTGTGATCCGCTTTATGAAAAGAAGGCGTCTGCAAGCGCTGCCACAGCAAGTCAAGGTGAAGAAAAAAGAAACAAAAGAGCTTAGCAAGTCGACTGCGCGTCCCTCTCCTTCCTCCGGCCCCCACCTCCCTGTCTACACCCCCAGCATTCCCCCGTCACAATGTGCGTCATCGCTGGAGCCCCCAGAGACGCACACAGACACACAAATGCACACACACTGCAGGCTGCAGTAAGTCAAGTAGGCAGCCGCCCAGCCAAAATCAATCATTCATTCACACGACCAGTCAGGCCATTCAGAGGGATCTGTGCAGGTAGCGCTGCACGCTCAGCTCAGTGGAAGGCAGAGGTAAAACGCTAATGTGATACGAAACTGAAGAAGAGCACAAAGAGCAGAAGTAAGGGAGGAAAAGAAAAAAAAAGGGGGGGATGGGTTTAACCAAAGCTAATGTAAAATAAGTTGCTTAAGCAGTTGCAAGTACTTTATGGCATGCTTAAGTGTCTACAAAAGGCAATTCAGTAAATACCATCAAGCTCTTAGCAGTGTAATAATCCAACCAGATGTCAATCCTGGTGTTAAATTTAACAGGTCAGAAATATACTTTTTTCCCCCCTCGACATATATATGTGCACACAAACAGTATGTGTGTTATAAATCAACTAAGATGTCCAGGACCAAGTTCACTGTCCAGTACACACAGTAAAACTCACCCTTTTGAGTCAGAAAACAACACCTGAAATGTTTATTACATGTCTGCATATGCATATTGATGTACATGATAAAAATGTGAAAAAAAAATGTGCAGTGACAAAATTATACGGTACATCAACTTACATAAAGGAGCTGAAGTTATTGTGCAAACAGAAACTTGACATACGCACGTGAGACTCATAATAATCGGGTACAGGAGTGTATTTAATGTATGATGGCAGTGCTGATTTTCAGTTTTAAATTTTAATTCTAGCAAAAGCAGAGTGTGTGAGACTAAGGTTCTCTCTTTAAGGATGTGCAGGGTCTCTCTGGTCTGTGATGGTGCAGAGAGACGACAGAAGAAGCTGAGAAGAGGCAGCAGGGACAAAAAACAGTCCTTTGGAAAGCAGCTTTAAAGTTTAGGGAAGCCTCCAGTTAGTGTCTTCGTCCTCCAGTGACGGAGGAAGACCTGCAGAGGGTTATACATGCAGCAGACACTGACGAGAGAGTGCACGCACACAAACGCACATGTATGAGCCACTCAAGAGTCGCAGTGAACATGTCACAATGTGTATGCTGTTGTAGTGATGAGTTATTATATTTTACTGTTTGAGAAACACAAAAGAGGACTGCACTGGGGAGGTTAGTGCATGAGACACGCACACACTTTAATGTGTGTCTCATACACACAAACATTATCAAAGACCTAAGAGATTAACAAAAAAAAAAAAATCCATTTAGTCTCACAAGTAAAATAAAGACAAACGGCGTTGTTAAATTTTCCAGAAGAGACGGCTTTTTGGCTCGCTTCTTTACAAGCTCGAATGTATATCATGAGTGGGGCCTCTGCAGGGAGAGCTACTGGGGGTGCCTGCCAGTCTGAACCCTGATCTTCAACCCTGGATTAATAGCTGGCTCCAGAGCTCCGGGCCAGTGTTGACAGGAGCAATATGTACATCATCAACCAGCAAAGTGTATATTAAATTGTTAAAACATCAAATGACTTTATGTGGAACTCAGCAGGAACGACTGCAGGAGTTTAATGTTCTTATAAACCGTATGGCTCTGCACAACAGTCTCAGAAAGCTACTTCACTGACTTAAAAAAAAAAAAAAAAAAATCACTGTTGCCTTTACAGTGAACTTGCACAACTTAAGTACAAAAATGTTACAATTATGATTACAATCAAAAATGCCTTACGGGTTGGACAAAGCTTGTTGAAAATAATTCATTTACAGAAAAAAACAATCCATTGAAGTGTATTAGTTTCTGCTGACAAAAAAAAAACCCCTCAAACATTCCATTAAGTTTTTAAAAAGTATATAAAGTTTCCAGTGCATAATTAAGCTTTTTTCCTCAAACCTAAGTAGAATGTACAATCAGATATTGTGGAGACTGGACTATATTCATTACTTGGACAAAAAAAAAAAAAGGTGCAGACTAAAATTTTGTTGGAACAACTTTAGCTGTGACTGCTGCAAACACTCAGCATGGGATAATTTTAATAAGTTTATGCAACATATGCTTAAGCACCATTTATTTCTGCCTTGTTCTGCCTCCACCTAGATCTGACCAACTGAAGCAACCCTAGATCATGATACTGCCCCACAGACCTGAAGAGTAAGCAGCAGGAATGTTGGGTGCGTCCTTTCATCTAGATGCGCCCATCACTCTGGGAAATTCTGTATTCATTAGACCATGTTTTTTTTTGTTTTTTTTTTTTAGTCTAATCCTTGTTCTCCAAAGGAAATTGAGGCCTTTTTTTTCTGATGAGCCGCACTGATAACTGGTTTTCTTAAAACCTGCACAGTCGCTTCTTCCCCCAAAAAAGAAGGTAATGACCATTTGATTTGTTAAATCCAGGTGATGACCTTTGTTGGCCAGACTTGGTGCCTGATGTGTGTTAAAGAAAATCTTATTTCATATGAGACTCTCTAGCTTTTGAACGTGAACTTCCACAGAGTGTCAAATATAAACAAAGCATTGGAAAAAATGTACAAAGAGAGAGAGAAAAAAAACAAGCTAGCTTACAAAAGTTTAAGAGAGAAATCTATGTTGTGCAAGCTCTCTGTTCTGCTGTGCACTGGAGCCCTTGGCTGGAGACCTTCAGTGCCAGTGACTGTACAGCGGTGTTTGTTACCCTAGAGCAATCAACAGTATGCAGGGGAATCCATTAACCCATCCATCAAATATTACACAGCAATTATGACTGCCCGTCTCTCCCAGCCTTCCCACTCTTCTTCCTCAGTGAACTGCACATAGAAAGGCTCATGTTAATCAGTCACTCATTAATCTAAATGGAGTTAATGAGTGCCAGTCAGAATGTGAGTGGGTTTCTTCAGCATTAATAGGCATGGCTTCCCACATTTACACAGCTAATCATTTACTCAGTGACTGAGAAACGGACACACACAGTCTAGGCCTCATTGTTGACTTCAGTGTTAAAAGTTACGACACTTGATGGCTAACTAAATGACCACAATATTATCTGTCACGCAGGGCATTACACTAAGTTGTTTCTTAAACCTCAATAGAAAATGTGACGAGGTCAAGGTCAAGACGGTACGGACAATTCTAAAGGTCTTTGGGAAAAAACAAACATGCTGCAACAGGAATCTGACCTCTAACACACGGCTGTGATGTGGATTTACTGTTCCAAAGATAAAGCACATTAAATAATTTATCCTGTGCACTCATCTGGTGTAGCTTCATAAACTGAGCCCAGTTAAGCTTTAAAACATTTTTTTAAAGGGTGAAGAAATCCTAATAGGTTCAATATAAAAGGAAAAGGAACCTTCCTTAGCAAAAGAAGATTTCACTCAAATAATTTTCACAACCGATGATAACAGATTTTCTTTCTTTTTTTTTTTTTTAAAACTGTCTCCACTTCCTCATCTTCCAATATGATCCCAAATGAGTATGTAGCTTCAACCCTTCAGTATGACTCGAGTATGTCGTCCTCAAGAAGCTTTAATTTTAAAAACAAAATACTTTTAAAGCAGCTCAGTAGGAAACAATGAGCTTCAATGTATAAATGATAACATGAAGCCATTGTAAGCTTCATTAAAGTAGCAAAGATTTGGCTGTGTGGTAAACTAAAGTTTCAGTTAGAAAACAACCAAAACAGAAGTAATGACTGCAGGCTGGGGGTGTGACGCTTCTGTTGTTCATGTCTAAAATCAACGATGCTTTCAAATTAGTCAATCATTTACATAAGAGGAAGGATTCAACTGTCTCTGTGAGGTCCTGTGATGGACGGGGTGTATTCCACGTCTCTCCCGATGACAGCTGGAACAGGCTCCAACTCCCCATAATCCTGAAAGCAGGTATGGAAAATTGATGTATAATTGACTTTTATAGGGAGAGAATGAAACCACGATTGCAGTTTAAAGCATCAACGTGCGTTTTCTTTTCCTCCATTTCATGAGCCAAAGAGCACCCCCTCTGCTCCGGAGCAAAGACATGACTCAGTGGTGTTTAATTCTCTTCCCATCATTTATTCCTTCAGGTTTCATTCTGCTTTTCTCTTTTCATTTCTCTCTCCAACAGCCACATTTGTTCTCATACTCATTTTTCAGTTTCCTCCAGTTTCTGTCTGCTCGATTCTTTGCCTCATTCATTCTTCTCACCATCAATCTCCATCTTTGTCTCTGTGTTTGGAATTCATCTTGCAAGTCTTTCCTGATCACCGAACTACATCTTTCACTTCATTTCCCTCCCATCTTATGTTATTTCTCTCTAGGAAAGATTAAACTCCCACATGCACGGCCAGGAAAGGATTGTGGAGGTGAATCTGATATGGAAAAAGGAAAAAAAAAAAAAGAAAAGAGGAGTAGGGGTTGTAGCATAAAACAGCAGAGCCCTGAAAGAGGACATGTTCACTAGAAACTGTTTGCACCATAGTGCATTATCCAGTTTTCTATGATCCATCACCATTTTTTTTTCTCATTATGATTTTCAAACTGCCTGTTTGCTTTTAACCTTGTTCCCCTTTTTCTGCTCCCTTGTTCTTATTTATCCAAATTCTTTGCCATTTTTCCCCCCTTTTTCTTAATTCTTCCTCTTTTTGCCCTCTGAAACTATGCCGTCCAACCCTTTAATGGGGTGCAGGAGAGTACGCTGGGAGCTTCTCCTGAGCGAGAACCCTGCTGAGAATCACTGCACTCTGTCAAGCTCTCTCATTAAGAGAGCGCAGTGCTAAAAACTGCCTGCCCTTCTGCACAGCTGCGTTATTGAGCTGGGTCTTGGCGGCTGCAACGTTCATCTCCATTCAGCTGAACCTGGGGAGGCTAAACTAGGAAGAAGAATGTATCAGGTAGAGGGCTGGGAGAAACGGTTTATGTCTCACTGGGCTGAATATGATTTTATAGAGTTCAGCCAAAGACGGCCTCACAATGCTGTGTGACATTTATTCCTTAAACTAGAATTTATAGCAAAGCAACAGAGATGGGAGGAAAAAAAAAAAAAATCTTGGATGCTAATCCACCTTTTAAAAGACATCAGTTTACACTTCCAATGTTTATTTATGTAAGTCCAGATGGCGGTTAAAGAACAAGCCCCAGATCCAGAGAAGTACAGACACAGACTTTTGAATGGCCAAATCCTCTCTTGCCTTTATCAGTGCTGCCAGCATGCTTGTGAGTAGCGAGTATACTGGCAGATCATCACAGCTAATGCGCTCAGCTCCCTCGAGGAGAGCACTGCGTCTTTAAACAGAGCAGTGAGTATGATATGGACTATAGGGGGACCGAGATTTCTCCTATTATGAGCTTTCCACAACAACTACTGGATCAGTCAAGTGAGAAAGATTTATACCAAGGCCTGATGGGAAGGAAGGTCATCATGTTGCACGTGCAACTGGATGGAAAGAAAAGAAAACTATGAAAGAGATACAAATGCACACACAGCCGATGTTCACGTTGACGTACGTGCATCCCTGCTCCTCATAAAGGCTGTGTATTTGCTGGTTTTAGGCTTTGCTAGGTTCAATGTGGAAGATGCTTGAAAATGGGCTGTTAATGCATTTATATTTACAGTGATAAATTAAACTCACTGTTCAATTTTAATGTGATTAATAGGAGATATGCCTCACATATTCAAATCCCTTTCTCAAAGATTCAAACAGACTAGTATTTCAATTAATTGTAACAGTTGACAAATGGAAAAAAACTGACAGTGGATAACCCCATCAGGTTAAAGTCATCCAGGAAAATGTCCCATGTAAGGTTACGACAATAGCTTCAAGAATTTCCTGTGCAGAATATTCAGCAAAGTTCCCACTCATTTTGCTGATCTCAAATAAAAACAACAAAAAAACAGCATGGTTGATAAAGGAGAGCACAAGGATAAACATGAGGCTTAAGGCTATTTAAGGTTCAGTTGAGGCCTGCAATCTGTCTTGTTCTTCTAAATCAACGGCGCTTAGGCGTTGGGATTTTTTTTTTTTTTAAACTCCATGTTCGCTTGGGGAAAAAGGTTCATCCAGTTCCAAAATGTAGTAGGAAAATTTGACTCACATGTCTTCAGGTGTCCAGTGTAGAAGTACTTTCACCTTTCCAGATCCCTCTTTCCTTCTGGCTAGCACCTGCGTAGACAGTCAATCGAAAATGCAGACTGGGTGAATAACGAACATTGTTCGGCAAAGTTAACACTTTTTAACAGGAGCAACACTGCAGACTCAATTTCAACATGAAAATCTAATTTTAATAAATGTTAAGAGGATCTGGACTTGATATTCTTGAGAGAGCCAGGGAGACAGACACGAGGTACACCGTGAGCCGTTATCATCATAAACATGTCAGCACCAAATACTTCGGTGCTTTAGAGGAGACCGGTGCCTACTTTATATTTCTTGCTGTAAACTGCCACGTTGTGTTTTTTTTTTTTTCGATGGAACTCTTGGTTTGAACTCCTGAACTCCCAACACAATCAGAAAAACTTGAAGGCTTCTCTACTTATGAAAATACAGTTGAAACAATACCAGATTTCCTGAATGGTTGGCCCTTTATAAGTATAACATTTCATCTATCATGCTGTGTTGGTTTATAGTAAAAGTGGTCTGGAATTCACAAATATTGTCAGAGGGTGACAGAAAGGCTAGAAAAATAACCAGGAGTGTCAAAAATAGCCACAGATATAACCTCTTGCGTCAATGACTTTTTTTTTCCCCTCTCTCCTCTTTTGAGCGTGCCTGTTTTTAGGGTAGTCAATGAGCTCACATGTGAAGAACTTAAATATCTTTAAATATTTTTGTGACCCTGGGGACTGGCTGGAGCATTAAAGGAAAATGGCTGAAGGACAGGAGATGAGGTTTCCCTCACACAAATGACAAAGACTTGGATTAATCATTCTATTAAAAACCTTTACTTTTTCATTTCTTCTTGATAAAACGTTTTAATATCCCTGTTTTCAGGGGCCTCAAACTATTTTTTTCCCCCTGTAAAATATTTGTATCCAATAACCTGAAATGAGAAGAGTCTACTGTGCTTACTAGCATATCAGTTTTACTACAGCAGGACTGGTGCCTCCAGATTTCGGTGCTTGAAGTTTTGCAAATAGCAGCTAACTTGGAACAGCAACACTGTTGCACCTTGTCTGCAATAAAGTGTGTGCAAATTAAACTCCTTTAGTTGGAGAGGAGAACAAACAGGGAGTGAGAAATGGCTATAAAAGCATGAGTGATGAAAAGAGAAAAAAAATGTTTGCACATCTCCCACATTTCAGAAGTCCTACTGATGTAAAATCCCCCTGGTCTATGAGAGATTTTGCTGCTCAGTCCTCCTGATAAACCTGTGACATTTGCACATGAATGGACATATGATGTCTGGTTAGACTGAATGTCAAGGCTCTTCTCATCCCTTTTAACTTCACTGACGTGGAACAGCCTTCTTGGCTCTCCGTTTATGTATTTTAATAAGCGTGTTTATTTTCAATTTAATGCTCCTTTGGCTTTGAGGAATACTATGCTTTTGTAGTCTTTCAAACAATTTACTACATGTTTGTTTTAAAAAACAGAACAAAAAAAAGTGTCTTTCTACTATAAAATTAAAGTGAAAATGTTAATCTTTATATGAAGTCCACTTTCTGGATTTATTTATTGACAAAAAAGAAAGTACAATTGTTAAGAGGCAATAACAAAGCTTGGCTCAAAAAAAAGGAAAAAAAAACAAACTTGCAGTGTTTCCTCTACAAAACGTGTTAAAACTAAATACACCAACTAGGTGCTTTACTGGACTTCCAATTAAAAATACATAGTTGTTATCCTGTGTCCTAAGGCTCCTCTAGGATGAGGTTTAAAAAAAAAATAAAATACAAATAAAAACTATGTTTGTCTGTAACGGCTGAAGAAAAAAAGACATGGACTTGTGATTAAGCGGCATGAAATGATTTGTGAGCTGAGTGGGTTTGATGATGGCAGTTTGTGCATTAAGGCACAGACCCTAATCCTCTATAAACCCAAGAGAGGAAAATAAAATAAAAGGAGTGGGAGCAGGAGTGCAAAGGGAGTGAACGGCGCATATTAGTGTGGCTCCAAAACAAGGCAGTGAAAAATGCAGAACTAAAGCCAGGGGAGGGGAGGACTGCTAAAACTGGGTGCCTGTCTCAAGTCAGGGGGTCAAGCTGTGGATGACGCACATTAGTGAAATAACAAAAATATCCCATCATAAACATGACTGAGTTGCTGTTGAGGGTCAGCAGGCCCACTGGCCAAACTTTACAGAACCCCCACAGCTCTGCTCATTCTCCTCAGGCCTGGGAAGGTCCACTGGGGCCTGGGGTCCAGCGCAGCACTGCAGTCCTTCACCACAATCCTCAAGAGGTTAAAGAGAAACTAACTGTATGCCCAACTGGTCAGATCTCTTTCCGATTCCATGATTCTGACCCTAACTTAACCCGCTCCATTTCTCTTTATTCGTTACTCTCCGCCCCCTGACTGGCTCTTCCTTCACAGACTCGGTCCAAATACACAATTACCTCTCCTAACCTCTTCTCAGGTTTTATCTTTATGATTTTTTTTTTCCTTCCTTAAAATTACTAGTCGCTGCTGAGCAGTTGAGGTTTGTAGAGGCAGAGCAGAAATTAGTTGTAGAGTGATACTGCAGCAAATCTAAAGTCGATGTCAACGGCAATTACTCAAACCAGAAGAATAAACAGCATTTGTCTCAACTCAAACTTCATCTTTTCTTAGACAATTAATCTAAATGAATAAAACATGAATGCTGTTGATGGTATATATTCTAAAACTCTCTGGATCTTCTAGATGTTTGCAGCAAGTAAGGAAAATATTAAAGCTTTAACAGGGAGATGAGCATTTATTATATTTAGATGGGTGGTGTATTGTTGTTTCTTCTTCTGTTCTCCATTCCCCTGCAACCGATATTTAACCTTTAAATAGGTTAAGGTTAACCACAGCAAGCTACTTCTTTTGGCTTTTTCCACACAGCCAAATTGGCCGAGGGACCATCTCAGCAGATTCTGAGCTGCAATCAGGTAACTTTTCTTCACGAAACTGTCAGGGGCCTTTACTGACTGAATACTATGCTCTTTTTAGATGTAATTACGTTGACAGATGAATGCAAGTGTTGTGCAGCGTTGCAGCAAAGGGAGATTAGGCAGCCTCCTACACGCCCCTCCCTTCTCTCTCTCTCTCTCTCACACACACACTTTTAGCAACGACTCAATGTTAGGATCAGAGCACTCCCTAGTGGATCTGCAAGTGAACAGCAGATGTCAGTCACTCCAAAAAAAAGGTTATTCACACATTTCTTTCAATACAGAAGTCCTGACCTCGCAGGTAGAAATTAGCAAATAGTGACACACTCAAAAGGCTCTTCTAGTGAACACTTAGACATGTTCCCGATATGAGAGGCAAATGCACTAACTTACAATAATGTTCTGAGATGAAAGGACAGAGCATGTCTCACACACTCACACACTCTCATACATGAAAAACAGCATGGAGCTTTGGGGGTTTTGACAGGTTCAATGCAAGTGCATTGAGAGAAAAAAATGCTGCTTTCAAATAGTCACTCTTTGAATCCTCTGTTGTCTGAGAGGAAAGCAAAAAAAAAGGTAAGATAATGCCAAGGGATGCACAAAGGTGATAATTCTACATTTTATGTAGAGAAATGTTTAACTAAAATCAAGAATCTGTGTTTGAAGATATTAAGGTAAGTAAAAAAACGTACAGACAAGGAGATTAACCAGCATTTTCATTTTTGATCTAATTCACATTACAAACAAAGGGTCATGTTCTCACATTCATCTCGTATTCCATTTCTCATTGCAGGCCGACTTAATGGCAACACTTCTGAGAAGAAAGTCCTTCATTTCTGATTAGTATTCAAACTGAATGATCAGAAAAAAATCAGTTTCAGTAAGCTTGTGTTTTTGTTAGGCCAATATGATTTGGAGATTGTGGGCGACTGGGCAGCTCAGTAGTTTAGGGAGGCAGCCCAATGTACAGAGACTAAAGTCCTCCTCCAAGGTGGTTGCAAGTTTAACTCCTGGTTTGCAACCCTTTGCTGTGTGTTTTCTCTCTGCCCCACTTCCCTGACTCTCATCACTGCAAATAAAGGCCTTACAAAGATGTAAACTAATTTCTCATCCACCTGTTTCAGCAAATGCAGGAGCAGCCTGTGACAGAGCGGTGATTGTGTACAAAACAAATAGGTTAAAATGCCTTCAGTTACTGATGTTCTCCGATTACTTGCTCCCATACTTTCAGCTCATCTCTTCTCTCTGCTACAAAAACTTCAAAAAAGGAAATTCTACACATGTAGAGAAAAAGAATAGATTATGAAGTAAATAATTACAAGCCATTTAAGAAGGGACTGTTTAACTATTAAAGCAATACTTTTTACAAAATAAACCTGATATTTCATTTTCCACTAGCCCTTTTCTGACAAAGTTTGCACCATATCGTTGCTAAGAAGTTGCCGTCTTTGGTAAGCTGCCACAGTTCTCCTTTCCTGATAGCCACAGACTGAACAGAGGCAGCTCAGCGCTGCATCTGTGTTTGATGGTGCACAGCATGATGGCTCTGTGGAGTCATCTGAGTGACAAGAGTGATGTGTTCCAATACACTGCCTCAACTTTGCACACAGAATTGATCTCCCCTCTATTTTGGCTCCGTTACTGCCTCCAAAGGCAGGAGAGCAGTGCGACAAAGAAAAAATCCAGTCATTCCAACCTGCAGTTGTTCATATACAAAATGAGGCACAGACGCACTGCCTTGAAAGTGGTGAGCCCTCCCCACCCACCCACCACCACCATCACCACCACAATCTATTCTATAGCAGTTTTCCCTTCCGACATACAGTTAGGTACCAATTAACGTACAACAAAGAAGGCTGTTTATCTTGCACAAGTCTGACATGAAGCAAAACAATGCCTCTGATCATTTCCATTCCATTTAGAAGAATGTTCTGTGTTTAAACTCATTAGAATGGAAAGTAAAAAAAAAAAAAAATCAGACAAGGGTAAGAAGACAAACACTGGTAGAGCACATACCGTACTGTGAAAGACAACACTGTGGCCATTACCCACACTTCAATGTGGGTGGCGAGGTTGAGGCAGATGGCCCTGTGACGAATAGCATCCATGGTTTGGACATCAAAGAAGTCGTGGGGCCTTGCTGGAGGGGCAGAAGGACAGACTTACATGAACAACAAATAATATCTCTTTGTAAAGAATGTATATGTATCAAGTTAGAAAAAGAAGAGGAAAAGGGAGGAAGAACTCTCCACTGAATCCTGAAATATTTGAGTTACTCTTGTTTCAATTGCTCTGAATAACAGTACCACTGTAAATATTCAATAGAAGGAGAAAATAAATCAAGATGAAAGACAAAAAGTGTAACATTTTTACAAGTTTATGTCATTTGGGCTTAACAACTCAACTAGTAAAACGTAGTATTACGTTCTACTGTTAGATGATCGTTTCACTTTCACACTCTGGTTCTGATGAGCAGGTGAAACAGTCATGAGGCTTCTGAGCAGGATTTAACTTTAGGATTTTTTCTTTAAAACCAACCCATCTAGGATTAGCTCTCTGGCATTTATAAATCTTGTTCATTAGACCTAATGACAGCATATGTTCAATTTTGATTTTCCTTCATTTAATCTGATCACGACTGACTGATTTTTTTTTCTTTTGTATTAACATTTTTTTGACAGTTATCAAAAGTGTTTCATAATACTTGCTAATTAGGTGTCAAGTCCAGACCATAAATAAACATGGATCTGCATAATTATTAAAAAAAAAAAATCAAATTTGAAGGTTATGTAGGCACAATATTTCAGATATAGTCAGAGAAGGATTTTTTTTTTTTAACTTTGAGAAAAAGAGACTACATTTTGATGGAGAACTAATGATTCAAGCATAATCCACAGTACCCACAAATGAGCCCGTTCCTTCATAGCACATAACTCAGTGGATGTTCATGACTGCACCAACAATACCAGCAATGGAGAGAGATGACTGACAATGTTATGGCATTAACAACGATGACTTTTTGATGAGTGCAATTAGATACTTTTATCAATTCAAGCTTATGTTAATTAATGAATTTATGCATTTTAAACGATGTTCTTTAAAAAGAAGATTGGCAATTACCTCAAATATCCATAATTAAAGCTAATTTATAAATGTACAGAAACTCACTGATATAGTTAAATGATTAAATAAGTCAAATCCTAATAATTTGATTAATGGAGCCATCTGTTCTGCAGTAAGCAGTTTAAAATGACATGATCTAATCCATTAGAAAAATGGCAAATTCATAGTTCACACATCCTAGAGCAAAACCTTCTCCTCATACGTCACCCCTTGTTGTGATTTCCAAAAGGTCTACAAACAGCTAAAGGGGATCAGTTTACAATCATGCACTCACAGGTTATCTGAGGCACCGTCACAAAAAAGGAGCCACACATCCATTTCAGTCTAAAAAGATGTACTGACAGGAAGAAACTTATTTAATGGACCAAAAAAAAGAAAAGAAAAAAAAGTTTCCCCTCTGAAATTCAGAACATTACGGGGAGAATTATGTCTAACAGCCTGTGTAGGTGTCTGATCAACTCCGGCTTTACCAGGAGATAAGGGAAGGTGGGAATTAAAAAACGTGCACTTCAGCACAACCAGCGCAGCTCCAGCTCAGAAATGCATTTGCGGTATAATCCGTTTCAACAAAGAAGACAGAGCCTTACCACGAGAAGCATTTAGAAATCAAATTACTTGCTGTGCCTGTCCGATACGTACGTAGGGAGCACCTGCGCTTGTTCTTGAGTTTCTTCCTCTTGTTTATTCCAGCCTTGGAGGGAGACTCCTCTTTGAGTTTGGCCTGGCTGGACATTTTTGAGGAGCTCTGCTGGCTGAAGTGACTGGGGACGTGGCGGGCCAAGCCACCTTGGGAAGCAAAGCTGGCATTGCAGCCGCCAACAACACACTGCAACACATGCGCATAGGAATATGGAGGAAAAAAAAACAACGTAGAATCAGATGAAGACACAAAGTATCAAAATGTTTATTTACACAATGGAACTCTGAATTCAAGTGCAAAGCTCTGCCACTCTTTATTTGAATCCTTGTGCAAAATATAACCTTTTATCAGTAATATAGTCCATGCTGACAACACAGATGCACGTTATAGCAGAGGATGAGAGGAGGGGAGAAAACAAAAACAGAGTAGTAATTCTGTCATGTTTACGTCTCTGGTTTTACCTTGAAGGGTTTATCTCCACTGTGGGTCAGCATGTGTCTCTGCAACCAGCTCTGACTGGTAGATGGTGTGTTATACACTTTACAGCCCTTCCACAGACATACAAACACCTGGGGAACAGAGAAAGACCGGCACAAAAACTATTTAAACTAGCAGTCACTCCAGACAAATAATATTTGTGAACCTTTTTGAAACTGAAGCAGGTTTCAGGTGGTGACCGGATAGCTTTAGTATTTGTAGAGACAAAATCTGGATGCATGACCACTGAAGTTAACCTTTGTAAATCTCTAACTTGAGCATTCTGTGACAGCAGTAAAAAGTGCTTGATCAACAGAATAAGACTGAGTTTGTTTAGTATTAGAATTCAACATTTTGTGACATCTAGCCATGCCAGAGATCCTTATTATTTTCTTCTTTGATACAAATAATTAATCTGATGGATGGATAACCACTCAGAGAAACGAAGCACGTAACGTAGGCAGAGCAACAACAAGGCTAGTAAGATAAACAATAAGATATCAAAAGATGTCCAAAACAGCATAAAATAAGATTTTATTAATCCCAAAGGAAATTCTGGTGCCAGAGAATGCAGGGAAACAGAATTACAATACCAAAAAGTATGTGTACCCATATGAATTTAAAATGAAAATATCCTAAATAAAAGTGGAACATAAAGAAATGAGCAGGATACAGATTAAAGAAATAAAAATATACATGGCAATTTCAATGCGAGTAATAAATAAAATTGTGTCAACAATAGTGGAGACATGTGTTCTGAGTACTAAAAAAAATAGCTCACCTTATGCAGAATATGTGAGGAACGAAACTGAGGAATGCAGGAGGAACGTTAGTGAATGACTGTTGTTAGTTTTGTAGTAAACACTCATTAAATTCAAATACTCCCATACAACGTAAGCCTGCCTTTCTCTGAAGATTACAATTAAATATTATACTTCACCTACATTCAAGTATCCAGAGGTGGCCCATTTTTGATTGGCTGGTGTGACTAGTAGACGACCCCTGCCCTTTTTTCAAGACGCATTGTTTGGTGAAAAAAAAAAAAAAAATACAAATCTTGTTTTCTTAAAGTAGACTTTCTTGATCCAAAAATGAGTATGTTCACATAAATGAATGACAGAGATGAAAAGACAGCAGCTGCTATCCAAAGTCTGAGGGCAAGTACTGGGTGAGAAAGTTTCTGTGTCTATTACAAAGTATTTTGTCTATGCACATTAAAAAAAAGGGGATCATGAGCAAGGATGCTGAACAAATACTAGGCCCCTCTGTGAAAAATGCAGTCCGTTGATGACTCCTGACATGGAAAGCTCCTAGATCCACCAGTGGTGAGTCTTGTCCTGCAGCGCTGGGAGAGGCTGGCTTTAAACTTGGTGATGGGTGTGATCAACTCTTTGCTGAATTCAAAGGCTTTCGCTCAAGTAATATGCAGTACTTAATTTTTTTTTTTCAGTCACACACACTGTCGCACCTTCTACTCAGCTGATTCGTTCAAAACCTCACCGTCTTCCTGCATCTCTAAAGCCCCCACAGAACCATTATGACATTATGCTTAAATCTCCAGTTGTAACGGGCACATTCGGGTTTGTGGCACTGCTCCGCCAGCAGTTGTACACATGACAATCTAGACCGTAACTGTAGGACCACCCAACTTTCACCAGACACTTTTAAAAGAAGAAGAAGAAGAAGAAAAAAAAAAACAGGTGTACTTACCCCTCCTCTCTGGCCATCCACATGAATCCCCCTTATATGCTCAGCCAGATCAGGACTGGAGTTGAAGCATTGTGGACAGAGGTCCCAGCAGCAGGGGTAAGCCATCGTCTTGGTCCCAGAAGGTCTCGCACTACCCAGTCCGTTCATCATGGCAGGGGGTGGACCGCCCGCTGGACACCACGCTCTCCATCTCCATCAGGGTACTGCTGATACTGAAAGGAAGGTTAGAGAGAGAGACACACATGAGGAATGTAGTTTCCCAGTTGCACAACAAGGATAGATGAGGCTTTAGGAAGCTCTGATGAACAGGTGCAGATGTTACTTGCCCTGCTGCAGAGTCACTAAGCATGAAATCCGGCCTGCAACCGATTTTCTATGCATGCCGACTTCACTCACGCTATATACACTGGACTCTGTCATTTCTATTACAATACCCCAGCTTTCAGAAATGTAAAGTCGTTTGTCCCCCTCACTTTTAAAGCCCCGTTTTACAAGACTTTCAGTCACGGTCACGCAAGCATGGTGTTACGCTACAAGTTTGTTTTAGAGTGAAATGCATGATAAAAAAAAAATGGTGTCTCTGCTGGCCAGAGGGAAATTTATTATCTGCAAATGGCATTAGGAAAGGCATAAGATACCTGATTATTAGAGTATTGTGCACTGTGTTAAAATGTGTCTGAAATTAAATGAGTTAAGTACAAGGCTCACATTCTTTTTACAGCTTAACCTATCGAAAATAAAAATAAATAACTAAATAATGATCGTACTCTCCTTCAAAGACCGGAAAGGAGGGTTACTGCCCACCCATCACAGTACAACCTGTTTGCGGACCAACCTGTCTTCCGAGTCCATACGACTCAACGGTTCGCCGTCCGAGGATGAGATCTCCACGCTGGGTCGCCTCTTGTCCCCCAGCTCCCCGCCTCCGCTGCTGGGCTTCTCACCATCTTCACAGACGGCGGTGCTCTTCTCGCACTCCAAACCCGAACACCGGCTGTCGTCTTCTGGTTCCTCTTTAGCACCTTTAATGATGTTGTCACTGGAACTGTCGTTGTTGCCCTCTTCCTGGCCCGCTTGTGACTCCGGGCTTTGCTGTGGTTCTTCGTGAGCGGCCGTTACCTCCGGGGCGGCCGGTGGAGCAACACTGTCTGCTAACGCTTCCCCCGCGGCCTTGTTTGCCGCTATAGCGGGCTTCTCTTGGCCGGCCTCTGCGTCCACCTCTTCCATTTTCGGCTCTACGCTGCTGTCTGGTTGTTCGGTTTCCGGCTCAGCAGGGCCCTTTTCTTTCTTCTCATCTTTGCCGTCTCCGGACGGTACATCGCTCCCAGAAGTCTGCGAGAGCGTCTCCCCGGCAGTCACAGCGGCCATTTCCACAGTAAATGCAGTGGAAGACACTTTTGGTATTAAAATTTCACACTATGGTCAAACGCCTCGCTGCGAGAGGAGGGCGGGGCTTAATTCACAATAGCTGCTCTCTGATTGGCCAGAGGCGGCACGAGGAGAAGAAACGCTGACGTTGGTCTTTAAACTTTCTGCTTCCGAAATCAGGATTTCTTAAAAAAAGAAAAAAACTGAAACAAGAACTTGCAAATTAGAGCCAATTATCTCGTTTCAGAAGCAACGTGTAATCTACTTTTTTAGACTAGATTTCTCATAAAGCCAATATTTTATGCATAATAAAGCATAAAAACGTATATATATATATATATATATATATATATATATATATATATATATATATATATATATATACATATATATATATATACAGTCAGGGGCGCTGCTAGGGATTTTGGGCCCCATGAAAAGAATCTTTACCGGCCCCCCAACACAACGGCAAAATTTGTTGATGCTGTTTTTTGATCATCATTAGGGGCCTCTCTGGGGGGCCCCCTCAATCATGGGCCCCTATAATCCGTATCCTTTACCCCCCCTTTTCGGCGCCCCAGTATACAGTCATGGAAAAAATTATTAGACCACCCTTGTTTTCTTTTAGTTTCTTGTTCATTTTAATGCCTGGTACAACTAAAGATACATTTGTTTGGACAAACATAACGATAACCACAAAGATTGTTCATAAGAGTTTTATTTAAGAGCTGATATCTTACCATTTTCCATGGTTTTCTTGATTATAACCTAAATCACTTAAGTTTTTACATCAATAGCTATGGCGTTGTACTGCCAAAAACACTGCTTTTATGCATTCAGTGTTTTCTTTTCTGTCTGTTTTAGTCACATGATGACGTTTTAGTGGTACCAGGTATTAAAATGAACAAGAAAGTGAAGAAAAAATGGTGATCTAATAATTTTTTCCATGACTGTATATATATATATATATATATATATATATATATATATATATATATATATATATATATATATATATATATATATATATATATGTATATATATATATGTATATATAATTCTATTCTAAAAACTAAGCACAAAAAGTAAGGAAATATGTGTTTGATAGAATAATTTTTAGTTCTAACAATGCTTTTTGGAAAAAAAAAATCTTATACCATTGGAAAGCCTGTTAATTTCCATTTTTAAATAGTGCCATCTTTGCAAGAAACATCCATTTGTGGGAAGAATAGCAGAGCTGAGTATGTGGGTTCGCCCATGAGAAAAGTTCTCCACATCTCTGCCAGTGCTAAACGGCTGCAGTGATAGAGTAATATCTTTCTGTGGAGGCAGTGTGATGGTCTGGGGCCTCATCTACCTCACTGGAAAAACGCACTTCTCATCACTGGAAGCAATTTCAATGCAGAGAGGTATCAAGGTAAAATTCTGCAGCCAGTGGCAATCCCGTATCTCTACAGTCTGGGACCAAACTCCAAACTCCTCCAAGAGAACAACTCTCACCTCCACAGAGCAGGTTTATCACAGACCATACCTGCAGAATTTTGGAGTGGAGAGGATTTAATGGACTGCCAGCAATCCTGACCTCAACCCCACTGAACACTTATGGCATCAACTTGGGCAAACTGTTCGTGCCTGGGTGACTAACAAGAAAACAAACAAAACAAAACAAAACAAAATCCAACAACCCTGTTTGGCACTGGCAAAGAAGGATCAAAATCCAGTGATATTTTATTCATGCCTGTTACCTCTTCAACAATTTTATTTGTAGATGCTTTTTACAGGCCCTTAAAAATTATTATTGACATTAAATAGTCATGTGGGGTGGTTTCTAATCAGTTCTATCAGTGAATTGTTTTACTTTTTCATAAACTTATCATTTATAGATGATAAATAGGAGCTTCTCAGTCATGTTACTTAATTTAAGTTAAAATGTTTGAAAATGTGCTAAACATTAGGCCCATCAATAGCTCTTATCTTACATTTGACGCCTTAAATATCTTAATATTCATTGACCGACTAATTTAAAGTCAATGAAAATAAATATCACCAACAATGCAGCAGCACACCGACCAGCAGAGGGCGCCAAACTCCTTTATTATAACTGGCCCCTCATTGCAACTGCAAGAGTCAAAGAAAGTTCAACCAAACTGAGAAAACAGCTAATGCTTGTTTCTAACACCCCTGTGATGGAAAAGCAAACTGCCCAGGCTGTATTCCACCTCTCCTGACAGCAGGGATAGGCTACTGCCTCCAAATCCTCAACAACATAAAGTGAACAGACAATGGAACTTTAATCTCTGATTAAAAAAAAAAAAAAAAGTATGTCACAATTAGACTGCTTCTTTAGAAAAAATGTTCATGAGACATGTAATGGCATTAGTTATAAAGAGCAGGTTTAAAAGTGTTCTCATTTTTTTTTTTTTGCGGTGCGAGTTTGTGCAACAGCTCATGTCAGCATGTAATCTTTGACTAAACACAAGTTGTCATTTAGTCCACTAAGAGAAAATGGCATTAAGTTCATATAGCTTTACCATCAGCCTTTCAGCAGCCATGAGACTCAAGGGTGAAGAAGGACACAACACAAACGGTGATTAAGAACAGCAACATTTATTTAATATGATATAAAACAGATGGGATATGAACATTTGCAAATTAAATCTGGTATGTAACCATGTGCTGGACATATCCTCCCATCCAGATGTACCATGTACATTATATACACAGTAAACCTCTGATAATTACACTTTGTACACACAAAAAAATATCTTGAATTCACAAAGGCTTCATTTTTATTGCTTTTTGCACATGCTAATCCTTTTTTTTTTTAAATCCAGGCTTAAAACCAACAAGTCACAAAATAGATTCAAGCTCTGACTTTGTTTCCTTTTCGTAATTTAAATACATCTCTGCCATAAAAAAAGGACAGTTAAGTGTGACTCTAGTCAGAACATTCACATCTGTAATGGCAACAATATGCCAAGGACCTCATATCCCATCTTTAAATAATTAAAATCCAGAAACATTAGAAATTACAAGAAATGTTCATCTGCAGCAGTAAAGTGGGTCCTCCTTTAATTATAATCGAGGAATCTATATTTACTATTAACTCTTTCGCATAGACAAAAGTTCTTTACAATAAATGAATAAATATGACTGGTTAGCTAATAGTCAGTATCTGAAAAAAAAAAAACAAAAAAAAAACAAAACAAGTTAATTATTAGACTGAACAGAAGAATGCAGAAACATCTTGAAACGTTTTTGAACAGGTGGTGAAACATGAGTGGAAAACGTGGTCTAAAATATTCTGTCACAGGCCATCAGACTCACAACAGAGCTCAGTCTGTTAGCCTCCCATATATACAGATATACACTGACCCACATTCCAACAAGAACCCAATAAAACCATGTCAATAAAAACAAACTTAAAAGGCTTGTTGAAGGTGAAAATGAAACTGCGCCACTAACAACAGGAAAGCAGGTCGGAGAAAGTGATGCATCCAGAAGGGTGCACTAAAGAAGAAATGTCTAAAAAAAAAAATAAGAGTTGTTAGTGGCATATAGGCTTCAGAGATCACAGTGTGCATAAATAAGTCAGAGGTTATGCCCTGTGAAGATCAAATAGGCAGTTTCAGTCTCTATAGGACAAGACCTTGTGCTGATCTCTTGGAAGGTGGTTTTCAGAAGCTCTTATGCCTCCGTTATGCCTCCCTGCTGTTTCCTTCATGTGTAGGTCTTCACTGAGGCCAGAGCCTGTGCTGGAGGACAGGAAGGTCCGTTACAAATGATATACAAGACTCATAGTTATCAGTATTACACCCGTTGTTTGACTGAAACACAAATATTATAAGTATATGTAGTCATTATGATTGTACTGGCCAACATAAACACTACGTTCAGTCTTGCAATATGCAAAATACCACATGGAAAAACAAAAAAAAAAAACAACAATAATGGATAAAACAGGATGATGAAGGCCCTTACTAGTGCTACTACACACACATGAAGTGAGAGCCATCAGTGAGCTGAGGGGGCGAGTTGGGAGACTGTGGAAGGGGTGGGGAAGAAGATGACAGGCTTCTCACTGCAACAAAATAAAAGCATGTTGAACGAACAGAAACAGACAAATGACAAGAGAAAAAAGGCAAATTAGATCTGTTACTAACGACTAAGTGGGCAAACAACAAAGAAATACACTGAAATCATTGAAGAATGAACTAAAAGTAAGGTGACAAGGTAATTACTGAGCACATTCACAACAGAAGCAGCTAGAGTTTGTCTCCAAGAGCAGGTTCCCACCAGCTTTTGTGTTAGCACAAGTAATTCTTTAATCTAACTCTCCACCTCCACCTCCGTCTGCTCTCTCTGGAGATATACCTGCTACCAGCTTGCTGCGTTTGGAGGCCTCTGCTGCCAGCTCGTAGGAAATATTAATCATCTTCTCCTTTTCCTGTATAGTAACCTCCTCTTCGTTCTCCTCCTCTGGGCTTAGAGCCAAACTAGGTAGAACATTCTGCATGCTAGGAGGAAACATGAAAACAAATGGTTTCTGTACCATATATATCGATATATACTTTAGAAGTACATACAATTACAACTAATCTATGTGGTTTAATTGAACTTGAGGGGACACCACTTAGAATACAGTGTCACTGTATTCCTGCCAACATGACCTCATAACAGAACGCAAAGGTGCTATTAAGGTTCAAAAATTGTACAGCAAGTTTTCCTGATTCTTTTCCCTTTGTTCATACCAACATACAGCTTAAGAGTTGCTGCGTCACAATTACATGTGTTGCTCTTTGATTAGACTCATGTTCTTGGGATATTTTTGCTACGTGATGATGTCACTGTGCCACATCTCACCACATGCCTGATTGCATTCTTATTGCATGACATTCATTCATTCTTTTTGAAACTGTTGAATCAAATGCTAAGAATAGAGAGGAGGGTTGGTGTCTGAAGTTACCGTTCTGATTTATATCTTTAGTCGAGTGCTTACGTGTAATGATAACAGCAGACATATTCAGACATGAAAGTTCATCTACATGAACCAACAGCCAACAGAATCTCATGATTTCTTCTTGACCAACGAACCTATTACATGTTTTCTTGCGAGCCGGGGTTGTTTCTGCAGATCAGGTGCACTGATCTGTATGAGCAGAGTGGGCATGCTGTGTTTTGGCCATCAATGCTAACATCCTGCTGTGACCTCAAACTTACCCCTGACATCTAAAATAAACCTAACGCATGACATTTTCTGGGAAAGATCACTGTTCACTTGCAAAGATAGCTCTTTCACTTAATGATCCTGGCCAGACCTGTCAACGCTAATAAACTGTTACAGACAGAACAGATCCTGATAGCATATTTACCTGTTTTTGGCTATAAGGGCTTTGATGCGGTCAACCTTTCTCTGCTTATCAGCCTCCTGCTCCGGACTCAGAGCTTCCTCAGGGTCTGACTCAATGTAACGTTCAGGGATCAGCACCTTATCAGGCACAGAAAGCTGTAGAAACATGACCAAGCAAAAAAAAAAGACAAAAAAACAAAAAACAAAAAAACACCTATTTAGCACATTATTAACTAAAGAATTATTATGCAATTTACAAATAAATAAATAACTGACTGTAATTACACCACGATGTCTAAAGAGGACAACTTATCTGAAAATCTAAGTTACAGGCAACATAATAATGTCATAAAGGGAACAAGGTCAAATTACAGAAATCAAAACAAATATTCTGATCATGGCTAGTATCAGCACTTGTACATTTATCGTCATTTATATGAGTTGCTGAAATAACTGATGGTGGTTTTAATATGATACAACTTTGTTGTCTAATGTTACGACATCAGATCTCTCAGTAATGATGGATGAGCCAACAGGCTGGTGAGAACAACAGTTGCTGCTGTGCCGTACCTCTCGGTCCACATTGAAATGTTCAGCCTGCAAGGATTCTTTGAGGCGAGCTATCTCCTCTGCAGGAGTCTCCTGCTCCCTCACCACCTCCTGCTGCCTGAGAGAGGCCTCCAGCTCCTGAATGTCACTGCTCATCACCTCATCTCTGCGCCTCATTTGGGACTAAAACAAAACAACAACACAATAAACAAAGGAATTAAAGATAAAATTCAACTAACATTAGTTCTCCTCCTCTGTGCATCATTTGGGGGGAAAAAAAAGAGAGAAAAATTCAACACCAGGAATTGATTTCAGCATATTCTGACAGAAATGCTACTTAACAGTGTCAGTTATGAAATACCTGCATGCTGCGATAATGATTTTCTTTATTAAATGAGTGACTGCGAGAAGGTGTGTTCTCCTGGCTGCTGCTGCGGAAGCTGAGTCCTTTCTTCTTCTCCCTGAGGGCGCCTTGCTGGTGGCGACGGATCCTCTCGAGCTGTTCCTCCACGCTCATCCTGGGCCGGCTGCCCTCCACGGCACACAGCTGCTGCTCCACTGCGCTGCGTGGACGCTCCTAGCCAAAGAGGGATAGAGGGGCATCTTTATTTATATTGCAATTTTTCAAAACCTATCAGCAAAAATATTTCAAGGAGACATATTAAAAAAAAAAACCTAAAATAAAACATACCATTCAGAACAATATATCAGGCGAGTCAAGTTCAAAAACACATTAAAATGAGAAAGATCTGTGACTTAACACGCCCAAAAGAGAGAATCACAGATATGCACAATGAAAATAAGATAATAATATCAAATTGTTGAGATGCCACATGGTGATTTTTTTTTACTTCACAGGGCTCCAGCTGTTATTCTGGGTGGGGATGTGTGAAGCAGTCCAGTTGGGCCGATCTCATGATGCAACTCAGTATTGTTGAACATAGAAGAAACTCGACTAAACAGAATGATCTTTGCCAAAAGTGCTCATGGTGACAAAAAAAAAAAAAAAAACCCAAAAAACAAAACACATCTCCTCTATAGTTAAATGACTCAATTAATGTTCTCTCTGTTTGAATCAAAAGTCCAAACACACTTCTGCTGGCCACACATGGGTGCACGTCAGAGGGGCTAGGGGCTTGTTAATGCCTGAATAAGAGGCTGATGATGTGAAGTCACTAATTTTCAAGTGACATGCAGGGGGACTGACAGATGCAGACTAAGTACAGAGCTCAAGGAAGAGGCCTCAGCTGTTCTTTACTGTTCAAGATTCCAAGCATCCAAACACTTAACCTGTACTCTATAGGTCTGTTGAGACACACTCAGATTTATGTGGTCTACGAGGAGTACCACGCATGTGCCTGAGTTCATTTATATCGTCATCTTTTATCCAAATAGAAACTCTTGTAGACACACTAAAAGCAGGACACGCCTTGCTGTGTGGTGCACTAATGACATGGTTAGTAGATGTAAGATGATAGTGTTTGAGGTTGGAAACTACACAAGCCAAGTCTGGCAACTGTTTTATAAGATCTTGGTTTCAGATCATGAGTCATGTGATGGCCGGCCTCTTCTGTGCATATTACAACAATTAAGAGGGGAGTAAAAGCAATTGATAAAATTAGACGGAGGCCAGTTTACAGTCGCCCACAGGAGGCTCGAAGGAGCCCCCATTTTTACTTTTTGCTCTCCATTTCTTGTTAAAAAAGAAGGAGAAAAGAATATTTCTTAATCATTATTTCTCATTTTCCATTGGTTAGCAGGTCTATAAATACAACAATAAGAACAATTCACAGTTACTATTGCAGGTAGTGATCGACTCACTGTGCTGGGGTCAGGCTTCCTGCTCTTCCTTAATGTGACGTAAGATGCTATGGATGAAGATTCAGGCACTGGAGATTTGGTTCTGGGTGGGACGATGCCGACTGGATAGGAAATCCCTGAGCAGAAAACACAAGACATAAGGTTATTAGGAGGTTTGCTTTGTGCAGTATTACAATACAAAGGCCCCAATCTTACACTCCCTGCCAGCCGCTACCCACTAGTTGCTACCCGCAAATTGCGGGATTAGGAACCTCCGCTAACCGCAAATGCAAACTTCCGCTCCCTAAAGCCGCTACCCATTATGTCAACTCTCTTACTCACTTTGTAGGGGTGGCAATGGGCGTGTCTTTTGTCCTTTCCGCAAACTTGGTATCTTGCGATCGCAGGTTTTGGGTTGTGGGTAGTGGGTGGTCTGACCACCTCCAACCCGCATGTCGGCGCGTATAAGAGCGCGTCCAAATGGCATCAATGTGCGTCCACCTGGTCACATGAGTACGTGCACAAACGGCTCTACCCCTCGTATTAACTCTTGTATAAAAAGCATGATTTGGCCTCAGTTGGACCACTGAGAAAATGGCAGAGATTGTTTTAAATGGCTTGCGCGCCAGTTAAACCATAGACGACCAGAGTGCGTTTACTGGGAGCGCACCGACTATCTGGGACTTTCAGGTAGCCGATAGGAATTGTCTTTGTAAGAATATTTTTGAATTTCCCTTCTGGGATTAATTAAGTATTTTTCATTTCATTTTATTTTTATGTATATATCAGTGCAGAGGAGGAGGAGGAGGAAGGAAGAGGAGGAAGCTCTACAGCAGAGTCCCCGACGAGCTGCGCACGAGAACTGCTTCGATCTGGATAAAAATATGCTCCATAGCGGTTTGCGGGTAGCGCAACCTGCTCTTAAAGGCAATGGCTACTGAACGCACTGATTGGTTTACCAGGTGGAACGCCCTAACCACTCCTATGCATAATATAGCAGGTAGTGCAGGTGGGATAGCGGGTTTAGGGAGGTGGAAGTTTGCGTTCTTGCGGGGGAACGCCCCTCACGCTACCCACTTTCCCTAAATAGCGGCTTTAGGAGATCTGGCGGAAGATCAGGCCCAAAATGTAGGAGCTGTAAGTTATTCTTAATGGATAATAATCTAAATTTAAAACATCAGCTAAAAAGCTACAGTAGCAGCAAGAACTAGAAGTTGCTTCACCAAATCCAAGCAACTTTCTTTTTTTCCTGTATTTGTGATCCATATATTTACAACAAATGTGTAGCAGAATAAACTTTAAATTAAAAAGAAAAGTCAAGCAAAAAACACAAACCAAAAAAAAAAAAAAAAAAAAAAAGCAAAACTAGAAGCTGAGCTTTAATGTGACTTGTAAAATGTCAAGTAGAAAGAAAACCCATCCAAACCTGAATGCCACTGTATCCATGGTAACCACTGGGCAGCTTACAACGATAAACACGAGGGTAACTTTGTGATGTATAAAAGTAGATTAGACCTTAGAGGGAAAAAAGGCTGGCCAAAGTGATGCCAATGTGCTGTATATCACAAGAGTAACCATGGAAACTGAAATCTGTGATCTGTGTTTAAGACGAGGGCTGTCTGAAGGATCTCCAAGTGGGAGAAATTCTCCAATGCCAGTGACCGTGGCAATTTACCACTACATGTACACTACTTTGAGCAAACAGTGTCACAATGCAATGCTCCATGATTAAAGACAACAGAATGAGCACAATGTGACTCAACAGCTGCTTCTGACAACACGCAATGTTACGTGTCTGCACGTTCCTACTGAGTCAACTGTTACGTAAGTACTGTGTTAATACTCAATGAGTGAATAAGTGGGTGATTTTTCTATGCTGAAAAGTTTCACAGGTTTCGCAGTAAACTGCTGCATCACCATTTACCATTAACATAATTTTACTTGGTTTTTTACTTTGATGCACCTTTGTTTCCAGCATGTTCTCTGTCAGACGGGTTTTCAGATCTGTCCTCTCCATTGCTCTCGTCCACCTCGGCCACTGTGGTGAGCTCTGGTTCACTCTTATACAGCCTGTAGTCAGGACCCTGCAAATGAGAAAAAGATCAGCACACGGGAACACCTCTGATATAGTAACGTATCATTTTCTGGCACAATAACACTTTCTGTCATAAAACGATGCATTATATAATTTGAAAAAAAAGGGGATTCAACAAAAAGAAAGTGACAGACATGCACTCTTAAATGCATATGTGGATTAATATAGACATAAAAACAAGAACCAAAAAAACAAAAAACAAACAAAAAACCCAAACTGAACCACAATTTTTCCATACACAGGATGACAGCAGAAGAGGACGAAGTAATTCAACTAATTTGGGTTAAAAAAAAAAAAAAAGCAAAAACCCACAAGCAAGGCTTTGGACCAAATAACTGAGATGAAAAAATGAGGCATGGAAATGCGTGGAATAAAGTGGATACGATCCAAACAAATATAATTCAAACACATCACAGTGAGTTATGACATGTGATGGCACAGCTGAGGGCGGGGGTCAACCACGGGGTCAACGGGTCAACAAGCTTACGCTATGTGAGCTATTCCTGTGATTAGCCTTCTTGTCCTCTGGCCTGTGGAGTGATGAAGGGCGCACACCGGCATGAGAGGGCAGAGGGGGCACGGTGGGGGGGTTGGGCTCGTAGGACTGGGGTAGGGGTGGTCGTGGGGGTACCAAATCCTCCTCCTGGGGATTATACAGTGCATTACGGGACAGGAAGCAAGGTGACACATGGTGCCACAATGCAGGATCAGGGCAAACCTTGACGTTCAGAGCAGCTGTGGCCTATGAGATGAGATGACCAGCTGCTTAGCCAGAGAGAGCGATCAACAAGTTACCACTTGACTGAGACATTATTTCAGAGACTCCCATGTATATAGTCCATGAACAAAAATGTTGGTTTGACTTCTCAGCTAAGTTGATCAGCATCATTATCCACATAACTGCAGGAGATGTAAGTCAAGCAAACCGAGAAGCTTCAAGTTAACTTTGTTATGGTCAATTATGCCTGGCAGGTTTGGAAAACTGTGAAAAACTACTCTTGGTTCACAAGTTTAGTTTATGTCTTATACTCAGATTCTCATATTTGATAGGTTAAGAAGCAGAAAATGTTTATCAAAACTTTTTTTTTCTTTTAACTGATACATTACATGCCTACTTGTGTCACCAGCGGTTCTGTCAGTGGTTCCTCACCTCATTTTTTTGTTTACTGAAGTTGGTCTTGGGTCCATAAAAACCCATGCCATCAAAAGCACTTCTCTGGGCTTTGTGATTATTCAGGGCCTCCATCACGTCTTGAATCCTCCACAGATCTTTCTGGATGTGGACGTGCTGCTGACTGGGAGGCTCTGTCTGAGAGCGGACAGACAAAGAACATGTTCAATTTTAGCTCAGTGGTTAATCATAGAAAATTAACATCCATGTGATAATGGGATGCAAAAAGAAAACAAAACAGGAGAAGGTTATTTATGTGTGCAGTCAGTGTGGACACTAGTTTGTTTGAGTCTGCTAGAAATACAATCCTCAGAATGGTAGGAGTCAATAAGAAAGATGAGAAGGTTCAAGTTAGACTGGACAAACGGGAATGGAAGGAAATTGGGAGAGCAAGAGAAAGACTCATGTAATTATCTCTTCTTTCCTGATGACAGGTTTGTGAGAAGAAGAGGATGTCCAGACTCAAGGGCCATCTGACTTTTCTGATCTAAATGAACATTACCTCTGACTCAGGCCCAACCAGAAATAACCATTAAAACTGTTTGCCTCTGTCTCTACACCTCTCTCTGATGAAGAACAAGATAAAAGACAAAGTTAATTAGACCTGCGCTATAATCACTTCAGTCATCAATCACTCACTATGCCGCTTTGATCTTTATCTAACTACAAGCATCTGAGGGCCCTGAAGCAAAATCATTTTCTTTCTCCCCAAAGCCAATATGTGTCTACAATAAGGTTGAAGATGCTGAGCTTTCTGCAGTTCTCTGTGCTGCATCCTCCTCAGTAGCTGAGTGCAACTGATATCTCATATAATTACTTGCATAATTTGCAGAAGAAGTGCTGCAAATTAAGGCAATACAGTTTCACTCAAAAATGGTCCTACCTGCGGGCTTCCAAGTGTTTCTAACTGCTCCAGCAAGTTGTTCTTAGCTAAGATCACATCTCCTTCTAGCCGGTCATAATCCCTCCATGACCGCTCCAGCTCCTGGTTTTAAGTGTGAAAGAAATCATTTGTGAATAACGATGAGAAAAAAAAAAACAAACAAAACAAAACAATGAGGCAAAATCTCTCATCTCCTAAATGCTGTTGGCGTAGCGGCGCTTCCTGGGTTCAGCACAGATGTGTTTGTGGTTCTCTTTAGATTAAATGCTGTAGGCTTGAATGTCAAGGACACTGGCCTTAGCATAACTGACATTACCAGTATAAACGTCAATTATCATATATCCACTATGTGGAAAAATCGACAGTGACTCATCCACATTAATCGCTGGGATTGATCAGATCCTAAAATAATACCTCTGTGTATGACTGTGTATGCATTTAAATTTTATATATATATATATATATGACGACACCATGAAAATCAAAAGAATGCACATTAGAGTTTCTTGACAGTCAAAACTCATGTTTATAGAACTGAAAGAGAAGCGTGCCAGTGTTCACACAGGTTTGCGCACAGTGCAAGGACGGAGTGTGACTCACAGCAGTGACTCTGGTAAGCTCTCTGCAGGTGCTGAGCAGACCGCTCTGCAGTAAGTCTCTCTGCTGGATGACACTCTGCAAGGCAGCTGAGTTTTCAGAACCCAGCTCTATCTCCTGGCTGGCTGACAGCAGCGCCGTCTCCAGGGTGTGCTGAAAGACACGTGTCGGAGACACAAAGCTTTTAATTCAAACAGTTCAAACAATGTCATATGACTGGCTGACATTTTAATGAGTTCTAACTCCTTGTTAGCTGGCTATAGCTATTCCTATGGTACCTTCAATTTCAACGTCACGTGAAATTTCTGATTTCACAGGTGGAAATTTAAACTGAAATGCGTGCAAGAGTTAAATTTCTGAATGCCCCGACTTCAAAATCCGGCATTGCCAACCCACACGTAAGAAGTGGCACTATTAAACTGTTTATTAGCATTTCAGTCGGTTTGCGACTTAAATGAGTCACACCCACAGCTCTGTCTAATCTCCCTCTGTGCAAAATGTTGCCACGGTGTTTGAAAGTGCAGAATCGGTGCGATGCGCTTTAACTTGTAATGCTAATAATATTTAGCCTTGGCAGTGTGCAAATCCCAACAGTTTTCCAACTTGCAGCTGGAACAAATCAGTTGGGAGCATTGGTTCTGTTTGTGATTATCAAGGTGACTGTGTGGGAATCAATGTGTCAATAATGACAAAAGCTGATTTAGTTTCAGTTCAATTTGAGGTCTCTTTTCAATCATTAGTGACCACAGCTATTTTGACATTTTGCCAGTGAACTAACAAATCAGTCACAGATGTGATAAAAAAGCAGCGAGTGCTCTTGCTGTTTACTTCCAGCTAGATTTTCTGTGTGTGACATGATGAGCACAACAAAACATTCTGCTGACAGCAGACACATATGCTACACATAATGTGGCAATGCGACCCAGATAAGTCTTTCAAGTCCTTTCTCAGTTTTGTTCTTCTAAATATACTAAACTTGGTATATTCACAATTTAAACAAACTACAAACTGCGTATTCTTTTAAGTTTTTTTTTTTTTTAAGAGATGTCACCTCTTCGTAAGCACTTTTAACAATGTTTTGTGTGAGAATGTGATGACAAGTGTGCAGTTCTTTTTGTTGATTTTTCCCCCCACCTTCTCTCTGTACAGCTGCTGAAGTTTGTCCTCCTGCGTCTTCACCACTTTATCTTGCTCACACAATCTGCTGAGTTTAGTCTGGAGACAAAATAAGAAGTCGTAAACCACTTTGTATAGCTGAATGGAACATTGTGGCATCCCAGTGTGCTGCACTGAACTTACATCAGTATCGACTTCTTCTGGCATGAAGCTATAGGCTTGCTCCCTGTAGTCTTCTGGACCCAGCTGTGAAGACAAGACAGGATGACACAGAGACACCAAACCTGCACATGCACACGAGAATCTGGAGATCTAATGCAGTGCTAGTACAAGGCTCTGGGATTTATCCTCGACAGGAACCCACATTTCACTAAATCACTTAATCAGAAAATCTACATGACCAAACCAGCAGTGAAAAAGCAGCCAACCTCAACACAGTTACACTGCTGATGGTTCTTGTGCCTAACGCTTCCTCACCCAGAGTCGTTTGTCTCCATCGGCACATAACACATTGGTTTTATTGGACACAAAAGGAAGACAGGTAAAGCAATCTTGATGACTAAACTCAGTCAGTGCGTAAGCTGCATACAGCTGTGATTTCTCCAGAATACTCTCCAACAGCTAAAAGCTCTGAGTGTGTGTGTGTGTTGTGCTTCATGCCCTAAAATATTACTTAAAGAGTTTCAAACAACATTCTTTTGTCATAAAGTTGTAATGCTAAAAGCAATTACAAAAATAGAATTTATCGCCTTTAGCCTGCACAACAGTGTTCCAGTATTCAAATGCTTTGTGTCTATTTCTACAGTTGTTATTGTATGTTTATGTGGTTGCAAAACCTAAGAGAAACCCATACTTCTTTCCACTTTTAAGAATACCATTCAAACAAACGGCCACTATGTCGCCTGCATTGGATCCCATGTTTCCAGAAAATGTGCATCACACACACTCATTCATCAATTCTTCAAAATGTGAAACAATGCAGCTCACAAATATTTGGACAATGACGTGTTTGTGTTGTTCTGCGTTGACGCACAGGCAGAATGACTAAGATTCATTTGCTTTTTTGGAAGATTTGCAACTTAAAGATGCAGGAACGCTTGCGTCACCTTCTGAAAGCCTCATTGCTCTCTCTTTCTTTTCTTTGAAATTTTTTTTTTCAATTCCTGTGTGGTCTTCAGCAAGGGGAATGTGAACACATTAAATATGAGATCATATATCTCTGCGTACCTAAAAAACGTTGGCTGTTTTGATTGAAGAGACTGCTGAGAGCAATAAAAAACATTTTAGCTAAGAGGCACTTTGACTTCACAGATATTATTTAAATTGAAATCCGCTGGAACCAAAATAACACAAACTGAATCGCTGCCCAAGTACTTTGAGACTCCATTGCGACATTCAGCTGTCACTCCTGCACTCTTTCACACACTTTTCTTAGGACCCCTTTCCTTAGTTGAACCACTCGGTACAATTAAAGCAGCAAGAACCACATAGCATTCAACACAGAGCATGCAGGCTCTTCCATAGCTTGACAAGCTTCACTTCAGTGTGGACTACATGTGACATGGGGAGCAGGAGGAGGGAGACAGACTTCTGGCAGATGAACAGGTGGGAGTGCAGCTGTTGTGGAGCCGGTACGCCAATGAAAGGATGAAAGGGAGAGGGCAGTCTTCGGCAGAACTTTGACACCTTCACACAGGGGTGGCGAAGTGATGTCATGGTCGTCATCACACACAAACCAACCTCTCTATGCTTTCAAAGAGGAGGTGCGGGGGATGGAGGGAACACAGGTAAGGAGGAAGAGAATGTTTATTTATTAAATTTATTGGGCATATAGTCTAAAGTACTCAGTAACGGTGAGTCTTAAACTCCTACTACTTTCTTCTAAAAAGCGACTAACTTGCACATGAGGCGCATAAGAAAAGAAGACTCAAAATACAAGTGGGGCACTGAGTTGACTTGGATACTTTGTCTATTTACCCGAGTGGAATAGTAAACAAATCTAAATGGCAAACATGAAAAATAGATGGTTGCATCCATATATTAACACACTAATGAGAGTTCAGGTGGTTCAGCTAATTACAAGGAGGCATTTTGCACAAGTTTATGAAAAATCGCACATGAAAAACATGATGAGAAAGGCCTACATGCTTCACCACTGCAATGATATGGCTGCTAACTACAGTTCAAGCCTTTAACTAAACCCCACTGCTCCCTGACTCGTTTATAAACAGTTAGCAACTTCAAGATTCACGGTCTCCAGCCCCAACACACAAACTTGAGAATGACTTAACTGAACAGCAAGGTTCACAAACATTGAAAAACTCTTAAAAGTCATGTCCATGAGAACATGACTTCTCATAATAAGAAGTGAACAGTTAAAAGCAATGGATGGAGAAGTGCTGGCATAACAGACGATACAAGGAGACCGGTCTCAAGATGCCGTGAGGACTTGGACATCTAAGGAGGAGCATTGCAGAACAGACCGGACAGAGGATGAGGCGGAGCAAAGCCTTTGGCTGGCCTTACTTGCTGGTAAAGTTGAGGCCTTGGGGCAGAGTTCTCAATCAAAGCGTGAGTCATGACGATTAAAGGGTCATTTTCCTTCATCTAGTCCAGTGTGGAGAGGAGCAATACAGCAAGTGTCAGAAAGTTTACAGCAGTGCTTCACAGTGTGATTACACTTTACGCACTCTCTCTAATGACACAGACACAAACATGTGCATCCAGACAGGACACGAATGGATACGTCTCCAAAAAGCAACAAGAGACACTCAAAAACAGGATCATGAACACAGTGTAGGTGTAGTGCAAAGCTCTAAGAGGCTTACTTCTTTTATCATAACGATGCAAATACGGGAAACACTATTGTTTCACTGTACTCTACTGTACTGTGGCAGAAGATAAATGTGAGTAAATGACAATCATTTTGCAGTGTTTACACAAATCTGATGTAATAATTACAAGACCCCTCCCCCACTATTATAAAGCCCTATTTTGGGTCATAAATCCTGTGATATTTAACAGATGTCCATGCCGTGAACTTCTCCCCATATTAAACAATGAATATGTAATAATTTGGTAATTTTTAAGTAATAAGCGGTAATAACAAACAAAGTAAAAGCAAAGGATTAAATGAGTTCAGTCTATCACCGCAGGAAAGAGGGCATGCATCCATGCATTACCCCACCTGATTGTCCAAATACATGAGGTTCCTTTGGAGGTGATGGGAGAGAATGTCATTCTACAGTCAGCAGCAAAGGAGAGGAAAGAGAAGGCAAAAGGATAGTGAGATAAAAGAAAGATGATTCCCTGTGCTTTCCCTGATGCTCTCTCTGTGTGTGCCTCTCTCTTACTTGCAAATTAACCAAGCATGTCATGTACCCAAATATAACCAGAGAGAAATGGAAACAGGTCAGTTAGTGGCTGTACCAAAGGAGATTAATGAATGAATCTACTACTGGATGTGAGGGAGTGCAGCTCCGCTATGACAAAATGGCCTCGTACAGTCCTGATGGAGTGCAGTCAAAACACAAATAAGATGGCAAGTCGTGATTAAAGTCACTCTCAAACTATCTCACATCAGGGTGGAATCAAACATCCGTTACTTATTATGGAATATGGAAACTTCACAGGAACTGCATTGGAATAGATTACATATCCAAAAACTCTTTACCTCAAGTCCATTTGACGTATGAGTTTGGTTTCAGAAGTGAGTAGAAAAATCCCAAATTAACATATATGTATGCCATTGGCAATAACCCTTCTTATTCAATCACTGCTAAGCTTGCCAGTGGCTTTAAATTTAATTTCCGCCTAAAATGACGCTTCTGGAATAAAAAAAAATGACTTAATAAACTATTAGCCATGATAAAATGGCCCAACTATAATATAATAACACAATAAGCAACATTACACGGTGAGATGAATTAAGTCAGAGGAAAAAAGGGAAGAATCTTTATATTTTGCTTTTTTTTTTTTAAGCAAAAAGTTAATAAACTACCTGGTCCCAAAACCCAAAGAAGCACCTGCAAAGTCAGGAGTGTGTTTCCCCTTAAATAAGTTGTGCATGAAGACCAGATCCTCTGGACTGAGATGGATGATGGATGTGGGTAAAGATGGCACATACACCACATGCTAACATACACGCCTGCAGAGACATCTCTGAGGGCCTGACCTTTGGGTTGTCGCCATCCATGTTTAGTTGCATAAGCTGTGCTACAGTGTGCTCCCGGATACTGTTTAGTTCTGCCTGCTGCCGCCGCAGCTTTATCAGCAGCAAAGTCAGTTCCTCAGGCTGCAGGGAAGGAGGGAGGGAGGGGACACACCGCCACAGTAAAACAGGGGCACAACGCAAGGGCGTGTGGGAGAGAAAAGGAGAAAGCACACCAGGATAGGAGATTTAGAGGCATCACGACCCAGATAGGTGAGCATTTCCTGGTGCTGGGCTTTTATGCACTTCAGGACCTAGAGATCATCAGATGCGCTATCACTGTCAGGAGCATGTCAATTCTTTACGTCAGCTCAAGACAGACAAGGGAGCATTTCTTTTTCAGAATCCAGGACACACTTTACCGGCTCCATCAAGACACAGCATTGTTCGCTGCCATGACACAAATTCTTGATCTGGCTTACAGTTTCGAGTGACAGGTTTTTAAAGACTTCACTGATCTGAAGCAAGTTTAAGGAGGTCCTGAAGTGAACATTTTCTAAATCCTACCACTTGGAAGATTCAACTGAGTTCTGCATAAATCCGTTACTTAAAGCCCGCTTTTTGGAAGCAAACGAAGGAAAGAAAGAGGGAGAAGAAGAAAGGAATGACTGGCAGTCCAATGAAAATATTTCCTTTCTAAAACGTTTGGTTAAATCGTAGAACCCAGGCAACTGGATCTGGTAGATGGACACAAAAAGGTACAATTCAGATGAAAACTTACAGTTTTGCCTTGAAGAGACTGAGCAGTAATGGTCTGAACGGGGATCCCTGCAGGCACGGACCTCCTATCTGGTGGGTAAACATACTGCAGGACAGTTGATGAGTCAATATTAAAATATGCCTTTCATGTTTTACTATAAATAATTACAGACAGCCACATGGCTTAGGCAAACACAGATTAACATTTTGCACATTTAGCTCCGCATACTAAAGATTAATGAGAAACCAAATATTATTTAACATGCATTCTTCAACTGACCTTATTGACTGGTGGCCGTTGCCGCCTATCAATGCTCAAGTCTCTTCTGTAGATGGGAGAGGAAACTTCAGAACGAGCGTTAGACATGTTGTAAGATCGCATCGGAGAGTAGCCGCCGTACATGGACAAGGAGCCATGGGAAGGTGAGGGGGGTATGGAGTGACTTGGTGCGGCGTGCTCTGATAGGTTGATCATGGTTTTGGGACTGGCCATACCGCCGTAAAGCCCTGACTGCCTGCTGTAGGCCTGTCTTTGCTGCCACTCATATAGCTGCCACATGGTGTCGTCCCGCATGGAGCGGCGCTTCTCGGCCATCGACGGACCCAAAGCCTGGTCGTACAATGATGGTGACATGCTACAGATGCTGTCCCGCTGCGCCATGCTATTCCTTGGCATACTGCGGTAGCCGTCTCCATAATGAGCCATGTAGGGCACCCGATGACTCGGCATATTTCTGGGCAGCGTCTGGTATGATGAAATGCTGGGGAAAAAGGAAAAATAGAAATGGTCATCAGTAGCTGAAGATATCTTGAGTACTTCACCCACACAGACAAATATATAAGAAAATGATTCATAAATTATTAGTTAGTTTCAGAGACCAGTATTGCACATGAAGTTTAGCCAAAGAGCTGCTGGATTTTAGCATCAGGCTTAAATTAATGTGGGCTTTTTATTAAATGAAAGACTTTGCTCATGCAATAATACCACAAAACATATGTTATGAATAAATCAGGAAATATACTTCATGGTTCCTGTTTTTAAGGGTTTTTATTTGCCTGTTTAATTTTAAGGTTGTAGCTGTTACTTCAAGTTAAATCCTGTTCATTATTCAATGTGGGTTCCTGAGTCTTAACATCAGTCCACCACAGTGTGTATGAAATGTAGGGAACATTTCTATTTTTTTTTACATTTAAATGTTTGTATGGGGCAAACGGGACCCTGACTCAGATATATTAGACTTTCCCAGAGACAACAAGGCTTTAAAAAAGCACAACTTCCTCCGTGGGTTCAAAGTCGGTGAAGCTGGCCTTGAGAGAGCTTCATATTAAGACTCCCTGACAGATCTGGGCTAGAATGCTCACTGGTCTGGAAAACCCAGAGCAGCACCATTAAAAAAAGACTTGTGACTGCATGGAAAGTAAACATCAGCATGGAGGAGACGCATGTGAAAACAAACAGCAACTGCTGAAAGAGATGCAGAGAGGCGCAGCTGTATCATTTAGAGCATAAGCCGGATGGCTGTAAATGGACAGACAAATAAACGGATGAAGAGGCAGGCAAGCTGACAGCCACAAGTGGTCACAGTCAAAGTAAAATCCCAGCCAATTAAAAAGTGGGACTTTTACAGCAGAATCAACAGCAGGGAGCAGCTCTGTCTCATAGTCTTGTGTTGTTTATCCCCCTCTCCTAGTACCTGGTACACACTAGTTTGAAAAAAATGGTGTGTACCATCAAGTGTTTCAATCATGATAAAAGTCTGTAATTCTTCATTCTCGAGGCAAAGTTTTTAGACTTCAGTCTTCCTGTCCCGATAAAATCATTGAGCCAAGTTTATCCACAGAAGAAGTGGAGCTGAAGAATGAGACTGTTCTCCTGTGTCGGCGCTGAAGCCTATCCTAACTGTTAACGCATGAGAAGTGGACTCGGGAAAGGTCAGCAGTCCATCACAGGGCAACACAGAGACAAACGAGACAGGCAGCCATGTACTTAGGCCCATTTAGCTTGGCAAACAACCTAAAATACATATTTTAGGCTGAGGGAGGAAAACTCAACATGGAAACCATCCATCCATTCATTATCTATGCCCGCTTAATCCTGCGCAGGGTCACGGGGATCTGCTGGAGCCTATCCCAGCTCCCTTTGGGCGATAAGCAGAGGTACACCCTGGACGGGTTGCCAGTCCATCGCAGGGCCACATGTAGACAAGCAACCATGTGTCAACATGGAAACTCCATACAAAAATGTCTCTGTGCAAACGGCCAAGACATCAGAATGGAACCAACCTCCTGGTATCTTCATCCTGATTACGTCCTCTCTGTGCGTTCGGACCCACTGCTCCAGTTGCTGCATAGAGCTGGTCCTACTCAGGCTGCGGTCTGGCTCGTGGGTGGAACTTTGCTGGGGAGGGATGTCAGTCCTGTCAAGTGGACATTGGTCTCCTGAACCATTCACCTGAGGGTTTGGATGTGACCTGTCAACCTCAGTCTGAGGCTCCGGCGAGCTCACGTTAGCCTTGATGGTTTCTGCCTGTGCTGGCTGCAGCTTGATACTGTTGATCTTGGTAAGCGGACGTTCCCGCTCTGCCCCATCCTTCTGGAAGCCGTAGCGCTCGGCATCACGCTGCTTTCTTTCCTCTTCATCTGTGGCGGAGGGGACTGGGGCACTGCGTTCACGGTCAACCTCGCGGTTGCGTTCATTGTTCTGGATTTCGGGCTGAGTGAGAGGCTGCTTGTGGTTGGCAAAATGGTTGGTCTCTTGAGGGCCACACTGCTCCACTTTTAGCCTGTCCAACCTAAAGAAGACAGGAAAATACATCAAACATCATCTACACAGTAATGAATAAACATTGGACTGAACTGGGAGCGTAAAATCCTCCTTTATGTACATATTAAATGTTTTTCTGATAACAGATTAAGAATGGATGCAATATACTGTAATGGACTACCTTTGTGAGCTGTTTATAGTAGCTGCCTCAAGCAAAACCAATAGTAAAAAGTAAATGAGGGGAGTGTACAATATCTCCTCCAGCTGCCAGAGAAGGCCAGGAGCGTAAAAGGAAATCAGATATGTCCAATAAAACACTGTCTCTGCTGAGGCCCATCTCAAAGGAGGTGTTCAGAGCCCAAACCCATTTGCTACTCCCTTTGGCCTTCTCTCTAGAAGACCAATCAGCCCTCCTGTGGTCTCAGGGGAGGTATTGAAAGGTAATATGCACCGCTACTCCTTGGCCTTAGACAGGCCCAAGGTCACGACTTCAAAGTTGAGAAAATTCCCCGCAGTAGCACGGCTCACTTGGTTAGCAATACGAGGGCAGCAGGAAAGGCATTCTTCCAGAGTTTCATCTTATATACCGGTACTTTCAAATAGCAGCACTACTAACGTAATGTCTTCTCCAGCTTTCTGTGACTCCAATAATCCCACAGAACACACATCCAGCCCCACGGAAAGTCTGTGTGCATTTAGTTCTGCTAGTTCTGGAGAGAGTGTACTGTAGACACACAAGACAAATCATTGCTGAGATTAAAAAACATTTTTTTCATTGTTTGATACAAAAAAAAAAAAAAGAAAAGAAAAGAAATCTAGCAACATCAAGAAATGTTATTTAATAGAACTTTTCACTGGATCCCTGGCACCATTGCTCCCTGTGATGCCAGTGCCTGATCATATAAAAAGAGGGCATGATATGGGCCTGCTTCCAAATGACAGATATTAACACAGTTTAACACAGTTAAAAAAAAAACAGAAAAAACCCTGTCCTGATGAATCAGTGCGCCTGATCAGCCGGTGCAGCTGTGCATCCCCTCAACAGCCTGCACTCGCAGTAAAGACTTCAACAGTAAAGACAGTTGCATAACATAAAAGAAAGTCACAGCTTTTTAAACAAACCCAGAGACCAGAAATGTCAAAAGTGGGTGTTGAGCTGCAGCCAAAGACCTTAACAGGCTTAACAGCAGGGTTTAAATGTACTTGCTTTTAGCACAAATACAGAAAAAAGGATGGAACCAAGGAACACAGCGTCATCGTGCTACTTATGAAAACCGTCCTCAAATGTCTTTGTCACCATTTAAATGTAACACGACACACTCTGTGAAAAAAAAAAAATAATCAAGCTACTGAACTTCTTACAAACCTTTTGACTGGCTCCGAATGCACAAGTGCAGCATCTGTCATTACTTTCATCCAAGATTCCATCTCTTTGGCTGTGTCCGTGCAAAAATAGTACGTCCGCATGTTTGGATGCGTCGCCTGACAGGATGAAGGGCAGGATGAGTGATGCACGTTAAAAAATTACCTGAAAGAAAGATAAAGAAAAAAAAAATCATGATGACTGGAATTTAAAGTAAATTGGCCCTGATTAGTTAAGAATGAGTTGAAGTAGTTACTGGTGGTGTGACTATGATGTTAATACTTCTTATTTTTCTTAATAAATAATGGCAGAGCTGGTTTATAAAATAGTCCTGGCCGCGGCCATCTGTGCCAAACAGATAAATCAAATCCTTGAGTCACCTAAGTTTCACACATACCGCCAGATTAAGGCAGTAAATCTGCCCATTACAATACTGTAAGACTTACCATGCAATCTACTGTATGTGTAACACGCTGCTCCACTGCTGCTCTGTTCCCTCGCAGTGGAAAAAAAAAAAAGATAATTAAAAACAAACAAAGAGAGACAAAACATTTAGTCAACAACCACAATATTCTATTTCGAAAAATCTACAAAACAAAAAAGCACTGTCTGATTTTAATTCCCTCCAGATCGTCCTGGAAAATAAGGAGCTTTTAAATGACATGCCATTTTGACCACAACAAGAGACAGGAAACTGACAATAAAAAAAACAAAAACAAAAACAGTGAAGTCAAAAAGTCATCCCATTACTCAGTTTAGCTGAGGAGGTTGTGCCCTGTGCTCAGTTTTCCTTGTTTAACTAAACTCTCTTTCTTTCAGCCCGAATCTCCGTTGGAAAATAAGTGGAGCTGTGTTCTCGGAGGAACCGTGAACAGACTCCTGGGCGTCTGCGTTTCGCTGTGTTTGGCAAGAAAACGTTGTTGTCTCTACGGGTTTACGAAAGAATGAACCAAGTCTATACGCACCACTGAGGGTCAATAAAATATGCCGTTCTTCTAAAACTTTGGGTTTCTGAGAGTAGTGCAGTATTTTGGTACTGAACCTGTGCCAGCAGCCAGAAAAGACATGACATGTACTTTGCTCTCTTAGTTCTCAGTAAGTTTGGAGAGAAAAAAAAGGAAAAGAAAAATGAACAGTTTGTATTATTTCATAGTTCAAACTATGAAAATTAATCCAAAGTAACAGCAGAACATGTGAAAATCCAAACATGTGAAGCACATTTAAAACAACTAAGTTGACAAAAGTGCTGTATATTCTAAACAAAATAGAATAAAAATGGCTAAAGTAAATGCAAACTAAAGAATCAGACAGTAAGAAAAAGAGTGGTATTATTGAAACGTTTGAAATACATCAAAGCTTGAATGGTGTTGAACTTTTTATTTCAATTAAAGTAAATGTAACGCCATACTTTTTTGACCCAGCGGAGCCTCCACCGCCTCACAAAAACAGCTGGGCACCCTACAATCTTAATCCTCTGCTGACCAAACTTGGATTTAAAACAGGCTGTGACTTTAACTCAGACAAACAGGACGAGGAGGCTTTTTCCAGCTAAGGGTTCTTTCTAAGGTTAAGCCCTTTTCATCTTTGCCAGACTTTAAAAGTCTTTCATGATTCTATCCCAACTGGCCTTGACTACTGTAATGCTCTGTATGCTGGTGTTACTCCAGTCACCGTTTTTACCTGCAGCTGCTCAACTTCTTACTGGAATCTGTCTTCACTGGTTCCCTCTCTGTTGTAGGATTAAATTTAAGATTGTATAGTAATTTTAAAGCGCTTACTGGGTTTGTACCATCCTCATAAAGCCCTACGCTCCTTCAGTGGCACTAAGGAAAAGTTATTAAACCATAAAATGTACAGTCTGACAAAATTTAAAATGAATGAAAACACACACTGACCTTGAAAGCATATTTTCTATTAATGTGATCATCCACAGACAGCATGGATATATGAAAGCTGGGTAGGAGGATGCTTCCAAGTATCCCCTCCTCTTTTTCATCTGCACAGAAAATAATAATTTATTAGGGGCTACAACCACAGCTGAAGTTGTTCATGATATTACTCTTTACTATCAAATGGAACATTAGCTTGTAAATAGGAAAATACAGAGACAACCAAGACAGTGAGGAAACAGTAAGAGGAGTCAGGTTTGTTCAGGTGATGTTCAGTAGATGCCAATCAGTTTAATGTCCCATGCAGCTGGAGTATTTTAATCCACTTAAAGTTGTGAACAATGCCAGACTTTCCACACATAGTTGTTGTGAGCTCCAAGTTTTAATAACAGAGTAGTTTACTTTCCAGTTTGACATAAACAAACTTTCATTTTGTGTGAAGTCAAAGTCTCTTAAAGTGACCAAGTTTTGTTTTCCATGTTTTTTTTTTCTTTTTTTACTTTTTAAAATTATTGTTCAAGATGGATCATCATCTTAGACTGGAAACTCAAAACGCTTTCAGGATGCTGAGAAAGCTTCCTTCTGGAGAGGGTTTTTTTTGGGGAGTAAACTGTGATGTGTTGGCAGTTGCCGTGTGTGTGTTTCACTGATTATCACTCCAACATGGCCGCGACTGTGGAGTCAAAAGTGGTTTGGCAATGACATCATTTTTTCTTTTCTCTCGACTCAGTCGGCATTAGTTGTACCTGCAACCCACTTGTCCAACATTTGGGGTGTTTTCACAACTTAGTGCTTTTGCTCTGGTTCAAATTTCCAGTACGTTGAGTATGTAAACTTTTGGGCCTCATTCATGAAACATGAGCAGAATAGATTTGTGTGTAAACTGCACATAAATATCGTTTGCCATTCTCAGACTTTACAACGTTAATTTGTTATATGGATTGTTAATCTCACAATATGCAAATACTTTTAAACCACGTTTTAAGCGTGAGGATAAATCTGAAATATCAGACGTTTATCTTTATCGATGGACAATTTGCATATTTAAGCTTCAGATTGTGCTCCGTAGAGTGTAAATGGGTTGTTTACATGTCCCTGGGTGCGGTTTACGCTAATCAAGGAGCTTTGTGAATCCGGGGTAGGCTTTTCATAAGAAAGTGATTTGTGTGCAAATCTACTCAGATTTACGTTTACATATATTTTCATGACTAAGACCTGTAGCACACAAGAATATTTTCACCACTTATTGGTCAGATTTGACTCTCAGGTAGAGCAAAAGCATATAAAGATGGAAAGAAGATATTATATTGTGGAAAACTCCAGCGTACTGCTTGTTTTCTGACATACCTAACTGTTTCCTTAACAGTGTGTGAATGTCTGAATTTTTGCGTGTTGTGGACAGGCCGAGTATCGTAATCTGACCACACACTGAACCTTCTCACAATTTCACAATCGTCTGCGATTCATCCTCAGAGAACTGTAAGCTTATACGTGATTGTACACCCATAATCCAATGCTCCAAATCATGTGAGTCCATGCTTTTGGTCCATTTTGGCTCTGTACGAGTTCACGTGATGAATCATTTCAAAACCATTTCTTTTTTAGGGGGGGATACAGTGTTCACAATAAAGAGAACGAACTAGTGTGTTTTTGACGGACTAAAGCCTGAAGGTCTGACTGCACTCTTAGTTAATCATCAAATCTCTTTCTGTAAAATAACACATTATCAAAGATACTTCTGCAGAGCAGTTTCTAAACATAAACAGCGTCGTGGGAGATCATGGGTGCGTAATAATAATGTGAAAACTTCCAGCAGATAACAGCTGTGTTTGGTTGAGGCAGTGTAGTTCATGACCTTTCTGCCCACTCTCTGCTGATGGATACGCTTTCTCAACATATCCATTTGGATAAAGCCTTTGGGTTTGCTGCCGTCTGTGGCTTTTGTCAGCCAGTGGGCGGAAAGATGGTGACAGGACTGGCAGACACTGAAAAAACACAGACTACATGTCTTTCTGATCAGCACAAACGATGACCTTATCTGATGACCACATCCGCACCGAGTGGAAGCGCTGTGATATGCAGACAGGTGAGACTACTGATCCTGTACTTTCAGTCTAACAGTAGACCAAGTCAACTACTGGCCATGTTGGCTCCCTAATGAAGAACACTGATGACTAGAAACTTCTAAAACTCTGGACAGAGCTGATTCAGGATCAGGACAGCATGAAAGAGAATAAATGATGTAGTCAATGGCAGCTCAGTCAGCAGCATCAAAACACAAACACAAGATCAAACACATTTTTTTTCTCTACTAAGCAACACCAGCAGAAGTTTAAAGTGAATCAGATTTTCAGTGGAAAACCTATAAACTGGGCTGGGATTCCTAAAACAAGCCTATCAGAAAAAAAATATCCTCAATGAAGGAAGAAGTGACCATTTGAATCACAACTACAACTTCAGGGAGCATTGAAAAGAAAAGTAATTAAAAAAAAAAAAAAAAAACTAAAAACCTGATTGGTGAAAAAGTTAAGTTCTCTCCTCTAAATTATACAATCGCACAAATAGGCCTACCAGAGATATTTAAAAGAAGTTTAGGAAGTAGCAGGAACTTTTAAATACCTGCAAACAGGTTCATTTCAGTATCATTCAGCTGATTTCAAGACCAACACCACTCTCGAACAGGCAGGTATCATTTCCAAACACTCTATATTTCCTGTTACGCCTTTGTTTTTGAACAGTACGTCTGAAAGTTTGCATCGCTTATCTTTGAGAAATCATTGTTATCACAAGCCTTTTTAAGAAGTCTTTTCATTTGGTTCTAAGGGGCTGCTTGCAACATGAACTTGGATGCACGTATATCAGAGATTAACAACAGCATGGCTTGGGAGCCTGAAGGCCACAGAAGTATTTGAACTACTGACTGAAAACCACAGTATTTGTTGGCAGTGCAGCGGCACAGAGAGACATGGTGTTTTTGAAAAGACTTACCCCTGTAGTAAAAGAGGCACAGATCAGAAAGGACGAACCACCTCTTTTTCCACAGCTTCATGCCTGTACTGTCCTGAAAATGCACGAGAAAAATAGGACACACTTACTCCACAGAGTAGTAGGGATCATTTTTTATTCTGCAATGACACACTTCTGTCCTCTGCAGCACTTGCTGTAACCCACTCATCTCCTCTGATATGGCTGGATGAAGACAGACTATGTTAGCATTTAAAAAAAGCACCAATCAATTCATTTATATTTTGAGGGTTTTTTTTTTGTTTTTTTATTTTTACGCTGACAATTCTCTAGGTACTGATTTATATATAAGATGCTTTCCCACATAAGATGGTCTAAAATACCTTGTAGGATGTGAAAAATAACTCGAATAAATATAGGGTGAGTTAAAAGAGACACTGTAGAATTGATCCACGTTGCATTAATTTTGAATATTTGGCCCTTTGTTGTTACATTAGTAGGGAAGCACTAGACTTCTGGTATGACGTAATCAAAATACAACAAAAATAATCTTCCTTTGCTGAAGTTGCTCTTCAGCGTGAGGTCAAAGCCCTTTTAGACCGCTGGGTGAAAAGGATAAAAGAAGTAAGCGTATTAGCTCCCCATTTGCTTTACTGGAAAATTTGAGCGGTTCTTAATCTAAATTTCTACCCAGAGACAAAAGTATGGGGGAGAGACTTCAACAAGTCTGTCATTATGGTCAAACAGCATGTGGGCTGCAGTTTACTTTAAATGGAAATCCACTTCAAGAAACCCGAATGTTTTATACATCAGTATCAAAAAAGATTCACTAAACCAGATGCTGCACAGTATGCTTCTAAAAGAGGGAAACCTGAAATGTAACAAGATTTTAACGGCTTCTGTCCACTCATTCACCACCTTCTCTAAGTTCAATCAAGGTCTTAAACACTCATTTTGCAATGTGCTAATGAATAAACTTTGTCAAGCGTTCCGTCAGACTTTGCTCTGCGGAGGCATTCACGATCCCATCAATCACTGCGGCGTGCTGATTTCCCAGTGGAACAACTACAGGGCTGCAGCTTTCCTTCAACCAAAGACTTCAATAGCTTCCAGGTTTCAGTGAGGCAGGAAAATAAAAGTGCAAATCCAGCTTTTATTCAGCGTAGCAGATTCGTGAGTCTTTTGCTTGATCTACATCACCCTGATTAAGGTCTACAAAGAAAAGCAGCTGGCAGCTGCAGCAAAGAAAGCCATCACGTGTTACCAAAACTGCGCAGGGAGCCCTGCAATCACAACTAATTGAGTCTGCTTGTTGGGGAGCGTGAGACTGAGTCCAGTGTGGGCAAGAACTGTTTCAAGTACCCCCTTTTCACACTGCTCTTATCTATCTGAGAAGCTGTGTATTTAAACAGTGTCACTGGTGGCTGTGCAGAAACTCTAGACAAAGCAATTCTCAGGTCATCCCACACATCAGGAAGCATTCTTTGGATTTGCTGCATGAGATGAATAACAGACTCGCTGTTACTTTAATATCATTACGGTTCTTGGCACGATTTTAATTAAAAGGGCTCTATAGACACATTAGTGGTACAGTGACAATAGTAGAAATTTGAGGTAACGCTCTGGACAGTATAGAAAGAAATGAACAGTGAAAAAGCAAACAACATACTGTTTGACCCTAAAATGGCAGATGTGTCATTGCTTGACACACGAATTTCATAGACCTCTGCACCAACAACATTATTATTTCTTTCCTGAAAAACCTTTTGTGTAAAAACAAACTTCGCCAAGGTCAGTAAATTGTCATAATTGGTCTATGATCCAAAATCCAAGTATTCGAAAAATAGTTCTCAAAAATGTCATGGTTGGATTTTTCTTTAAAGAACCATCAACGTTTCAAAAATTAGAATTTTCTGCAAATCATTTAATGTCAGGCTTCATTCGATCTATGAAATATATGATACAAGAGGTCAACTGATGCATGCGTGTGTGTCATAAATACATGTATACACACAAACAGTCAGACATTCTTGTAACATGGACTAAAATGATGCCAACGTCACTGTTACTGTTTAAATGATTTACTTTCATATCATCCAGCTCACCTGCTTGTAAAGCCAGTTTCTCTTGATGACTGGGGCACTAGGATTCCTCCTGATCGAATTGGATCGCTTCCCAAAATTATGTATCTTCTTAGAAGGTCTTGAAGGCTATAAAAAGGAATAAATGACAACAACATAAAATGGGCTTTTTATTAATTCTTTTTTTTGGGGGGGAGGGGCTTTTTTACAAAGCTTTTGAGCCATTAGGCCATGATCCAGTTGCTTCACTATTATTTCCTTAACAGGCATGCATGATAATCCTGCTTCATGAGTGTCACGCACTCTTCCTGCTGGGCTGTTGGCGTTGGCGGGGCAGTCTGAGCTGCCTGTGTAGTTGGAGACCTCACTCATGGTGCTTAGCGGCCGTTCTTTCTTGTCATTCGCTGGCACTTTGGAGGCAGATCTAAACAAAAGACACAAAGCATGCCAAGAGCACATGAGAAAGTCATCGGTCATGAATACAGTATGTCTTATTTCCAACATACCCATGCCCAATGATGTCCATAAAACAAGGGAAATAGGAGGAAGCAATCTTTATCATCTGTTCTCTTCTGATTCCTATGAAACTGAAGCCCTCTGGATAATGAGATCTCAACATGGGCTTATGATTCAGGCCAATTACTTCCACTATGTCAGTGCGCATACTTTTCCAGTTCTCTAACAGCTTTTCGGTAAGCGGTCTGCAAAGTTTGCCTGACATATCAGACTGCAGCTAAAAAAAGAAGAAGAAGTTGAAAAAAGGTTAGATATGTCTCCCACAGAATAGAGGAAACTTGTGATCAGCCAATGAAGATGTCCTACATTCTTCATGGGGGGGAAAGTGCTGAACTAGACAGGACAACCAGATTGGAGCTGAAATACTGCAGCAGTGGAAAAAAAAAACCTACCTCAGAGATTTTACGGTGCTGAATAATAACGGCCAGACTTGTCCATATGAAGAGTATAACATGCATAGCCTCCTGATTTCTTTATTCTATGAATCTGTGCTACCAAGTTCTCTCAGTCTATCCATCTGTTGAAAATGTACACATCACTAATAACATCTGGCACAAGTAAACATGAGCGATCTTCAAATGTCAAGGCTCCGTGCTGTTACATTAGAGCTGCACAAACACACAATGAGTGACAGTGGGTTGATTCACACGATCAGGTAGCACTCAAAATGTTCTTTCCTGCCACAGAGTAAAAAGTCTGATCCCAGCTACAGACCATGACGAGACAAATGATGACAATAACAGACTGGCTTTGTCTTGCATGTGTAAAGCAGAAAGGTTACATAATTTGTCATAAGTTAAGAAATACTCTGTCGAATCATCTGTGTGTCAGTTATGTACTTCAGTTCACACTGTATCACAGGTTACATACTGGGAAGCAAATTTTCCCATTCTTGCGGTTCACTGTCTGTGTAAGTGAATAAATATGTCATGGGGTTCTTTGTGGAAGCACATCTGGAAACATCATCAGAGAAGCCATAAGGTGGACAAAGGAGTGACTAATGCTCTCTTGAGATGAAATGCACATGATTTTCAATCACTTCTCTAAACTAGGTGCTTGTGTGGTGTGATGAATAGATGCTAAAACTTGCCTTGTTTCCCATCTGCTGAACTTGTTACAGTTAATGAGTTAGGGATATTTTCTACACTTTCAGTAACAGGCAAAACCCAAACTCAACCATAATCAATAGTGTGTCGACTTGCCATCAAAAATAACATTGGGGGGCAGGGGGCAGGGAGTGGACTGATCTCTGTTGCTGAAAGAAAGATTTAGCTCTATTCTCTGCTCTATTTGGCACCAGACCGTGTCTCGGCTGTGAGCTGCAGATAATTAGTTTGGACCTGATAATCAATCTGCATTCAGTGAAACTGAAAGGATGTGACTGTGTCAAATTGGAGGTTTTAGTGTATGGCCTATGGCCTGCTGCATAACAACAGACTGACATATACTATAATTACACATCATGTGTATTATTTCTCTAGAATTTGACTTAAGATTTGTTAGTTTAATACAACTTAACACTGTAAAATCCTCTGAACACGTTATACAAGTGAGAAAGACATACAACTGTTCTCTCTCATCAGCATTTTAGGATCAAGAGCAACACTGCTTACACACTTTGAAGCAGAGCTGTAACTAATGGTCATATACAGTGGAAATGAATATGGCAGTTATTTACCAGGTAAATCGGGTTATCATTTGGCAGGATAAATGTTGGAAACTGGTGAAAGAAATAGCTGAATCAGTTAATTATTTGAATTAGATAATCGGATCATTGCTGCTCTAATTCTATTAATTTATATCACAATAATCAAATACAAATAATGAGAAGCTGTAAGCATTATTTTTATTTTTTTACTATTTTGTTTGAAGGTTTGAAGAATTACTTTGACCATTCAGCATTTATTTATCAATTATTGAGCTAATGGCAAACCAGTTCTATAATATGGTGTTTCAGCACGATGATTTTTTTAAGATCTTGTGGCTCTAGTGGCTTTATTGACAGTAACTAGACACAAAATGGGGACAGAGAAAGGGGGAGGCATGCAGCAAAGGAGCCACAGGCCATAGCTTGGTCAGTCATCCTAGTTCATTTCCTCTTTGATACAAAGAATTTATTTTGTTCTTCTGTGTTTGACTTTGATTTACCAAGGAATGGAGAAGAAGCTGCTGGATGGCACTGGATAGGCACACATTCAATCAGAGAAACAAAATATGTTACAAAGGCTGAGCAACAACCAGACTAGTATCGACGAGAGACATCAATAATGGTGTGTAGTGGAGTCAGAACACTGGTGAATGACTGTTGTTGGTTCTGTAAGTATGAGTACTTCTGCACCCGTCTTAATTGTTTCAAGTGGTGGCTCGTGGATAGCTCTGTATCTGTCATCACACAAAGTGCCCCCGCCCTGCTGCGATTGGTTTGGTTCGTTCTGCACCAGTGGAAATGCCTGTGAAGTGGGGAGGGGTACCAGACCCATTTCATGTCAGAGAACTTTAAAGAAGTGAATGGGTATCGCTGGTCAGGCTGCAAACCTGAGCTGCTTTCTGAAGTGGACTGTAGCCTCCATACATGGGGCACCTGCTCAAGCAGGTGAGCTTGTTTTTTTTTTTTGTATTTGTAACTTATAACTAATCATTCAACTTTTATGTAGCTAGCATTATTTAATAAAGATGCTTTATGGAAAGTGGTGAAATCCAGAACGCCAACAGCCTCTGGACAATTACTAGAACTTTTGTTTGGTCCCAAGCATGAGGTAAGAGGTGAAGAGAAACTGAAGACATTATTCCAAACGAACACCCATGTGAGATGTGAAAGGGTAAGAGCGGGTGCTGAATGGAAGAGCTGCACCTCCTGTCATAATCTTACAATTAACACATTGAAGCAAGCCGAAGGGGGTAGGTGCTAGACAGCTTCATAATCATTAGTGCAAAGGCTCGTCGGATTGTTAATTTCAAATCCAATCTTTGATGCAACTGTGGCCTGTTTTTGTTGTGTTTAAAATTTAATTTGTGCGGTTTTCGAAATATGAATGGCTTCAGTTCCAAATGTTCCCTATTTGGGACTTTCCACTACTAATTGATAAGACACCTAAAGTAATAAAATGCACACATACATAATTAAAAACCAAAACAACAACTGAAACGGACATGGTATTCTATTCAAACAGATTTCCCCTGAAATAATAACACGAGACTCCACGTGGATTATGCTACAATTCCTATCTTCAAAAATGCTGTTGTGAATGTTTGTCTGCTGCGAATTGCCATTTTTCAGGTTTAGACTGGTTGCTTGTCTGCTGACAGCACAGGCCCACAGTTGAAAATGATTGTAATGCAGGAACACAGCAGGAGCTGGAGCAGGTTACCATGCACAACACTCATCCTTGTGTTTACTAAAGCCCTGTGTCAACAGCAAAGTCAATGAACGTTAAAGTGGAGCTGAAAAGGCCATGTGATATACTGCTTTCAACAATGACTTACTTCATAAACAAGAACATGCTGTTACTCTGTTAAGCAGGCTGCCAGTCTGACTTAATTTTAAAGTCATAATACTTTCATTAATTTATTTCATCACCCAAATCAGAAATTAGACTTTCTGATTTGAAGGGATTCATACTTTTAAATTGACTTTTGCTTGACTGTAGACAGTACACACCCATGATATTCAATGTTTTGACTCTATAACTTTATTTTATCTAATATATATATATTAATTTCTTTTTTTCAGACTTGGAACACACTCCAAAAATGAAGCTGGGATAGCAAAGCCTTTATCACTGTGTAATGCCTGCTCCTCTCTTTTTAACTCCTAAAAGGCCATCCTGGTTATTGAGGAAACCAAATGATGAAGTGTTTCAGTTAGTTTGTCCCAGTCTTCCAGCACAGACATCCAAAGGTGTGCAACAGCTCGTCATTGTTGCATATTCCATAATAAATGTCTTCAAACAATCTCTGTTTGGGACGATTTGGGACTGCAGAGAGGCCAGTCCAGTACCTGTACTCTCTTCTTGCACAGCCGTGTCTTTGTAATATGTGTGGAATGTGTTTTTACAATGTCATGTTGAAAAATGCATGAATGTCCCAGGAAAAGATACTATCTTAAAGGCAGCTCTACTGCACTAAAACCCTGAAGTACTTTTCTGCATTAAAGCCAAGTTCAGGCTACATAGTTTTCAGTGCAGTCCGTCTGGCTTGTGCACAGTACGACGATGCAACTAACTTAGCAGTAAGCAGTTTTAAATCTCACACTACATCATTAATCTATGACAGTTGTGTCGTGTGTGATGAGTGGATACCAGATCTTTCACCAGACTTAACCCCTGCATTAACTACACAGGTCACTCTCATATTAAAATTATACTGATAAAAAGTAGTTCTTAATTAATTTACCTGTTTTCTTTAGAGAGCTGGCAGTTACTCCCATGCTTTTTCCCTCAAGTCTGTTACGTTGCACACTGAAACATCAAAGAGAAAATGGCTGTTCTTGCCAAAGTTACATCATATTCTGCTCTGTAAAGCAAACCAGTCTTTTTGCTCATTCTCTCCACAATGTTTAATGCACGGTTTGTGTTCTTCTCCTAGGTTTCCCCCATCATGTCCTCCCATATCTTGTGCTCTCATGGGTTGTACCTCCTTATGACAATTCCCCCCTGCCCCCCACATGCTCCAAAATATCCAGCAAGCTAGATACTTGGTCAGAATCTGTGACATGTTGACAGGCGTACAAATCAGATCTTTGACGTGTTCACACACAGTGATTGGTGACCACCAACTGAACTTTTCCTCTGATCTGTGCCATTTGTCGTTGACCTCCAAAATCAGTCTGTGGCATGTAAATCAGGCTTAAAATCTTGCACTGTGAACCTGGCTTAAGGCTTCTTTATCTGAATCTTAAGGAGCTTTTATAAATGCGACTCATTTTAGTGCCTGACAAAGGTTTCCATAAGTAAACCCATGACCACATGGTGAATTAAACTATTCATGAATGACAGTTCTTGTGGAAGAGGCTGTCAATCAGACTTGCACACTTTTTTAAGCTTTAAAATTTCTTCAGATTCTTTGAATCATTTCATGATATTGTGTACTGTAAAATGTAGAAAAAAATAGTTCCGGGATAGTTCCCATCTTTTCTCATAGAGACTCTTTTAATTTTAGTACTAAATCATCATTACAATCATCACTTCCTTGAAATAACATTATTATTCGTTTCCTTCAATTTTCTTTGGAAAATGTTTCTTCCTGAAATTCAGATGGAGGATAAATAAATTCAATCAAGTACACATACGTAGGTTCATACTATCTGCAATGAAAAAACATCACAATAAATGTAAAAATCATTGTTGTTTTCTTTTTTTCTTATAGTGCACATTTGTCTTAACTCTTTCTGAACTGTGATTTGTGTTTTTTACCATTTAATTTTGAAGCAATTCCATTAAAGTAATTACTCAAAATAAAACCACAGCCAAGTGCCTTCATTTTTCTGTAGCTTTAAACTACTTAAACCTTTTGATTGTGTTAAACAAAAACCCAGGAAAAGTGAAGCCAATCGTGTAAAGGCAAAGACAAACAAAGGTCCTTGTATCAAATCCATGTAGTGGAAAGAGTGAAGAGGGATTAAGCTGCCACCGAAGCCTGGTGCACTGAGCACACTCAGTGAACTGAGTGGCTGAGGATGCATTTTAAAATGACCACACAGCAGTTCTAAAGAGTTAATGCTGCTTTATCACGCTTTTGTGTGTTGCTGAACTGGACCTTTATCTTTCTGAAAGAACAAAAGACTACAGACAGGGAAAAGCAGACCTTGATCATGTACGCGTTTAGGCATTTAGTGGACTTAGAGACCCGCTCTTGTACTTCAGCTGACAAACCAAAGATTCACCCCAAATACAATACATTTATCTAACTTGACTTGGCATCTTTTATAGAAGTGTGATGTTGTTCCCTCATATAAAAAAAAAACAATATAATATTAAAAATTCTAATCATATTGAAAAATATCGCTCAAAATAGTTATTATTGATAAATGAATAAGTAGCTAGTCTTGTTTTTTGGTCATATTGCCCCATTGCAGCATAAAGGGCAGAGTTACGATAATACCAGTCTGGCTTTCCACATCTATTAAGAACAAAACATTAAAGGGTTTAAATTAAGGCAGAGCTCCTGGCAGCTTGTCATAACAAAGTGAACACTTAGATGTATTACAAAGTGCTTAAGACTCATGTTTTTCAATGGCTTTGTTCTCATGGTCAAAGCTACATTTTGTCAGAAGCTCTGCTATCAAACAGGACAACTGATTTGTCTGATTCCTGGGAAGGCAGTGAAAAAAAAAAAGACCACAGATGAATTTATTTTCATTAAATAATGTTAGAGCTGGGAAATGGTCTAATAACCATACATGACATGAATATGTTGCAATCATACTGTGCTTAATATTCAAACAACACAAACCGAGTTTGCTTCACAGCTCATCTAGAACCTGAACTCACCAGCTAGCTTTTGTCTATTTATTGAGGAAACCTGCTTCAAAGTGTGTTTGTTGCAGCAAAACCTTGTGACCTCTAACATCATTAAAGATGGATATCATCAATTTGCATTCTACTAGAAGACTGTATCTTTCCTACAAAGCTTTCCTTTCACCTGTCAGCTGTCTGTCTCTGATGTCTCATTGAATAACAAGTGGCTGAAAACCACTGATCTGCTTTTAAAAGCCATTAACACAAAAAAAGGATGTGAAAGGTGTGGAAGTTTTCTTATGTACTGCTGAATGTAGCTGGTGCAAACATATAGATAAACAAGGTCTTATGTCTTTGATTTACACCTTTCAGTAATTCGAGATGCATGCGTCATTTTTGACGGGCTCAAACTGAGCTACGAGCAGGGTTAAGAAGGAGGGGTCAGCATAGTTCTGCATGGCTTAACGTCTGAGAAAAGTTTTAATAGATATATTACTGAGGGGGTTAAGCCCATGTGATAAAGCCTATGTGCCAGGCAGAGCCCCACACCAATTTAACCTCCAGCTGTGACAATGGAAAAGTTTTGAATTTTTGATGTGTATTTACACCTCAGGAAAAGTGAGAAATAATCTTCATGTGTGTCGTTGTTTGTAAAGGTTTGGATGAACACAATAAATGGTTCAGACGGCGAAGTGCACCTTACAGGATTTTGGAGTGGAAATGCACAAGTTATCTGATAAAACACCACTTTAAACATCCACAGCCGGTTGTTAATCTGCTACAACAATGTGTTTTAACAGACAGAGAAGTTCACGAGACTTGAAGAGCACTTGTACGTATAAAGCATTCTGTATTGCTAAGCACAATATCTATAACTCCCCCATAGACTAAATGGTCTGGAGAATCAAGTTCATCCATCTCCAAGAGATTATCTTATTTTTCATGTTTCCTTTTCAGTAATTTGAAGCACAACAATCTGAAAAAGTCACATCCCATTTTTTAGGAACTTGGATTTAATGAAGCAGATTGACTTTTGGTTTCTCCTCACATTCAGATGTGTGAAAATCTGTGAAAATTAAGTGTCAGGAGGAATTTGGTGGAACCAGTGAGCAGAAATAAGGCGGGTTTTCATTAGCAGGGGTCTGAGGATAGTTTTTGCATGCGAGGCTTTTGAAAACAGTCACATGTAAATTTCAAACAGTAGGAGCATGTGAATGGCAGACTCATACCAACAACTGAATACAGAAATCAGCTGATAGCGAACAGCATTAGACTTACCCCATAAATCACTAAATAATTAAAATCAACTCTTCTACTGAATCAGAAAATGATGAAAGCATATCTTTATCTATTTACAAACTCCAATAATTGCTTTACGTTTATCTTTATCATAATTTTGCATATGCTTCTACTGCAAGGTGGCCAGTCTCCCAGCCTTCAACCAGCCTTTGAAAATCATTTGACCATAATTCAAAATATCTACAGACCTCAACGATAAGCCTGTACTCAGGCTCTGAGCCAGTCATGACCAGTCCCACTAATATACAGTATACAGTCATGGGAACCCTGGTCTTCATTACAGTCACACAGACACCGTGTAAAGACAATTACACTCATAATAGCCATTTCTGATTAGTTTGCTTACCAGCCTTCTTGGCTGGACAAATTGCATTTAGGAGAGGGTAATGAGAATTAAATCCTCTACTCCTACTTATTACAAAGCAAATGTAATGTCATACAAATCTGGATAATGATTTAAAAAAAAAAAAACATACTCAAAAGAACCTACTTGGTTCAACTACTACCACGGAAATGTCAATATATTCAACTTTGATTCAGTTATCACACTTTTACAGCATATATTGTCAGTGCATTTTGAACAAACAAGTTTCAAAAGAGTGGTTTTCACAAATATTGACAGTTAGGCTGCACGTGATTGTGTGGACCACTAAAGATAGACAGATATTTACAGTGGAGACAGCAGAACGCTGAGGCTGACATTCACAGAAAGGCCTGAAGTCACGTGTAACATAATGAGTCAAGCAGTAACTCACACATCACAGCGCAGCAGAGACTGTATGTATGCCACTGATCTAATAGTATATGGACTCCAAAAAAGCTAAAGCAGAACTTAAATGGCTCTCCTACTCTTAACAACGTGTGCAGTTATACAACCATGAGTCTCCAGACACTGCAAAACTGGGATACTGAACACTAAAGTGAAGCCTTATGGTGTGAGAGGTTTTGCTTTCATCGAATTATTTTACAAATCTGATAGAAGCAATTTGCTCCAGATCAATGGCCGTATCCTTCACATTGTGATGCAACCACACTACAATACAACTACACTTCTCTAAACCTGTTATGTGCTGCCCCTGAAAAGAAGCCACATCACCCTCTCAAAGTTGTGCATTTCATCATGCAGAAAGGAGGAAATGGATGCTTGTCATCTGAAATATTAAAACAAATCTCGGTTGACTTGGTCTGAGTCACTCATCCTCATGACTGTACAGTTTGTGGGTTCTGCATGAAATTACACCATACGCATCTTAAAGTTGGCTAAGTTAATGTTCCTAATGTTGTACTTGACTGAAGCTTAAAATTACAACACCAAATTGAGGCAAAGATTTGTGTTTTGGATGTATTTAAAGCAGAGAGGAGATTACAAAGAGATTTTCAGCCAGGCCTCCTTATCCCCGTGGCAGCTTAAATCCGTCTTTTCCTTCTATTACTCATCCAGGGTGAAGATTTTTCCCCTTATTTCTGTTAGAACACAGCCTGAACTAAACTTAAAATAAGTCAAGGCTAAAAGTACATTTAACACTCAGTTGCTGCCTTCCCTGAACTGACCTCTAGTCAACTGTATATGCTTTTATTTTGCTGATTATCCTCAAGACAAAAATGCTCATTTTCAAATCAGATATCATTTTACACTGGCATGTTGTGCATCCTGGTGTGAAAAACAGCACCGACGTGACAGCATCGCACACAGTGTGAAGAATGTGTCGAGAGAGTGCTGTGTGACAAGCTTCTATGAAACCATGTACCAGTTATTCCAAGTCTTCTGAAAAACATGCCACTCAAAGAAATTTAGGTACAGAAAAGAGGCCCCAAGGCTCACTACACAGAGTTTTGATGTTCCCCAAGGCTCACTACACAGAGTTTTGATGTTCCCCAAGGCTCACTACACAGAGTTTTGATGTTCCCCAAGGCTCACTACACAGAGTTTTGATGGGACATTTTGGAAATAAAAAAACAAGCTGAAAGCTTGTGATGGGCTGTGAGGGAATAAACCTCTGCACTAGCTGGCTTTCCTCACATGTTTTAATTAGCGATTGATCAGTTCATGATCAAAACTGGATGATTTCCCCGGTGATCAGCCAATAACATTACTGATAAACATGGTTTGGTTCTTTTCTTTTTTTGATTTACAAATATGCATCATATGTAATGAGATTATCCAGTTTCCGAGGGGTTAGTAAAATGCATATGTGTAGATTACTCAGAAATCAAATTATTTTCCAATTTTATTTATTTAACGATGTCACAGTCACTTGGAGGCATGTTTGATGAGGAAACCCAAAACCCAAAACCCAAAAATAGTCATCTGTATGGCCTGTAAGATAAAAAATAAACCACTGAGGAACAACAACCAAAACGTCTGGTACAAGAGACTTATAATATTTAAAAAAGTATCACCCTGCTGAGCACGTACAATGTTTTGACGCTAATGCTTATTTTGCTCTATGTGGTATGATTATAACTGTTGGTTAAAAAGAAATCTGAAATGGACAAATTTGGAATCTGCAAGTCAGACAAGTTTCTTTTAAGAAAACTAGAACTTGGAATTGGCCAAAAAAACAAATAGCAATTTGAGCATCTTGAGTTTTTATGTCTTCAAGAAGGGCATTTTTCAGTATGCTTTCACTGCAGAAGTAAATAAGAAATGTGATGGCACAACTGCTGCAACACTGTAGGATCCACTATGAGAAAAACCTCTGTAGTAATGGTCAAATGTGGCGGAGATGACTTTCTCTTTGGGAGAATAAAACTTTTCTCTCATAGCTCATATGTTACACAACATAAAGCCATAACGTTACTGTCAAAGTGTGGGTTATGTTGCAAACAATCTCGTATGTGTTTGGTTAGTACCCTCAAATGCTGGGAAACAGAGGCGCGTTTAAAAGAGGACTTTGGTTTAAAAAAAAAAGCTTAAAATCTTGCAAACAGATATTATCTGTATCTTGCTGGGAGTGCTCCACGAGCAAGGTTAAACATCAACTGGTAGGTAAATCTGCAAATAGGAATACTGATCATTTCTGAGATGGACATTCACTAAATTTAGTCTGACATATCTACAGAGTTGGATTCAACAGGGAGCAGTGTAAATTATCACAATGTCACCAATATTTAGTGGGAATGCAGTGATTTGTATTCCCACTAAGTGATGTATATATGATACTTTTTTTTTTTCTACTAAGATCAATAATTCTACTTTGCTGAGGCCAGCAGCCATTATGTAATAGATATAATCTCTTTAATACCATGAGAGTCATAAGAGATAAAAAAAAGTTATCTTCCAATACAGAAGCTTAATTCCTAAGAAATGTGATCATGGAAACAGATAGCAGAGGAGGAACTGTACAGAACAGCCTTTGAACTGAAAGGGCAGAATTGTAAATAGAGAATGGCAAGGCAACAGCTTGTGAAATGTTGCTTACACATCCAGAGATTCTTTGCATACGACAGAGCTCAAAAATGCTATGCAGTGGCATTTTAACAGCAAAAAACAAGAGACTTACTGTTCGTTGACGACAAAGATGCAGTTGTCTTGCGAGGGAAAGCCTGAGACAGGATGCTTGCAGGTCACCTTCCGCTCATTGTGGCTAATGAGAAGAGAGTAAAAAATAAGAATGCTCAGTATTTTAACAATGCATACGCAAGGGTAAATAAGCTCATCACTAACAGTCAGTCAGTGTGTACAACAGGTGTTTGTCATAAAAATCCAGATAGACGTTAAGAAACTAACACTACACCAAAAGGCAAAAACAAATAAACATGAGGGAAAACAGATTGCGGGCAAAAAGAGCAGACTACTTATAGTATGTACTCTTAAACAAGCAAGATCGCCTCAGCTTTGGCTCTGACAACAACTTAAAGCAGCACACCAGAGAAAAACAATTTAGATACAGATTAGTACATGCAGAACTTCAGACAAGTCAAACCCCATTTAAACAAATCATTAAAATACCCTGCTGCAGTCTACAGGCTCCAGCAGGTTCTTGTTGCCATCCTACACAATCTAATAACAGAGGTACAGAAGATGCCACCCACCCATCACTGCTGGCCAATTACAGCAGACCACAGTCACTTCCAGCCTGACATAATCACAACACCAGGCTACAGACCTCACAGTCTTTGGATGAGTGAAATAAACAACAGCAGCTTTTCAGTAAAGTAGAGACTGGTGAATGGAAGGGTCAGCAAGAATTACGAGCAATGTGTTCATCAATCTTAAGTTAATACAAAAACAATTTTTTTTTGTTCTTGTTTTTTTTTTTTAAACTGTTTTATTGGAACAGTGACCAAATTCACAGTTAAACCAATGTCAATCTGGAATTCATCATCTTCCTTAACATGACAAGGGTCCCAATGTCAACAACAGGTTTTTTTTTCTTAAAAAAGCTACCATTGCCTTCACATGTTGGACAGTTACTCTATATTTCAATGATAAACAGAAAAGAATGAAGCTCCAGCCCAAAAATAACAGCTTTTAAACATGGGGTACTCGTGTACCGAAAAGAGCAAATACCAAGGATGAAATGGGGGTTTTAGTTTCAGTTTAGCCTGGAGAGCAACAGTCTCCACAGCTCTGGTCTATAATTATGGAGGCACTGTTGGCAGCAGAGCGCACTGTGCGGTCTTGGGGCAGACCAGCGGCACCATATTTCTCTGGTATCCTTCACACATGGCTATACCTCTCCGCACATAGACCCGGTACAGATTTCAGACAAAAGGGAAAGTCTGGAATATATCTTTGTGTACACAACTATGGGATGTTATGGAACTCTATATGTACTCCAATAACCATTTCCTATCATAAACCAGTTCCAAACAATCAGACTTTTGGAAATCCTTTAGTTTGATAGTTTTAATTCCTTTACAGATACTGATTTCATATATCCAACTTGAGTTTGCTTTTATGTGGTCCTTGGATCATGAATAAAATATAAGGGCTTGAAATAAAGAAATGCATGTGCTATTAATTGGCAGGGCAAGTTACTACTTAATAGAGAAGAAGAAATTAATTCAGAAGAGATTTAATAATTGTTACTGACATGTCCACCGTAACATCCATAACCACATATAGATGTTGTCCAATGCCTACATTCAGAAGACTTGTTATTTGGGATAACCCAATGTGAGCACCACCTAGAGACGCCAAAACATAAACAACACACAAAAAAATGTTCAATTGAGCAATACTATGTTATTAAATCTAAACCACACTCAACAACACCGAAGGCCCATGTTTATTAAAGGGTCTGTATTACCGATCTCACATGAATCTTTACTCTGTATACAAGTCTGTTCAGTCTTCACCTTCTGCCATCCCATTATTTTGGTTTGGCAGTCCATGTGGTGAATTCCCAGAAGCTCTGAGTGATGGGACAGCGAGTATATGTTCTCAACACAAAAGCCCATGGAAGCCAAATATCCACTAGTTGCTCAATGAACTTGGAAAAGTAAGAACAGTCATAGAAACAAGTCAAAGATCCACAGCTAGCCAAACTGGATCCGGACCATTTTCTCAGAAATAGAGACCAAATTAAGGAAAACACAAAGCTTGGTGTTGGATTCGTGACAGCCCCTACACACTCTATATCAAAACATCATGGTGCTCATGTTGCTTTATTTGTTTTTTTTTTTTTATAGTAAGTAATGTTAAGGAGCTTTCAGACACAACCAGCATAAAAATTGCACCAATTTGCACTAAAACCCATAATTTCCAAGACAGTTTGCAATGCTGTGCATATGGATCAACTAACGATTGCACAGTCAGCTTTTAAATCAGACATATCCTCGCAATGCTCTCACCACACCCATGTCTTTAAACCTTTGTTTATATCAGCTTATTTTAGTGATGAGGTGAGCCATTTAATAGCACTCAACCCTTCACTTCGGTGCTTTGTTTGTTTGTTTTTTTTTTTTAGATTGTCTACAGCTTTTAAATTCCACGCAAACATAAATTTGGATACAAATTACACTCACCGTTGAAGCATGTTACTACAGCATGAGAGGGTACACAGTACCTAGCTTGAGAAAACACTTACACATAGAAGGACCTGACCCCAGACTACAACACATCAAGCTGATATAAAATTATATTTCGCTCATCTACATTTCAGGTACAGACAGTTGCCATTTAATTCTCTCTCTCTTTTTTTTTAAAGGTACGATCTTGTCATGCGTTGAACAGTCCCACGTTGCTAAAATACCACAACACACCACAGAAGTAATGCAATGGCAACGCAGTAGTCAGCAGACCATTCACAATCAATTTATTCTTTATTTTTCCCTACAGGCTTCACTGTTGGTCCCTTTCTCTGTGTTTTCAGAGGTCACCTTTACCAACTATAACTTGTATAGACAACATATCACCAATCCTGGCAAGCTTATTTTTGTGACAGTGGCTTTGCTGCTGTGAAACTGCTGTATTTGCTCACAAATAGGAAGACTGTCCCACTTCCAACTGAGCAAAAAAATTAAAAGTATGAAAGTAAAAGGAAATGCCAACAAAAATAGATGCATTTTCTCGTTATATAAAACATTTGACAAATTAATGACAGAGATTTTTTTTCTTAATGCAACACAAATGACTTCCCTATCATCTTAAAATATCAATTTCAAATTCATTTGAAGAAATATTCAATCACTTTTAGGGAGAGTCATACTGCTCTTGCAGTCTTCCATCCCTCCTTTTGGCAAAAAAAACAACCAAACTTTTGACTTTCATCTGGTCTTCTCTTGGGAGAGCTTCGTATAGTTTTACAGCGCTATCAACAACAATGACACTCGCTCACAGAGTGACACCGTGGGAGAGATGACTGAGACTCAAGCAAGTAATGACAGAAGAGATTGACTAAGCAAATGTCCAAAAAAAAGTTAATCTTAGACAGTGTTGTAAAAGTGACTTAACGTCCATGTCGTTTGGGAGACACACTGAGCTAAGAAAAAAGTTAAGTGCATAACAAGTAAACTGCTCTTCCAAAAGCCAGCATGCAGAAAAACACAAATACAGCATAACATAAAGTTATGGACGGAGATAATAAGTAAAGTTAGAGGTTAGATGATTCCTCTGGCTGTGCAATGTAATCATGTAAAACTAAGAACATTCTAACTAGGGGTGCACAATAACTATCGGGCCGATAACAGGAAATTATGATGTCATTCGATAAGTCCGATATCATGAGTAATAGCCCTGATAACATATATATTTTAGTCAACACGGCAGTGCTTCGCTCCCTCTGAGACGTGAATGACCGGCAGTGAATGTTATGTTCAAGTGACGTCGGCATAATCAGAAAAACGAATACTCAATAAGGAAAATCAAGAATACCATCTCATGCCAGAAAACAACTTGTTAACTCTGTCATAATTTTGGTAGTTGCTGACTTGAACTGATATTTCACAGTATATTCCCACATGTTACAGATAAAAAATAGAAAATATAGAAAAGGCCGAAAGAACGACCAGCAAATGGAGGGAATGTGGGAATTTACGTTACACCTAAAATGCAACATGTGGCACAGCGTGCTTATGAAAACAAACAACATGGTGGCGATTGTACGGAACTTTGCTACAGTTTCCGAAGAAGAAAGTTTGCTGGTTATTTGTGAGAAATACTCCAAGCGAATTCCACGAGGAGGGAAAAATAGCACAAGCTTTATTACGTCAAACAAAAAAACTACTGAACCTCATTTACTTTAATTGAAGGTATTCATTCAAATGGAACCACAACCCAAAATCCTTTAAATATATTTTTTTGTTACTATGGAGTCCACTTTTTCAGTTTGTTTACACACACAAGTCTAACTTGTGTCAGCACATTATGCACTGTGCATTTTTTTATTGTCATTGAGGAATGCACTTTTTCAGTTTGTTTACATAGAAATCTTTGAATCTAACTTGTGTCAGTGCATTAATTTTCTATGTATATTTATTTTTTCTATAAATTCCTGGAAATACCACTTTTTTCAGTTTGTAATTCTGATGCATGTATTTCCATCAGTTCAAGGAGCCTTTATTGTTATATCAGTCAGTAATGCACCTTATTTAAGCTGATGTGAGATATCAAATAGGTTTGTTTGATAGCTTTACAAAAATGTTTGAGAGCTTGCCAGTAGTTTTTCATTGGAAAAAATAAATATCTGTTCATTTAAAGAGTCAAAACTGTTTTTGGTTTTGTTCATAGTATTGATGCAATGATCTTAGGTATACGTTTGTGTTATCGGTTATCGGCCTTTAGGAGCTGAAAGTTATCGGTTATCCGTATCGGTTCTAAAAAACAATTATCTTGCATCCCTAATTCCAACCACACATTTTCAGACCCAAGAGGTTCCAGACAAAGTGAGAAGGATGTGTCTTTTCAGAGTTTTTGAGTAGGTATTCAAACATGTGCTCTAAAACACCGAAACGGAGGTGTTTTTCATGTCCCTTTTACATTTAGTTACACTTTGCAGTGTACCACGAAAAACACAGATGAACAACAGACAAAAAAAAAAAAAACATCCAGTCAAAAAGCAAAGCTGAGAAAAAGCTGATGTGAACTCTAAATTACACAAACCAAGTGAAGAAGTAACTCAGAAAAAGGTCTTCATGAAAGCAAACACCTCACATGTGTTTTGTAAGTCAATAGGTTGTTTCAGGCAGAAGATTGTTGTGCTAAGATTGGATATTATGCAATAACAGAATAAAGTAACTAAATGAGCTGTTAGATGAATTGTCAGAATGGATTATTAAATGGGTGTTTGTTGCAAACAAAAACAAAAAACAAACATTTGAGCCAAAAAGGCAATTATTCTTTTTATGAGATAGCCACATTAGCAATTCCAGCTGAGGAAAATATTTTTGAACATATCAAATTGAGCAAGATAGCTGAATATGTTTATTCACCTCATAAATTGTGATCATGATAGTTTCTGCCAAAAAATTCAGGACTTAGTCACACTAAATTAGCTTTGATGAAATTCCATTTTTGAAACATCAACTGATCCATATATTAATTTCATTTGGCAACCTACATGCAAGTTAAAACAATAATAATGATAAACTTGAAACAGCAAACTGTGACGATAAAATTTTCAAAATTAGTAAAAGCTTCTTAACAAATGTGACCGAAGCTTTTGAATTTAGGGTTAACAAGATCCTCCAAACTGAACTTCATACATATGTGCCAAATGACACTGGGACGCCAGTGTCCCAACAGTGTCTTTAATGGATTGATGATATCTGAGAGCATCTTAAACATTCCCAGTATAGGCCATGTCACATAGAAGGACCCTGACTGTTGGAACTTCTATCACTGAGGTTTGCGGTGATGCATTTATGCACAGCTCTCTTGAGGTCCTGAGGTTTGAACCTTGTCGGGGCCATTGTGAAAACTTTATTATTTTCTTTTTCTGACATTCTGCTGTAGATTTCTGAGTGTGCTTGGTATCATTGTTCTCTTGTGTGACTCAATATCAGCAAAGCTTCATCTGTCGGACAATGACCTCACATTTGCCCTTTAAATACTTTGGTAAACAGAGTTCATTGTCAACTCAATGGCTGCAAAGACCACAGATCCTGTGGATGTAAAACAAACCCAAATCCTGACCCCTCCAACACCCGTTGAACAGTTGTAATGAGATGTTTGGGCTAATATGCTATGTTTGGTTGGTGCAGCCAAAACTTCTTTTATAATGGTGGTCACACCCAGCTAAAGTAAAAGGTGTACTTAGTTTTCCCCACACTGCTGCTGTACTGTGGCTTAGCTCTTGATTAATAAATAATGACTCAGTGTTTTATGTCTCAAGATAAATTGTGCAATTAAAGGTAAAGACAATAGTCATTGCCACAAACAAATTTTTAAGAATGTCAAAATTAAACCTCTGACTAAAAATGTTGTTTGAAATAAAATATCCAGCTAATGTTACGTACCAACATTATGCTAAACATTCATCGGAGCCATCAAGGAAGTTCTGTGGTCAATCATAATGGTATACTGTGTACCATTTTTGCTTAAGTAAAGAGGAAAACATTTTTTCTGTGTATATTATTTATCCATCTTCCAGAGGGACAATAAATGATGCCTTTTATGGTGTTGGCATGGGTTAAAAACACAAGAAGATTCCCTTTTCCCCTTAGACACACAGAGATGGTAACTATGATGGGAGTAATAGCATGACCACCCTGCAGTGTGAAGGGGTTGGGCAGTTCTCTGGCCTTGTCCACAATAATTAGCAGTGAGCTGAAGTAATAAAGAGCTTAAGGTCTGGGGGTCACTCCAACACACCACAGGCTAAGCTTTTATTACTCCAAGTGGGTCTTTGATCCACTGCGCCCCTTCAACTGCAGTGTAGCCATAAAAAACTAAGAGGTTTCAAGATAGATCTATACATTAGAGAGAGGCTGAAAAGGATAAATGCAATTTGGCATATATGCCTGGATTTTAACACCAAAGTTTGAGAGCCCTCATGAATAACATTTTATGTTAATTCAACAAACCTTAGGCTCATGAAAAACTATATTTAATTTCCTTTGATCTAAAAAAAATATATAGGCTCATATCTTAATTCTAAATTCCAAACTATTTTCTTTTAAATATTGCTCTTAACTGTAGCCATCTTATCCAAATTAAGCTATGGCCCTTTTACTCTCTCATGACAGCTTCCTTAAATTCATAATGCATCAATCAACCTATATGACAAGCAAATATGAGAAATATGGATTCCATTCCAATGTATGTCTATCACACATCAAAGAAGTCACATTCAACTCTACAATTTCATGACATTAAATCCAACTTTACAGTTGTATTGTTACATTTACAGCACAAAATCCTCATTTTTATGCTGCGTCTCAATGCCAGACCATTACAGGAAATCCACAAGATGAGTCAACAAGAGTTTAGAGGGAAAACTACTGGATCCCTTACGCAAAACCAACTGCAACTCACCAGACAGCTTTTTGGTGAAACCTAAGTCTCTTTTGAATGCTTACAATTCTAATCCTATTATATAGGAAGGAACTTGGACATATCTTATAATAAGGGCACGGAGAGTGGATTCAAGCTTTTGATATTATCAGGTAAGTACATCTAACAAGCATGAAAAGGGTTGAGCTGTTGTAGAAATCCTCAATACCACATATACATAGGGGTATGAATAGCCTTCCTCACAAAGGTCGAGCTGAATAAGCAGAATAGGCAGTTTATGTTTCAGAGAGGGCATGTGGGGTGCACCAGGAAAAAAGACATAGTGGGGGCTTTTTCAGTCCCTTATGAGGCCACATCACATGAAGCAACGTGCTGTCAAAAAATAGGGAAAAGCAGAATATACATGTGAATGTCAGTTGTAGTCATGCAGTATGTTTACTGTTCTTTTTATCTTAAAAGTTACTTGCTTGAATAGGTTTTTGTTTTTTGTCAAGGGATAAAATTCAATGGAGAAAAACAACCAACACATGCGCACCTAATTATCTAAGAATATAAATAAAACCTGGAAGCGCTACACATGGGTATATATTTATTATACCACCTGGGACATGTCAATATCATAAAGTTATTCTAACACAAAATGTGCCTTTGTTGGAACACTTTTAGTTCTGTCCATCATTAACTATAAAGTCTGTAAAGAATCGGATAATATATCAAAAGGAAATGTGGAAAACCAATTCATATTCTGTGTGCACAACACAGATTGCAGCTTCGGCTGCATGACTGATAAGATTTGACTTTCAACTGGGACCTTATTATTTAAGAAAAGAATACTACTTCTCATTTGGCCAAAGAATCTGATTTATTTCTCTGATGATTAAATTAGCATCCCGCTCAAAACAGCTGTGGCTTTGTGCAAAATGGGTCAAGGTGACACAGCTGATCGGGCAATTGAAGAAGAATTAAGAACCATGGAAAGAGGCTTCCCTCTGCTGAAGGAAGTAAAACATGGGTCGAAAGACCACAGCAGTAAAACTATTATACCTTGCAGACTTTATGACTAAACAGAAAACTTCAAACCTCCAAATTTTTGATCATTGCCATAGTAATGAAATCCCAAATTAGTATTTCAATCTTTTGAAGGACAGTAGAGTAGTGGCATGTGAGCTATATCTACAAAAAAGAAAAACTGAAAACAAAATCGAGTTTGGTTTATTTCCAGTATTTGCAAAGAAAACTAGAAAAAGGCAAGCATCAGATATCACAAGTCTGCAACACGTTTGGCTGATGGCTAAAAAGTTTAAGTAACAGATAAGCCTTCTTGCAATTAAGCTTGAAATATGAGCAAATGTTTCAAATGAAAACTTCAATACCCCCAAAAAATGGTACTCAAGACAGCTGCAGAAGACATGTGAACTTAAGTGCACTGTGACCTTTTCTGACCGTGGGACAGTTATAAATGTTCCTCATTAGAAAAGGAGTAGTTCCTCAAAGGTTCATTAATCAGTAGGAAATTAGCCTCCAAACTTTAGATTAAGCCACAAAAAGTTTCCATATTCACTTTCAGCCTCTGTGAAATTACACATTAACTACTAAAAGTTCAATTTCAAGCTTCATTAAAGAAAACTCTGGGCTTGTTTATGTAGTGGTCACGTAAAAACTACGCTCATTTTATGTAGGCATTTAGAAATCATATAGTTAGAATAACTATTGATGTCTACGCCAGCGATGTGGCACCCAGGATGACACTAAAATTCTCCTAAGTCAATTCTTTGAAGTTGGAGTTTGAGAAGTTCCTTGGAGAAAAAGAAATAAATGAGCGTTTGAGATGGTGCAGGTACTCCGGAAAAAAAAATTTAGTTAACATGCATAACAGGACCACTAGGATTTTATTTTCTTGAAGTATGTATTAAAACCTTTAAGACTTCATCTTAAGTTTTATGTTTGCATTCTTTTAAGCTATACTTCTTCAACAAAGTGAGAAGTAAACAATTGCTTTCAGGTGACGATTCCTGTTTTATTTGCCACACACAGGAGCAAGTTCAACAAAGATACATTCTAACTAATGCAGAACTGGAATTTTCTATTTACACACGAAATGAAAATCTGAAGATATTTTTTTTTACAGTAACAAACCATTGTGTTCTATGAAAATGTGTGTGATGTTTAAAAACTGAATGCCAACACCCTCTGAATACTTTCCATGCTGACCTTATCCAGACCACACAAGTCCCCACAGAAATACTACGTGCAAAACATAGGCTAGGGTTACAGATGATTCCAGATGGGCATAAACCGAGGCTCACACATAAAAGTTGGACAAAAATAAGACATCTACCAGTCTGCTTATAGACACATTTTAAAAAATACAAGGGAAATTTTCAACTGCTTACTTGTTTATTTCTTTCCATGAATTCTGACCTAAACCACAAGACAGAAATAGCAACGGCAACATAATGTATGGTGGTTTGATGATGGAGTGGACGTTATCTGGGTCTGGCAGGTTATTAACAAGAGGGCATAGTCTGGGTCACTGCATGGAAGGCAGATCAGTGCTGTATTAGCTTCTCTGACTGTGACTGACAGTTGAAAGCTTTCAAAGGTTACCAAGAACCACTGCACTGTTCAGTACAGCCAAATACAGAAAATGTGATGCAAATTAATGAAATTCAGCCACCGAGGAGGAAAAAGCAATGCCTCAAGACTGCTTGCAGTTAAGCCATGGCAGATACTTCAAATATATAAAAATGCTATTTCAATAGCAGCCAGCAGTGCATTAAATCAGCTTGAACGGGCTGTGATTCATATCCAGACTCAATCATAAACGAGTGACACCATATGTGCATCAACATCAGACAACACAAAAATTCTGGAGCCAAAGAGGAAAAAAATCTTGGCTTCTACCAAGTATCGTCCCTATGGTTGTTTACTTTCACTGTGGTGTGAATTAAACTATATTTAACTGACCAACGGTGCATCGGAACAGGCAATCTCCCTTCAGTTACAGTTTCCTCTTTAGATTGTGGGCTGCCAGGCTGACCACAAATTAAGAACTCAAACCTTCTTTTAAGTATAGCAAAAAAGGAAAAACAACTCAGTAACAAAAAAATCAGAGAGAGAATTAAGGTTCTGCAATTTCATAGCTCTAAAAAAAGCAGAATCTAAAAAAAAACAAAACGAGTTGTATTACCAAAGGGAGAGACAAAATACTGTATCTGGACAAAAACCCAGTACAAACCTCTTTTGTAAACATGTAAGGAGAAGAGCGCTGATCAGAGATGATTATAACTGCAATACAGTAGGGAATCAGCTGAGCTGCATCACAATAGCCTTTCATTGAGCGCATCCATCACAATCAATGCAATTAACACCCCCAGTCTGCCTCGTTAATAACAATCCCCGTTTGGTCCACAGTACTCACAAAGAGAATCTCCCACGAATGTCCAGGCAGGCGAGAAATACGTCCAGCTAAAACAAACGGTCGTTGTATCCAGACGTGAGCGTCAGGTACGACGTGCGCAGTTTTTGTTGTTTTAGAGAAGGGTTTTGGAAAAGTGCGCTCTCTGTCCGCTGCTGCTGCTGCTGCTGCTCTACGTTCTCTCGGGGCGGAGGAGCTCGCGCTTACTGCTCAGCGCTGCTCCGCGTGCGCCAGTAGTAGAGAGACACACTGAAACCCGAGAGGCGGTGACGTCACAGGCCGGATGTAAAAGCAAAGCCAAGTGGCCGGTGGCGCTGCACTACTGTGTGCTCTCTCACAGACATAACGGCCACATGCGGACAGCACAGATGCGCGCCCGTCAAACAAGGGCGCACACAGACTCGGACTGAGTTAAAAAAAAAAAAAAAAAAAAACTTACAGTAGTCACTAGTGCACTTCTCAAACTGTCAAGGCAAACTGCAGGAATATTGCAAATATGACGCAACTGAGAAAACATAGAGGAAGTGAGCCATATTTCAGATTTACATTCTTCCTTGTTTAGATTGCATTTAGACAGCCTTAAACAGGATTGTGGGTTGGTGCTCCTCCCTCAGTTCATTCTTCAGCATGTCTTGACAAAGGGTCATGTTGACAAAAAAGGGAAAAAAAAAAAAGAAGAAAAAAGTCTCCATGGCTACACTGGGCTCAACAAAGCTCGTCATGAAACTATTCTGGATTATCCAGATATAAATTGAGGACAATTATTTTGAGAGCACGGCAGTCACGGTTAAGGAAATGCAAATCTTTTATTTTAAAACACAGGAGACTTTTGTAGTTGTGGAGGAGAGCGGGAAACTGAGCAAACTTTTATCTATCATGATAAAACCTGAGCACCTTCACCACACTCACAGGATAGACAACAGAGTTTCTTCTCCAAAGACTTGAGTCAAACTTGCCACATATGAACTACCTGAGTACACAAGTCAAAACTTGGTACAGCTGGTGTTGAGAAACTTCAGACAGCTCTGTTTTCATAGGGACCATTACAGGAAATCTTTCCTACCCCATGACGCAGGTTTGTAAACGTTGAATTTCAGACTCAAGACTATACAAAACTACATAACATTAACACATGACATGCACTGTAACTGCCACATACATCCACACCTGGGTGTGAATACAGTTGAGACAACAAGTTCACATACACAATATAAAGACAACCTTTTTCTTTCTTCACTATCTGATATTAAATCAGACTAAAGTTTTCCAATTTTTTTGCTGTTTACCAAAATTATTTATATTTGCTAAATGCCAGAATAATGAGTAATTTTTTTTCCTTTCTTCAAAGTCAGAAGTTTCGATATACTAAGATTACTAGCCTTTAAACAATGTGGGAAATCCCAGATGATGATGTCATGGCTTTGGAAACTTCTGATAGTTTAAGTGACAATATCTGAATTAATTGAAGACACCACTGTGAATATATTTTAATGGACATCTTCAGCACACTGCTTCCTTGTGTGACATCGTGGGAAAAAATAAAGAACTCAGCTAAAATATCAGGAGGAGAAGTTTTGGACCTCAACAAGTCTGGTTCATCCTTGGGTACAATTTCCAGATGCCTGCAGAAGCCATGTTCATCTGTTCCAGCAGTTATACACAAATATAAAAGATCATGGGAATATCCAATCATACTTCTCAGGGAAATGGGTTCTGTGTCGATGAATGCGATTTGGTGTGAAATGTGCATATGAACCCCATACAAAACCAAAACATCTTGTGAAAATCTGGCTGAAGCTGGTAGGAGAGTCTCTGTATTCACAGTGAAATGAGTCCTGTACCAACATGGCCTGAAAGACCACTCAGAAGAAGCCATTACTCCAAAAGCAACACGAAACAGCTGGAGTACAGTTTTCAAATATACACAGGGACAAATTAGTTAGTGGCCATCACAAACCTCTGATCTCAGATTACAGAAAATTAGTGGACAGAGCTGAAAAGGAATGTGTGAGTAGGGCGACCTGCAGACCCGACTCAGTTCCACCAGTTCTGTCAGGAAGAAAGGACCCAAATTCCAGCAAACTATTGTGAAAAACAAAAGTTATGTCTTTTCATAAAGTGCATGCAAACCTCTTGCTTCTAAGTGCATGTATATTGACTATATATCTGTTTTCTTCTTATGTAACTTATAGCCTGTGCAGAATCTGAATTTATTAATTCCAGGGAAAAATATGTTTTATGCAAAGGTGTCTTGAAATAAAAAGAGGTGAAAAGTCCAACAACACTTAATGACCCAATTTTGTTCTGCATACTGTAAGTGCTGCTGGTGTCTCAATTTAGGAAATTAGTTTTCATAAATTGGCACCCCAGTCACTAGAAAATAACACACCTTACCACAATACACATAAAATATAGCAGAAACAGTAAAATATTATTCTAAATATGCCTAATATAAGTGGAAAACTCTTATATTAGGCATGTTGTTATAATATGAATACATAAGATAAACAAAAATAAAATTAATGTGACTTACAAAATATATACAATATATTCAAACAGTATCTGAGTGTGCAGCATTTAGTAACAGCATTTCAAGAGTTGGGTGAATGTCGAAGGACTGTTGCTTTACATCATCTGAGCATTCGAGGGCGGAATTAAACAGTCTGATGCCCATAGGCAGGAGTGACATCCTGTGGTGCTCTGTGCTGCAATGAGCCTCTCACTAAATGTGCTCCTGTACCTGAGCAGCATATCTGTACATTATAGTACCTTTATAAAGACAATGCTTTGAATAAAGTATCTATCTATCTATCTATTTATCTATCTATCTATCTATCTTTCATAGCCTGGAAAAATGTATGCACATTTCACTTTTTCTCCTTAGCATATTTTAATAATATCTATATTTTATTTCTGGTATGCTGCGCCTTGATGCTATAACATCTAGCTATCTTAGATCCGGCTTCTATTTATATTCATCCCAGTTGCTGGTAGTTGTGCTGACTGGATGAGGTTTGTTAGTTTCAACGGGGTAAACTGAGAGGAAAAAAAAAAAACTGAATATCAAGTAGGTTCAGCAGGGAGCCTGCAGCTTTTGAGGACACGAAAGCCCAGACAATGACCTCAACACCAAGCAAGAAGCCAAACAGTTCTTCCCCTCATCTTCCTGCTGAGTGCAGTCAATGGTGCAGGAAGACATTGAGGGACAGTCAACGGCCTCTTAACAGCTACTTTTATCTCCTTGTTGCCTGTGTTTAATGATACTTCTACTTCAACTTTTCTTAATGGTATGCAGTTGCTCACAAAGGCAAGTTTTAATAGAAACAGCCCACAGATATTAAATGCATTATTTGTTAAGATGAAAATAAGTGTTGTACATACAGCAATAATACCATGAGTAATTTGTGAACTGCCTTGACCAGCTCTCCTACATAAATAATGCAAGAGAGTTCTATTACAAAGAGGAATGGGGGCAGCACAAAAACATTAAGTCCTCCAGGGAGGTCTTCCCAAGCTGGAGCTCCTGCACCACCACCTGGGGTGCAGGATGGATGCCACGTCCCCAGAGAATATGGAGAAGGGGATAGCAGGGATACCTGGCATATTTTATGAGCCAACCCTTGGATGATGGATTTATGGTGAATAGGGATCATTTGTACTTAAGAAAAGGGAAAAAAAAAAAAAAAGGTGTCAAAGGGGAAAGTGAAAGCAAGCTGTCCAGCCATCTGTGTATGTGCTGTGTGTGTCATGCAAATCAGCATGACTTTTTAAATCTGTGATAGGTATATCGACATTTGCTGTCAGAGTTAGTTGATCTAAAGAAAAGGATTCCCAGCTGTCAACTCCTCACTTTCTCAGATACCTAAATTGAATTTAAAAATCAACTTTATCTAAGTATTTTCTTAGAGAGACTCTTTCCAAATGCCACTCAATGTAAGTCAGACTGAAGGCAGACTGAAAAGGAAATGCATAAATGTCTGGAAGAAAGGGTCTTTATAAATTAAACCAATAAATGATTTTTTTAATATATAAATCAGTGCGAAAGTGAGATATGTGTGTGATGTGTGTAGGTGCTGCTTTTTTATTTTCTTTAAGATCAAAATGTAAGCGTCACCCTCACACCCACCAAGTCTGACTCAGTTTATACCTGATTTGCATCTCCATGATGCAGAATTTAAAAAAAAATCAACCTAACTCCTCAGAATTTGTTGTAATTGCAAGTGTATTTTGAATAAAATTAGGAAACGTGCCAGATTCAGACTTCATAGTGGAAAAATCCAAAGAAGTCAGTTGATTAGCTATTTCAGCAGGAGTGGGAGTCTTAACTACCGTTCCAAGACTCTGTTTAAGTGGGAGTAGGGCCAAACCAAGGCCATACAAAGTCTGTTTCATCTCAAATCAAAACTTGACTGCACTTCATTTTATTGCTGTGCACCATTAGGCTTTAAGACAGAGTAAAGTTAACCTGGTGGGCAAGCTCAGATCTGTTGATGTTATCACAGTGGAGTAGTTTGGCTCAACCACTTCTGCCAAAGGCCTTATGAGGTAATGATCCATCGTGTACAAGTGTGAGGTACAGAGGCCACAAACAATAGCAAAACTTTTATAATATAATGCAGTTCTGCCCAACAGCACTGCCGATATACTTCACTGGAAAAGCTAATGATGTGTCATTCTGGTTTGCTGTACCAGACAGCCGATGACTTGTCTCTCTAACATTTTGTGACACAAAAGACACGACAAAGGACAAACAAGCTGTGAATTAAAAATGATGAAATCACATGCAACAACAGAGTTAACAACAAACTTTCGACAGCATCCATCACCCTGTTCAGCACACTTATTTAGACAACATTTAAGGAGGCAGCATTGCGCTGACTGGAGTGACTAAACTAAAGTTAGGGGGAGATCCAATTTTGAGAAGATATTTAATAGACCCTATTTTATTAAGAAAATGCAGATTAATTGTCTGTTAAAAATGATCTGTTAAAACGTTTTCAAATGCAGAGACTTAAAATGATCAAAAAGAAAATAGATCAAAACTGAGAAGGAAATAGTTAATAATGAATCTGTATTATTCTGAGCTACAACAACCTTACTTGAACTCCATAACATTATTCACCGTCTAACCAGTTGTCACGCAGTGCAGTAAAAAGCAATCAAGTTACACAGTAACAAAGGAATAACAAGTAAAAACACATAAAAAACTCCAATAAACTGTACCAATTACAGATGAGAAATGGAATGCTCGTTTTCAGCTACAGCTTGCACCAGAGGCTTCATCTGGTTCTCAGCTGACAGGTGCCAAGGAGAAACTTTCAGACTCATTAACTGCCCACTCAGAGTCAGACAGAGACAGGAAGGACTGAGTGTTCGCATGTTTATCCACTCTCAGAGGAGCCTTTTCTACCTGCCCACGTGCTCTTGTCTCTGGCTCTTTCCTCCTCCACCTGCGCTCCCACGCACTCTGCTTTGTCACTGACGTGTAGATTGTACCTGCCGTTGCATACAGAGCCGTGCACGCAGCTGGTTCTGAACAGCTGCGCGCATACGGCGTTCGCAGATAACGGTAGCCCGAGGTTGATGGTGAAGAAAAATACCTAGAATCAGATCATTTGCTCGCACTCTCTAAGGGCCTCTGCTCCCGCTGGGTGAGAGCAAAAGACTACAGCATGGATAAGCAGTTCCATTCCCAGACTGTCCTCAGGAAGCCAGAGAGAAGGCAGGCTCAAACGGCCACCCCCCCTGCACATTTTTGTATGAGCATATGGACAAACTGGGCTGTCTTGTGCTCCTATAATTAATTGATTGTGACAAACAAGCTGAAAATCATCAACCCCTAGCTGCCGGGCATTTCCAGATATACACTAGACTGAAAATGAGGAGGTCCAGTGGCATCAGTAAAGAAGAAGCCAAACAAGGGTTCAGTGTATGTTTACTGATAGGGCTGTAGCGATACACTAATCTTGCGATACAATACGATACACGATATTTGGCTCACAATATTATATATATATCGATATTCATCTTAAGATACATTTATATCATTTTCTGAAATATTTTAAAGGGACAAAGTGATTTTGGTGACATCTTGTGAGTGTTCCAATGACTTTGCTTGAATTAACTGAACTGAAAGCATCAATTGCACATTATATGGCTGACAGGCAGCCTGCAAATGCTGGACAAAATGAATAAAAGATGTGTTGAGAAAAATAGTTTCATTTATTTAATCAGTGCAAATTGTTGCTTGCAAGCTTTTAAAGGTAAGAGCACAATGAAAAGTTAAAGTACAGCAAGTGGCCTTCTTTGGGAGCTTTTTTGGCTTGATACCAGAGCATGTGAGCGGAGTGGAGCGGCGATAATTTCCGCTCCTCGCTCACAAAGGTTGTCAGCGCTCCGCTCTTCCCTCAAAGTCGCAAAACGCCGCTCCACCCATAACCGCTCAGCGCTCCAGTAACACTGCACCCCGCTCCGCTCTCCGCTCCAAAAATGTTTGCATGCATATAAAATGTACATGTTTACCTGCCGGGCATACATTGTGCGATATTTTAAATCGTTTGATTCAGCCCTATCTCACACTGCACGACTAGATCGCTGAGTTCAAAAGTTCACAGCCCACGAGTAATGCTCTCACACTGTACGGCCCGATGCTCTGATGCGACTTGACTGCTTACACTATACGTTCATAACGCACCTAAGGGTGCGTTCGAAATGAGCCAGGCCTGCGCAGAATCGATCACCGGCGGGCGGCGCACAATGCAGATAAGAACACGTTTCATGCAACAGGAGGATCACTTTTATTTTAACTTCAATCAGCGATCGAGGACACTTTATCTAAGAACGTGGTCTGCAAACTAGGTGATCTAACAGGAAGTAAGTGTCTCCTCCTGTATGTGCTGGAAACTGTCCGACTTGACTGCAGCTTTTTGTCTCCACCTCCTGCTGTGGCCGCCTGATCTCGTCTACTCGCCAGGCGAGCCGCAGTTAATCTCAAACGCACCTACTGCTTCTATACCTTCACGAGGAGCGACCAGGATTTCAAACAAGTTTGATTTTCTTGCGAGCACACGATTTGTGATCGGGAGCTCGTCGGGAGGTGTTAATCTCTCGTCGTTACCCCACGTATACTGCACGAAGCACGACCCACGATAGGGTCGAAATTCGGTCCGATCCAAAAAATACTCGCACGACTGGAAAATCGGCTCAAAACGGGCCGACAGTCGCACAGTGTTTGCCCGGCCCGCAGAGCCGACAGCCGTTTTAAAGTCCAAAAAATAGATATTTACTGACAAGAAAAAATAAGAAAATAATTTCACCTAACGGAATTAGCTGGTTTAATACACTTTTGTTTTTTATTAACCTTTCCCGAAACTATTTTTCATTCACTGTTCTCCTCCTATTGTTATACTTGAAGACCGTGATATGAGCGGTAACGGAGCGAAACTGAAGCGGGATGACGTCCCGCTCCACCCGAATCATCCTAGAAAAAAAACTCCCGCTCTGCGCTCCTTTCAAAATTCGTCCGCTCCGCTCCTCGCTCGCTCACGCTCCGCTCCGCTCACATGCTCTGCTTGATACTAAACATATAAGGTAGCTACTAGCCATTCTAGCCACCAGGTTAAGTAAAAACAAACCATGGCAGCCACTAATTCATGTCCATTGGAGCAACATTTAAGCCATCTTAAAGTTGCACCCATCTCAGCAGAGTAGCTGGGGGACTTAATGGCTGCAAAGTGCAGGAAGAACATCCCTGCGGGACACGGGGGTTTTGAAAGGAGCTTAGAATATCGATACCCGCTGCTGAAAAATTGATACTCTCTGGGGAAATAAAATATTGATATATATCGCAGAATTAATAAAATTGCTCAGCTTTATTTACTGACTGATTCAGCTGAGAAATGGAAGGAATTCACTCGCTATGTGAATTCTGGATCAACACATTAAATCGCATGTGTCAAACACAAGGCCCGTGGGCCAAATGTGGCCCGCCACTTCATTTTTTGTGTGGTCCTCGAGAGCTTGTGCATTATTGGCTTACATATTAAACCGATATTATAAGACTTCATTTAAGCATATGCCACTTATAGAGCGCATATTCGACAACAAACTACATCTCCCACAATGCATTTCATCATTACCCACAACGGTATCTTACCATTAACGAGACAGGACGATTTTCAGAACTGATGACTGAAGAAAAACCTCTACAAACTAACCCCAACATGTCCAAGAAAAGAAAAAATGATGCACAAGGAAGGACAGCTTCATGAACGATGGGAAAACGAATACAAGTTTGTATCTCAAGATGAAAAAACAGTATGTCTTTTGTGTTTCGAAGCGGTGTCAGTCATGAAAGAGTATAATCTACATTGGCATTTTGACAGCAAACACAGAGCTAAGTATGCTAAATTTAGCCCACGAGAAAAACAAAGAATCGCTTCCGCTAATGAACCCAAGGTAATGGATACTCAGTCCATTACCATGGCAACAGACCCTTTAAACATCACCTGTGTGAGAGCAGGTTTATAACCACAAACCCTGAGTTTAATATAATATTGAGTTAAATATTTGAAACTTCAATACATAATAAATACAGAAACCATTTAACAATATATTAAAGTTTATTTTGATTTACATTGACAGCATGAATGTAACAAAATGTAATCTGGCCCTTTGAGGGCAACCATGATGCTGATGTGACCCTCAGTGAAAATGAGTCTGACACCCCTGCATTAAATGATTTATAATTCACTCAAAGAACATGTTGCTAATTAGTAGGGATGTCCCGATCCCGATCGCGATCGGCGATCGGCCTTCGATCTTAAAAATTTAAGGTGGATCGGATTGGCCGATCAACATTATTATAACACGCCGATCTTTTTTTCATTATTTTTTTTCCTCAAAAAGTGATCCTGATTAACACAAATTAATAAAGTAATCATATTACACAAACAACAATATTTTTTCTAAACTATATACATTTAATAATTTGAACTGAAGTGAGGTTTCCCGGCAGCGCTGTCTTGTATCCACCTTAAAAGTTTCAAGACCGGCGGCGTCAAGCTAAACTTTAGCAAAAATGTCAGCAGTGTGGCAGCGCTATAAAATTACAAAGGCCGACGCTTCAACTGAGACTTGCAACGTGTGGAAGGCTGAGATATCACGAGGGGTAAGTAAAAAGAGAGTTTACAACACCACTAATTTAATCAGACACTTAAAAAAGCACGCAGCACACCGATCACGAAGCCTTCTGTCAGGTGCCGTGGTGCCGTGGCACCAGCTTCGGCAGCAAACGCTCTGTGAAACTTTTAAAAGAAAGAAACTCCCGAAAGACTCGGAGAAATACAGAAAAATCACCGAGCTAATCGTGGAATGTATTACTGAGGACGACCAGCACATTTACAAGGCATTTAACCAGCTCATTAATTACCTCGAGCCTCTTTCCCGTCATTACATGCACGACAAAGGACACAAAGGTGCGCGAACATGTGCAGCGGGTCTTGAAAGAAGTTAAGTTAATATTTTATGTTATTTTTATTCTGATGTGATTTCATTGATTGCAAAGACTTCTGCTAGCGTTTTCATTGCCTTAAACTGCTAGCCAAGTTCACCTGCTGCTATTTAAATGGAAGTGCTATGTTCTTTAGTACTGAGACTGTTGAACAGTCACTGTTAAGAAAGAAGAGTGTTTAAATAAGTTATTGTTTATTTTATGAGATGATAAAAGCTATTAATCTCAGCTTGGATGCAGGCCTATTTATTAATGTACACAGGAAATAAAATGCACAGGAAATTAAACTCTGTTTGCCCACTCAAAAAAAGTGAAATCGGATCGGAAAAAATCGGAAATCGGCCGATCATCAAAATTAAAAGATCGGAATCGGATCGGGACCCAAAAAACGTGATCGGGACATCCCTACTAATTTGAGACAAGCAGAGAGAACAGTAAGGACTTGTGTCAGCCAATAAGATAGTTCAGAAGTTCAGAGCAAGAACAAACCCTCTTGAACTGTTTCTACCCTTCTGATGGAAGCACAGAATGATGGGAGTTGAGGAATGCCACCATGAAACAGTTTTGTTTTTATTATGTGCCTTTGAATACCCAGATGAAAACAATTGCAACCGTTACAGAGCTGAAAGTTTTATTCAGGCTATCACCCTCTATCACTGTGCTGAATGAAACAGTCAGCCTTCATTGATGAGTGACACAATCCTCCACAGTCTACTGAAAATAAAAAAATACCAAAAGAGAGAGAGTGAGGGCTGTAATGAAAGAGAATGTGTTTCCATTAAATCTAGTCCAGTAGATCAGTGGACTGTATTCTTCAAGCTCAATGGCCTTGGTGACATCTCAAGAGGTCAGCATGAAAACATGAGGCTGGGCAGCCTCACTTAACTTCTCAGGATGTTTTGTGAGCCTTGGCAGCACCTGAGAGTCACAAATTCCATTGGTTGCAAGTCAAAACACCTATAGAGATGCATTCTAGCATAAGCTCCCACCCGGCCCTGCCCCCCTCTGCAACTCAACCAAGTCACGACTGCCTGCTGACCAGACTCCACTTTTGAAGTCTACACTTTTTCAGAAAAACAGCGCAAGTGCTCCTAATGCCATTATGTTTTAGAAATATGAACATACCTTATATCTATCATCATGGCCGTCCTGGCCTGTCAGCCTGGGTTTACAACTCTGGGGCAACCAGACGTAGAGCTAATTATCTGGATGTGAATAATTTATAGCACACCATCAGTATGTGATTGATTTCTTTTTCTTTTCAGAATTGGGAGGCAACTGTGTTACAATATCTATTCCTGGAAAAATGCACAGAAAAATGTATGTTTTTCTTCGTATGTGCCATCAGATCATGTACAAAGACATTTACCTGCTTGATTACAATTTATACTGTATGTGTTCAATAAAACATTGCAGTTATTCAGGAATCTAGATTACTTCACTTCATCTCAAATATACCTCAGGTAGGGTTGGATTAGCATTAGGGGTTATAATATGAATCATTAAGTCTGCAAGTTTAAGATCACATTAAAAAAATGTGAAGATTTTACTGCAGTAAAAGTTCTATCCTTAAATGAATCGTGTTTAAATGGATAATAATCTCCTACTCAGTGGCTTCTTCAGATAAAATGATTTTCAGTTTTTGTTCACCTGATGTAAACTTAACAAAGCCTCAAGGTTCAAGTAAAACAAACCTTCAGAGGTGCTCTCTCTGCAGCAAATCATGACGAGACTGCAGGTTTTTAAGGGGCCAGGATATGCGTCTGAAATACTTAGTTGAAACAGGTTCAGTAGTATTTAAAGCACATAGCAAAGGTGAACACAGTCAAGTGCTTTCCACTGAGAAACAAAGAGCAATGAGCAATAAAGACCAAATGGTTCCAATTAACAAAAGTCGTGTTGAAGGACAACTGCATAGTGGTGGTCTCGGAATAAATCCACTCCTCTGGAGATGGAAAACAGGCTAAATACTGTCAGTTAGAAAAGATATCTAAACCAGTGACATACATACAATTAATTAGTGAATGTTGGAAAGAACTCATGTTTAATTATGATTCCATTTTATAAGTTAATCATGATAAAACACAGGGTACGTACAAAACTAATCTGTGCATCAAACCAACAGTGAAACACGGCGACCAGCATGTAGTCGTGGAGTTATTTGTGTCTTTAGATTTTGACACAGAGCATCAGATCAGATCAACTCCACCCCGACCGAAGAGAAGCAACATTCCCTCCTTTGGAAACTGGTTCAAACCTCTTGTTTTCAAGAAAACTGCAGCTTTTCCAACACAACACTGCTGAATATTTATTAGGCACCATCGAAACTGAGAAGCCCAAAACTCTCTGACTTCACAAAAAGCTCTTACATTAAACATTATCCGTTGACAGAGTAACATTGGTGATCAGGTCTCACATTCACAGCTTAAAGTAGACAATTGTTAAGCCAACAACACTTTCTGAATGCTGAATATGAGCAATATAATTTTGTAAAACTAGCAGAGGGATACAGCAAAACAATCTCCTTTGAAATCATGTCCTCACACTTCTGTTCATAGCAGCCAGTTTTAGGGGACTGGGCCACTTGACCCCCTTTTTTGGATTTGATGAGCAAATGCACATGCAGCAAATGCCACGTGATGAAAAGGTAGATGGAAATAAAGATGTACAGGGAGGATAATTCCAGTCATATCTGGGTTAGTGGTCTAACAGAACTCTGGAAATCTGATCTGCTCAGCGAATGGCACATTTTCAGAAGAAGGCAGGCCCAGATAAAGTTTTTGTTTTGGTGTGCGTGGCTTCAGCCATCCTATTATACACTCAAGCACAAATAAAATCAAATGCTTTTCATATGTTCTCTTTAAATCTGGCTACACTTTGCTGTGTGGTGTGATAAATACCTGTATGACTAAAGGGAAGAAAAGGAAAAACATCCACCCAGGTACACAAAGCAAATCTGAGGAAAACATGTGATGTGGTGTCTGAACTCTCTAAATTACATGATCAACATCATTACATCATTATTTAACCATTTCACCATTTTTCTTGAGATGAAAACACAGATGCACTAACTAAACGGCATGCCACAACATCTAAGAGATCTAGTTTTAAAAGCAAGTCTCATGTAACCAGATCAAAGACAGATTGATCGTGCACGTATACACCTTCAATGTAAAATGGAGCCCTGACAAAAACAGTGCTTCCTGTCGCAGTGCTTATAAATTGTTCATACAACCGAAGTTGTCGCAAAAATACGTGAAACTACAAAGACCCTTTAAAGTTTCATCACAGTTCCCCTCAGGTGAAGGCTACATGAGAATTCTTATTAGTCTGGCCTCATTCACTTTAAGTAACAATTATGGACAAATAAAAAAGATGAACACGGTTCATTATGAGCTTAATAACTGAATCAGCTCTTATCGTTGGATGTAATGAGTCTCTTGGGAGCAGATATATCAAGCTGGTTGATAGAGCCAATAACAATAACCCCATCACCATGCACAAGGAGCCTCCACAACTAACAGCTACAGTGATCTTCATAAAACAATGGAGAAGATGATAGCTCCTTCTAGAAATGCAGGGGTGGCTTTTCATACACCAAGGTCCTCCAGACGTTGCACACAACGGCTGATGAGCTAAAGCAAACACCAAACACGCAATTAACTCATTTCCATCATGCTTGAAACAATGTGTTAATTGAATACTAAGTGTGCGACAAATTATCAACCAAGAAATCATTACCTCATTAATATTAAATAGTCTGATCTGTGGTTTCTTGAAAAGCAAATCAGAGGAGTAAAGTAGTTTCTTATCCACCAAACTGATGTGAGAAATAAATGAAACAAGGAGTTCTTCCCCTCACACTGAAACTGGCTGGACAAAACGTAACATTTGAACACGTCACAAAGACAAAATTCAACTGCCTACTAGGAAACTAGGAAGTATTCATAAAAAGCACTAACCTTAAAATGTAGAAAATATCAAAATTAATGTTACTTCAGGTAAAGAGCTCCTTTACTACACTCTGAACAATCAGAGGGATTTCTCTCACTCCTGGGCCAGAGGTGTTGAATCACCTGAAAAAAAATATTGGGGTCAGATAAAGTCATGGTTGCATTCCACTGGAAAATGATCATGATGATCATTTGAAAAACTGATAGTTGAATTCCAGATGAAGCATATAAAAGAGAAACTATGCACGTACTATCTGATTATATCAAGCTAACAATTACAGACAAGCCCCCTGGTGGTTGAAGCAACTGATCACAAACACAGATATCATGAACCGAGGCCTAAATACTCATGGTATGTTGTTTTTTTTTTTTTTGTTTTTTTTTTAGATTTTTTTTGGCACTAGTGGCCTTTATTGATATTGGAGAGAGACAGAGAGAGCGGGGAAGACACGCGGCAAAGGGCTGCCGGGAGTCGAACTCGCGACCAGCCGCACGAGGACTATAGCCTCTGTATATGGGCCGCCTGCCCTAACCACTGCGCTATCGGGGCGGCCCAACACTCATGTATGATTTGTGTGCACATAAGAGCTGAGGTCAGACAGGTGACGGGAAGTCATCACGAGACTATAAGTGCATTATTTCTTTTATGATGTTAATTTGTCTGTAAATTACGACAGATTTTGACCCTATTCAGCAGAAAAATAAGTCACATTTTTTTTGTTTTTGAAATAGATTCAATCCGAATCTGGTCTTGAAAACACTTTGACTTCAGAGGCAGAGGAGGAAGTCCAGTTTTCATCTGAACAAAAAGAAAAAGTGACATTTTTTTTAAGAAGCTGACTGGAAAATTTTGGTATTATATCTCAGAGTTAAACACATTTAACTTCTATTGTAATTTTTATTTCATAATTTTATTCCACATTAGATCTGTATTCGTTAAGTTCCTAAGTTGCTGAAGTTGTCTCTATCAGTGAACTTGGAATGTAATGCACATGTTGCTACAGCTACAATGATTAGTTGACAAAATTGATGTAATTAATTATGAAAAACCATTGATACTGAATTTTTAACATTGACAAGTCATGTAAAAACTATATTAATATCACAGACAAACAGATCTTTCTTTACAGTTCAGAAGGAAGGCCACTACAGGAAATACAGGAGGCAGCATAGCCCGTGTGTCGCTCACTCAAGAAACACTAAACACCTTTAGGTGACGAGGGAAACAATCCTCCGTGGTCCGTGCAGTAGTGGTGAGTTGCATTTGTGAGCTGTCATTTCACAGCAGCATTTACTTCTGTCGTGCCTTCCGCACACATAAGTATACATAATCCCAAAACAATAAACCATTAAAAAAAGGAAGTGACTCCTTAGTTTCAGAGGTACTTCCTCAAAATCAATGAATAAGAAACTCAGTGGTTGAAGAACAGCAAAATCATTTCAATCGCCATCGAATAAAAGACAGTAAACAGCATTTGACTGCAAATAAATACCTAGAATATAAATGACATATCCACATTGAATGGGTACTTTTCTTTGTTATTACAAAATCAAACTAAAAGTGTACAGTATTCTCTTAAATAACCAATTTTTCTAAAAGTAACTCCCCTTCTTCACTTCCTCCTCCTGTGGGTATAGTGGGAGGATGGGACTGAATCCTAAGTTTTACTGTTGTAAATGGGTACACAAGCAGTTCAGCGATGCTCCTTTAGTAGCATATGGACTCTGCGCTGTGACAGACCCATATAGAGAGTGAAAAATGAGCTGTTCATATAAAACAAGGTTTTGATCCACTATTTAGCCTTCAGCAGATAGGAGCTTGCTCAGCAGGCCTGCCAGAGGTCCAGGCTCCTTCTCTGGCCTACTTCTGATAAAACCAGTAATGTCATGGAAAGTTTCTTTGAAGTGGGCGTGTGTGAGACAGACAATTTGTGACAGAGATGAGTGGAAATGGACCCGATATAGTAGCAAAGATTCGATGAAAATGACATTATAACAAACATAATCCCTGATGGGCATTACTGATCCATCTGTCAAAAATGTTCTACAAAAAAAAAACGCTGCACCTAAAATTGCAACAGAAGGAAAAAAAGACTGTCGTTCTAAATTAACATTAAGATAGAGAGATTGGCAGCCTTTCACTGGCAATGTAGTAAAGCCCAAGCAGGATCTGTTAAGCTCCAGTTCCTCTTGTCCCCAGGCAAACATAGCTGCTAGCGTAAGCAGAGATGGGGCAGCACAGCCTCTCTCCCTCTGATGCAACTGATTATAGAAAAGATGACCAACAGAAATGGGTCAGCTATAAGAGTGACAGACCAAGACAGAGGAGAATGAAGAGCTGACATTCGATTGCTAATTTAATGAGTCACTTATTTCGTTGCATATACTCTGTATTGGGTAAGCAGCAATGCCACAGAAAAAGACTAGTGACTTAAAAGTTTTACTGAACACAGAATCTCAGAAGAAAGGGAAAAGAGACAGAAATGCAAACTTTTCTGCAGACATGACAACACACACATCAGGCATCGTGCTAGCTGCTAAACTGTACCAGAACCAGATGGATTGAAGCTTTAAAATCGTCAACCTGACTGCTGTCTCATTACTGGGTCTGATCCAAGTCAGCAGATGCAGAGTACGCAGACAAGCAGGGGCAGACTTGAAAACACGCTGACACAGAACATGATTGCTTCACATTTACAGGGAGTCATGTGTGTTGGTTTTCCAGTCAGCACATCTGGACATGTTCTTATTAGGTGTATAAGCTCGTATGCGGACTTTCCATGACCATCCATTACATTTGGATATATACATGTGTCAAAAGATTTCAGTGAGACACTTATCATTACTTGTTATATAATCATTTACTCGTGGTACCTCATCAGCACTTTGGCCTCCAAGTATACAAAGTTGGAAAACCATCAGCATCCCTTGTTTTCCTCCACTTTTTCTCCCATGTTTCTATTCGTCTCACTCCATGTACTGAGTCAGAGTAAGATACACATCCCTTATCCTTCTCTGAATTACATAATCCTGGGACCTTATAGAAAAGCCAATAAATAAATAAATACATTAGTCTTAACTTTACTTTGATTTTATTTTATTTGTAGACAATGTGAACTCAGTGTATTTTATGTGTTCAATTTGTCAGTATAGGTTGTATCTTCTTTTTTTTCAATTTAAGGTCTGCAACGCATTTCCCAAAAATGTTGGGAAGTAAAGATTTACCATTTTGTAACACTGCCATCCTTTCTAACAACTCTTAAAGTGAAAGCTGTTATGGTAAAGAGGGCACCTACAAACACATCTTAAGGTGTGCAACAATTTTCGGGTTGAAGCTGTCGCAATTTTCTTTTAACAACTGCCTGCAGATTCTCTATCTAGGACAGGTCAGGACTGCAGGCAGGTCACTCCAGTGCACGTAGCTTGTTCTTTCTCAGCACTGCCATTGTAATGTGTGCAGAATGTGGTTTTGCATTCTCTTATAGATGAATGCACGGACGTCCCTGGAGAAATTGCCATTTTGAAGACAGCATATGTTGCTCTGAAATCTCAGAGTGCTTTTCTGCATTAATTGCTGCCATCACAGAAATGCAAATGATCTTTGTCAAGGACAATGATACAACCCCATAATATCACAGGCTTTTCAACTTATCGCTGATAACAGACTGAATTGCCCTTTGCCTCTTTGGTGCTCACACATTTCCTCCAAAAACAACAAGGAATGCTGATTTCTCTGGTCACAAAACATCCTTTCACTAGGTGATAATCCATCCTAGATGCTTCTAAGCCTATAGAAGACATGATTCTGCTTCTAGACAAGGTTAACATAAGGCTTTTATTTTGCACAGTAAAGTTTTAAGTACCAGTAGCATTTCTGAATGTAAGATTGTATTGATTGGCAAAGGTTTCCTTAAGTAAACGGTAACTGCTCTTAATGCAGCACCACCTGAGGGATCAGAGATCATGGGTGTCCAGCTTAGGTTACATCCTTGTAAGCACTGATATTCCTCCAGATTCTTTAATTTTTTATTGATATTCATTGCAGAGGAACAAACATCACATCTGAGCTCAACACTTTTTCCAAGCTGCTCAAAGTTGGAAGTTACAAATGGAATGCTCCCCAATGTTGGAATTTAAATTTTGAAAAACTCAGAGGACCAACAAGTTCAGTAATCAAGTTAGCTACCCAGAGTGAAACATGTAAGTGAAAGTTATGGTGTCAAATTTAGAAAGCACAACACTTATGTTGCTCCTGTATTGATTATTCATGAAAATACTGTGTAACAGAAACACCCATCATGTTTTTCTGACTTTGTAAGTTATGGCAGCAGATGCACCCAGCCTGATTTTCACTATATTGTAAAAGATGTGACGTTGACCCAAGTTCGTTCTGACTTCCAAGGGCAAATGGAACACATTATAATTAAGACGCTGACATACATACACTTAATATAGCCAGTAGCTGGTCAACTTTATCTTTTTTTTAAGTTTATCCTTATGGCACTAATCCGTCTGTGGCTCAGAACTCCACTGAAGCCAAACTGCTGGGCACCACTACTTCTGACAGCCACCAGCTCCACCTTACAAAACCTTCACTTTTTCTTTTCCATTTTGATAAACTCCTCAAGTCAGCCTGAATAAACTACTTTTTTTTTGTCTCCAATACCTTAGCAAATTCAAAACAACAAGTACATTGGGGACATTGTAAAAACAATTCCATGTTTTTTTTTTTTTTTTTTACATCCTGATTGGATATTGATTTGACAAAACCCTGGCAATCTATTTTTGAAATGGGGCGATCGATGCCAAACAAAGACTGAGTGGGTGCAGACGAAGGCATGGCAGACAAATTGAGGACAGCTTTCTATCTGGGCAACCAACTGAGTTAGTGAGTTAATGGTAGTTTGGCACATTCATGTATCTTCCTCATTTGTTAACATACCTAAACGTTTCTAGCTCATTGGCATGTATTTGTGGAACCTTAAATCTACAGGAAATCTTCACAATATCATTTGCTCTTTCAAAAGCAGTTTGAAAACATCAGTGGGAGAAGCCATATCATCTGATTTACTGGGAGTGTCTCCTCTGGGGTCACTCACTGATGTTTTCGTAGGTGCAGCTGAATTATTCAAAACCGTTGAGAGAAAGCATAACACACCATTCCTGGTGGGTTTCAAATCATGCTTCTTTGCTGCCCAGCACGCCTACAACCGAGCAGCCAAGCCCAGATTCTCATGGTTACTGTGGTGGGATGATATTGTTCTGGAGATGCTCAACAAGTACCTTGACTCTCTTTTGAGAGGTTTGTGGGTTGCAGGTCCTCCCAGTGACCAACAGCTGTATGAGTCAGGTACAGAGTAGGAAGTAGGAAGCGCTCACAAAGGCAATATGTCAATATCTGGCAACCACAAAGATTTTAAGAGGGGAAGGTATTACTTAAAAAGTAAACTGTGTGAATCCTACATGACTGCATTGCAAAAAAAAAAAAAAAAAACATGCAAATGGTGCCCACTATTCAAGTTAATAGATGCTGAAACAACAAAGCCCTTACATAAATGATTAATAAAATTGTTACTACAGTAGCATGGGCCACATGCACAGGGTAATTTCTATAAAAACAGAGATATCAACTGTGTTTAGAAGCTGTGAGCAGCCAGACAGTGAAAAGGAATGCTGGACGCCACTCTCTGGTAAACAACTTAAGGGGAAATGCTTCAATTAATCTTTCTTCTCTTGGCTGAGCAAAGCGCTTTATTTTGTAAGAGAAACATGTTCTCAAGAGCCAATTAACTGGATGGATGATCATATAAACTGGATGAAGGGTGAAAGAACAGCAGAAAAATGTGTAGGGCAGACTTTCTTCATTTAATTATTTATTTTTAATGGAGGAAGGTTGACCAAGTTAATAACAGTGTCACAACTCACAAACCAAACACTGCCCTCTAAAGGCAACGCTCATTTTTTACACTTTAGTTATTCAAAACAACACAAAAAATGAAAATCTCTGTGATGGCAAAAACAAATTCAACAGCATAAAAAAAAAAAAAAAAAACAGAGCTGCTTAAAGATTCATAAAGATATCCTTTGATATCTAAACCCATCGACTGAGAAACTGGTGCAAGTTTAATACTACCAGTGTCCAATATTTTAATACTATTACACCATGAGATATAATATTCTGTTTGAAGTGATACTAATCTTAACTAAATCAAAGTAACAAAGCAACACAAGTACCTCCAACTTACCATACATCTGGAAACAATATTACTCTTTTAATCTGTCCCACTACGAATAAACAAAACTCTGTTGCTATCAGGGAGCATGTTATGCTACTTTGCCGCCCTCTGCTGGGTGAAAGCCGTAATTACACTTTAGCACTGACAGGATGCAGGCTACTGGCAAATACACACACACACACACACACACACAAAATATTACAGCTGTCCTGTCAGGGTCTGGTGGTTTGGTTTTTCTAATTTTTTTTTTTTTTTTTCTGGGTTCTCCTAATTTCTTGTCTCCCATTTTATTACTTCTTGTTTTGCTTTAAAAGTCTGTTTCTTCATCCATTGAGTCTTGTTTTACTTCCCTGGTCCCATCTGCCCTGATCATTGTTACCTGTGTCTCACCATGTGTCTCATGCATATATTGTCCTGTCTTTGCTGCAGGTCTGCTTCTTCCTGCCATGTAGTTTTGCTGCTTGTTGTGGATTTACCCAAGTTAACTTTTGCTTGTACTTCTTGATTTATTAAAGGACTTTTTTTTTGACACTCCTGCCTCCCGCTCTCCTGCATTTAGCTCCTAACCCTAAACTGTAACAACAGAAGGATGGGTCATGTGCACCACAGTATTCATAATACAAAGATAAGACACTGGCTTATTTTGGAACTTGCTACAGGGCTGCTACCGATGCATCAAACAAAAGCACCGGCTACCCTTCAGGGCCTCTGCATTATGAAGATCTGCTTTTTTTCTTTTCCACAATCACACTAATATGTGTCAGTTATGCTCACAGATGCACCAAGATTGTTTGCATGACAAAAAAAAAGGTTTAAAACTCAATTAGACAATGTCAGAGACTTAGCTTTGATCAAAGCACACACGCCAGTTGATTTTGGAGAAGAACTTCAATAAAAAAAAAAGCCTCAAAATAATTTAGATCAAAGTGACTTTCATCTTTCTACTCATAGATGTGCAGCTCAATCTGTAAATGGCTGTGCTGGAGGAAAATCAAATAACGATGCATAATATGTCACAGAGACAACCAAGTACATACAGTCCAGGTGCCGGGGGGGGGGGTTGATCCTTATAGATTCCCCCTGACCAGTTTTGACATAGCCTCTCCACTAAAACTCAATGCATTACTGCCAGTCCCTTCTTTTCAGGTCAATCCATAAAATAAAACTAGAGGGAGCATTGTTCCTCATGTCTGACTCACCAAACTGCTCAGTAGAGTAAAATAATGTCTCAACTCCAACTGCGGTTGGCACACGAGTTCCTTAGCTGTAATAACAAGAGATACAAGCTTCTGTTTTTGTCTGCTCTCATATTTGTTGCATTTCTTACCAAAGGTTAAGGTCAGCAAAAATGCTGACTGGCAAATAAAACTGAGAAGAAAAAGTCTTCAATGTCAATCAAATGACCATTAAAAGTTTCAAAGTTTTTCCTCTGTCTACGTCTTCCAAACATGGGAACAGAATAATTGCCGTGAGAGGACATTGTGAAATTAAGCCACAATAGTTATCTGTAAATATAGAGGGACCTTCTGCAGCACTGCTGTTGCTCTCCAAGCCTCAGCTGCGCCTTGATAACAAGTCAGAACAGAGGACACACTGCCATGCTGCCAGTACATAAAGACCAAATGGCTTTCAGCCCTTGGGATTTGATTTATTTATTTTTTTCAATCTGGCTGCCTCTATAGTGTTCCTTTTTTAACTTTTGAGCCATAGTTAGTTCAACTTTTAACTTGTTACTGTTTTTCCTTTCTTTCTTAAACAATAAAGCTTTCCACTTGTTAAAAGATGCGTTTGCATTTGCTAATGATGATCACTAATGGTCTAAGGAGAATTTAAACAATGTTAAACATCAGCAGAAATTCACATTTGGGCATTTTTGATCCACTTTCTTTTTAACGGATTCACTTCACACATCAGACTCATTTGAGTGAAGAGCAAGAAAGCTTGGCCACATCTTTTTAAGAGAGTGCTGCATCAGGCAGGAGATTTGTATTTGATAAAGCATCAAGCAAAAAAACAAAAAAAAAATGTAAACCCTTTGTACATCTGACTTAAGTTCAGTGTCATTTATTTTGACATAGATGGTGGGAACATTGCAGTGAATCCTCAGAATCTTCTCCAAGCGCTCAGTGTTTGTGAACTAACTGAGATTGAAAGAGCATTTCTGCAGACAGAACATGACCTCAAGAAGAAAATAAACTGGTTCCAAACACATGCCTGGTTGATTTCCTCTGCTGTGTCAGCCACTTTAATAATTGGAAACCAATGTGCTGTTTGAGATCAGCTTTAAGAAATGAAAAATTCACACGCTGGTAGAAAAACATTAGATGTAAAAAATAAATAAATAAACAAAATAATTTATTTGCAAACAAGATACCAACTTTAAAAAGTAGCAAGGCGTTAAAGACAGCTTGAAATTTTTGTGGTTTATAAGGAATACAACAGAATACAAAATAAGGCTGCTGAACTCACCTGCTGTAAAAATTACTGCTCTAACTTGCCAGATCCATTTAGACAAACAAAACAAAAATAAAGCTTGGTAAACTGCATAACAACACACAGCAAGCATGGCAACTAGTCTATAACCGAATAGAAAGTAATGTCATAAAATATGGCATGTGAACAATCAGCCTGTCAACAAACACCCTTATAGCAATTGCAGTGACGTTTAAACTAGCAGTTTTGAACAATGCTGTCTGATTTCATGTCCTTATGTACACAGCACCTTTTGATACGGGTGTTAATATTAGAAATTACATGAAACCACAGAAGCAGTCATGAAAACATGATGCAGCATGTTTAATTCAGTTTGTCAAAGTCTGTTTTCAGTAGGTAGACAAATGTATCAAAGCGAAATCTACTAACATTCAAGTGACATCACATCAGGCTTGAGTCAAGGGTGAAGAAGAACACTTCTGTTAATTAAGAAAAAAAAAACAGGTGCTTAGTTCTTGTACCCAACAGCAACTAAAAAACATGTGCAAGTCACAAGAGCAACTGAGGAAAAGCAACACATGCTATTTCCAAAAACCTGGCTGCACTAAGCAGAGATTTACTTTTAAAATTGTGTGCTGTGTTGCAACTGACATGTAGGATTATGAGACTGAGCAGCTGCTTTACTAAACTCAACCAACAACACTGTCTCATTATGACAACCGGGCAAAGATTAATGGGAATTTTTAGGGCAACATAGACAGCATGAGTTAAAATCCTGCACATTAAGGTTTGATGCAGCACCTAAAATTCCAACCAGTGTGTGAACAGTACTACATGTCCATCTGCTGAGGTTTGACTCAAGATGAGCCACAAGAAAACCAAAATAGAGAGATAACAGTGCTGATGTCTCTCATCTAGCCTTGAACACAAATAGGTCTGGAGCTACTTTGGTAAGTATCTGGCACTGAGAGAGAAGCAAATAAGCCACCCAAAGGTCACTGTAGACAGGCTGACACAACAGCTGGCTAGAAAACAGCAGCAACAGAGTTTTAGTTTGATGGCGCTTTATTGTTTATTATAAAAGTTATGCTCTGGAGTCACAGTTGTTCTTTCTTGTAGTAGAGGCGTTTCATGCTGAATGAAGTCCAATGATTCCTCCAACTATTGCTCCAACTTTTCAAACATGGGGGAGTCTATGACACATGGGATGACAAACACTAATTATTGAAATGAATTTAATTGAATTGATGGTTTCATAAATCTGTCAAAGTGAAGGCATTTTGTCATTCAGAAATAGGTCACATTAATGTTAGTGTTCCTCATGGTTTTCACTTAAACCATTGGAAAGAACATTAACCAAGGTATGAATCCAGCATGCATAATCTCACAAAATCCCACAAATTTAGCACATTTCCACAGAAATTTAGAACAACATCCTGTACAAATGTTTAGCCTACACGACGCAGCATTTGCACTGCTGCCAGGAAGGACCAACTGTAATCCCTGAGAGCATGCTTGGCACGCTCACTCTCCCCTCTGTACTATGGAGTGATGGTGGTGTGGGACGCAGCGGTCATTGAACCAGCAATTTGTGACATCAGCACAGCTACGCACAGCTACGCACTGGTAAAGGATCACAAAGGGAACCTTAAACTCAAATCTGCAAATCATACTACTAGTGTGTAATGATTTTGCCAAAATGTAGAACGTGGTATGCAGTATGTGAACACTTGCAGAATCTGCAGCATGTGTAAAATCCCAGGATGGTGGGCTCACACGCTGGAGCATCCTTGGGAAGGACACCGAACCGCAAACCCCCGCCACAAAGAAGTCACAAGCCAGTGTTCTCATGGTGCTGGTTGAAAAAAGCCCATGGAGAATCATGTGCAGAGCACAGCATGATGATCCACTGTGGTGACATAAAAAAAAAGGGAACTAAAAAAGCAAAAAAGAACTGACCAGTCCAAGTCACATACTGTATCCAAAAATGTTTGTTTTACAATCGCAAGCAACCTACGACATACAAAACTGTTTCTGATCCAACCAAACTACTCCAAAATTCCAACTTTTACTGTTACCAACTGTTTTACTGACCCATGACTGTACTGACTGTCACATGAACTTGAAGGTACAGCTGTTGTGGTAACCCCTGTGGTAAACAGGCTCTGAAACTCCCTGTGACTGAAACAAGTGTGATGACACCACAGACTGCCTCTCCCTGACACTCACGTATTTTGCACACCACAAAAAGTAAAGAGAGCACGACACTGGTCTTAGTTGACACAAAGTGGGATGAGCTGTCTTGTAAATATGAAGGTACAAGCGAGGTAATGTGAGCTGGAAGAAAGGATGTTGCCTGTTGATGTACCAGCAGGTGAGGTATGAGAGCTGCTTCTCATCTACAGGCTCAGGTTGATAAAGAAGAGGACTCTTCTTCCTACATTATTGATTCATTTCCCTTTTTTTTAACAATAACATATGCAGGTTTTAAAAGAAGTATTTTCAAGATATGTCCTTGCAACTGTAAAACAGACTATTGCAAAACTGAAAAAAATCTTGTGTTAGAAAAGTTAAAACTTGTTGAACATCTGGTGTGATAAAGGACTCCTACTGACTTCTTACTTAAATGTTTTTATACACATACAGTGGGGAAGCACTTACTGCTCAGCTGGTAATCTGGATCAGCCAATTTTCACTTTGACCAGCTCTGACTGGTGACCGATTGGGCACTGAGAAATCAGATTCCTTTTCCTTCTTTCTTTCTTTTTAACTGTAATAACATAAGATGCATACCCAGTGATATGTAATCCATTTAATGTAAAAATAAACATGTTACAACAAAAAAACAAAACATTTGGAGACAATAAACTCAATCCAACATTAAAACAGCATCATCCTCATGAACGTGCCGTGTTCAATCACATAAAGCTAAGAAAGGCTAAAAGGGTAAAATAAAAACCAGCAGAGCACACCAGCAGCAACCTCTAATATCTTTTACTGGTTTCAGCAAAGAAAAAGGGAAAGCCATTATGGAAAATATTATGGAATTGTTGGGCCACCATGTGTTACCCTTACAGAGGAAGGCTGACATCCAGCAAAGCCTGAACACATGGTTTGAGACAAAGAAACCTTAAAAAGGACTCAAACTCCCAGCAGGCTTTGCAAAGTTTATTGTTTTCTTTTTACAGCCAGGTGTGAAAGTGATGTCATGCCCTCTTACTGGCTAAGGACCCCCAAAACACAGCAGGGGTCACAGCACATAAATACCAGCTCCCTCCCTTTTCTTGTTCTCTCTGACCTCCTCCACCAAAGCAAATGATGCAACATCTGTCTGGCCTGCTCCAGCAAGGTTATTAGCCAAAGGCATGCATGTCCGACGACCCGTCTGAAGGAGACCCCTCTGGTTGCCAAGGACAACCACACACCTGTCCAACCAAGACACGCCTACGGAGTGATCTGCCCGTGTACAGAAGAACCGACACGGCGAAAGGCAGCTGTGCGCCCCTGACACTGAACGGCCTCAGACTAACCTGGGAGGAAGACAATACAGCTGATGTTGCTAAATAATTGCGGAGAGAGAGAGTTAGCGGGAGCCGCTCCTGGGTACCAGCGTGGCGTACGTTTAACCCTACCCTATCCAACCGAGCCGCCATCTTAAAGCTCTTATCGGGTGTGTCGGCAGCCATCTTGGTCAAAGAATGAGGCTATCACGTGACCTTGCTCGCCATCTTGAAGCCCCCACCATGTGGGTTGGCAACCATCTTGGTCAGGGAGCGCGGCTACCAAGTGACCGCGCCCGCTATCTTGGAGCTCCCCTCACGCATGAAACAACCATCTTACTTTAATCTCTCACACACACTCGTGCACAGTAGTAGTTCCCCAGCCTACATGTATATATACTGACATTTTTTCATTTCATGTTTATTTGCTTATGTAGTTTAGTTGTCATCTAGTTTAGTAGATATCAGAATCTCGATTCAACTGTTTGTTCATCTTAATACTTGTGTTAATAAATTCTGATATATTCTAATGACAGACGTTGTTTGTGGTCATTTCACACAAGTTTGTAACATTTGCTGGTTGAAGAGGTCTGTGTTTGGACTCACAAATGCTCTGGTGCTCTATAGCGCCACACCTGGTCACAGGCTGGGACGCATAGAACAACAGCCATTTTGAGACTGATTGTGCCGTTTAGTCTTTGTTTCCTTGATTTATCAGGTGGTGCCCTGTTTCAATTTATTAACTTTGTCAATACATTTCTTGTTATTAACCACTATGTCTTAGATAAATAGGCCCTTCATAACTAAACAAGCACTTTATATGCACAACATCTGGCACCAGATGATTAGCAATTTTTTGTCATAAAAGATGGAAGTTTTAGAAATTTCAAGCTTCACTTGTTTTGTGAAAACATGTTCTTGTTGCCCCATTCAGAGAACAAGGTTAAGGCTCTGTAATCTACCGCACAAAGGCAGATATACTATGATTCCTTTTCTGTTTTAAACAATTATTACGACCCAGTAACCTGGAGCTCTTCATATCATCACAGAGAGAGAAGGTCCCGCAACTTCCTACAGCTTTGATGAAGATGATGGAGAATAATTCAGGATATTAAGATCCATCTCACTTCCATGTACATCTACTAATCAGAAGCACAACCCTTAAAGCACATTTTTTTCTTTAACATTGCATCAGTCTTTAATGTATTACTAAAGGAAGAAGGAAAAAAAGGCAATTTCAAACTCGTTAATTTATTTCTGAGTTTAAAGTGTTCAACAAATGTAATTAAAACAACAATTCCAACTAGGAACTTTGCTCTCTAGGGTTCTCAGAAGCTAACAATAAAGACATTTAGCATTCTGCCCTTTGGGATATATAATTTTAACTTGACAGGGAGCCAAATAACTGCAATATTACTCAGTGAAGGTCAAACTTCATCTTCACATATTTGAAAATGACAAATTAGACTCTTTCCTTCATAAGTAAACAATTAAAACAAAAGTTGCAGAGTTGCAGTTGCAGTGCAACAAAGAGGCAGAGTGGCTTATATCAAATCAACACAAAAACCAGAAACTATCTTGGGAAGGATTTTCAGCTTCTTTTGAAACACGGTCCAGGTCTCACATTAACCCACACTTCACAACTAAGAATTCACGTGAGGTGTCCTCACCACTGTGGTTTACTTTTGAAGTTCTCTTTTAAAATGAAACCTAAACACACACGCTTTCTAACTCAGTGTCCCAAAAGTGTCTCTGTCCACACTATACCACTATAGAGCACTGTTGTTTACACTGTCATTAAGACTAATCTGGCTTTGTTACCTTCCAGAAATGTTTATATGATATAGGCTTGGTGAGTCAGAGAAAGATGACCCAGAAAAGCAAAAGAGGAAGTGAATGTGTGCAACTCTTTTGTCATTTCTAAAGGTTTCGATTTTGTACAGTCACATTAGACCATAATACTAACTTTCCCGAACTGAAACAGGGTCTGCAGATCAGAAGTTTCCAATTTGCAAATGAACTCACCAGAGCATCATATACACAAGTTGTAACCTTTACAAGAGTTTCATGTTTAGGCAGTGAGTGAGTCATAACACTTCCTCCACATCAAGAAACATTATGTCTTAATTCTAATTTGATTCGTGACTGAAAACATTTTAAGGGAGAGAAGAAAACTGCAAAAATACTAGTATTTTTTAAAACAATTTACCACAGATTATGAAAATGATTTACTAAACATTCATAAAAAGTTCCATTAACCAGCACGGGCTAAAATATATATATATACTTTTTCAATTAATTAATAAAAGTAACTTCATGTAATATTTGAAATAATATTTTAAAAACAAACATGGTTTAATTTTAGTGAATGTGTGTGTGGCATTGAAAATCTGAATGCAAAGCAAGTGAACAAGACAAGCAGGACATGCTGGCAATTTTGCTTGAAAAACTGTCAAGTGGTTTATTTATTTTATTAGTTAGATTATTTAAGCAGTTATAGCAGTTTGAACATTTATTTCCACAGCATTATAAAAATAAGTGATTTAAATGCCTTGATGTGAGAAAATATACCCTTAAGTGCACACAATGCATAACCCAATCTGAAAACACACACAATAAGACATGTCTTCAAAACTACTCAGAAAGGCTTCCTGAAACAGTCTCTAAAGGACTTGCATGGAGTAGCAGCTAAATCCTGCTATCTTGCACAAGCAGCACGGTGACTGAAACATAGCAATTATAAAAACCATCGTCGAAGTGGAGGGTGTACTTATCTAAACCACCAGCAGAGGTCTTATTGTGAAAAACACTGGGTTTCCTTTAATCCAGGGAGGAGGTGGGAATGCGTGCACACATCAATTTGTGAATTGCAGCATGAAGGTGGGAAGGCTGCATTTATCCGTGAGCATGTACAGCTGATATTTAAGCCAGAATCTTGGCTCCCAGTGACATTCATTCCTGCTGCCACAGAAACATATTGCAGAGAGCTGTCACTTGATTAGACTGATGGATCACTGTGAGGTGCAACCATTAGTGCAGTTATGAAGCTCCTGTCAGCCCTCTCTTCTCTGGCCTCATCTCTCACACAGCCTCTAAGTGAATCTGAAAAAAGACTGCGTGGAGCAGTTATGCAGCATAAAAGACTGAAAGATTGATTTTACTGAGTTTGTTCTTAAGGGCTCTTACACACCAAACCAACGTCAAGAAGCAGCAGCAACAAAAAGGCCCCCCCGCTGCATACCCCCCCTTTGACAGTGTCGGCCTAAGAAAATACCACTTGAGAACACCACAAAGACTGCATGTCTCAATGACATGCCCGACGTCAATTCATCATGTTGAAACAGCTGAAAATAACATTGATGGGAACCAAAAGAGCAGACGGTGTTACACACCAAAAAGATAAGAGAGAGACACATCCTGCAATGCTTTTTTGAACACCAGCGGCACATAGAAAGCTTTGTTGAATGGGTGCTAATATTGCTTTTGCATTGACATTTGCATATTAATAAGGATGTACAGGGTGAAGTGATTCACACTTCTGTAGACTGAAGAGTTTAATAAACAGTTGGAAGTGCTACTGAGTTTGATAAGACGAAAGTCACCAAAGGAGCCGTTAGAAGCATAGAGGGTTTAAAAACAAGATATTTCAAAAAAGTTAATGAACTCTTTTCACTGCAACAGAGGCTGAACACAAATGTCTGCAAGATTTGCCAAAGACCAACTCCCAGTCAGTCTTTCAATTCAAACAATTATCCAAAGTGACAGTTTGGAATAGGGTAATGCCCAGCCATGTTATTATCATCAGCTCACTGTGACTCAAGTGATCTCTTTCATTCGGCTGTGAGAACTCTGGGATGCAGGAAGAATGCATTGTTTCCAAGGCACTGATTTTGAAAAGGGAATGTGCAGTTTTCGTTGTTTCTTTTTAAGCACAGTATGGCACATTTCTGATGTTGTAACTCTGGTGATGACATTAAATGTACAATATCAATCACAGCATGTGTACAACAGTCAAAGAGAGACCTGGCACAGAGCTCAAATATTTGTTTAGGCAACAACAGCTGAGGACAGCTGAGTGTGAGAGAGGACTCCCACAAAAAAAGTCAGTTGGCAATAAAGGCTGTATATCCAATCACTGCTGTTGTCATTGCAACGTTCTCTGTTCTTCAGAAAGACAGACTCACCCTGCACACAGGGCATGGCGTAGTTTTACTTTCAATTAGTTTCAGATTTCTCTAGTCTGTGTCTAAAGGGACAGGTTCAATGAAATAAAACTCAGAAGAGACATTTCTATTTCTTTTTTTTTCTTCAGGAAGCTGTCTACATATATTTTAATGGTTAGTGCCTTAATTTGGCAAAACCCTTTTTTTTAAAGTTAGATATACATATAAGTTATTGTTTCAGCAGTTTCCTGTGTGTAGGTGTAAGTGAAGGATGATTTACACTTTTGCATCAAAGAGATGCTGTAGCTACGCTGTAAGCTGTAAACCCTACGTCATAAGCTTATGCTACTCCATACCCTGATGTGCACCTCTCTTTAAATGTAACTGTGCATTGGGCCAACATGGACTGCAAGAAATGTGATTGGTCCGCTTAATAGATTTGTTCTTCCTCATATTTCCTGATGCTACTTCTTCTTCGAGGCAGGTAGAATGATAGTTTGCTGCATTGTCTTTAAAAACGACTGATGCTCAACAATTATCAAAACCAACTCACATAAAATATACTTTATTTGCTCTGTTGCTATTTCTGAGCTACATATAGGAATTAAACAAAAGGAAACTTGGCACTGTGAGCTACAGCGCTGCAGAAAAGAACCCCACTGCTGTCCATCGATTGGTGGTGTAATTACAGAGCAGCATTAACAGTAACACACAAGTATAAACACCAAAGATGGTGTAGGAGCCCTGCGTAGCTAATTAAATCAGCCTCTAGAGTGAATGTGTCCTTCACCAGCCCACTTTGACAGTCTGATCTAACATTTTTTACTATTTTTTACTTTTCTGTCAGAGAGGACTAAAATTACCAACAGGGGGATTAGGACAGAAAAAAAAGACACAAGACAGTAATGTGTGTAGTATGCGTACGGATTTGATGTTTGTGCGGTGCGCTGTGGTGTATATATTGTAAATGAATGTATGGTAGGGGTGCTCCGATCCCCATAACCAAACACTAAAAACTGTGGAATGCTGCAACGCTGGCTATAACTAACGTCAACAAGCCATAAAGATTATGCTACTGTAACATTAACGCTAGCGGTAAATTAGGCTATGTGTTAATGTTATATTTAATTTATTTTATCATTCTCTTAATTCATTCATTCATTCATTGATTTATATGCTTGTGCTAGTGCCGAGGGCTACAGTAGCGTCATACTGCTGTTCTTTCGGCCAGAATCGTCCGGGACTCTCAGCGACACTATGAGTAGTACGAGATTAAATGTTAACAAAAACTCACCCGGCTGTATACATTTGAAACAAAGTCCTTTCTGTTGATATTTTTCACCCACGTCTTCCTAACTTCTTGTTCTGCAAACAAGGCAGTCTTCATGCAGTAAAGGCTTGTGTATTTCAATTAACTTCTTCTTCCATTGTTGAATTTTCACACCATTGTTGGCACAGTTTATGGTGGAACATGTATTCCCACTCAACCGACTCGACATTATAAAAATATATATTTGTAGAAAGAGAAAAACACTGGTTAATCTGCGAGCCGGTGAAAGTGTCGCTCTGTAGCACAACCCCGCAATGGCGGACGGGGTACTTCCGGGGGGCTGGCCCGAAAAGGTCTATACACAGTGTATGCGCACAAGAATAGAGCGTTTTTGATCGGCTCTTTTGATCGGCTTTAATGACAATTCTGACCGATCCCGATCATATGCATATCGGCCGATCCGATCAGGTCACCGATCGATCGGAGCACCCCTAATGTATGGTGACTGGTACGGTGATGTTGGATGTAACAGCGTTATCCACACCAGAGCCTAAGCCGTCTAGCAGCCAAACATTAGGGTTGGGAATCGAGAACCGGTTCCTGTAGAGAACCAGTTCTGTGTGTTTCAATTCCATGGAATCGTTTGGCAGTTTATCCAGCAATTCTCTTATCGATTCCTCCAACCAGAACGAATCTCACGTAATTTACGCAAGTTACGCACAGTCAATTCCAGAAAGCACTTACATGATTAAGTTACGTCGGTTTAGCACGTGCATTTGAGTTGTAAACAACAATGGCGCCCACCAGGTTCAAGCGCTCCAAAGTTTGGCTTCACTCAACAAAGAAAGATGGCAACAAGGCAACTTGCAGTCATTGTAAAGTGGAGATAACAGCTTTGGGAGGGAACACGACTAACATGCAGAAACATTTGAACACACAACATGCGATAACGAGTGTCGTGTTTTTGACGCGCTTCAGACTGATGGATCTCAACCCAGCAGCAGTAGCCAAGCTACGATCACCTCTGCGGTTACTACGGAAGGCAACTCTGGTAAGTAGCTATCCCGCTGCCTATGTGCTTCTTTGTAAAACACGCTATAACATTAACGCTATGCTATTAAACGAATGCCTTCTGCATTACATTAAGAAGATGACGGTGACGAAAGAGAGTCTGGCGGGTTCAGAGGCTGGCAGTACTCACTACTGCTCACTACCTACCTCCAGAAAGATCACGTATCTTTCCTGAAAAAGCAGACATGCATATATTTCTGCAAAAGAATTGTTAATTCTTCATTGTATTTGCAGATTTGCACTATGCACTGTTCCATTGTATTTGATAGTATTTATCTTTATTATTATTTTTGAGTGCTTAGTGAACTCATATATCCTTTTAAAAGGGAGATTTTTTTTCATTTCTTTTAGGAAAAATCTTAGTAAAATGTTACACATTCTTGTGTATTTGCACAGTTACATATTACAACAGTTAACACGTTTTCTAGGCTTTGGGCCTCTTTTGACCTTCGCTGTTGAGTTTGTAAGGTCGTGACTTCTAAGTAAAAAAAATTGATGCTAATAAAACTGTTTGTTCTCCTTTTTCTCCAAATTAGTATCGATAAGAGAATCGATAAAGAATCAAATCGTTAAACAGTATCGATAATGGAATCGGAATCGGAAAAATCTTATCAATTCCCGCCCCTACCAAACATAAAGCTATGATATTGACCGTGAACACTTGGCCCAGCAGGAACCATCCAGCCCAGCCAGCTCCCTCACAGCCATAAGCACAACCAGGGTGATATGTCCATCATGCCCCAGAAGCAGTGGAAAGTGGACTACCCCAGAATCCAGGGAGGGCACTGACCACCACAACCGGAGTAGCACCAGGGCTACGGCACGAAAATGGGGAAAGGGCATCCTCGAGCCCCTAAACTCAATACAACATAGAGGGTAAGAGGCACAACCCCACAGAGCACACAGAGCAGAATGAAAAGACTAGACTCTCTGGGAGGGACCCATAACCAGCCCACACAGCTCCGCCAGCTCATTCATGGGCTTGAGGGCTTTGCAAGTAAAGTAATGTATCATCTGCATATAAGCTGATTTTCTGATTTGACGCAATTGATTGTACACCTTTGTTTAATTTTTTCTTTTTAATGGAGTGATGCAGCTAGTGGTTCAATGTAAAAAAAAAAAAAGGGAGGAGAGAGTGGGCATCATTGTCTTGTACCTCTATGTAAAGCCTGCTGATTTTAATCCATTAATTGTGACTACTGCTTTGGGTAAATTATACAATGGTTAAAATCCAATTAATTACAGAATCACCAAATCCTAATTTAAAGTGGTAAATAGAAATGTCCAGGTCACTCAGTCAAAAGCTTTATCTGCATCTTCTGATGCTATTATTATTTCCTCGTTATTCTGACTGACGTGTTGAATTATATTAAAGATTTGCATGTCTTATTCATATCTTCCTTTGATAAAACCTTTTTGATCAATCTGAATTATGGATGGAAAGACAGCTTCTATTCTAGCAGGTTATGCTTTTCTAGGGATCTTTATATTTGTATAAATTAAAGAGAGAGGGCAGAAACTGGAGAGAAGTGTGGAGTGTTTAACAGGTTTCAAAATTCTTATTTCACTCTAAAAAATAACACTGAGATTGTTAGCCAGAAATGTCTAAAGAACTCAGCAGGGAAACCATCTAGGCCTGGTGCTTTATCAGGCGGTATCAGCATAAGTGCTTTGTAAAGTTCTTCCATTGTTAATGGTTTATTTAATGCCTGAGATTGTTGCGATTGTATTGCTGGTAAATCTTGGACAATTAAGAAAAGGATTTATATACATAGACTCCCCTGCAGAGTTCTTTAGTGGTAATATAAACTTCTTTTGCTTTAGCAGGTTTGCCAAGTATTTACCTGATTTATTATTAAGTTCAAAAATCTTATGTTTTAATTGCTGTGTTATAAACTGTAATTTTTCTTTATTAATTATGTCTGACACCTCCATTTTTTATTTTTTGAGGTTAATGAGATCCATCTTCTGCGGGAGCTCTAATATAGATATTTTGTACCTCAGTAGATCCATAGACAATTCTCTTTCAAGAAGCTACGATGAACTGAAAACTATTTATATTTGTCAAATGCCCCATCTAACACTAGTGAACTCCAATAATAATGGGTGTGCACTCCAGTCATGATTGTATGCATGCACCGCATACAATAGGTCTGAAAGAGGTTATAAAAACCTGTTTCTCTTTGTGATAGAGGCTACTGAGAGTAACTATAGAAGCCCTTCACACTATTGTTATATAATGACTTTATAGGTCAATGGTTTCTACAAGTGCTGGCATTGAAGATTACCTAAAAAGACAGAATAAATGATTGTACATTGTATATACATTAAGTTTTATCAATCAAAATATCAGGCAGTCAGCCACTTTATTGTCAATTATTGGTGGATTAATATGACAAAGGGGGAAGAGTGCAGGTGACACTTGCTGGAAGAAGTGAGTGAACAAACCAAAGCCACAGGACCAGTAAGGAAAACTATTAATCCCTTTTACTGATGCTGGTAAACTGAAAACATGGCAACAAGCACTACATCAGGACAGGCTGCAATGCTTTCATGAACCATTTTCATTAAAGTGTGAACAAAAAGGGGGTTTTGGTTTGCAGGTCGAAAAATCAAATTAGAACGAAGAAAGAAGACAGCAAGCTGCTTCATTTGGATATGAATGAAGACAAATTCAGACCCTACATTTGCAACAACCTGTTTCAGGAAACTGTACACTGCTCCAAAGTTCTCTGTGGAGACTTTAACATGGTGCTCCAAAAGCTCACAGCTGTAGAGCATTTGAGCAGACTGATGTCTTCCAAGAGCTCCCTAATCATCACAGACCATCTGGAAAACAAATGGGCCGTGTGCTGTCCACTGAACTGAAGTAGGCAGACCGGAGAAACAGAAAGGAGGAAGATAAAGTTGAGGAGAGAAAACGTGTGCTCTTTCAGGGCACAACATCAAAGTTGTAACATTGTAAGAATAGAAGAGATATCCAGCACAAATAGTAGTAGAGATAACATGCACCAAAAATAAAGTAATTTCATTTTCGAATAAAAGTTCCTTTCAGGCTCCACATTCACTGATCGACTATTGCATTTAGCTTCAAGCATTTTTGAGTTTCTTTGTAAAATAGTCTTTTCAAAAGCAGCCAGTTGGGTCAGGTGATGTATCGAGAACATTTTACAGCAGAGGAGACAATATACCAGGCCGGATACTGGAATGACACACAAGAGCTTGAGCTCAAGTACTGCAGATATTATTCCCACTGGTCCTTGTGATTCAGGCTAAAATTTCCAACGAAAAGTACAAAAAAACATAGGTAGGTACTGCAAAGAAGGCAGAAGGGGATCCAAACTGTTCCTTTGGAGACAGATTGTTGCAAAACAACAAATTCTTATGAAAAAAATTAGTGGGATGCTGGCAAACCAGCAACATGACCCCCTATTAAAGACAGCTGTCCCACACTGAACCTGGCAACAACTTCAGCAAAAGAAGGCTCATCACAGATTAATACAGGGATTAATTAAGTCCAACAGCTCTCTCAGCATTAAATCAAAGGCACCATTTAACTAAGAGGCTTTAAGAGCCAAGACTTACTGTAGTTTGTAGCCTCTAACTAAATCAAAAATGTAAACCTACCTTCAAGTAACATATTGTCTTACACTGTGAATTAATTATACATATATTACTTGACTTAACAAAGTCATATTAGCCATCATCCTGTGATTCAGACAGAGAGTTGTCTTGTTTCTGTTGCAAGCAGCCATTATATTAGTGTCAAACCTGAATAAGATAAAGAAAGAGGCAATAAGCTACCACTGCACACAATGTGTCAACAACATGTGCATTACACTTATGCTTACTTGTTCTGATGTGGTTTTTCACAGAGAAATTGTCTTAATCAGCACCTGAGGCAGTCACCGACATCAGAGGAATTATTACACATATGTTCACAAACGGAGCATCCAAACACCAAACAGATACACTCTTTTCTTCCACTGCTAACCAGATGGCCGAGACCCAACAGAGACCAAGACGCCTGGGAGCAGTCTGAGCTGCTCAAAGCTGAGTGACACTGAGTCAACTTCACAAAAGAGTTAGGGAGCCAAAGATGGGGATCATTTGTGAAAGATACAGATTCACAGTGCAGAGCTTCTCTCTTAGATCGCATTGCACACACACACACAAGAGTATCGAGCACGGGCAGATCTGGTGAGTCAGCAGCCACTGCCATCAGAAATCCCCCCTGCCAGGAGCACGATTAAAAATTCTCTCATCACTTGCAGCCCAAATTAGACATTAAACCAGTGTGTGTTCTTTGCTTATGCTTTTAATGTGAATGGCAATGTCTTACTACATCATGAGCATGCCATTAGAAACTGCATAAGCTTCTTGGTTATGGGTGAAACTGTGATCTAGATTATTGTATTCGCCACTCAAGACACTCATTTTACCTTCATACATCTGCAGACTCATTGCAGAGTCCATTTTTCTCAATTAAAGAACACCTCAGGGGAATGTTCCTTTTATGCCATGGTAATTTGCACTCTGAAACACATTTAATAGCCTGTTCGCAAACAGCAGAGAGCTCTTCTTACAGTCATAGCTCACTGAGCTGCGGAACGGGCTTTCATATTTTCAAATGCATCAGTCGATAGATCATCAGATACACAGATGAGATGCAATTCCCTGTGGGACTGAACTTCTTGGCATAAATCAATAACAGGTATGACCTCAAGTGCAATGTGCAATGGTTACATGTAGACTATTTTTATCTGCTATGTTCCTGCTGTCAGCCTCGCATGGTAAAAATAGTTTGTCCTAACAAACAGCTGGGTCTCCGGACAGAAACGGATGAATGGAAGTCAGAGTGGGTGTAGATTTAACACAGATACCCACAGGGTTTATGCTGTCACTTGCAAGTATTTCCAGTGGGTTTTACAGTTTACTCTAAGAAGACAGAGAGGTAAGGACCACTAGAAACAAATGATCCCATAGATATGAATGAGATCATCTGTCTTCACTTGGTAAGACTCTGGTGAACAACTTGTATTCCATCAAAAGCATGCTGGAACAGGCTGCAGCTCCAGCAGCACAACTGAGAGAAAGTGGCAAAACGTGTTGTTTCTATTATTCATTTCTTGACACACTTCAAGGTGCTGCAAGCCACGGTAAAGGTGCTACCTTATGAATAACATTAAGTTGATGCTATACATTTAGAACAGCTTAAACATTTACTTTGGATTGTTGTCATTAGGGTGTCCTCAATCCCCGTGGGATGGCAACAACAGATGCCAACATTACAAAAAAAAAAAAAAAAGAAAAGAAAATTTCCAAAAGGAATCGTGAAATAATGTGTTGCTGGGTTAAATAACCAGGATATCTGGTTCAAAACTGTGGTTACCTCATTTTATGAATCATTTACATACACAATGTGTTTTCCACTTAATTCAAATACAATTGTGTGATCCCATCTTATTCTCATGACTGTGCTTGGATTTTCAAAGCTATATAATCAGGTCTGATATATGTAAGGCTTTGGCACACAGAGAGATCTTGGATTATTTCCTGCAGAGAAGGAGGGGGGTGTTCTTCCATGTCTGCTGGAACAGTCTGTCTCGCGGTTAAGAAAGGTTCACAGATTCCAACTGCTGCTGCTGATCTGAAAGATGAAAACCTCACCTCTCCGTTCTGACTAGACTTCAGGTACGGCAACAAAAGAAACCACTCCAAATCCACAAAGAAATGAACTGTCAGATTTAATTAATGCAACTCTCAAATTTCTGAACACTGAGACCCGCTATTTCATTGTGTTGATTCGCTGATGAGGTGTCTAATTTCAATGAAGCCTGAGGTTGCAGTACAGGTGCATGGAACTTAGAAATAGATGAAGCAAGTCAAGAAAACAAACAATGTTATTAAAAAACTTAATGCAAAGCACCACTCAACAATCAAGCTAGCAGCAGTATTACGGAAAAAAAAACTTCTAAAACTGGTAAACTAAGTTATTTAGCATTTAGCATTTTTACACACAATTAAATACAAGAGCAAATAAAAATAAACAATGTAAAATTACAAGCCATCTGCTCTTTCTTTTTTGTAAATACAATTACTGATTCAAGTTGTATGGCAAAAGATGCTGTATTTAGCATAATATTCCATCTCTTCCACGTTCATTTATTCGTGGCGGCCCGCTACATATAAATTTTGGCCGCCACAAATATATTTTTCGGCTTTTGATTGCTCCTCGCCTCCAGACTGTTTAGTTTGTCAACATCGCATCTCGTTTCAATTCTGGTGCATTTGGTTGCGGTATGCATTGTGACGGCACTTATAAATTTATAGGTCGCAGAAGAAGAACTCGCAGTGAGCCTATAAATCGAGAAGACGCAGAAGAAGTCGTGGTGGAAGATTCAAGCGACAGAGATACGGTCTATGCGAAGGTAAGACTTGCCGTTACAAAGTGGCAAAATAAGCCCAAAGGTGGTCCGAAAAACTAACTCATCATGTTATACCAGCCCGTGTCTCTATCAAATCTAGATGCTCAACATGTGCAGAGACAGTCGTGACAAAATAGTATCTCTGCCTAGTGGTAATGGGTAAACAAAAATGGCGGCATCCTGTACAGCAGCTGCGTGTACCACAACTTCAAAGGTTTGGGAGTATTTTTACCTGGATACGGCGAATAAAAAGGTTACTTGCAAGGTTTGAAAAGCAGACCTTTGCTCTTCACGGGAGCACGTTGGTAATGCACAAGCATTTGAAAAGAAAGCACCTCGGACAGTTGACGTTTTTATTTTATTATTTATTTCTTATGTAACACATTTGCCTGTCCTTAAAAAATGAAAAAAAAATGGAGAGAGGTCTTTTTATTTATGGATTTATATCTATACTGACTGAGCACTGTGCGTGTCCTTGGTTTTAGATAGGACATTTTATTTACTTTTTGTATGAACAGCAGCAAAGTTGAATAAAATATCTTTCTTGTGATTATTATCATTTGCCACATAAAGCAACCTCATACTAAATTTAAGAAAAAATTACTAATTATCTGATTAGTCGACTAATCATTTAATAGTCTGTAACTAGTCGACTATTAAAATAGTCGTTAGTTGCAGCCCTACTTGTACATAATTCATTCTATCATCAGCATGATCATGAACATCATTGTAATCTTTAAATATTTTTAACTGTGTGTGTTGAGTGTATGTATAATCTGTATATATTGTTTTCAATTTAAGCTTTGTATATGTGTGTATGTATGGTGCTCACAATTACAACTTTGCAACAGTTCCATTCAAAGTGTCGGTTTTCCACTATCCTTATAACAAGAAATAGCACTTTTAGGTGATTCATTAAAAATACCAGGGTTATTAAAGCTGCCTTTTTTATTAAATGACAATGATTACAAGTGAATATTGATCCAAGAGTAATCCAATCATTCTACTTTTAATAGGGCCGTCAGTGAGCATGCAAGCCTTCAAACATAAAATAAGCCACCAACTAAACAGAGATCCACTAGATATTTTTCTCATAATTGGCAAAAATTAAATTGGCAGGCTTTCTTCTACTCTTACTGATTAATTATGCAGAAGTAAGTGAATAATCTCATGAAATTGCTTGCAGAAGAGCAGACAATATTTTTATGCTGCACTTTAAATTCATGCGCACCAAAAAAACAACAAACTGTCCTCAAAGCAATGCTGGCAAAATGCAATTAAATTAATGAAACATTAATAACTGGACACCAATCCAGCTGGATTTATGTCTGAAGCACCATGCAGGTCAGGTGTACTTATTACTCACTCATTAGTCCTCAAACAAGATAAGAGCTTTCTCATTGCACAACCCAAAGCAATTAGCTTTGGCTCCAACTGTTTTCCTCCTCTTTTTCTAGACAGAATTAATGAGACCAGAATAGCACACTGACAAAGGGAACAGGCAGGAATCTGCACCTGTCTATTCTCAACGTAATTGCTACAAATAATTCCTGCATCCACGCAGCAACAAACTCTTTCTTGGAGTCATCACTGTTCTAACTAGAAAGATAAATTTTCTGCACCAGTCAAATTCATTTCAGCCCATTTAACTCCTGATAAACACATCTCCAACAGTTTGACACTGGGACAAATCCAATCTCTGCTTCAAAATTAAGCCTAATTTAGACTGAGACATAATTTCATCAAAAATGCTATTATTGTAATAAAACATGAAAGAGAAACTGTTTAAAATCTGTGGAACATGCATTTTCCTTGCATCTTTTCAGCCTTGGACAGCTCAGTTGATGCTGAAATGAAGTTCAACAGGAGATAAATGACCTGACTCTCAGTTTTCATTACGCTGTGTGACATAACAAGTAGGTTCATCCACTGGAGAAAAATGCTTGTTACTGTGATGTGTGGTTTCCTGTTTCAGCCCCCACAGGACCACAGCAGCAGAAATGGATTAATAGAGTTCAGTCCTCCTTGATTTATTACTAAGTTTGGCAGTTGTGATATGGGTCAATATGTGCCAGCTTAAAAACATGGATTGATGGTATTGAGCCACTGCTCTCTCCTCAGTGGACCACATGGTGTACGATGAAAGGAAAGCACTGTGATACTTTTTGATGCAACGGCACTGAACGGAATCAAATTGGGGTTTTTTTAACTGCAGGACCCAAACAAAAGGTCTGTGCATTTTCACCACTTGGAGCCTTGCTAAAGTTCTAGCAGGGTAGGAATCACTGGCTAGACTACATTGTGCCACTCGCAAACAACCCAGAAGCACAATAACAGGTGCTGTCTAAGGAGATTAGGAGGTCATGGCTGATTCAGTTAATATCTCCTCTCACCGAGTCAGAACTTGCAGTACCGTAGAAAAATCAAATCTTGGGATGAAACAGGCTTCTAGTTCACACTGTCACACCCACAACCTGTAACTCATCCTTTCCTGCACATCGCATCAGAGCACAGCCTGCGTCAGCACAATCTGCTGCTTGATGCTCACACTGTGTAACCCAGTGGTAACAGCCAAATCACACAGCCAGCATTTGGAGAAGCCGGATACTGTTGCAGGTTTTCCTGAGCAAAAAGAGTCAGGAAAGAATCAGAAGATCTGGCCTGTATTTAACCGAGTTTCTTTGAGGGGCTTAAGCTCATAACACTTCTTACATAAATAGCAATATACAGACTAGTGTTGGCAAATGTCAGTTCATGACAATGTAATCACAACCCTCTGTAAAATATAAGGCACAGACTTATGTAGCTGTCAACAGACTCATGACACTGGAGAGTTTTCAGAAGCTTTTATTGGCCGCCTCACATAAAGCCTCAAAATGTCCCAAGGACTGTCCAACTCAAAGTTATCACATAAACCTGTCAACAAATCCCATGTCAAAACAGTGACTCACAATGAAATTAACAGGACTGGTTTTACATAGCCTATTACTTTAAGCACAGGAGCATCTAAAGGATATTGTCATCAAAGTATAAAGATCTTGCCTCTGATCGACTATACCAGAGCACGCAGCCATCTTCAGGACTGTCACTTCAGTGGCCACATGAGTTGAATTCTAAAAGCTCTTGCTAAGTAAAAAAACAACAAAAGGGAACCGAGCAAACAAGCTGGGGAAATGTGTCTGAAATAAAGCATTCACTACCAGACTGGAGAAGCCTCTGGCGAATGCAGGGGGATTGTGTGTATTGCATCTATGAAATATGGATCAGCCTTTATTATACTCAAAACAGTGCAGTCTGCATCGCTATAACAGAAACAAAGAATGTTCTGCATCTAATGTTATTGTGTGTGTGTTTTCACAGGTAGGTTTTCAGTTTGCTCCCTTCTTGAACAACTGAGAAACAAATTAAAACCAATGGTGGCATACATTACCAGTGGGTGACAGGAAAATTGAAGAAATAGAGGGAGAGAGACATAAGACGGCACTGACACACAATAAAAATGGGAAAATGTGAAGGCAATGAACAGGAGTATTTTGAGGTGGGTGCTGCAAATTCAAAGGATGGACAAGGGCTTAAAACACAGCTTAAAACAAGAAGGCAAATAACGTTGGAGCTGTTTTTTTGTGTTTTAGGATTTACTCCCATCACTTGGCAGTCAGTTGTTATGTTTTTACAGCTCAAAGATGCAGCAAAGACACTTGCTGATGGTCTCCAATGGCAGACGGACATCGAGCATGTTAAATATCTGGAGCAGTCAGATACTGGACCCTACATCCAAGTTAGACCCAAAGAGAAGCAAGGCATGAGGTAGGGGAAACCCACAAAGCAAAGGGGAGATGTTGTAAACATTCAACAAGACACAATAAAAAAGCAGCAAGCTTTTCTTTTTTCAACACTGCACAAACATTGCACCTCTCAATTCCTTCCCTCTGACCATTTTAATTAAATAACTCCTGTTTCGTATGCATTTGGCGTGTCATTTCCTGTCACTTTTCATGGGTGTTTTCTTGACAAAATGCCACTGAAATGGTTTTTCCAAATTACAAAGTTACTGTCAGATCATGTAGTGAGTGACAAATCAGTCACATAGTGTGAACGTCACGACTTTAAGATTACAAGACAGTATGTTGTGTAGTCTGAACAGTAATGCAATCTGTCAACACTCAAAGGGCCTCAATCAAGAAACATGAGCAGCACGATTTGTGCATCAACTGTGAGCAATTCGTTTTTTGAAATTAGTTTTTTTGGCATCCATGAAAGTTAGTAGTTGTAAACTTTTCGTAGATATGAACAAAATATACTCCTGCTTCCGACCAAGTGCAGCACCTGCGCAAATGAGTGCTCATAAATATTGCTCGTCATGCTCAGACTCCGCCATGTTAATGAGTTATATAGACTGTTATTTTCACAAAATGCAAATATCCTTTAAACGTAGGAATACATTTGAAATGGATTTGTTTATGCTGAGGGCCTCTGCAGTGGCTATAGAGTGCACCAATATTGTCGTGAAGATGTGACAGATTCTTGACAGTTTTCTCAGATAATAGAGAAAATGTAGCAACGTGTTTTGATATAAAGAAATGTGCTCATTTATTTTCTTTTTTCTTTTTTGCATCCAACATGACATTAAATCATTTTCACTTAACCTCTTGAATACTTTGTTGGACTGGAGACGCTGCATTAAATGTTTGCATTAACTCCTGGTTTTACAGACAACTGAAGAGCCGTTGTCAAGGTTTTTTTTTTTTTTCCTTCCAACCTCAGGTCTTACCGGGAGCGTTTCAAAAGCAGAGCACTTGCCCGTGCTGCCTCCTCAGCTAGATTCATGACATTACGAGTTTATGCAAAGGTTTCGAGATTACATGAATCGCACTGTAGTCTTGGGTAGGCTTTACCTTTACACCTCCTTATATGGTGTTCTCTGGGCAGGGATCATGCTAAATAGTAAGCTACGTGAGCACGCACTCACCCTGCAACTAATTGAAATAACTGAAGTACACACATTTTCTGAATTTTGCAGGATGCATTAAAAAATTAGTGCGTGTGCCAGAGACTAACCTGACAAAGCCCTTACAAATACTACGTTGTAGTAAAAACTCTGAGCACTCCTTTACGAAAGAAGCTACATCTGAAGAGCAGTCTCTTCTTGAGTCCAGGTGTGTGAATCTGTCAAGATACACCAACGTAAACATGCTACTATCACCACACCCTTGCTACATTAACATTCATTAATGTTACAAACAGAAGTGTGCAGGTTTTTTTTTATTTAACTCATTGTGCAGTTAGCAGTTGTTTTTGATTTTTCTCAATTTTTGCTGTGAAATTATCCAACAGACTGTGTGAGTCAGTTAGCAGCCACAGCTTTAGCAGAAGCCAGACACCGAAGACTATGTACAACAAGACAGCAGAAAGAGACAGAACTGTCACTGAGTTTAGTCAAATTAGTGAAGTTATGCTCTGAAGTCAACTATTAATAATTGCTGATAAAGTGCTAAGAGCTAAAAAATGCTATTTCACATTTCAGCAGTTGCCTTGACAACAGCAGAGATCAATAAAGAGATAACTTACTTTCTGTAGCTTATGATTATCATTCTAAACTGTGGGGAAACCATATCGTGTGTGTATATATATATATATGTATGGTTGTATTGTGCCAAGCTACAGCAGAGGATGACAGGGTGAATATTTTTTTAGTAGTGGCAGCAGGTCACATAATGGAATCAGTTCATGTGATTTAAGTGCCAAGTATAGTGGGCAAAACAGTCAAAGAAGTCCTGAGGTTAGTACATTAGGAACTAAAGACAGCCAGTGTGTCTGAGGTCAAGCAAGTTAAAGTCTATGAACAGAGTGGTATGCTTCAGCAGTTCTGAAATAGTGTAATGACTAAAAGAAAGCAATGAGCAGAAAGGCATTAGTTAGAAATTTCCATCTGGTTGCAATGTTTCCTATCTGAAACTATTTGCATGTTAATGTCTTTATGTTTTATCTTAAATAACAGAGAGTAGCATAAGAGTATTAATAAATAATATAGATACTGATAATCAACATTGATATTACTAAAATTTGAATAATAAACATCCCTAGTTCAACAGTCTTGAATGTGAACAATTTCCTCTGTTTTTGTCTAAAGACTTGTTTAAAATTCAGGTGATGGATGGAACAAATTGTTTTTCACTCACAAAAACGCAGTCTGCAAGCATCATTGAACTGAGCCAGAATCACAGTGATCAACTAATGAATGTGGTGGCCAAGTCTGTTTTGCACTGAGAGGCTGTGATTAAATAGTGGAATATAAAATTTCTGCTTTTCAGTCAGACAGCCTGGCAACCTGCCACATGCAGCTCCTGAAACTCATGAGGAAGTCAAAGACGGAGAAGGGATTCAGTAGGGATAATAAGGCTTAATAATCCTTCATTTGTAACACCTTCAGTAAAGTAGCATGATCGTATTTTGTCTGTTTTTTTTCCACAAAATATCTATTCCTGCAGTGTGAAGCGAGTATTTCATATAAAATGTACAAAATCAGATATTATTTTCCTTATGTGCTTGGATTGGGAGGACATATGATTAATCAGTGCTGACTGTGTGACAGTGCTTGTGATCTCTTCTGACTATCTGTATAATCTACTCTACCTGTGGAAAAGAGAAGAGAGAATCAGAAATGTACATTTGTTAAAAGACATATGTAACATAGCTAACTCCAATTCATGTGGATCCTGGTCCTCACATACAACAGGGCACAAACTGAGCATACTGTTCCACTGGACACTGACATGTCACATTTGCACTGTCACACAAAACCACAACAAATTAACATACTGGGGACATGATAGTGCAGAAAAAGAAAGAAAGAAAGAAAGAAAGATGGAAAGAAATCAGTGTAAGGGGGCTTTACATAAGATGTCTTTTCGATTTTTGGTAATGCAGTAACTGGAATGTATCAGAAATATTTCTAGCCTCTATGACTATACACTCTGCAATTTTACACTACTTCTATAAACCAACAACTAGGAATGCAGCAAGAAATAACACATGGAACAACAGGTACTGTTGTGGCAAATAATAAAATCCAGATGGATCAAACGAGCAAAGCAGAATGTCTGGATTCCAAATAAGAAGGTAATGTAGCCAAGTTATAACAGCACAACCCCTAATTGGACACTATAATGTGCCATCATGCCGCCATACTGCACAACGTGGCTTGAGCTAAACCCATAAGCCTGCTGAAATCCCACAATTTGCAGGTGCCTTAAAACAAGCATCATCCTCATCTGTGAGCAGGCTATTTAATCCCAAACAGTGAGGATAAATGTTAGAAAAGGAGAACAAATTACACTCTGTGTCAGCTCGCCAAGCTGGCCAACTTTTAAGCAGGGTAAGTCTGCATAAATAAAAACAGCTCACACGATGACATCAGCTACACTTTGTCTTGGTCTGCCTGGTATTTGCACCGTGTTTCTGTGTAATCATTAACTTTTGCAACAGCTTTCTACAGCACAGAGAAAAGAACAAGTCACAGTTTCACATTTATAATCCCTCAATCTAAATCGCTACAACAGAGCAACTTTTCAGGATCACAGTGCAACTAAATAAATATTTCATTCATCCAAGGTCACTAAAATTGTAATAAATACATGCCATGCCTCTTCATAGTCAAGATAACATAGTGGCAAGCTAAAAGGGAAGTGCTAAAACTTTATATGGTATGTTTAAATAGTGTGCAGGGTCTAAGGTTGTGATGGGTGTGTGTCATGTAGAACAAGACAAGGCTGCTGAACTCACTTGATAAAGCATCGGGCTCCCTCGGTAAATCCTTCTTCCCATCCAGTCGGTAGGTCTGCGAGACAAGAAAACACGTACAGAAAATAAAAAGGTGAACACAAATGAGTGGACAAAAATGGTGCTTTGGGTTTTTATTCATACAAAATATGAGTTTCCAGCTGCCAAATCATAAAACTCATATGCAGAAACATACTGATTATTTGATCAAAAATATAAAAAGACAGCCATCTTAAATCTTTATTGATGGAAAATTACTGGAAATAGCTTTTCAGCTTTGAGTAAAAGGCTGCTTTTAAGTCATTTCAATAAATATTTTGGACTGCATGTTAGAAAATAAAGTCAACTGAAAAAATTATGACTCACTTTTAGGATTGCAACTTCTTCTTTTCATCTTAAACTCATCTGTCTATTACTTTCCTGATCAATAATAAAAAAAATTCAGCTGTAGATGTATAGTAAAAGGAAAAACACCACAGTTTAAAGCAGGAACTCTTAATTCATCTCTCCAGCTTTCCAAAACCCAAATGTATTCAATCGACTATCGTATAAGACAAATAAGAGCATATCATAACAAAGGAAGTAAAATTGAAGAATATTTGTCTGTTTCAATCTATACTGTTGTTGCTTACAATGATTCGGTGCTACTTTCTTTGTGCTCTGGGAAACTTTAATTCAGGTTTGACATTTTATATTCTGAACGCATAACAGTCACATCACAGGAAGTGCAATGTCAAGCAATCTAATTAATCAGTTTTGTTGCTGATTGCATAACAAAAACTCAAGTGGGTTTCATTTTCCTTCAGAAATCTATAAAAAAAAGACTGCCTGGCATTATATTATTTACCCAGCTTGGAGTTTCTTGGTAAACAGTTTAATTTGAATACATGACAGATTGTTGCTTTAAAGGGAAAATGCAGGCTCTGCATCTGCAAACAGCACAAGCAAAGAACAAGGGACACTGATAAAGGTTTGGTCACACAGCTTTGGTTGAAAATACTTGTGTTGTGGCTGCAGTGAGAAAGCGTTGCTGTGAAGAATCTATTTTGGTTAAAACCACCCTGTCTAAAGCTGGTACTTTTTCACAGACATATAAGTAATGTGCTTGATCATTCAGATCTACATCTGAATGCTCTGCATGACTAGTGTGAAGGCAGAGCTGCAGCATCCAGATTAAATAAACTACCATGACACTCTAGATCATTGACTCGGACTGGGCTGACAGAGAAGATTAATGAAAACAGTGGAGTCATGGTGAGTCAACCAGTGTATTAAACTTCCTAATTTCTTTTTCCAAACTCATTTCAGACGTGCAGGCTACTCATGCACAGTGAGACTCGCCATTGATTTCCTAAAATCAATCCAATTCTGATTCTGTTAAAGCCAAAAGATTGCACTGCCTTGTGAAACCTATGAGGACAGGTTTACACATATTCATGGAGAAGGTTATCAACGTCTGGATTCTAATAACCAATATTGTATCATTCGGATGGAGATTGATGAGAGTATTGACCGCGCTCACCTGATTTTGTGTTGTGTTTGGTTCTAAACTCAGAAAGATGGGTCATACTAGTGCTGGGCAATATGACGATATATATCGTTATCGTGATATAAAATAGTCCATATCGTGATATATGATTTTTTCCATATCGCCCAGCACTAGGTCATACTATAAAATGTATATAGCATCAGAAGTATTTTGTTGCTGCTTTTTAAAGTCAGAATCAGGATTCTTTTTATTTCTAATTTCCAATTTTCACATGTAAAGAATTTATTTTAGCGTTGTGGTGCATTAAAATAAACCGAAGCTTTGAAGTGAGTACAGTATGAAGTAGAATAAACAACTAAATAACAATGTGTGTGCGCGTGTGTGTGTGTGTATTGTATTTGTATATGTTTTTGTATTGTATAGTTACTGACAGCAAAACGAACCAAAACGTGTTTGCCTTAATTAAAACCTTACAGCCCTTTCAGTTTTTCAACTTCCAGTATTTCACAGAGTAGAAATATGATTAAAAATGTAGATTTTGCCATTATTAGAATAATAACATGCTCTATTCCTTCTTAAATGAGGGAGGCACTTCGCAACATCAGTGCAGATGTTTGCAGCCTGAAACTATACCCTTTTAATGTGACTGTTGCTGTATTCACCACACAAGTGCCTGTCAACGTTACTAGAAAAATGCACTGCGGGGCGCTTTTAACTTTAATTATAATGAATAAGAGGTTTCAACATTTTATAAAGAGCCTCTGACAGCTAACCAGCTCCTGTAGCAGTGCTGTACCTGTCAACGGGGGCTCAGTAGTTCGCTCTCCATTAACTGCTCAGCAAAAACAATGAGCAACAATATGACCAAACTAGAATTACAATATATATACAATACATATATATATATATATATATATATATATATATATATATATATATATATATATATAGATATATATATATATATATATATATATATATAATGTATATTTTTCTTCAGTTTTGTTCATTTTAATCCTTTAATGCCTGGTACAACTAAGGTACATTTGTTTGGACAAACATAACGATAATCACAAAGATTGCTCATAAGAGTTCTATTTAAGAGCTGATATCTTACCATTTTCCATGGTTTTCTTGATTATAACCTAAATCACTTAAGTTTTTACATCAATAGCTATGGCGTTTGTACTGCCAAAAACACTACTTTTATGCATTCAGTGTTTTCTTTTCTGTCTGTTTTAGTCACATGATGACGTTTAGTGGTACCAGGTATTAAAATGAACAAGAAAGTGAAGAAAAAATGGTGGTCTAATAATTTTTTCCATGTATATATATATATATATATATATATATATATATTATATATATTATATATATATATTATATATATATATAAACATACACACACACACATATACATATATAAATATATATATATATATATATATATATATATATATATATATATATATCAAAGAAAGGTTTCGAAATGAGTTCATACGCTGGTGGTAGTTTGTAAAAGCAGTATTCAACTTGCGTTAGCTCGAGTCAACTTAACTGTCAGACCGACCTGAGGAGCCGTCTCGTCGGTACATGGCACGAGCCGGGTAGAGGTGGGCTCGAGGGGGGCTCACTTTTCACAACACGAGCGCTAAGAGTCCATTCATGCATTAAGGCTGAATGTCAGAGCGTCTCTCTCGGCGTGGGAAGAGTCGGTTTTGTGAACGAAACAACAACACATGACGCCGGACGCGAGAGACAACGAAAGAAAAGAGAAACTTGAGCTGACAGCGGGGTGACATGTTTACCTGGAGTTTTTCTGTGCCCGGTTATAACTGCCTCCCCGCTCACTGGATGCAGCCAGGTTGTACTCTTGGCTTCTTCGCTGTCGGAGAGAGGGGGAAAGAAAATACATTAATAAACTGGTTTGTTTTTCTGTCCTAATCTGAAACGGCCAGCGTTGGTTTAAACTATGTTTTGTCAAAGAGCCATTTACTTAAGGAAGAAGATGCGTCCGTCCCGAGTAACCCCATAACTCCAGGAAGACGGGAGAGCAGAGATCCACCCGGGCTGTAGCTCCGCCGCCATGTCTGGCACTAATGTATGACAACCGCGCGGCTCCGCTCGCGCAGGCAGCGCGTACACGGAAACCTTGGCAACGGCGGGCGGCTGAGAGGAGGGCAGGAGCAGCCTCTAGTGTAGAGCGGGCAGGTAAAGTGCATACACTTGAGGCATTATTTCTATGAAAGACATCTCGGGGGCGGGTTATATTTATTTGTGTGAAATTGCGATATGAATGACTGAGGGGGAAAAAAAAAAAATAACAGATTTCTTCATTGTTTAATTGCTAATTTGCTACTGTTTTGGAGACGTTATGTTGCAGCAGATGTTCCTGACAAGGATGCATCAAACATGGGGGCAGGGATGGATTAACCTGCTGGAGAGCCCCAGGAGGGGGAAAAAAAATTGATCTTTTCGGCCCCTTAAGCCTTTTTTTTTCACCGCAGATTTTTTAATGAAAGTAAAAATCCCAAAAGTCGTGACTGACACATGGGTTCCTCTTCAAGACAGTGCCTCTAGCTTTGGATAAAACCACCTTTATTCTTAATGTTGTTTATTATTATTAACCTTTATTTAACCAGAGAAAAAAAAAAATCAAGAGTGCTCTGACCAAGACAGTAAACAGCTAAACACAGACAATAACTTCTTCTTGCAGACCCTCAGGAAAATCAGGCTCCTACAAAAAAATAAAAAAATAAAAAAATAAAAATCCTCACCAACTTTTACCAGCACACCATAGAAGATGTCCTGAGCTATGGATGCACGGTGTGAAGGAGAAGGAAGACCTGCAGCGAATCATCAGGACTGCACAAAGCATCATTGGTGCCTCTCTTCCACCCCTGCAAACACATTCACTTTGCCTGGCTGAGAAACAAAGCTGAAAAAAAAAAAAATCAAGCCTGACTGCACTTACACTGGACAATGTCTTTTTGCCACCCTCCCCTCTGGCAGGCTCAGAGTCATGAAGACACAGAGAGAAAGCCTCTCTCCCAGGGCTGTGAAGGCTCTGCTAGAAGCGTGAGCTGTACTCACGAAGCACCGTGCACTGGCTTCCACATTTAATGCACCTTACAGTCTGCACTTTATATTAGTGGACATTCTGTCTTTCTATTCCTTGACCCTTTTATACGTTTTAAACTAATTTCTTCTATGCTTTCAGAGTACACATGCTGCCATAGGACTGCTTCAAGAAAGATTTCTTTGTATAGAAATGTGCAGTGACAATAAAGAATTATCTTATCTTCAAAGAAACATGGTCAAGACATCAGCAAAATCATTTAAAACTGCCATCATTGAGGTCTATAATTACCAGTTATTTTAGACCTTTGAAGTTTTCAAGAGTCATTATGAACATGACAAGGAATCAATGATCATAGTATCTGCAGCCAAATGTAGATGCATCTAGAATATTTAAAATATGCTTAAATTCATGCAGCGAGACCAGACGAGCTGATTCCAAGTTTAAGGAGCAGAATATTTAAATGCCTTTTTCGCCCATTTCATGCCCAACTTTAGAAACGGTCAAAAGAATCGACTCAGTGTGAATGAAAATAATAACTTTCAGAGTTGTTTTTTTTTTTTTTTTTTTTTTTTTGAAGAATGTAATTCTGTAGGCAGGTTGGGAGAACACCAAAGAAAGCTTTGGAAATGAATATATGTTAATGTCTAAGACGGTATATGTCGACGTTATAATGAAGCATGCTTATAAATCACATCATCATAGCCCACAGACGTAAAAGAAGCAAAGACTAGACTCTTTGAATCAATAGCGGGGCAAGACTTGATTCTGAAGAGAAAAAAAAAATATTTCAACTTATTTTCTTTAATCGATTGTTGAACAGGTGGCGCAAAAGAGAGCATCATCAGTCAAAATACCCAAGTGTCTGTACTGTGAAACAAACTCAGTCTCAGAAAACAGGGAAAGTAGTGACAGATGGAAGATTCGGGGACTTTGAATCATAGCATAACCTTGTTATCACAGTAGGTGTTGTGTTTCAATGACACAACTTCCACCATTTAGGCTTTGATTGATACAGGAAAAATAGCACAATGGCAAACCAGATGTTACACAATAAGCATGAAGTGTTGGTGTCCAGGGAAGGTTCCCTGCTTTGATTTCTGAGTAATCCAACCTGATAATCATGGTGTGCCATACAGGGGCACACACACAGTTTAGAAGCACAACCTCATTTCCAGACTCTAAGCTTCAGGTTTTATTCTCCACCTTCTGTTATTGTGCGCTGAAACTGCACCATCAGCCTTTCACAACGTCACAAAGAGAAGTCACCCAACACCACTGTGCTTGGTCTGTTGTGGCACTGTGCTGCATTGTTCTGTGGGCACATGGTAGAGTACTGCTTAGAGCGAAGATTTAGTGGGAACAAACAGGCGTTTCTGCAAACCGCTAGGTCATCCAAAGTTAGTTACTCAGAAGGAAGTTGAAGCAGTTAGGCACGGATGCCTGGCCTGCCCAGGTGCTAGACACTGAGCTCTTTGTTTTCCACTTACCTGGAGCGTAAAAGCACAGCTTTCTGCTGGTGCAATATTCAAAAGAAGTGCTCGGTTTCCTCCGGTAGCAGGTCAACCTTACACAGATTTAAGATGGAGTACAAAGCCTCTGTTTCAAACATCTGGATAGTTTTTTTTACTTAAGTTGTTTAACAGCTGATTTGTCTTTTTTTTTTAAGGAAATTGATATTTTATTACCCCATGGCCAAAATTCTTTCTAATCCCTCTTTAGTTCTTTTCAGAATATCTGTGAATGAAATTCATTCAAGTGAAAAGGATGGGATTTATTCTTGAAACCTTCCTGGATGTGGGGGCTGAAATGTGGGTTGTATCCAAGCGCAAAGGCGTGTGCGTCTCAGGATACGGTGTACTTGAAATCGACTCAGTAGTCCTATATCTTGCAATTAAAAAAAGAAAATATGTCTCTGACGTCCTGGCTCCTGCAAATTCTGACTAGAATGTGCAATACATCAGGCTAGTGTTTAGCAGATATTATGTTTTACAGAAAATCCCAAGAAAGTTATTTGATTCAGTCACAAGTCAGGCCAATACTTGAAAGTGCATGGCATCCTGTTTCCAAGGTCTGACAGTATTGACATAACTGAACACACTGTGGGTCTATAACTCTTCTTTTGGCAGGAGCAGACATTTCTCAACTGCAGCCTACAGTTGCCAGGGTGCACTGAGCTATAGCTTATCACCTGCCCTCGAACAACCCAATACCATTTACTAAAGTGGGAGCCAAAGTGAAAGTTGGAAGTTGTGTTTCACAACATAATTGGATGAATAGCCTGACACAAACAGGCACCAAAAACATTCAGTTTCAAATCGCAAAAATATCTATTCATGTCCCAACGGAGCCTCAGATTTTGCATAATAAATGCTGGGGATAATCATTAACACACACTGTGCTGTGTGTAGTTAAGATTGTGCAAGACTTTATTACATAATTACACCATCCTAAGCAAAAGAAGGGTTCTCTTCTCAGGGAACCTATTAGAGCCTTGAGGCATCACGGTGTAATAAATGGCTACAGATTATTAATCAGTCGTTGGAGGTCTTTGTTCAGGTGCCAGCTGAAGAGTAGCTTTGAGTTTGTTGCGGAAGTTGAGGAGGATTTTCCACAGAATCTGTGCAGGTCTGTTGCTTGATCAGATCACAGGGTTTACGCAGTAAAGACAGTCTTTTAGCCTGAGCACGACACTTTACAGTCTGTAATGATTAAGGATGTAAGAGATAATTAGTTGTTTTATGACTGAATCAGTGAATCAATGACCAAGTTAGCCACAGCAGGCTAACACAAAACTAACACGTTCATTTTTAGATCAACATAGTTGACACAATAACATCCTACTTTAGTGCACTCTTAACTGCTCCGCTCGCATTGCTCTGTGATGTGATTATAATGTCATCTGTGCATCTCCAGTTTCAATGCATACTATCATTTCACCGGCATGCATAAACCACAAACCAGTACGGCTATTAGAGGCCAGGCAAGTCAGCAAACCAAGTTAATAGGCAACTCTGGAAAAATCATATTATTCTTAATTCTTTGGGATGATATGAATGGGTCAGTGGGCTTTGGGAGGACGATGGAAAAAAGACCCTAAAGTGAAAGGTGTAGTTCTCACAGCTCACCTCTGAATCATTAAACACACCTCCGCGAATCACTGTTAGTCACAGCTTGAGGAAAACCTAGCCTGCAAATGGCTCTCTGTTCACCACAGTGATGACCTCACTGACTGAACCCATTGTATACTTGGGTAGCATCCAGATGTTTTTCTTTCCAGGTTTTATGAGATTTCCACAAGGATGTGTCATTGAGACTGAATGAATGGATGTGCTATTTGTAATTAGAGGATTCTGCAAGTGGCTTCAGTTAGTTGCAGCCAAAATGACTTTGATAGGAAATATGCTTTACGTTCAGCAGTGGTTTAAAAAAAAAAAATCCATCATATTTATTTTTCCCAGATCTGACGTGTTTTATCTTGCTATGTAAAGTGAAAAACACAGTATATTTATGCTTCAAGTTCTGAAAGACCATGTTGCTTTCTACACATCCCCCATACTGAGGTTTGGAGCTTCAACCAGTATGACCAGCAACAGAACCAGGCAGAGACAAACTACGTCACATCTGTAAGAGATGAGGAGCTCTCTGCCTCTCTAGATTCATGTCTTGTAAGTATCTAAACCAACATCATTTTCACAATTTTACCAACATTTATTCTTTAGGCATAATTGTTTAGAGAGAGACCCCCAAGTCTGGATAATGAAATTAACCAGGCTTCATAAACCGCTCTATTAACTGCATCTGCTTTATGTAAACATCGCAAAAGACTAATATAAAACTGCTAAGCTCATACACAGACAAAGTGAGGGTTCTGTGTTGATTGCAAATGGTCTCAGTAATTAAAATATCCTGTTATTTAAGAAGTGGAGCATACTTTCAGTTAAAACGAAAGGGCTACTTAACATTGATCAGAGGGCTAAGCTCCACTTAGGTGGATTGCATAAATAACCTGACATGGCTGTGACTCCCCAATGTGCAGTTCTCATTAAAGCCCATCGCATGTGCTGACATCACAGCGTTTGATGTGCAGCACCTCCTGGTTTCATCTTCATGAGTGCACTCCTGTGTCGTCACCCGACATCTTATTTATGCTTAAGTAGCAGATTATAGATCAGTTCATGAAGGGCTACTTCGGGCCAAGTGCTGGCATAAAGTGGTGCTTCAAAGACATCATTACACAGTAAATGGCACTGTGGAAATTGAAAAGGCTGTGCTTAGACGTCTGAGGAGATGCACTATGCTAATTAATAAAAAGATGAGAAACTAACCAAGATTTTTTTTTTCTTTTTTTGCATCTCTATCTTTTAACACAGAAGCTTTTCCAGCATATTATGTACAACAGCTCAACCACAACATCTGTTTGCTTTGGAGTATTTGAATGTCTCATCATGCTGTCCTCCCTTGTTGACGTGCGTATCCTGTGTCTGATGGGAAAGTGGAGCAGTGTGACGAAACAGGTCATGAGCATCTTCTCAGGGCAGCAGGGGGGCAGGCTCTGGGCCCAGAATAATTCTTTAAGGCTGATGGAAAGCACTCCTCAAGGGCAGTGGTGATATTCCCAAATGACTCTGGCTTTTAAGACATTTAAGTCTTAAAGAGTAATCTAATAACCTTAAAGGAAAACACCAACAAAATTCAAGATCTGCCTTCGTCTTGCTACTGAGTCACCCCCAAATACTTGATTATGTAAAAAAGTTCAAAATTGATATTCAAGGCAAAGGTGTAAATATATCATCTACTGTAGTCTTTGACATCACAGTACATGTATATTTATGCATGAGCATCTGTTCTGCTTTGGGCTATTTCAGGCTTGGAGTTTTTCAACATTTAAGGTCATGCAGTAGCAACCACACAGCCATTCTCATGATCAAAGTGTCATTATTTTTCCAGTAGCTTCCTACTGTTTTGCATGAAAGCTTGTTTCGCTGATGCACTCATGTGTCTTTTAGGGGAATTTCTTGATCAGATTTGTGGTTGGGCCTTCCAAAGAAAACAGAGGAAGTGATTGTGAAATAATGGTTTTCAACATAAAACTACTCACTCCTTTGGTCAGGTCAAATAGTTCCTCATTGCTGATGTTTTTGTTTGTTCATTTAATCATGCACTTCACTGGAATACAGTGGAGTACTTGATTTATATCTGTCAAAGCAAAACTGTGGGGCATAATGTGTATATCAACCAGGATTCTGGATAGAAGATATACACGTGTAGAAACAAGGCTTTGTGGTATGTTTAGATCCCATATAAAGCAAATTAGGTGGGTGGTGTAATTCCATAAACACATCAATGAAAGGGCGCAGGCATGGGTTTTACAGTGAGGTTTGCGAATACAAAATTGCATCTCTGCAACTTGAAAATCATACAACCCTGAGCAAACAATTGGCGTTGCCCATCAGCACTGAAATTCTTCAGACGTCACCAGGAGCAAGTATCATTAATGCAGGGCAGCTTCATTGTAGCTATTTGAAATACGATTAATATTCCAAAGAGTTCATATACCGTATTTCTGGACTGTAAGTCGCACCAGAGTTTATAGTCGCATCTGTCAAATTTGACATGAAGAGGAAAAAATAAAATATACACAAGTCGCATCAGAGTATTAGACGCATCTGTCAGACAATATGTCATGAAGAGGAAATAAATATGCTGTGTCGCATCGAGCAATAAAGACCAGGTGATAATTGCACCATTGATAAGCCCTCTTTCTAGCAGCACCTGTTCAAGGACCATCTGTGGACTTGTTCCTCCAGTTCTGGCCATCGTGTTTTCAGCCCACGGTCTTTGATTTATTTCATAGCTGTCAGAGTTCCTCACTCACTCCAAACTTTCTGCTGCTCGATTACTGTTTTTGGCTGCATATTTTAGACTCTTCAGTTTAAACTGGCAGTATAGCTTTTCTTTTTGGTGCCGTATTTGTGTTCTCTCAGTCTTTAATGGTTTACTCTTGTAATTTTTTTGATAATAGTGTTGAGTTGTTGCGAGTGTAGTCAGTGCCCTGTTGTTGTCATGGATGGCATTGCGTATATTTTTGACATACACTATATTGCCAAAAGTATTGGCTCACCTGTCTTGACTCACATGTGACCTTTAGTTCATCCCATTCCTAATCAAGTATGACATGGCTCCACCCTTTGCAGCTAGAACAGCTTCAACTCTTCTGGGAAGGCTGTCCACAAGGTTTAGAGGTGTGTTTATGGGGATTTTTGATCATTCTTCCAGAAGCACATTTGTGAGGTCAAACATGATGTTGGACCAGAAGGTCTGGCTCTCAGTCTCTGCTCTAATTCATCCCAAAGGTCTTCTATCAGGTTGAGGTCAGGACTCTGCAGGCCAATCAAGTTCATCCACACCAGACTCTTCCATCAATGTCTTTACGGACCTTGCTTTGTGCACTGGTGCACAGTCATGTTGGAAGAGGAAGGGACCAGCTCCAAACTGTTCCTACAAAACTGGGAGCATAGGATTGTCCAAAATGTCTTGGTCTGCTGAAGCATTCAGAGTTCCTTTCACTGGAACTAAGGGACCAAGCCCAGCTCCTGAAAAACAACCCCACACCATAATCCCCCCTCCACCAAACTTTACACTTGGATCAATGCAGTCAGACCAGTACCGTTCTCCTGGCAACCACCAAACCCAGACTCTTCCATCAGATTACCAGATGGAGAAGTGTGATTCTTCACTCCAGAGAATGTTCTTCCACTGCTCTAGAGTCCAGTGGTGGCTGCTTTACACCACTGCATCCAACGCTTTTTATTGCACTTGGTGATGTCTGGCTTGGATGCAGCTGCTCGACCATGGAAACCCATTCATGAAGCTCTCTGCTCTGTTGTTGAGCTGATCTGAAGGACACAAGAAGTTTGGAGGTCTGCAGTGATTGACTCTGCAGAAAGTTGGCAACCTCTTTGCACTATGCTCTTCAGCATCCGCTGACTTCACACTTCCATTTCCTTATATTACAGCTGACAGTTGACTGGGGAATATTTAGGAGCGAGGAAATTTCACAACTGGATTTGTTGCACAGGTGTCATCCTATCACAGTTCCACCTGGAATTCACTGAGCTCCTGACAGCGACACATTCTTTCACAAATGTTTGTAGAAACAGGTGTCTAGGTGCTTAATTTTATACACCTGTGGCCATGGAAGTGATTGGTGATACGCATGATTCCAATAATTTGGATGGGTGAGCAAACACTTTTGGGAATAGTGAACACTAAAAAACACTAATAGTGTTAGTGTTTAAGTTGCTTAAAAATACAAGTTGCAGAACCAGCCAAACTACTTCAAAAAGCACAACTTATAGTCAAGAAAAAGGGCACTTTTTCTTGCCACTGTATGTATATGTTACATAATTTCAACTGTTGGTTTTACTATATCACACATCTTCGAGCAGAGACCCATCTACGCAAATCCGATTGGAATCTTATTTGAAATCACTTCTGTATGTGCTTTGAATCTGATTTGGAAGGAAAACCTATCTAGACATGAGGGGGTCCAGATAGGGTTGTTGGAAATCTGAGAAGCATGTTCTCCCTTGGTTGAGGTCCAGTAAGCATTAGGACAGTACCTCAACATACAGGCATTTACTGAATCGCCCGAATGTCGAGAATGGTCTACACTCCGTCACACTGATGAAATGAGTGATAAAGAAGTAAGTGCCGACAAAAGATAGAAATGTAATCAAATGCCGTGTCATGAAATTAAAAATTACCATGTTATTCTTAGACATCTCTTTCCATGCACCTCAGTGTGTGCCTCTGCATGAGAATCTAAATTTGTCAATCTGTTGGATGCTGCAGGACAGAGCTGAGTCCTGCTGAGAGGTTGTGTTTGGGCCACTAAACACGTTCTGTGTGCTGAGCAGCATTGGGTAAGGGCCATCTGCCTTCTGTAGCAGAATGCTCAGGCAAAGCCAAGGGCGTAAGGGAAGAGCTTTTCGAGGCAGCTCTCCGAATTAATCAGGAATCAGTATTGATTCCTCACTTATCTCAAATACAGCCGAGCCAATGAGATGCCATACTTTTGACCTCCTATGAGAAGAGCAGAACCAGAAAAGTCAACTTGGTAAGCACTTTGTAGGGTAGCACAGACAACAGCATTTACACGTTTGACACAGATTTGGATTCACTTAAATGTACTTTATACATAATATGCTCAGTTGGAGGCACACAGTTATTCAGAGCTCTTTCCGGTTGGACTTGTTCAGATCAGGCAGTTATTCCCATGCTGCTCTTTTTACTGTCCATCACTAAACCTCCTTCCTCACTCTCTCTTGTTGAGGGCAGACACTTAATCAGTGCTTTATCGGCTGGATGGCTCACATTCCCTGCGGCTGCTGTGCTCAGCAGAAAGGTAAAATAAATAAAGAGCAGGCAAACCCTCTAAAGTGACAGTCACATGGATAGATGAATTGATGGATGCCAGCGGTAACCTCTGACAGTATTCTTTTTTTCATAGATCTAACTGAAAGAGTCAACCAGGAAGAGAAACTATTCTAGAATAGTAAGAACTGTGAAAGCATAAAACACAATAAAGTGGCAATAAAGCAGTAGAAAGTGTACGAGGAGAAACTTATAAGTGCTCTTTAGGTTACAGATCAAAGGACTCAGGGCCTGATTTACTAAGATCCTAAATAAAGAGTACTAAATTGCGTGTGCACTGAAAAAGTTTGCGCGTGCTGTTGTTGTGTGTTTTGCGGGTGATCAACTAAGAATGCTCGCGCAATTGATAACGGGTGCAAACCGCAGAATTTAAATGAGGTGTTGCGTGTCTTACGGTTTGCGCCATGGAGAGTCTGGATGGAAAGCAGGATAGACACAAGCGCAAAATGAAATTTGACGAGTTGGAGTTAGAGATATTAGTGGAAGAGGCAAATAAACACATTCATGAACTAAAGCAAAGAAATTTAAACATTACCAAAGAAACGCAATATGGGAGAAAATCTGCGATAGAATAAATGCAGTTGGTTGGTAAGACAAAAAGAACGGCAGATGAGGTTAAAAGAAGGTGGCAAGATATAAGGCGAGGAACTAAAGAAAAAGTGGCCTTTAATAAAACTTCGGCAAACAAGACGGGTGGTTAAGTGGCCGTTGAGAAGTTCAAGCCTCCATAACCGCGGAGCGCTGTCATTACGGAGATGCGTCTCTGCGCGCAGCTGTGGCATCAATGAGTGGAGCTGTGGCTGGAGCCGACTCGTCCTCACACTACTCATTCGTAAAAGAAGTATATGTTTTTTCATAAAATCCATCCATCCATCCATCCATCCATCCATTAGCTTCCGCTTATCCGAAGTCGGGTCGCGCGGCCAGCAGCTTCAGAGGTCCAGATCCCCCGGCCGCTTCCACCAGCTCCTCTGGGAGAATCCCGAGGCGTTTTTCATAAAATGATGTGGAAATAACCCATTTTATTACAACTGAAATTGTGCTTGGGAGGAGTATTTTCACCGGACATTTTGACCGGAGAGATTATAAAATCCCGGACTTCCGCATATTTTACCAGACAAAGTCCAGCAATTACCGGACAACGGAAACCCTGGTGCCTCCTGTGGCAACCTTTTGCTGAATAATACTCGATTTAACATTCAAATAAAATATTTCTCCTTTTGCATGTGCAAACAAATTTACACGAGTCCGAAAGACTCTCTCTCTGCGTATTCTTTGATTTTGGCGATGTCCGTGCCTCCTTGCCACAATAACAGCAGCCATCGGTGCGTAATGCTGGACAGAATAGCACCTTCCTTTCGAACGTACTAAATACAGACGCAATCACAATCCCCGCAATTACTTTCAGGGTTGGTAAATCTCATTGCGTGTGGTAAATGGACCTATTTGCATTTTCCCCTCCCAGTATTTAGCGCTTTCTGGCGGGTACGCCCCATATTGTTTATTCATCAGGGCAAAAGTGCTAAATGAACAGCGTGTGCTATTTTGCTGATTTGAGAGGCGCAGTCCTCTTTGCACGCTGTTAGTAAATCAGCTTGCGCATTGGTTTGCGGGTGATGTCAAGTTTGCACACGTTTTTACGCACGCAAACCTTTAGTAAATCAGGCCCTCAGTCTTATGTCCGGAGATCTTACAAATTTATGCACAAAGTGGCATCTCAAAAAACTTTTCTTTATGCTTTTGTGCTGTGAATGTTAAACATTTTACCATATTTTACTCCTGCCTTGCCCGTTATGATAATTCTATGGATGTTTTAAATTCATAGAATCCCTTTTAGATGAAGAGTTAGATAGAGACAGCATGCAAAGAAATGTTATCAGTGGAGTTCAGAGGAAAGCTTGGGAACTCAACACTGATAATGAAGAATGATGCATTTGAATCAACTCACTGTAAAATAGGATTTTATAGGGTGTTAAATACAGACCTTTCAAATCAACATTTTTTATGTATACAAAGTATACAAAGCAACTGGAAATAAATGGTGCTTGTCTTGGTTTTGTTATCTAATGGCCTATTCACACTGGACTAGTATTACGTGGGGACCTAGCTGTAACACAGAAATTACACCCTGACGTCTGTATTTCATTCAGTCCATTTGGACAGGATGAGCAAGGCCTGTGTTTTATTATCATTCACAGAGATTAATTTCTGAATGTGTCATCAAGGACGTACATTTTGTTAAAAAAAAAAACCAACCATTTATTTCACTAAAACACTTTGAATCATGATATGAATCCCTGGCATGTATGTGAACAATTATGGGGAAATTTTAATTAGGACCACCTCATAAATGTAACTGCTCTTCGTTGTTCTTGTAGTTTTTTGTGCTGTTCCATGCCCCCTGCCTCCCTTTTTCTTTTTCTTCTGTAAATGCTTGCAGGTCAGAGTTTCCAGAGCTACATGCTGACCTGCAGTTCCTACCCTCCAATCACCTCAGTGTTGCTGCCTACACCATGTATATATAGTCTTCTCTGCAGTTCATGTACCAATGTTCATGTACCTCCTCTCTCTGCCCTCCCTCCACTCTGTTCTATCTCCCTCCTCTTTTCTTTACCCACCTGGCCTTCGGCAAGAAGATTCCCCCTTATGAGCCAAGTCAACCTGAAGGTTTTTTTTTTTACCTCTTTAAAGGGAATTTTTTCTTGCCACTGTTTGGCTTAAAAGTTTTTCTTCCTCTCTGGGAGTTTTTTTTTTTTTTTTTTTTTTTTATTACTTGCCATTGTTTCTTTGCTACTGATTTAATAATATCACTAATAATTGCTTGGGGTTTGAAGTATTGAATTGGACAGGTCTGATCATACAGGTTGGACTTCGGTAACAACATGACATGTACTATGGTTGCCATGGTAAGAGTAAAAAAGAACAGTGACTGTAACCAAAGCTTTTGTTTTAGTAAAAGATTTATGCTGTCAGACTAGTGTTTGACCTTGATGAACAGTAAAGTTTCTTATCCTGGCTGTCCAGTTCTTTTGCAACGTAGTTTTTGTTTTGTACGTTGGATTACCTGCCCTTGCAGTGATTTCTGTTAATTAAAGGACTTTTTGTTCGTTACTCCTGCCTCCTTTCTCTAGTGGAATTTGGGTCCACTCCCCCACATAACAAAACTGTTATGAAAGAGCGGTGGTGAGGACCCGGATGCAGGAGATCTGGAGGCAGGAATAATCAAACAAAAGTGCTTTAATAAACAAACCAAAAGTACTACAACACCAGGTAATCCAGAACAAAAACAGAAAATAACTAGGCAAAAGAAAAATCCAAACTAAGGTGAACACAGAGAGTAGAGGGGATAATAAAACAGTTCAGGAAGTGGCCTGGAGGTCGAGCAGACAGGACAAGTTTGCTGCAGATGGCGGCCAGGGAAAGAGGCGAGGCCGCTCCAGGGGGTGTCAGACCTGCGAGATAGTTCGGGGGGGGTGAGCTGAGCAGACCGGCAAGAGAGTTCAGTTCAAACAAGGTCCCGGGCAGAGGCAGGGGGAGCAGGATCCATGCCTCCCATTAGGAAAAAGTTGAGATGAAGGCTAGACCTAGGCATGGATCTGGGCTCGGGCCTCAAAGACTGTAAATTCCTGTAATGAGGCACTGGAGAATGTGAAGACCAGGGCTGAGGTGCCAGTGGGTGAGAGGCCCTCGGTGTTGTCCATGGGGACAAAGACTTGGACTGAGATGTCAAAGGCTTTGGAATTGACGAAGATTTGGGCCCCGTTCGTACCCTTCGCGTTATCCCGTTACCACTAGCCTCTACCCTCAAATTGCATGTATAGCAACTTCCGCTAACCTCCAATGTCATCTTCCGCCTACTATAGCAGCTACACATTTTGCTGACTCTTTTACTCACTTTGTAGGTGTGGCAATGGGCGTGTCTGCCCTTTCCTCAAACTTGGTATCGTTCCATTCACAGATTAATGAAAAAGCATTACGGATGGTCCTGACCACACGCAGCCCATGCCTGCTCCTACAAGAACGCACCCGAATGGCTTCAATGCGCATCCACTTGGTCACATGTGGACGTGCACAAACGTATAAAAAGTGTGATTTGGCCGGTGGTGTGACCGGCAGCACACCAACCATCTGGGACATTTAGGTAGCCTATAGGAATTGTTTGTGTAAAAAAACATCTATCTATCTATCTATCTATCTATCTATCTATCTATCTATCTATCTATCTATCTATCTATCTATCTATCTATCTATCTATCTATCTATCTATCTATCTATCTATCTATCTATCTATCTATCTATCTATCTATCTAAAAAAAAACTACATTTAGTTTTGAATTATAGTTTTTAAACATTTCTTTAGAAATATATTTTGTATTAGAGTGGGCCATTGAGGATTTTGGAAAGATTACAGTGCCAGCCATCAAGGACAAGCTACATTTTTTATTTATTTTTTTTTGCCTGATTTCAAGTCACCACTTGACCCAGACCAAGAAATTAATTCACAGTGAAACAAATTACCTCACACCAGTTTACTGACTCTGCACAACAGCCTTTACAGCATGTCTTGCGAGTTTGGATGTGAGGAAAATAGAAACTCATTGAGCACAAGTCTAATAAATCATTGAATTTAAAAGGGAGAAAAGAAAAAAATATTTTTCTGTGCTTGAGAGAGTTAAGTGGAAACTTGAAACTCTTTTTCTTTTGCAATATAAAGGAACTGTCATCAATGAAATATTGCCCATTTAAGCAACAGCTCTCATTGTTAGCCTCTTAAAAACTGAAACAAAACACAAAAGAATGAACTGAGAGTGAAGTTGGTTCAATCCCCTTGGTTCATTGTCAGTTCATGATGTCCTGAGTCATGATGTCGATCCTATATGTTATGGCAGAATTAGGATTTAATTTTAACTAATTTACCACACATTGGCTGGCTATTACATTACTTCAGTGTTCCTGTTCTGTGATGGGATATTTAATCAACCTGGGCATTTCAATACAAGATCATCTCATAAAGAGGGACTGGTAACAACTTTCTGTGGCCCAACTGCAAATGAAATTTGAGAATAAAATGCCCAATCAGCTATTTATCTGTTTTCTGTGCATGGTTTTGCTGCGTGGGCTAGTATGAGCTCTCACTCTAGGTACTCGACAATCTCATACGACATGACAGGCTTCAGTGGTAACTGAATATCATGTGTGTCCCAATTTATTCAATTCAATTCAATTAAATTCAAAAATACTTTATTGATCCTCAAAGGGAAATTAAATTGTTGCAGTTAATGGCATAACTTAAGTCTCTTCAAAGATTAATTTTTTGCTTCAGGCAGGAAGGTTTCCTGTAGCAGTCTGTGCTGCAGTGGACGTGAAGAAGACTCTGACTGAAGATGCTATGTTGCTGAATCACTGCGTTGTGTAGAGGATGTTCAGGGTTGTCCAATGATGTTCTTAATTGTATGAAGTATCTGCCTTTGCAGAATCAGTTCCAGACGCTGCAGTATTTCTGTAGATGACAGGACTCCGACTGGTACTGGAAGTCTGAGGTGTACAGAGTGAAGTGGAATGGTGAGAGTAGTGTCCTCTGTGGTGCTCCTGCGCTGCTGAACACCTGGTCAGAGACACAACCTTTCACAAATTGTGGCCTGTTTTGAAGTAGTCAGTAATCCAGGTGATTGTGGAGGCATCCACCTGTGTCTTTTAGTTTCTTTTGTAGTAAACTAGATTGGATGGTGTTAAATGCACTGGAGAAATCAAAGAACATGATCCTCACAGTGCTGCCTACTTTGTCCAGATGACTGTGGGTTAGTTGAAGCAGGTGTATGATGGTGTATTCAACTCCAACTCCACGATGGTAAGCAAACTGGGTCCTGGAAAGTGCTTGTTTGCTTACTCAGATGGGCCAATAAAAATCTCTCCAGGGCTTTCACGATGTGGGATGTTAGGGCTACAGGTCTATAGTCATGAGGAGAAGATGGATGAGATCTTTTTGGGTTTGGAACTAAGGCAGGATGCCTTCCATGAACCAGAAACTTTTCCTGGCTCAGGCTGATGTTGAAGAGGTGCTGTAGAATCCCACATAGCTGGTCCACACAGGCTTTCAGGACTCTGGGGTCTGAAACCATCTGGACCTGTAGCCTTGTTCCTATTCAGTCTCTCCAGCTGATGGAAGGGGAGGGAGCTGGGTACAGGATTTCCTGATGTGGGTGGAGATAACAGTGGATCAGCAGCAAGATCCATGATTGGGGTGGAAGATGAGACAGCTAAGATATGACAGGGAAGTTGTGGGTCAAGGGAGGGTGGGAGGTCTGTTTGGCTGGGGGCAGGAGAGGAGGATGCTAAGCTTGTTTTTAAACTGAACTTGTTGAAGAATGAGTTCAGTTCATTGGCTCTGTCCAGACTTCCGGCGACTTCTTTTATCCCTTTACTGCACAAAGCTGTATGCCAACCTCCAAAAAGGCACGCCTTGCGGGTAGAGTAAAATCACTCTTGCGGTATTTTGACCCAAGCATGTCCCAGATTTTTCATTAAATCGGATGTTGGATCAACTGTGTAGAAAAAAAAATGTAGAATATCATCTTTAAATGATCCTTTAAATGCTCGTTTTCTACCTTCTTTGGCTTTCTTTGTGAACCTCAAGCATTTCTAGCTTATCTGCAAACATGTCAGCATAAAGAAACACATCTTTACATATGATAGGTTTAAAGGAAGACAGAAGAAGTATAAACTAGAATCAGAACAGAAGGGATTGGTATAATTACATTTGTGACTAAAGTACTGTGCAATTACTAATACAACAGAGTACACAAGATTAGCTCCTTGATTCCTAATTTGCAGATCATGACTGCCGTAAAAATGTAATTAATGGATCTTGATTTATCTAGTGAGCCTTGTTGAGGAAGTTCCTTGGAGTTCAGAGAGACAGATTGGAGTGTACACTCCACTCAGGCGCTCCATAAGTCCCCTGTCAGACAGTCAAGATATTCCATCTTTGAGGATGGAAAAAAGCAAGAAGGGAAAGTATGTTCAGAGAAATGTGAATTTATATGTAGCTAAAGTACATTAAAGAATAAAATGCACCAGATTAACTGCTAAGACTTGCCAAGCTGATTCGTGGCTTTAAGAAATAAAGCCTAGTATCACTTTACAGTTCCAGCACTGTTTCACTCTGAAGTCTCTGTTAAAAAAGAAAACAGCATGTGAAGGGCCTATTGTCTGGAATAAAGTCAAACAGAGTGTCATATGGAGGTCATACAGTTGTGTTCAAAATAATAGCAGTCTGTTCATAAAATTGAGTAAAGCCCAAAATCCTTATAATGGGTTTTATTTCCATGCATTGGGAACACTGCACATTATATTCTAAATCAAAACATGAAGAAAAAAGCAGAAATTCTTTACTCGCTTTACAGAAAATGAAGAAAAATGAACATTGGGCTGTTCAAAAAAATAGCAGTGTCTGCATTTTACTGTTCACAGATGCCAGAAGTTGGTCGACTCCATGCAACACAGATGTGAAGCGGTTCTCAGAAACAGTGGCTATACAACTAAATATTAGTTTAGTGATTCATAGGAATGCTGAATCCTGGATATTTTTCAGTTTATACAGTAAATATTTGAGTTTGTAAAGTAAAATGCAGACACTGCTATTTTTTTGAACAGCCCAATGTTCATTTTTCTTCATTTTCTGTAAAGTGAGTAAAGAATTTCTGCTTTTTTCTTCATGTTTTGATTTAGAATATAATGTGCAGTGTTCCCAATGCATGGAAATAAAAACCATTATAAGGATTTTGGGCTTTACTCAATTTTTTGAACAGACTGCCATTATTTTGAACACAACTGTGTATCCTTCATTTCTGCAAAAAGCCAGATGCCAGGGGAAAAGCCTGAAAAATGTGAGACAACAAGCTTTGTTTGAAAATGATACTTTTAATGAGGATGTGAGGGTACATTTTAGTCAATTTTAGCTGTGCAAATACAAGTATTTTGTAAGATGTTGCTACAATTAAAGTGAGTAAAACCTAATTTGAAACATCCTGTCTGCTACTGTGTGAACACATATACACCAGGCATCTGCTGAAATCTGGAAAAAGCGAGGGTTGATGTATGTAAGAGCTCCAGTCAAACTTTGGCTTCAGATACTTACGCTGCGTGAGAGCACTCAGTTTCCACTCGTTCCAATCTCAATGTAACAAGTGTTTGAACTGTTTGCCATAGTTCATGTCCCTGCCAGATGTTGCTAAGCAACTGATTAATTAGGGGAGCCTCGTGAGAGTGCATCACTGAACCCAGAAAGGGAGAGATCATTTTAATCCCAACGGTCCAAGAAGTCCACCAGCTCTCACGCTGTCACAGATGCACAGTACAGAGCATTAATGCTTACATCCAACCATTTACATATATGTTTCTTTGACATTTGACATCTATCTAAACATTTTTGCAGAAAAAGTCAATTGTGCTCCCTTACTGTCTACCCCAGAAGGACAGTAGCTGATCCCGCAAAGACTGCTTGAGTGGGAGGGGCTTAAAGAACACAACAAAGAGTATGAGATGTTCATATCCGCTCCAATCTCCCCAGATACAAATCTGATGGGATCTAAGGAAATCTCCGGGAACAGAAAATGCCTTCATCTAGCCTTTGTCTAGGCGCCAAGTTTTGGTGGCATGAGTAGAAATTGTCATCTCGAGATGGCTTTTTGTGCAATAACATCTTAGGAGCTAGCTTGTTTCGCTGAACCTAGTCCCTAAACAGATAGTTAACTTTGCCAAATGGCAGAAGGAAAAGAAGAAAAAAAGAGCTAACTGGGGTTTTGTGAATCCCAAATATGCTTAAATCTCTGCAGACACTCAAAATCCTATCTCATTAGACTTTTTTTTTTTAAACTTCACAGAAAGCATAGTTACATTCATCTAAGTATTTGTACCTATTCAGATGTTCCTTTGTATGAACTTCTCAGGGACATGGACAGTTGCCTTGTGTCATGTAATTAGACATTTGGAAATGTCTAATCATTTGTTTTTAAGGTGTTGATATAATAAACCATGTCAAGGCTAAAAATGTGCCAGATACTCTCCTAGGCAAGATAGCTGCATATATGCCTTATATGACTGTGTTTACAGTTATGTAAGTTATGTCACCTTCACGTTGCTGATGGCAGAAATACACAACAAACACCACAAACTAGCGAAGGCCATTCAGAAACATTGTTAGCTTTCACTTTCCAGAGGTCCATTTTAAAAGTGTTTTATGATCAAGTTGTTTCATCACTGAGCCATTATCTTTTCCAGGGAATTTAAAATGGTCTTGTGACTGTATCAAAGTTAATTGCAGCCTTACCCTGTGATCGTTCACATCCAGTCATGTTCATAAGAAAGAATCCCAACTAGAAACCCGGTGGATGTTATGATTAGATTAACATAAAGACTTAAAGCAATGAAAGCAGTTGTTTGGTTAAAAAGCTGAATTTTAGAGACAACAATAATAAAAAGGGGAAGCTTGCCTAATCTCATTTCATGAGTTTCTTTAGTCCTTTCATCATGCTATCATGCAAACCTGCATGCTAACATTATGGTCCTTTCACCAGAGCATCATGGAAAATGTTAGAAATGTTACTAAGAAATTGAGATTAGAGAAACTTGGCCCGAAGCCATGTGTGTGTTCGTTGCCTCTTTATCTTCGGGTTTAAATTACTTTAGAGACCACATCCACTCTTTCTTTGGAAACTAATAAAACTGGACATAAATCCCATCTCTGCAAACACTCAGGAGGGTTTTCAGAGGGGAGGGGGTCCAGTTCCAGGCAACCAGATTATTCCACAAAACCAGCAAAAACACAATGGCAGAAGGATTTAGTGCAACAGACAGATCACATGAACAGATTATCCACTGAAAATCATCTCTACGTTAACAAATAGATGCAGTCTAGAATGCTTTATCTGACTGCATTTTACTGTGGGAGTGAAGAAAATGACTTTAGCTCCAGCTCTTCCCTCTCTTTACACTCTGTAAAAGAATTGCTCTCCAGACGCAGAGTGTTATTAGTCTGTTGAGCTATTCCTACATAAACTGCAGCATCGATGGTTTTGTAGTGAGCAAATATGTAACCCGGTGCCTCGGTGATACCACCGAGACAACAGTGGAGCTGTGTGCAGCAAATACAACAAGATCATGAGTTAAACCATGAGTGCATTCTTGTGAGTAGAAAGCATTTATTGTTCATAGTCACATATCTATATGACACCCTCGCTTCCTCAACCGGCCGACAGGTGAGACGTGATTCTGGTCATTGTGGACTTTTTGACAGGCTGTCAGAAAGCATAAACGCTAAGAGCCTTCATGTGACACCTCCTCAATCTAATTTCAACACTTTTCATTTCCCTGGGACCTCTAAAGACCGCGGATCATGCTTAACAAACTTAATTACACTCAATATAAGCAGAAATGACAAGATAATCAATTTAAAAGCATGGCTGTAGGATAGTCCATATAAGAATGAGGTGATGAGACTGAAGGGAAGATTTTGATTTAATTTCAGCTGTGACTTATCTAATATTTATAGGATCGTTTCAGCCAAGATGTTCACATAGTGAATATATGTACAAGCTTGGACTTGATAATCAATAATGATTTGATTTTAAGTGCAAAAAAAAAAAGATGGTCTAGCAGCTTTTTGAGACAGGCCCTTGAATAATGCCATGTACAAGCCACTATTTTGCCCAGTGGACATTCTGTCTCCACAGGAGCTCCTGTCAAGGCATTTTATCACAATGCACAGAGCTTCAAACTGGGGTCATGATTCTCAGAACTAGTTTTAAAGTTTCTAGCTGCAGCTTAAAAAAATAAAATAGCACCAAAGGCAGTGTGTTGTTTGCTGTATATGGATGGTAAAATCTTATCATGTGACACTGCAGATTTGCGTGCTAAACCTAGGTTCATGTAGCGCCCCACAGTCCATGTCGGCTGTGTTATCTCGAAGGAATACATGAAGTCCCTTTTTCAAAAGTTTAAACGGGATGAAATTACAATTCAAACAACTGGAATTTCAAAAGAGACAGCTGTCCACTCTGCTCCATTAAAGATACGCACCAAGTCTATTTTGACACTCGACCACGGTTAAGCGGCATCAGTTTACACACAGCAGACTGAGCTGGCAGGAAGTCTGAAATGAGATGGCACAGAGACTACGGTGAGACCCACTGAGATTGCAGCATGATTCCACACACAATCTTGAAACGTCTGGGTGAACTTGTAATCTCACGAAGCCAGCTGAGCAAGAAGTGCTCGCAAGCTCTCCACTACTGAAAGCTCCCAGTGGGACCTGTAGTTGTGCTGAGGATGGAGCAAAACTGCAGCAACCCAGACCTTACACCTTTTGTGCCACATTTGTGCCACCTGTCACCACTTCAGAGATACAGCAGCAACATGTGAAGGTATGTGTAGCTACAAATGTGGAGGCTGAATAATTCTACCTTAAACTGGGTCTGTGATGTCACAGTGCTTTGCAAAGCTGAACTACTCACTGAATGACTGCTAGCCTTGCTTTTTCAAAGTTTTTGAGGCAGGCAAAATATATATATTTCTTTCATAAATAAATGTCCCCATTAACATCTGACAAGGTATTCTGTCCTGATTAAACACAAGCACAGGAATAGAGATTTTACTTACAGTAACATCTTAAACACTTCCATGTTTTAGAGTCATACTGGATGATGGATGGATGATATGATGCTTAATGCCACTGGGGCTGATCGAGGAACAGAAACCAGTTGTGGTTATGGAGAAGCTACATGAACCATCATAGTGGGTTAAATGGCCCAATTTTCCCTGCCACGTGAACGCCCTCCTCCCACATCACTTTTTGGCAGTCAGTGAGGTTCACAGACACCAATTAATCTCCCGTGGCCATTATGGGGCGAGCTGGCAGTGAAAATGGATGGGAAAGCAGACTGAGACTGAAAAGGGATGTAATTTGCTGGGGATCGCTGCTCATTGGCTGGAACCAGCTATAATTAAACAGTCAGCAAGAGTTTGACATTTATTCTATAATTGTTACAGATTTAATTAAATTAACACTTTTGGTGTAATGCTTTCTGGTGCTCCTCTGTTGAAACCTTACCACAGCACTAGCCAATTATGTTAAAGTCAAGTTAAGTGGCTTTTATGAAAGAGACTTTTATCAACCTACAAAGTAGCATATTTAGAAAAATAGCATTACAGCTCATCAGAAAGTTAATTGGGCTGGTTTTGAAACATTTCTCCCTCCTATACAAAGTTTTGTGTCTCATACAAGGGAGACCAGTCACAGGACTTTGCAGTAATAATACTCTGCAGTCTGTCCCTTTTGTGCCTTTAGAACTCAAATTTCCTGTTAGTGATGTCGCTTTATCAGGAACAGTGCTGCGTGAGCGGGAGCTGGGTGTGGCTGACCTGCTACAACATGTAAGCTTAAACAAAGTGTGCATGTATCATCAGCTTTAAACATTCCTTCAGATGGATCCAGATCAGTATCCTCGTCTCCATCCTGAGCTGAGTAACAGATAAACACCTCTGTTGATTTTAGGTTATGATATCCCTTCACTGAGGTTTCCTCTAATGATCCACGGGCCAGATGCTCTCAACATACCAGCGCTGTTAGAAAATGCAGACTCTGATGCCTCCACAAAATTCAAGCTGCTGGACGACGCTTCTCTCCAACAGATGTTATTTGCTAAGGGGCACAGCATTATCTCTGGAATGAAATGGGAAGAATACTAAGTAGCTCCTAGAAGAGGTGGTTTAGAAGAGGTAGATCTGAGGGGGATCTCTACCCAGGCTGTTAATGCCTTACTAATGTAATGTAATGTGAAATATAAGCTCAACTGGCTTTTAGTCCTAGTTGAGCTAATTGTCTGGGTTTTTTGTCATCTAAACACTGTTTTTACTTATTTTCCTTGATTTATTTTTTATTTTATTCTTTTATTGCATCAGGTGTTATTGTTCTTAATTTCATATTTAGTGCTGACATTGTTGTTTTCCATCCATCCATCCATCAGCTCCCGCTTGGTCCGGAGTCGGGTCGCGGGGGCAGCAGCTTCAGCAGAGGCCCAGACCTCCCTCCCCTCGGCCGCCTCCACCAGCTCCTCTGGGAGAACCCTGAGGCGCTCCCAGGCCAGCTGAGAGATATAATCTCTCCAGCGGGTCCTGGGTCTGCCCTGTGGTCTTCTCCCAGTTGGACATGCCCGAAACACCTCTCCAGGGAGGCGTCCGGGGGGCATCCTAACCAGATGCCCGAACCACCTCAACTGGCTCCTCTCGATGTGACGGAGCAGCGGCTCTACTCTGAGTCTCTCCCTGATGACTGAACTTCTCACCCTATCTCTAAGGGAGAGTCCAGCCACCCTGCGGAGAAAACTCATTTCCGCCGCTTGTATCCGGGATCTCGTTCTTTCGGTCACTACCCACAGTTCATGAATCGCCACCTTAACGTGGTGGAGGGGTTTGTGTGCCCGAATGATCCCAGGAGCTATGTTGTCAGGGGCATTTGCCCCTGGTAGGGTCACCCAAGGCAAACAGGTCCTGGGGGACGGGCCAGACCAAGAGCGATTCAGACGACTAGGGTTAGGGTTACCGGGGCCCCACCCTGGAGCCAGGCCCGGGGGAGGGGCTCGTTTGGGAGCGCCTGGTAGCCAGGCCTTCACCCATGGGGCCCGGCCGGGCTCAGCCCGATCGGGCTACATGGGTTTCGCCTCTCCGTGCGCCCACCACCCGCATGGAGGATCATAGGAGTCGGGTGTAATGTGTTATCGGTGGCAGCCGAAAGCGTGGGCCTTGGCGTGCCGACCCCCGGCTGACTAAACTGGCTACTGGGACATTGTTGTTTTGTCTGTGTAATTTGTACAGCACTTTGTAGAACTCTTTGTTATTTAAATGTGCTATATAAATAAACTGTCTTGACTTGATACACACACACACCCAGGGAGGGGAACCAGGAGGCATCCTAACCAGACACCCAAATCACCTCAACTGGCTCCTCTCGATGTAGAGGAGCAGCAGCTCTACTCTACTCTGAGTCCCTCTTTGATGACTGAACTTCCAGCAGCAGCAGAGAAGGAAACTCATTTCAGCCACTTGTATTTGCGAACTCTCCTTAAGTTGGCACCTTCTCGTGGTGGAAGGGCTCAATTGTGCTTTTGGCAGCTGTTACTTAGATTGTTATACTTTTGTGTAGGATTAAAAAAACAAAACAAAACAAACGTACAAAAAAAGAACTGTGTTATTGATTGCTTAAACATTACACCAGCCAAATTAGTCTATTGAAATAATTCCCCACCAAACATGAACCTTGGCAGCAAAGCTCCACTTTGTGCTATGATGTATAACAGAAGCACTGGGAATGTCTGGCGTGAGTGCAGTGCAGCTGAAGCAGGACCTGGTTGAGTGAAACTATGAAATACAAGTTATAGAGGTAGAAGTAAGCTCTGTTTGGACTCACATCAATGTAGCAATTACATTAAAACAAAATGTTTTGAAAATGTCACTATAGTTCACAATTACAGATGACATTTAAAGGTAAATCGATCAAGAGAAATCAAATCAAGACAGCAATACAAGACAATAAAATTGCTGCAACTTATGCATCTGTGGGTTTGATTACTCTCAACTGCTGCCAGTCAGTCCAATGATTATATTGCTTGTTTTTGACTTTTGTCCAAAGCACTTTCAGTAAACATTCAGAGCCTTTATTTACGAGTGTCCAGACACAGATTATAAGCGTTCACAAAAGTGTTTCACTTACTTTCTGACAGCAGGACATTTGTCAAGTGGAGGAATGCAGCCTTTTACGGTCCAGAACAATATTTTTAGGAGTACTGTATTGCATTAAACTGCACTGATTAATATTCTTTTCAACCCCACAGGAAAATTGTATAGTCAATGGATTTGTTATTTAAAAAAAAATCTGATTACAAAAATGTAAAAAAAAAAAAAACCTGAAAATATACAATTATTATTATTGTCATTATAGTCATTCTCATTATAAATTTATTACTGATAATTATATAATTAATATTCCTTTTATATTTTGAATTGAACTGAAGAGCAAATTCATCATTATAGGGAGATGTTGTAAGTGACACTATCTATATTGGCCCGTTTTACACCAAAGTTGAAAAAGACACTTTTCCCCATCAGTATATTATGTAGAGTATGTGCTGTCCATCAACCCTAACCCTAACCCTGTCCATGATATGGGAAGTTCATCCCTCAGGATCAGGTCTAGGGACTCTGGACCAGTCGACAGCACAGAGGCAGCATTTTTTTTTATCAGAGGCTTAGTTTCTTTGGGTCACTGATTCGATTGATTGCTGCCACCACAACAAGCTGGCTGCAGATACAACTGCACTCTACCACAGAAGACATACATCGTTCTGTTAACACTGAACGACTTAAACTTCCCAAAGTAAAGCCTGCTCTCTCACTTCTTGTAACACTTTCAGTGTTAACTTACTTCGGTGCATACCAAAGTACTCAGGAACATGCTGGTATGACACCATCAGGACCATGCAGTCCTATTCTGGTCCAGTCCAGTTCAGTTCAGTACCAACTGCCACCAACTGAGGAATGGGGGGTAGGGGGGAGGCTCAGCCTGACCGGATACTGGGGGAGATGATGGTGCGGTCGTGTTAAGATCCACGGCTGAAAAACAAGATGAAATTGTAAAGGTGTGACGGTGAAGCTGCGGGTCAAGGAACCGAGCGTGAAGTCTGTGTCGGGTGAAAGGGAATGGAGGATGCTGCGCTTCATTCAGAGCTGAACCTATTCTGTTCAAAAAACACATTCAGTTCACCAGCTTTGTCCGGGCTTATGATCTTCCTTATATGTGAAGCCTGTGATCTTTTTCATCTCTTACCATCCAGCCAGCGTGCTGCTCTGCTGGTCCTCTCTATCCATTTTTTTTTCTTCACACCTTTTAATTCTGAGTTTGACTTTTAGTTGACTTTTAGTTCTGTCTGCACGCTCTGTAAGAAATCCTTACCTTACTGAAAGTTTTTTTTTCTCCATCTCCTTCTCCAGCTCACTCAAGTCACTGGTGATCTTTGTTCTTCACACGAAGGCTGATGTAGTTCTACCACGTATGTCATCAATTACGTCATCTTGTTTATGTCAAATTCAATATAATCTGTAAGAGAGTATTGTCAGTGTGTAATTTTGTCAAAATAAGACACGCATTTCCATTTCTTTAGAACAAACATTTTATATCTTAAGATTCAGCTGGTCATCCCCACCAAGTTATGCAAGAAGGGTAAAACCAAAAATTTCATTCCTGCCGTCTTTCAGGTTTGTATTTGTTTGCACAGTCTAAAGGACCTCAGCCTCCTCAGAAAGTGGACGCGACTTTGGAACCTTCTTGTTCAAAGGGTCAGTGTTGTGGGACCAGTCCAGTTTATTGTTGAGGTAAACCCCCAGATACTTAAAACTGTCCACCATCTCAATGTCCGAGCCCTAAATGTTCACCGGTGTGTGAGGTAGTCTCCTTCATCGGAAGTTAATCACCATCTCCTTTGTCTTGCTGGTGTTTAAGCACATGTGGTTGCGCTCACACCAGTCTACAAAGTCCATGACGACGTTCCCCTTAGACACACAGCCAACAACCGCTGGGTCATCAGAGAACTTCTGGAGATGACAACTGCTGGTGTTGTGTGTGAAGTCTTAAGTTTAGAGGATGAAGAGGAACAGTGAGAGCAGCGTTCCCTGAGGGGCGCCAGTGATGCAGAATACCACCTCAGACACACGGTTATGCAACCTCGCGAACTGCGGCCTGTTGGTGAGGTCATCGATGGTCCATGTTGCCAGCTGTCCATCCGCTCCTGCCCCCCCTCCAGCTTCCCTCACAGCAGTGCTGACTGAACTCGAAAAATCTGAGAACACGACTCTCACAGTGCTTCCGGCGGTCTCCAGGTGAGTCAGCGGCGGGTCCATCGCTGTGGAGAGAAACTCCTCCCCACATCACAGGAGACTGGGAGACAAAAGTAACAACGGTAGTTTCCATTTATTTTTAACACAAACTAAAGAAAAAAAAGCACTGCCAAATCAGGTTAATTATTAAAACTTCCAAGGAAATGACAAAAATACAAAGAAACAGAGCAGGACCAGACAAGAAGCATGAGAGATACATGGAAAACAGGACTACATACACACAAACACTCACAGATGGCTGAAAAGATTTAGGTGGAGAAAATACAGACGGAGAAGACCAACAAAGGAAGTGACACACCAAGGGTAAACTCTTTCAATATGAGGCATGAATGAAATTGATTTAAACAAAAGCAAGGAAGAAGAGTAAACAAAATCTAACAGAAGTGAACTAAACTAGACTCAGTCAAAATCCCAAGATCAAGGCAAGTGTTTAATTCTGTCTGACAAAAGTACAAACTCCCCAGCACAGCAGCCCCACATCTGTCTCAGTAATCTGAGTATGTTAGAACACCATGCTCATGCAAACACAGAGCAGCATCTTTGTCACATATTTAATTAAAATCCATGCATTTTTTTGGTCACAATTTGAGCTTCCTGTCTCATTTTTTTTCACTATCTAATATACATACTGCATCCCACAGCTGCTTTCCTTCTATGTTGTCCCTTGACAAGGCCGTTATCGCTGTCTGCTGTCTGACTCAAAGCTTCAGCGGGGTCAGTAAATATCAAATAAACCAGAATAAATCCAGCTGGGAGTGCAGCGTCAGAGGGAAATGCAGCGTGCTCACAACCTTCTGATGAACTAGAGAAAATGCATTTTCAAGAAGGGTGCACAAACCTCAGCTGCTCTCAGACTAAGGGCCTGAGCAGATGCTTTGCCCCATTATTAAAGTTTAAATACCCCAATATATAAAGTGAAGCGTTCTGGTTTCCCCATGATGCGTTTGCAGACGGTGCAGCGACGCGCTAAAGCCTATGAGCACTGCATTCTTGCACTCTCTCACACACTCCTTGCAGAGACTGAGCCACATATATGTGAGACTCATCTGTTATTCACCGTCAGCAACATGCACAGATGCACAGAAGAGCAAAAACAAAAACAGACAGTCACGTTCGCGAGCACACTCTGCCTCCACATCAGTGCAGCCGAACTGACCGTGGAGAAGGAGGAGCAGTAGTGCAGAGATGAGGGCTTCATGTTCACGACACAGGAATTATCACATCAAACTCGTACACCCGATGGTTCTGACAACCTCAAGACCAAACCATCAGGGCCCGGTGCAGACACGAACAGTTCTGCTGGCTTTGATGAAGCAGTGATTATCGTTGTGCACCAGTGATTCAGACCAATAGCATTCAGAAACGGCTCTCGCCAAACTTGGTAAAGCAGCATAATCGGTGGATACGTCCTGCAAGCTTCATTGACATGCACAAGTCAGTCTTCATTACGTATTCACACTTTCATCCACTGCGACTGTGACATTTTTTCAGAACTGTGAACTTTATTCCGTAAAATTAATACTGCTGATATCACTCTTTGGTGTCCCACAGACTGCAGTCATTTGCATGATGTATTCATAAAACAGCCCCATAGCCTGTAGCTACTGGTACCACACGCTGGAGATGCTCAGGATTTAATTTGCTATACCATAGGAAATTATAAGCAAGAGGTAATTCGGTCCAGATCAAACTGTGAGGTAAAGAATCCGTCAGCCAAAGCCTCACAGTAACACGATTATCACATTACAGCTGTGGTAATCCCAGAAGACAGACCACTGGCATTTACACGCTCACTCAAATGTGCACATGTGTCAATGCTAGTTAGTATTTTACAGGTCAAATGAATGAGAATTAAGAAAGCATTTCAAATATACAAATCAGTGATGCTAATATTCAGCACGCTCAGGCTGCATGTCCATTGTGCTACAAGCAACTTCCTGTACAACTGTATCAGTTCCTCTGTTTTGTCGTGTACAGGTGTGCACTTAAGGAGGAGGGTCCCTTGTTTATTAAATGCAATGACGTCAGAGAACAATGTCTACTTTCATTTGATTACATCATTGCATTGGGCACATTCATTTGCATAAAGCTGGGCCAAGTTAAATTATTTTAATGTGCTGCCTTGATGCAATGCACTTTTCATAGGTGCTGACCATGCGCCTTCATTTCCTTGAAAAACTAAAGGGATTCAAATTATGTGTTGGATTTGTCTCATATCGTAGACACCAAACAACACTTAAATTTGGAGAAAGGTTACAGGCTCTGAGAATATTTCAGCGAGTAAAAGATGATCTAAATTATGGCAAAGAGGAGACATTAGTTGAATTTCTTAAGGAAAATTACTTCTCTAATTTTCTATCTGCTGCTGTTAAAAGCACAAACAGACAAAAAAAAGCAGAAAAAGAATAGCTATAAAATACTTTATAACATGCAAAAAGCAGAAACTTTGGCAAGCAGAACTTTTAAAACCCTTGTGGATCCAGCCAGGAGTCTGTCAGCTCATTTTGGGTGTTTTTCACCCATTCATCCTGCAAAAGGCTTTTTTTTTTTTTGGTTCTGTGCATTAGTTCTTTGTGAGTCGCATCATATGCACTGCTCTTTTGACAACCTCATTCTGGATGATGTTTAGGGCGAGGGCTGTGAAACCATGGAAACCCATCTGTCACACAACTTTAAATCATCATCCCAGCTGACTCCAGCAGTGCTTTGGGAGTACGCATTTTTTCCACCTCCTTGTTTTCCATGTATTTATTTCTATTTCCGTGATTTTATTTCCTGCTTGGTTTGGTTCATGTGATCAGGTTTAAGCAAGGAGAGAAGAGGAGCAACATACTGCAAGAAAGTTTGTGTGTCAGCCCCTGGCGTTAGACACAACAGAGTGTACCTCTGTGACAAAGTGACATTACTAGATATGCCAGACAGTCTCCACTCATTAGCACAGTACTTCCGGTAGCTCTTATGTCACCACAGCAGATGCCTCCATGTGGTCAGAAGTGGCATTTCTACATAGAGTGGCTTTAAAATACACTGCTTACGCTGCTAGTGTTTATCAGGTGTTATTTATGTCATCTGGGCTCGCCGAGGGATGATTGCGCAACAACCCTTCCCCCCCTACATGCTATGAAATGAGACCTTGGGAAAACTTTCTTTTTTCCTTTTTTTTTTCATTCAGACGTTAAACATAAACAACAATAATCTTAAAGTTTCAAAATAATCGCTCCTCTGCAGTTTCGGATTGCACTTCCAGTCACGCCACCATCTGAAAACATCTTTGAAAACGCTCGCCTCGCTCACAACTGACAGCTGACGCCGGGTGGAAACTTGAAGACAGAAGCTATTTCTTCACCAACTATATTCTGTCTGTGTTTTACAATGTTTGCTGCTCACACTCATGAAAAATATGAGGTTCACAAACACTGAGTGAATTTCCTTTTCCGTTTGTACTTGAAAGAAAGCCTGTTTGCATTTATGATCTTCTGTTATGTTCACACATATCAGAATCAGAATGTTTTTGGCGCCATGGCAACAACTTTTTGTACCTGCCTAGAAACGGTTGAAAAAGTCACAATATTAGTCAGTGTTTTTGTACCCCGGTTGGATTACATTCACACATATATCTTCACTACACGGCTCTGAGAGCATCCATATTTGAGGTAGGCTGTTGTTTACATGGTGTTTTATTGAAATGACAGGGAAAACTTGAGGCCGAAGCATTTCAATGTGTTGCATCTGAGTTAGCTTTGAAACATAACTTGTGTCTGTTTTTCTTATTCTATGTGGGATTTATTACAATTATTGGTCAGTTATAAATCACGGGGCTCTGGTAAAGTTACCGCAATAGCTTAAAAGGTTAATAAAGGAGCAGGAAGAAGTGGCTCTTTTTGTGTTATTCGCAGCGTGGAGAAAGATGAGATGAAAGACAACCCCACTGTGGGACACCCAGGGAAGAGCGCAGGCATATATGCATATGTCTGAATAGTGAAGGGCTGTAGAACAGAGATGAAAGGAGCAGAGGGAAGGCACCGCACAAAAATCCAGGGAAAGTCACAGGCACTTGTGTCTCCCCGTCTGAGAGGAGTGACAGGCAGAGGAGAGGGACTAACATAAGAAAGTTGCAAACATGTCGGCTGTAGAGGGAGGGTGAGGAGATGGTAGAGCTTTGCTGAGCACAAACACCCCCACTTCCCTTTTTTTTCCCCCCTCATGCTGAGTTTGAAAAAGTCATGTTTCAACTGTGCACTCAGGTAAACACCGAAATGCATCAGATGTACTTGACATTCCTGCTGTTTCCTGTGTATTTTTAGTGAACAAGTGATGTGTTGCATCTTTGAAACAGCGGCGTTTCAAATATCATCAACATGACAACATAAAGAATAATCTGAAGTGTTAAGCCTCAAATGGACCTAGATTTAATGCCTTCCTCCTTCTAAATTCCACGATGGATATTCAGCCTTCTAGAAAAGCACAGGACCATGGTTTCACAAACTCCCTGCATCAACAATGAGCTGGTTTAAGAGTCTGTTATATTATGTGCAGGGAAAATGAAGAAAAGCAAAGCCCCCTCCTCCAGGAGAGCTGAAATCCAGCATCTGTTCCAAAGCTGGGCTGCAGATCAGACCACTCTGCCTGCTTCTGCTCTTCTAAAGTTCCTCCACAAGGAGCAGATGGAGCTCACAGCAAATGAAGACACGGCCGAGGGCCTGATTGACAGATATGAGATTGACGATACGGGTGAGTGAAGGGAAAGTCGTTAGGCCTAAGCCTAAAAAATGACTATGTGGTAAGGACTGAGTTACCTCAGACTTCAAAAAAACAATTTAAATCTTAAACTCCAATAGTGTGAGGTCAACAGCATGTTTCGTTGTAATCTCAGAAGCTGTGGCTAAGTGACAAAAGGAAAATAGCTCATTACTGGACAAGTAGACCAGGTGTCAGGCCAAGTGTGCAGCAGGTTGATTTAAACCATTAGAAATAGCAAAACTGGGAAAACAACATTGCAAATCTCACAACTTGTCTCTGTCAAACTGTGTCCATTTTTCCCTCCTAATGGTAGTCTTTGTGGAAGACATTGGCTTATTTACTCTAATGGTGTGCAAAACCCTAACCCTGTTGAAAACCCGGAGTTCCACATGGTCTCTGATATGTTCCTTGATTTTTGGTAGTGTATTATCGATAGATGCACCAGAAGAACTAGAGCAATCTGCACAGAACAAGAGAATGTTGTATGTATGAGTGTGAGGATGGATGGGTGGAGTAGCTTGTAGCGTGAAGAGCTTTGAGTGGTCAGCAGCATTAGAAAAGCAGTGTCTTACATGTCTCGGTATCATGATCAAACAAGTTAGAAGCAAGTCTGTCGTCTTGTCTCATGCAAACAGTTCCATGATGGAGTTTATGAGAAGAACCATTAAGGAAGTTTTGTTCACATTGAATTCACAAAGGAATCTGATTATAGTCTAGTTAATAGTGACTCTGAAATGATGACAAATTGGGTACATCTGAGAAAGATCCCAAAGCATAGTCTATGACTTCAATCTGTGGCTTTAAGTCTTTAAATGTGAAAGGATGTCATACATTAGTCTTTTAAAAATCTTTAAAAGACTAATGCAAACCATAAAACCACAACCATAATATTGCCACCCATAAAAAGTTTTACGGTTGGCAATACTTCGCCTGGTGTTTTATAACAAACCAGAACCAAAAGCTACCGTCACTGACGTACAGAAGGTCAGATGAGGCTTTAACTCGGGTCACAGATGTTTTTTCAACATGTTTTATCTTTGCAATATCACTTTTGAGACAGTTTCCTCTTTCATGCAGAGCACAGCCGTGCTGCGTTTCGTAAAGGAAAATGTAGGCCCATAACATTTTTGGAGCCTTTTTTTTTTTTAAGCTCTTGTGTCTCTAGTGGGCTTTATTGAAAGTGATGAGACATGAAATGTTGGCAGAGAGAGACAGAAGACAGGAAGCTCAGACCTGGACCAGCTGTGCAGGGACAGCAGCCTCCCTATATGAGGCACCTGCTCAACCAACTGAGCTATCCGGCGCTTCACCAATTCTTCAATATTTGAGATGCGTGACAGTTTCATGTAAAGCAAAATGCAGCAGTTTTGGTGCCCAGAGGGTGTAAATTTGAACAGTTTTCAAGCCTCTACTGTAAATTTGCTACACTTTGAGCTGTTGCCTCAAGGCAGCTATTACACGTTGTGGAGCGAGAGTGCGTTGGGGAATGTCACCGAACGTCATACAGACATTCATGGTTCCAGCAGGATGATTTATAACATCTTAGATGATCCTCTGATAGTAAGTACCATGATCAGAATAACTTGTAAACAAATAACTTACAGCACTTCCATGCTCATTTGTGAGCATGGAGCATGGAGCTCATTATTACAGACAGCTAAACATGAATATACTTGCGACTGTACCTCCCTTAAACTGCTTACTTATAGGGACAGTACTTCTGCTTGAACTGGCTGTAGTATTTTTTTTTTTCTGGCTTTTTCTTCCTCTTCCAGCCACAGAAAACAGGTCCATGACATTTGAGGGGTTCCTCAGGTACATGGAGTCCAAAGACTGCTGCGTGTTCAACCAAGCTCACACATCGGTGTACCAAGACATGGACCAGCCTCTCCCCAGTTACTTTATCTCCTCATCACACAACACCTACCTGACCGGAGATCAGCTCATAGGAAAGAGCCACCTGGACGCTTATGTTTGGTAGGCAGTGTATACATGCCTGAACTGTGAACTGAATGTAAGCCTGGATGTTTGCTTTGTTATGACGACGGACATCTAATCCTGCAAAATGTCTATCTGCTATTTATGCAGCACATCAGGTAATAATTAATCCACATCAACAACATTTGGCTAAAACGTAGATCTAAATCACGATTCGGGACAAGAATGGCAAGCATGCACGTCCCCCAGAAGTGCATGCTTGCCATGTCGGATACTGAATACTTTCCGTCTCATTTCCCTGACCTGCTCATGTGCTGAGGCAGACAGCAAATCTGCTGTGGTGCCTTAGTGGGACAATGGATGTGATTACAAAAGGAGCTGATGGCAGCAGAAGCTCGGTATTTATGGATCCAGCGAGCATGCTGAATATCCCGGTCAGCTGGTAGAGTGGAACCCTCCAACCCAGCGGCCTGCGAGCTCTGGTTTACTTTGATAATGATACTCTTATATCAAGAGGAAAACAAAGCTGCAGGGGCTGGAGGCTGATCCCCAGAAATCCAGCATTAACAATTGTTTTACATTGTGTCATGTATGACTTACTTTAATACAGTCTTTTTAGTTAATATAATCTATTTTTCCTCTCAGTTTTTCTGAAAAACAAGTCTGCAGCAGTTGTATGATGCCTGACATGTCGAGTCCATTACAGTGAGAACTGAAGCAGTTCTAAAAGGTTTGACATTAAAGCAGCAGTTCATTCCAACTAAAGAAACTCTTGCACCTCGTAATAAGACACAAGCTCCTGTGAAAACAGGATTTGTGGGTCCTGACAGTGGACTAGTGTTGTCAAACAGCTCTACATTTCACAGGTCTACACTCTTATTCTGTGCACACGTGAGTATACAAAATAAGGATCCAAACTAAAATGCTCCAATGTAAAAATGTTTAACTCGTGCTATAAATGTACTTAAAACGCTGACTCCAAATTGTAATTGTTCCCTCTTTTGCTGCTCTGGGTTTCTGTAAATCAGCCCACGTACAGCAGCTTATCACTTACTGTAAGACTATAAAAAGGGCAGCTGCAGGGGTGTGGGAAGTTAATTTTAACATACCCCCCCCCCAAAAAAAAAAAATCTTCTCTTTGACACGTTTAGAAACACATGGATCATTTCAGTTACTCCTGACCAAATTAACAAAGAAATCAAAAACTTGAATTCTATGCAGGTGTTCCCAGTGTCCCAGAATACTAACACAAATCAGAGAAGAACTACGACTAACTGGACGTCAAGACTGAACAACACACGCTTGAACTGCGTTGCATTTTAGATATAAAACAGAAACAAACGAGCTGGGAAGCTTCCAGAGAAAAAAGGCCATCGATAACTCTGCGTTAGAGCTGCAAGAAAATATACAACTGCTGTAGGAACCGAAAGTGCCGTTCCATAATTTTCACCCAGCACCAATAGAGATCCATATTTCATAAGAGCCCTGTACCTGCATATAGTATTTTATAGATGTGGTATTAATGGCTGAAGGTCCATATTCATGCTCACTTATTATGCATTGGCTGCTCACAGATATGAAAGGTGTTACGATAGGTCAACCCGTAGCCAGAGCTCATTGTGCAATCATTATCTTTCTCTGTATATCTGTGTGTGTGTGTGTGTGTGAGGAACAGCGCTCTGAGAAAAGGCTGCCGCTGTCTGGAAATTGACTGTTGGGATGGTCCAGATATGGAGCCTGTAGTTTACCATGGCTACACCCTCACCACCAAGATACTTTTTAAGGATGTCATCACCACCGTGGGACAGTGTGCCTTCGAGGTAATGTGACGCCATGTGGATTGTTGCCTCCTCTGTATTTCCTCTCATCAAATGGAGCCCCGGGCATCCAGCTCACTCATTCCTCTGCAGCCAGGTGTCCCCAGTGAGAAGCGCTTGCCCCAATAAGTAACATCTCTCACGACATGCATCTTCTGACATGTCTTTCTCTCTTTTAATGTGTGAAGTCTTTTGACTCCACAGAGAGGGCAACGAGGTGCCTCCTAGTTGATGCTAACCGGTGAAAATAGAGATTATATCCTTTTTTCTGTAACTCTCTTTCTCTTTTTGTGATGGGAATATTTTGTGACAGGTGTCAGCGTACCCAGTGATCCTGTCCTTGGAGAACCACTGCTGCAAGGAGCAGCAGGAGGTCATGGCCCAGCACCTCATCTCCATCCTGGGAGACAAGCTTCTGATGGCTCCCTTGGATCATCCAACGACACTGGATCTCCCGAGCCCAAATGTAAGACTCTGAGGACACGGTTAACTAAGACTGTGTGTGGTAAATGAGCAGACGACTCGGTGCGTACATGGAGGCAGAGGGATATAAGTGTAAATTGTTATCGCCTGTCATAACAGTACAAAACAATAAGAAAACAAGACCTTTTTGTCATCATGGAGGGGCTCATTAGCATTATTTAGTGGCTCCCTCCGCCTCAGTGATCATGTAGGGGTGAGTGTAGATTCACATCTGAAGGCATCTCTCACAGAGTCAAAACTATGATGTTATGTGGCTGATTGTAGGACGTGTCCATCACTTGAAGCACGGCGAGGCAGACGAGTCAATCATTTGGACGCTCTGTAAAGGTTCTGACGTCTCCTCTGGAAGGATCTGTCTGAACTCATTACAAAGCCACTGTCATAAAAGCCAGTGACTCAATCACTCTGGCTTTATGAATGTGATGGAGGAAGATGAAGTTTTCTTTCTCTCTGACTGTGCACTGCCCAGCAAAAATCCCTGTGCTGCCTCAGAATTCTGCAGCTTTTGAATTTCCTGCAAAAAAAAAAAAAGACTTATGGTTTCTACTCACAGCTCATATTCCCTTAATTGCTTTTTATATTTATGACTTCACGAATGGGGGGTGAGCCTTCACAGTGGCCTCAGCCTCATGACTGCAATGTGACCACTGGCACCAGCTACATGAAAACTGGATCAGCTTTCATTTTGTGAACTCATGCTCATCATTTTATTGATAATTACCAAACAAATCTGCAAGTTTGGAGTAGCTCATTACTTGCACAGGTTTGAAAATGTTTTTTCCAAGTTGCCAAAGCAACAGAAAACAGAAAACGATGATGCTCCTCAGAAGGAGCCTGGGTGGTTTATGCGTTCAGGATGCCTCCCTGAGGAGGTGTTTCGGGCATGTCCAACTGGGAGAAGGTCCGGAGGCAGACCCAGGCACCCTGGAAGGATAGTATCTTCCTGGCTAGCATGGTGTCCTCCTGGAAGAGCTGGAGAAGATCTGGGCCTCCTGGCTTAAACTGACCCAAACCCAGATTAGCAGAGGCTAAAGGATAGAATGCATGAATGGATGGACTAATAACAATAAAACTTGCTTAATTAGCGCATCATTCCACTGCTTTATTTTCTTTTTACTTTCAGAATGAGGCAACACTTCCCTTAAGGACCACATGTCACATCCCAAACTGGATGAAATAAGCAAAGCCTCTACTTTAGAGACCACAGACTGTATAATTTTGTGTAACAGTGATAGCAATGATGAAAGTGCAGTTAAGCTTTACCAACCAAAGATAGGACACTTGTAATTTTTATACTATATAGTTTCTTACATGTTGTTGATGTTGCCATATCTGTAATTAGTTTGCTTTTCTTAATGACTTCCTGTTGTGTGGCTCACTGCAGAGCTGCCTCCAGCCCTAAAAAAAAAATCCCTTTTTTCTTTTTTTTTTTTTTTCGCTCAGAACTTATAGAGCACCAACAGTTTTGGAGTCAATAAGGTAAAGTTTACACTGCGGATGTGTAACTCAGCGATAAAGCATCTCTGTCTTATCACTCCAAACTGTTTGCATGCTTGAACTGGAATGAATGTGACGCTTTGAAGAATGGCACCGTTGTGACAAATCATCACACGGGTGGTTTGTCCAAGAGGAGTATTCACATCCTGGCGTTGTGGATGCAGGAAAAGTTGCACGCATGCAAATGTGTAATCGTTTTAAAAGTGCAGAGTGCATAATTTGGGTATGTTTGCATATATTCACTTGCAAATTCATATTGTCTGTGTGGGAATGTCAGGACCTGAGGTATAAGATCCTCGTCAAGAATAAAAAACTAAAGGCTCAGATTAAGGCAGAGGAGGCAGCAGGAGCAGAGGAGAGTGCTGATGAGGGGGAGGATGATCAGGAGGAGGGGGAGGAGGAGGAGGAGGAGGATCATCAAACAAAAGCAAGGTTCTGGTCTACCAGAAAGTCAGGGTCAAAGAACAAAGTAAGTCAGGAGTTTCCAGTCAGTTTAAAATGAAGATTATTTAGAAGCAGGTTTACCCAAAATGATTTTGAAGGAAGAGAAATCTATGTTTTTATCCTGGTGTTCTTTGAATTTAAAAACACATCTTTGGCTTGTCTTCTCTAACCTGTTGAGCAGAAGAAGAAGGTGGTAGTAGCCCAGACTCTGTCAGACCTGGTCATATACACGAGATCCGTCAAATTCACCAGTTTCAGTCACTCCAAGGACAATCAGAACTGCTACGAGAACACATCCATGGAAGAGAAGAAGGCTCGCAAGTTGGCCAGAAGCTCAGGTAAAAAGCCTTTTTTCTTTTTAGCCTGAAATGATGAGACAAAGGAAGAACGATTTTCAAGTTATAGATAATGTTTAACATCATGTGATGATCTTTCACTTGATACATCATCACAAGGAGCTCTTTGGATGTTATAATACTCAGGGTGATCAGCTTCCTCAACAGTGAGAGCATTGATTATAACTAGGGTTGGGCACCGAAAAATGATTCCAAGTAGGAATCGGTTCCTAACGTCCGGTTCTGGAATCGTTTAGAAGATTTTTGAATTTCGATTTCTTTTTTTGGTTCCTAAATGACCGCGCTATATATATATATATATATATATATATATATATATATATATTTTTTTTTTTTTTTTTTTAATTTACTGCACTAGTTTGTTGATGTTACTCCGCCCGGCGTACTCAACTCCACGCTAGTGGTGACATCACGTCCACAACATGGAGACGCCGCTCCCGAGTTTGGCTGCATTTCAGTCCGGGAAATGACAGCTACCTGGCGCAGTGCAACATCTGCGGGAAGCGTGTTACTGCCAAAGGAGGGTGCACGACTAATATGGCAAAACACCTTCGCCTGCATGGCATCACAGAAATAAACGAGTGTACCGTATTTAATTCACTGAGTTGCTCCCCCGCTCCTAACCCTTCTCATATATATGTGTACAGGCCTCTTCCACACCTAGCGAACGTGTGTTTTCCACAGCAGGCAACACTATCTGTGCCGAACGTTCACGTTTGAATTCTGAAAGACCAGATATGGTCATCTTCCTAAACAAAAATTGTTGTTTTTGTTTTTTGTTGGCCAAAATGCATTTTGGAGGCCAACTGCCAACTGTAAGTTGTTTAACATTTAGGCTGTATGTGAATTCTGTGTGTGCATATGTGCATGCAAGCATGTGTAAGAATAAAAATGGCCTGTCGCCTGTGTAAATGTGTCACAGTTTTTTAAATGAAAAAATTCTACTGTTGGATAAGTTGTGATCTGTTGACCTACACATCAAAGATTTGTAATCGAGAATCGTTTTGAACAGGAATCGAAACAGAGAATAGGAATCGGAATCGTTAAAATCCAAACGATGCCCAACCCTAATTATAACATAAATAACCCAAGAGACCTGAAGTTCACACAGGACATCCTCAGAGATGAATCTATGTCTTGTAGCTATGTCCAACCATGCAGGAACATTACGCAGCTGTTTTCATGTTTTACACTGTGTTTTTGTCCCTGAAATAAGAATAAGAAGCATCAGAAGCTCATTTGGAGCTTATTTTTCATTTAATTTAACTTTTGATAAAAATAAAGAAGATAAACATCAATTATTTTCTTGATCACTGCATCCCATAATTGTAACTACTATGACATAAAATGAGTGGTTATTAAAACAAAATCACATCTGCAACGGCTGAATCACTGGACATTCGGATTAATGATTAGATAATCTCTGCGTCGTCTGTGCTCTTTCTCTCAGGTTCGGATTTTGTTCAGCACAACCAGAAGTTCCTGACCAGGATCTACCCAGCAGGCTCGAGAACATCCTCCTCCAACTACAACCCGCAGGAGTTCTGGAGCTTCGGCTCGCAGCTCGGTGAGTCAGACGAGCTGGACGGTCTCGCTGTCCACAACAGGAGACGGACCTCATGGCTGCACCTGCTGTGTGAAACAAACACTCTCAAGAACTAGAAGGATGGCAGCCCAGTGTAAAACTCTGAGATTAAATCACTCAGAACTCTTATCAATTTCATAATTATTCACTATTTCAAAGGGAAGTTTAATATTTAATTATAATAATTAATAGTTCATATAGCATAGAAATATGTCAGTTTAAAAGAGGGAGATGAAATATCCATAAAGTAATTATGCTCAGTATTCACTTATGTTTCAACTTTGGTTAGAATCAAAACCCTAAAATCATGAGTTTAAAAGCCTGAACACTTTAAAAAGAACATTTCTGATCCTTGTGTCAGCAGCATGGACATGAATCCAAAAGTTTGATAAATAATACATAGTTATTTATCATTATAGTTCCACATGGCTCTGCATTAGCAGCAGCAGGTTGTGGTTACTCTGTTTAAGTCGTGTCTTTCTGTGCTTCATTTAGAGATTTTCCACAGAGCTTTTTTTTTTTTTTCGTTTGTTTTTGAAATGTTTCTCTATGCTGGTTTTGTTTTTTATTGTTTGTGTCTGACACTAACATCTTTCATGATGCGTAAAGATGATAAATGGAGAATTGTTTTACATGTGGCAGAAGCCAAGCTTTTTAGTTCCCAGTTAATCACTCGAATGGCCCAAATCCAGATGAGATGAAGAAGAGACCTTGAGTAAGGAAGGTTAAAACATAGAGCAATGAGAAGGACGTTTACAACATTTCTTTTCTAAACTGCCGTGGAGAATGTGAGCTCACTGGCACATAAATTGGAAGAGCTTGGAGCACTGAAGAAGCTAAATTTGTTACTCTTGTTTCACCAAGATGTGGCTGCAGGAAGATTTCCTGGACTCCAGCACCTCTCTGCCCAACTTTCATGCAATCAGGAGAGTCAAAGTGCAAACAGAGTCGCGGGACCAAAAGGAGGAGGGACTGCAGCGCTTGTTAAAAGCCTCGGAACATTGGAAATGTTGCTGTGAAGGAGCATCTCTAAACCCAGATGTTGAACTGTGAGCTGGGAGTTTCTGCCAGTGTTACCCATTTAGAGAAGTCGCCTGTGTCACCTGCTGACTGCATGTGATATTATCAGCTCACTTGTTGCCAGGCAACAAACACAATACCTCAATGCATTCATTGTGATCTCTGGAGATTTGAACCGTGCCTCTCTGTGTCACACTCCCAACTTATCCAACTGTTTGTTGAGTGACTTTATTTATTTTTCTGTCGATTCATTCTCATTTTATCCTGCATCAATACTATTTCCTTTTTGGATACATCAAATGTTATTATATACAATTTAATTCATGCAATACATGAGAAAATGGAAAGTTAAAAGTTAGGTTGTCAAACTTCAACTGGAGCGACCTGGAAAAGTCTTTTTTTAATCAAAAAAACCATTTAATTTCAGGAAAAAGCCTGAGCAATTCATTTGTGTTTTTCTTTAAAACCTTAGCCCATCTTTTTCTGGATTGAGTTGCACTGACATCACAATGTTTATCTTCTACTATAAATTAGAGTTCTGCTGTGATCAGAGCTGTGCCTTTTTTCCATCTCCTTTCATCGCGACATTTATCTTTGGTGTCAAGCATGAACATCGGACTCCATCCACAGTAACGCACCACTGCAACCATTCGTAAACACCACGTACTGCGACCTTACGGTAATGTAGCTCATCACGGCCCGCGCGTCTGTCGCCCCGTCTTCACGCGTGCTCTTCATCAGCCTTCATCACTCAGACTGCTGCTGTCTGCTGCAGGCAGCCCCGCTGAGCAGACTGTGCACGTGCTGCGGGGGCTGCTGTGCAGCTGCAGGTCTGTAGTTTTCACACTTGCGGGAGACTGCGGAACAAAGCAGCAGCTGATTGATGGGTTGCGTTTAGATGAACAGAAAAGATCAGTCATTGCAGTGTGCGTCGGTGTGATTCCAGGCATAATTTAAATGTGCTGGCAGGAACACATGTGCCCCGTCTCGTTGTTGAGCAATCTCCTCACGTGTCAAATGTGTGGTCAGTGATGACTCTGGAGACATGGTGTATGCAGCTGTTGTGCTTAAGTAGAGTTGTGCAGCACACAGGCGTTTAATGTCTCTCTGATGCAACCTTTGCTGCGGATGCATTACAGGCCGTTCTATAATTTGACTCTCTTCACCAGAATGAAAAAGAGATTCACAAGACTGAACCGAGGCTGGTTTCATGTCGTGCTGCTTGTTTTCTTTTCAACAAGCTTCAGGCTCTGTCAGAATTGTTCCTCGTCGTTCTCTTTGTCGCTTTCCAGCTCCTTGTTTTCCTTCTTCTGAGACTTTCCCGTGGTGTTTTGCAGTGGCTCTCAATTTCCAAACTCGGGGCTTGCCTATGGACCTGAATGATGGCCGTTTCCAAGACAACGGGGGCTGTGGGTACGTCCTGAAGCCAGCAGTGCTCATGTCCAGTGAGGGGAGCTTTGATCCCAGTTGCAGCCGGCACCAACTCAAACCCACACACCTGCTGCTCAAGGTAAAGATACTAGATTACCGAAGGCTGAATGATCCCTCCCCCATGGTGGATTTATGGATTAAGGTGTAATGTTACTGAGCTGTCTGTGGGTGTGTGCTCTTTAGGTGCGTGCATACATGAGTCTATGCCTACCAATCTGGGACAATGTGCTGCAGAGCTCATCTCACTCTCCGCCTCCAGATAAATGCTCTCCTTCCGGATGCGGCGAGCCAGTGATGATGCTGAACTCCCTGAGTGTCTGTTTAATTAGATTATCTCGGTCAGAAATTAAAGGGGAAAGGAAAAACATGGGTGATCTAATGTAATTAGATTCACAGTCCAATTAATAAATCATCTTATTGAATTATTTCAGGCTTCTTAGGATGGTAATAACAGCATTTGTAATGTGCATTATCTAACATTAAGCCTCGCTGCAGAGAGTAAAAAAGAAGCTGGGAAGCTGCAGAAAACATCAGGGTTTTATCACGCCCATAAACACAATGATCACAGAGACTCTATTAGCAGAGGGGTACTGCTCTTATATTAAACTGAGGCTTTTTCTGATGAGACAACTTAAGAAGGTTTGTGGAATCAACAGGAACAGCAAAAATGCACAATAGCAAAGACATAGCAACATAGCAAAGCACTCTCTTGGAATCAGTCACACTGTAATGCATTAAAGTGCTTCCTAAAGAATTTTGTCAAACACAATTTCAAATGAAAGTGGTCTTAAAATTATCTTTTTTTTTTTTTTACTGCCTTCGTAATATCCATTGCATTGTGGGGCATGGTGGACATGGTAGCTATGGAAGTGAATTATAATCAACAAGAGTTTCTTACCTCTCTCAGCTGGTGTGGGAACGTATCTCTGCCCTCTTCCTATAGGCCCAGGAGAGGAAGGTTTGGGCCCTGAATGGATGGATGGACAGATGGATGGATGGTCTGCAATATAGCTGTCACTCAAAAACACATGCCCCTAACTACACATACATATGTGGCTTTATATATTTTTACCTGATGAAGTGTGTAAAGCTACACCCACATTTGTGGAGCTCGCCTCTCGTGGTCATTCAAGGAACTGCACATACACTATATAGCCAAAAGCATTGGGTTCACCTGCCTTGACTCACGTATGAGCTTTAGTTCATCCCATTCTTAATCAATAGTGTGTTTATGGGGATTTTTGACCATTCTTCCAGAAGTGCATTTGTGAGGTCAAACACTGATGTTGACTGAGAAGGCCTGGCTCTCAGTCTCCGCTCTAATTCATCCCAAAGATCTTCTATCTATCAGTTAAGTTCATCCACTCCAGACTCTGCCATCCATGTCTTTATGGACCTGCTTTGTGCACTGGTGCACAGTCATGCTGGAAGAGGAAGGGTCCAGCTCCAAACTGTTCCCACAAAGTTGGGAACATGGAATTGTCCAAAATGTCTTGGGCTGCTGAAGCATTCAGAGTTCCTTTCACTGGAACTAAGGGGTCAAGCCCAGCTCCTGAAAAACAACCCCACACCATAACCCCCCCTCCACCAAACTTTACACTTGGATCAATGCAGTCAGACAAGTACCGTTCTCCTGGCAACCACCAAACCCAGACTCTTCCATCAGATTACCAGATGGAGAAGTGTAATTCTTCACTCCAGAGAACGTTCACTGCTCTAGAGTCCAGTGGTGGCTGCTTTACACCACTGCATCTAATGCTTTGCATTGCACTGGTGATGTATGGCTTGGATGCAGCTGCTCCACCATGGAAACCCATTCATGAAGCTCTCTGCTCTGTTGTTGAGCTGATCTGAAGGCCACATGAAGTTTGGAGGTCTGTAGTAATTGACTCTGCAGAAAGTTGGTGACCTCTTCGCACAATGTCCGTCAGCATCCTCTGACCCGCTTCCGTCAGTTTACGTGTTCTACCACTTCATAGCTGAGTTGCTGTCATTTCCAAACACTTCCATTTCCTTATAATACAGCTGACAGTTGACTGTGGAATATTTAGGAGCGAGAAAATTTCAGGACTGGATTTGTTGCACAGGTGTCATCCTATCACAGTTCCACGCTGGAATTCACTGAGCTCCTGAGAGAGACCCATTCTTTCACAAATGTTTGTAGAAACTGTCTGCATGCCTAATTTCTGAATTTGATACACCTGTGGCCATGGAAGTGATTGGAACACCCGATTCCCATAATTTGGATGGGCAAGCAAATACTTTTGGCAATATAGTGTATTTCAACCTCCACATCGCTGGTGTCAGTTTTGCAAGCCTTTTCTAGCCTCTGAAAGCTTTGTTTTTTGCAAACTGAAAACTGTGCCCTGGTTCCACAAAAAAAAATGTAGCTTGTAGTGCAAAATCTGACTCAGAATGTTACAATGATTAAATTATTTGCACCTTCTCACCCATCTTTCTTCTCTCTGGGATGAAAGAAGAAAGATTTTTATTTTATTTTTTCAAAATCTTTTAGACTAATTAATGAGTACAGTTTTTTTTTATAACCAAATATTTGCATATAATGAAATTGCCATCAGTATTTGCTTCACAGCTGAGTATTTTTTTGTTGTGAGCATGTTTATTTTATGGTGTTATTTAGAGGACCGCTGTGCTGAAGTACAGTCTCACAGCACGATCGGCACAATGGTAGATGCTCAGTCTTGTTTTTGGTTGCTTCATCTCTGTGTTGAGGCTTTGTTAAAGATCTGATCAAGAAGATGAGAATGGTTGATCGCAGTTAAACAAAAGCACTTCAGATATTCTCTACTAACAGAATACGTACAAACACACACAAACACGCACACACACCGACAACATGATGCATGAAATATGAACGTGGTGTGCTCAGTTCCTGGGCGCCCCGGGGAAAAACTCCTACTTTTATTTATTCATATCATCATTCCACATTATTTGATCACTTCAAGGAAAATCCTGTAATACGGTTGGCTTAATTTTTCAACAATAAATTATTAATGACCGATACTTCCCCTTGAGCTTTTTTTGAGTAAAGTAGCATGAATCTGTCACCAACACACAGCAGACCGTTTCTCTGACACATCTGTCGGTGGGATGGCTGACAAGCGGGAGGGGCCTCCCGTGACTCTGAATGACTGTTCTGTAACGTGGCTTCGGGAAGGAAAAAGGGCTGTTCTCTGTTATTTTAGGCTGGACAGTGTAAAGCTCCTTCAGTGTCAGGCCACGCATGTCGTACATGCAGGTTTGCCTTCGATCAGGAACAGTGAAGGAGGCGGTTCAGTGTGAGAGGACTGCTGATGAGACCACTTTTCTCCAGACTGTAGTGTAATTACAGCCCTCTCTCTTCCCCTCGTCTATAGCTTCTGATGTCTGTTCTCGTTATCTGTTACTATCAGTGTTTATCCATTTAAAAAAAAAACAAAAAAGCTCCCCTCCCGTGTTTCCCTCTCTCTCTACAGGTGATTAGTGGATCCAACCTACCTGTCTCCTGCAGTGGGAAAGCTCTGGACCCATTTGTCAGAGTGGAGATTCATGGGATTTCATCAGACTTCTGCAGAAAAAACACCAATACTGTCAGAAACAACTGTAAGTGCCCGAAAGCAAAATGTGTAATCACCTTGTTTGGACTTACCAAGCCTCAGCATGACACGGTCATGTTGCTCTACTTTAGCAGCTTTGGCTCTTCTTGCCCCTGCCAAGCAGATAAGGTCGACTTGGCTGAAATTGCTTCACTTTCAGTTTTCCAGGGATTACAAACAACAACTTTCTCCTCCCAGAAATATTGCACCGTCGTGACATCAACCAAATGCGATGAAACAATTTCACGAGTTTCCGTTGTCAGCGGTAGGTGAGGAAAAACATCCCTCTGGTCAAACAACACCTGTCTTCAAGCCTGAACCTCATTTTCTTCTCGAAGACTCACCTGTAAAGTATCATTTCTGTGCAGAAGAGGGGAGCTGGTAAAGATGTAGTTTTCCTCTGCAGCAGGTGTTTCCAGTATTATTTGCTATCGTGGTACGTGCACACACACGGAGACCATTCACACAGTCACAGCTGGTTCTGAATCAATGGTAACTTTTCTTCAGGTGGATCCCTGCTGTGAAGGTTCTTTGGTTTCTGAGCACTCCTTAAAGCAAACCTTAAAGGCTTTAACATTTAACAACAACCCATCTATTATTGATTCTTTGGGTTTTTCTGTCTTTTTCTTTTGTTTTCCATTTCTAAAACCAAAATGGAATAATGGCAGAAAGGGAAAATAAAAACCCAGCACATTTCCGCTTAAAAAAAAGAAGGTAAAAAAGCAGGAGAAAGAGTTTTTGTTTTGTTTTGTAGGCATGCCACGATTCACTCAACTCACGATACAATTTGAATCACAATTCAAATCATGTACAACACAAAATTAATTTACAGGCAAATGACTGATTTATTATTATTATTATTATTATTTCTCTTACACAAATCCAGCCTTTTCCTTTTTAACAATACTGTAGTGTTTTTTTCTTATGCTCTTTTCAATACAGTAGATTAGAGCCAGCAGCAAATGACAAAAAAATTGCATCAGTTCTCTTCTCTCTCTCTTTTTTTAATAATACTGTTTTTTTTTCTTATCCTATTTATACCTGCATATCAGATGACTGGAAAGTGGAAACTGTTTTATCAACTCTCAAATCTGTAAAATCCTGTTTTTTTTACAATAGGCCTACTGCCCTCTTTTCCATAAATCAGTATAGAGGGTTTTCACCTACGTCACGTTTTGGTCAGTGACCCGGATGCGCGGCCATCTTGGAGGTACTCGGATGTAAACACAACGCTGGATCAATGCTAACGACCGTGGATAAAGGATGGATAAACCACAGAAAAGCTCTTCAAAAGGCGTTACAGACACAAAAACATACAGAGAAGAGAAGGACTTGGTCCACGGGAAAGGGAACGATATTCTGAAAAGTTACAGTTTGTCGGTGGTGCCAATCCATACGAGTTAGCTCCCTCGTCTTTGAGCAATGACGAGCCGGAGAGCCTCCCTTCGATTGCATATCCTGACATCGTAAACTACCTGGTTTCTACCCGTCATTCCAACAGATGGACTCAATCTGGGTCATCCTTTTGATAAAGGTCAGACCTTTTACCTGGAATACAATGAGAAATATAGCACATTGTAGCTCTACATTTTAAGAACTGTGTTGCTAGTGTAGCTAGGTGGTAGCTTGATATTATCATTAGACTAGAAATTAAGAGCTTTTTTCCTTGATAATTGTTCATGTGTGAAATTAAGAGCTAACAACATTTCACTCAATTTATCTGACACGAATAACTTACCTGGGCCGAACAAATTCGGATGTTGTCCAGATTTTTGACACGCAGGTCTTGGTTTAGCTTTGCTAACCACAAGCGTCTCCTTTCCTCTGACAACTTCTGGCATTGTTCTCCCTGATTTTTAATAACCTTTGGAAGTCTATAAAACTCCAAGTGTCTCTCACGGTCTGTCCGGTTGGTACAGCCGAAAACACGGCAATAATTTATCATTTTCAATGAAGACGTCCGATTTACTTCAGTGTGTGTGCTTTGTTTACGTTGCCTCCAAGATGGCGACTTCCGGTTAGATGACGGCGTGAAAACCGTCTATAGTAGTATCAAGATTTTTTTTTCCTTTAGTACATAACACGTCAACTCTACTTTCAGCCAGGCATAAACTAAGCCATTATACAAACATAACAAAACACAGTCAGGCTCTACGTGTGACGTAGCGTGACGTTGAACAAGAACGTAGTTTAACTCAAGTGCACCCTCTGCTGGCCTGGAGGCCACATCGCGATTCATGGCTTAATTAAATCGATTCAATCTTATTTTTAAAAAAAATTGATATAAATTGATTTTTTTTTTCATGTCACAAGTGGTAAGTTGTAACGGTAAAAATGAACTGCTTCGTTGTAAAACAAACAACAACAATAAAAAAAACCAGACATTTCCATTCTGGATTGGAAACATGATTCCTTCTCCATGGAGTCACCATGGCACCGATTTATTCTCAAAAAGCTCACCAACAATTTCAGCGTAAGAGAGAAACAAGGATATTTTCATTTCTTCCTTATCATGTGTTTTTCCAGTTTGGTGAAAAAAACAACAACAACAAAAAAAAAACAAAAAAACAAGAAAGAAACAAAATCTGTGTTTTAATGTCTTTCTCATCTGGTTCAGAGAAAAAAATAAAGAATGAATGATGTAAAGATAAGAAATGTGAACTTGTGCAATGCTTGGAAACTACAGAAACCAACAACAGAGGAAACTAGATGAAAACACAACAGATTGTTACAAATGTATAGATCTGACAGACATGGATGTACATTAGAATTCCTTTGTTACTGTGTTTCTGGCCTCCAGCTGATCTCAAGTCCAGTATTTAAATTAAATTCATGATGCTCCCAAAGCCAAATTAAAACAACTAAACTTTACCTGATTCCGACGAGTGTCTCTCTCTTTTCTCAGAATATATTTTCCCGACTTTATGTATTTTTCATGTGTTCACATGCGTGGTTATTGACTGTGCTGATGGAGCCATCTTGGCCATGGTACTATCATTAAAAAAAAAAAAAAAAGTAAATTCTCAATCAAAGTCCTTCTGGTTAAACAGAGGTTAAAAACATGCATCGATAACAATAATGAGCTTTGATTGTCCTTGCAGCCATGACTCCTCACTGGGATTATGATATGAACTTCAGCATGAGCGTTCCTGAGCTCTGCCTCGTCCGCTTCTGCGTCAGAGACCAGACAGGACTTCTCAGCAGCGAGTTTGTGGGCCAGTACACGCTGCCCTTCACCAGCCTGAAGAAAGGTGAGCCACCAGGCAGAGGGAAAGTCGAGGTGGGGATGTCAGATTAGATCAGATGACACAGTGGTCCATCATTGTATTTCCTCTAAATTCACATTGTCAGCACCCCTGAAGGTTACTCTTTGCTCTCTGGATGGCTTTTTATGGAAATGATCCATTATATCTATATGATGCTCGTGCGTTCAGCACCTGTACACACTCCCGTGTCTTTTGACGCCCGCCTTTCTTCCCCGCCTCCAGGCTACCGCTGGGTGCCTCTGCTGTCCCGAGATGGATGCAGCCTGGATCCAGCGTCACTCTTCGTCTTTGTCTGGTATTCCTAAAAACGGCTCTTCATATCAGACTCTGTCACACGCAGGCACACATCAACACGTCGCCAGCAGATAGAGAAGTGTGGCTTGATCCCCCCGCAACACCACCACCAACAACAAAATAAATCATACGGCAACATTTCCTTGGATAGAAAAAAAAAAATACGGTTTTATTGTCAAAAAATAGACATGGCTTGTTTTCTGCTGCCTGCACTGTCTGCTGTAGAGGAAATGAGCTGACAGTCCCGATAAAGATTAAAGACTAACAAATGATTATTTTCTGTTTTAATCTCTTAAGTAATTGAAAGACCCTCTGAGTCGTAAATTAGATCACAGGAGTAATGACTGATTCACTTATTGATGCAATTATTGAGGCACAGTTGGTCACTCAGGAACCTACACAGCATTAAGGCTGGTTTTTTTTCTGTCAACCTGCTCCTCCAAAATAATAAATGGAACTCTTATACAGTCATGTGCAATAGTTAAGTTTTCCCTCTTACAATAAATGAAAACTGTTCTGATTGTTCCAAACTTCATAACTGATTTTAAAGCAATGGACGATATTACAGGAGCAGAAGTTATGAGCTTGTAGTTGGTACTCACAGCTTAAACCTTGTCATGCCACACAGGTAAGAAATATTGAGATGGACCATCTGCAAAGTTGTGCAAAGAAAATTGTGCCAATTTCCACCATCGTCCACGACATGAACATTGGCCTTTTATGATGCTGGTGGTTAACAAAGTCAGGTCGTTATACAGTCAGAACAATTAAAAGCAAAGATGGTGGTTCCATCCTGTGAGCTTCTGCCACACACAGGATAGTAAAGTTTTGTACATCAGTATAATTTATGATGTGTAAAACACAAAAAGTAGGACCGGATTCAGAGTTGGGCTGTAAAAACTGAGGTTTATTTTATGCCTTCTTTAAATATTTATATACCTCTGGAGCAGTAAATTTTCATTGCAGTGACAATACTTATGACATTGCAATCTTTGACGTCTCTCATCTGAGAAAAGACTTCTGTGGAAGTTAGCGGCTGATTGCTTCTATGGCTCGTCTGTGTCTCCGACTGCACCTGGTTCCACCTTACACTCTCAGTTCTTATGCAAGCAGTCAGGGGTACTTAGTACTGCACACATTTTTATTTTTATTTTTTTAATAATTTTTTCGGCTTCATTTTTGGCCCCTAGATCAGGGGTCTCCAATCTTGGTCCTGCAGGGCCGGTGTCCTGCAGGTTTTAGATGTTTTCCTCCTTCTTCACACCTTGATACAAGTCATTAACAGACATGTGCTGACCTTGATTACAAGATGATGATGACCATTAATTAGGATCAGGTGTATTAAAGCAGGGAAACATGCAAAACCTGCAGGACACCGGCCCTCCAGGACTAAGACTGGAGACCCCTGCCCTAAATAATGGAAGCCTCAGCAAAAAAATAGAGAAAAGCCTGAGATCAGGTGACATTTATTATGTTCTTACAAACAAACACAAAAAAACATGGGATTAAAAGAGATGGTCCCAGCTTCTGCACATGACTAAGAATGAAACTGGTGTGGAATACGAAGGTGAAATTTATGCTCCATGAATACAGTAATCAAAACAGGAGCAAGCAGCCTTTCTTTCAATCCTATTTTCCTGTTAGAGACCCATCAGGGAATAATATAAATAGCCTCCAAAGAGGTATATATTATTAAACCTAATCCAGTGCAGGGAAGCCTATTTCTATCCTCGTTCATTTCCATCACCGGGTCCTTTGAATGAGGAACAGAAAAGAGTGGGTCAGCAGGCTTGTCAGAACCGGTACAGCATTAAGATGCCTGCATCAGTCCAGAAAGAGTCAGTGTTGCATGTGTGTAAGTGTGTTTTTCCCATCTTGCCATATGACTGTCTGGCTCTGCATGTTTGTGCATGCACGCACCCAGCTGTGTTTGAATGCCACTGATGGATAAGACAACGGACAGAGTGAGGGGGAGACTGTTAAGTGAGCCCCTCAGGTCAGAGAGGCTGAGTTGTCAATCTGCTCACACACTCCCCTCACTCTCCAGCCTCCCCCTCTGCAATCCCACTGGTCAAGGACTTCCAGTTGACGCAGTCTGAGAGGCCCGTACACAGTCTCTGCAGGTAGCACGCCCTAAAAATGGCCTCCCCTTTAATCTGTCACATCACCTTACACAGACTGTTGCTGACTCAGAGTGAAGAATATCAAAGTTTCAGATGGAAATAAATAGGCAGATATGGATGAAAAGTTTCTTTGCTACACATATCACCATTGTAAAATCAATTTGATTTACATTATAAGAATAAAAGATTAATAATCTTTTACATAGTAAACAGTCTGCTGTGTCTCTGCACGTAACGCCACGCAAACACTTCAGCCACCAGCAGCGTATCTGACTGCACTGTGAGGTCAAGTTGCATGTCAGAAATAGACATTGTTCAGGGTGCATTGCATTGTTCTGTCTGGTGACTTTGGTCTCCCTTAACAGTAAAAAATAAATAAAATAAAAAAATCTAAATCTTACTTACTCAGTGTGGTGGTTCCCCCTGCTGGTGTTAGCCCTACAGTGCAGTTGTCAGTTTTTTTTTTTCTTTATTATTATCATGTCTTTTTATACAAAAAATTCAGACTTAGATAAATGAGTCTTGAGGGTAAACCACATCTCCTTGTTCAGCAGTCGCTCATCCAGCGGTATTGCGGTCTCAGCCAATAACGTCTTCTTGCTCTTCACTGCCACCTCCAACACCGCCCCATGCAGCAGCGGGACAGAGTCGTACACCAGCTGTGAGGAGGAGGCAGATGCTTCAGCTACCAAACAGCACTCAGATGTTAAATCAGCACATTTCTGCTCAGCCTTTTGGCCCGCATGAGAGATTTCAGTCAAAAACTGTAAAACAGAATTTTGCGAGAGCTTCACATAAAAAGGTAGAAAGAGGCTGTCACATAAGTGAGACGCTGCTGATCGAAGACGCTCAAAGATCCTGTCAGACTCAGAGCGAGGACAGCCACAGCACAATCAGAAAACCTATCAAAGGTCTGGGAGAACTGATCAAACTCCACCTGCAATGTCTCTTCAGGAAGGAGTGAATACACAGAGGAAAAGTAAAGATTCCCCACTGCTATACAATGATATTTATATATGTTGTACAGGATTTATTCATTACATTTACTAAAACCTATTAAATCTAAAAGGTGTGTGATAGCCTCTTTGGTGGTGAAACCATCCCTTCCATTTTATGATGCTCATTTAAAGGTTTATAACCTAAAGGTTTATAACCCTAACCCTGCATCAGTCCAGAAAGAGTCAGTGTTGCATGTGTGTAAGTGTGTTTTTCCCATCTTGCCATATGACTGTCTGGCTCTGCATGTTTGTGCATGCACGCACCCAGCTGTGTTTGAATGCCACTGATGGATAAGACAACGGACAGAGTGAGGGGGAGACTGTTAAGTGAGCCCCTCAGGTCAGAGAGGCTGAGTTGTCAATCTGCTCACACACTCCCCTCACTCTCCAGCCTCCCCCTCTGCAATCCCACTGGTCAAGGACTTCCAGTTGACGCAGTCTGAGAGGCCCGTACACAGTCTCTGCAGGTAGCACGCCCTAAAAATGGCCTCCCCTTTAATCTGTCACATCACCTTACACAGACTGTTGCTGACTCAGAGTGAAGAATATCAAAGTTTCAGATGGAAATAAATAGGCAGATATGGATGAAAAGTTTCTTTGCTACACATATCACCATTGTAAAATCAATTTGATTTACATTATAAGAATAAAAGATTAATAATCTTTTACATAGTAAACAGTCTGCTGTGTCTCTGCACGTAACGCCACGCAAACACTTCAGCCACCAGCAGCGTATCTGACTGCACTGTGAGGTCAAGTTGCATGTCAGAAATAGACATTGTTCAGGGTGCATTGCATTGTTCTGTCTGGTGACTTTGGTCTCCCTTAACAGTAAAAAATAAATAAAATAAAAAAATCTAAATCTTACTTACTCAGTGTGGTGGTTCCCCCTGCTGGTGTTAGCCCTACAGTGCAGTTGTCAGTTTTTTTTTTTTAATTTATTATTATCATGTCTTTTTATACAAAAAATTCAGACTTAGATAAATGAGTCTTGAGGGTAAACCACATCTCCTTGTTCAGCAGTCGCTCATCCAGCGGTATTGCGGTCTCAGCCAATAACGTCTTCTTGCTCTTCACTGCCACCTCCAACACCGCCCCATGCAGCAGCGGGACAGAGTCGTACACCAGCTGTGAGGAGGAGGCAGATGCTTCAGCTACCAAACAGCACTTCAGATGTTAAATCAGCACATTTCTGCTCAGCCTTTTGGCCCGCATGAGAGATTTCAGTCAAAAACTGTAAAACAGAATTTTGCGAGAGCTTCACATAAAAAGGTAGAAAGAGGCTGTCACATAAGTGAGACGCTGCTGATCGAAGACGCTCAAAGATCCTGTCAGACTCAGAGCGAGGACAGCCACAGCACAATCAGAAAACCTATCAAAGGTCTGGGAGAACTGATCAAACTCCACCTGCAATGTCTCTTCAGGAAGGAGTGAATACACAGAGGAAAAGTAAAGATTCCCCACTGCTATACAATGATATTTATATATGTTGTACAGGATTTATTCATTACATTTACTAAAACCTATTAAATCTAAAAGGTGTGTGATAGCCTCTTTGGTGGTGAAACCATCCCTTCCATTTTATGATGCTCATTTAAAGGTTTATACAGTTATTTGGATGGACTAGAATCAGTCTAAATGCCCTTAAACTTTATAACAACTATACCGGATTATTCTCTTACTCTACATTTCTCTTTTTATCCGATGCATTTTCCTCTGATGGACGTCAGGGCAATGTTAATCATGTAGAGAAACCCTGATTTAATTGTGGGGGTCAGCTTTAATAGTCTATTTTACTTTAGAGGCGTTTTAACTGAGTGAAAGTATTTAAGGGGCAGCCAAGGTTAGAGATGGTGGAATCCTCTATAGCAGCCATTCCCAAACTTCACAATACCAAGGCCCAATTTGAAATGTGGAAAATCTCTGTGGCCCATGCAAACCTTTAACCACAACATACAAGACTAAAAGCTACATTCCAATATTAATGTAGGGGGTCAACAAATAAGGTGACACTTGTCATATTAAGTTAAGATGACAGTAGTTTTAAAATCATGTAATAAATGTTTAACAGTAATAAAAAACATATTTGTTTATTTTTAATGACCTCTCTCGGCCCACCTGCAGTACCACAACGGCCCACCAGGGGAAGGAAGGGAGCACCTGTGTTGTCAATGGTGCATAAAGACTTCAGTCTTTTATTTTCTTTGCTAGTGTTTGAATCATTTTTAAGTTAGAATTCATAAAAGTGGCTTTAGCAAGTAAAAAGATATGTTGTGTGTTGATGCATATCATTACCAGAAGGAACACCTTGGCGATGGAAAAAAAAAAGGAGGTTTGAGGATTGTACATGAAGTGTTTCATGTGAGAGAATAACTACCTCTGGTGTGAAAACACATCACACACTGAAGAAAAGGGAAATCCTCCCGACGTTCCCCCCTCAAAAAAACTCTTTAATGTCTGATAATTTGATGAAATAGTTCAGTGGCTACGCTAAATTATGGATAGAAGATAGAAGTATTGGGAATTACCAGCTCGTTGAAGGTTTGGTTGTCTTTGTTACGGACAACCTTTGTCTTCTTCTTGGAGATCTTCTCATTGTCAAGTTTCAGGAACATGACCACATAGGTCTCAGGATTAGTGCCTTTTGCCTGCTTCTGTTGAAAATGGTGAAAAAGGGAAAACTTGAGAGAACTGAACTGAAAAATACTATATTAATATACAAAATAGCAAGGGAGCGCTCAATGCTTTTGCATTGATACCCTTTAATTGTATCATCACAGTTACCAAATCAGCTGACAGGCTGTTAAAACTGTTGAAAGTGCTGCAGAGTGGTTTTGTTGAAATCTCCATTCTTCTGTTGAATCTTCATTTTTGTTAAATGTTGTAATTCAATAATAAGAATGAAGGAAACTCACAATGTGCTGCAGGTGTTTCACCAGCACAGAGAGCTTGTTGTCATAGTAAGAAATGTTCAGCTGGATCTGAGGATTTGCTTCTAGACTTTCGTAGACTGTGTCGGGGCCGTCCAGAAACAAGCTGCACACATACTCATTCTGCAGGTGACGCAGTTAGACATTTCAGTCAGTAACAGGATGAAATGAGAAGGAAAAACGAGAACAAAAAAGTAACTTACGCCCTTGTATGGTCCCTCAAAAAGCTCTTCCAGGTATTTATTCAGCAGACACATTTTCCTTTGTGAGGTGAAAGACATCTGATACCAGCTGGGAAACCTGGGAGGGAGCAAAGACGTGCGCCGTGTCATTACAGCGGCTGGAAAAACAAGCAGTGCCACAAAGTGCAAAGTCATGTAGGACAGAGTGTCGCGTCCACTCACTGAGGCAGCTTAGATTCAATAAAGTACTTCTGCAGCTTTTTATGGATCAGTTCAAACTCCCCGAAGGTCTTCGCTCTAGTCAGAAAACCATCATCAATGCTTATTTTCAGGTCATACGTCTGCAATTCACACAAAACAAACAGTATTTTATGTGTTAAGCTGCAGGATGAAGAAATAAAAATAAATAGTTTATAACTGGATTGAAGCAAGCAAGATGACAATCTTAATTTTGTTACTATTAATGTTTCAGATGCTGAAGGCACTGCTCTTACTGAAAGCCCTTCATGTGAATTAATAAATTAGTTAAATTATAAGGGAAATGTTCCTCCAAATGACAAAGTCTGTCTCACAGCCAAAAGTACCGGCTAAATCACAAGAAATAAACATTAAAATAAACGGTGAAAACTATGTAAATCTAGAGAAATAATCTTTCCATGCAGCAAGTTAGTTTTACTTGGCGAGAAATCTTATTTCCTGTTCTGGTCTGGTAGATCTGGTCACCATTCAAGGGGTTAGAAAAGTTAAATTACTATCAAATTATTTAACAGCAAAGTTCCGACAGCCCAGAAACAAGTAAAAACAACAACAACAACAACAAAAAAAACACAGAAAATTAGCAAATAATAATTAATTCTATGTCGCTGAGAAAAAAGAAAAAGAGCCATGACAGGAAACTAAACTTATCAATCAAAGTGGATATTTATTAATTGATAGTGGAGTTTGTCAATGTGGTTACTTGAAAAAAAGATTTTTATAGTGAAAGAGAAAGTTAAAAACTGGAACTCTGGGTGCTGATGCTTGTTTTAACAGTAAATTACTAAACTGAACATTTCTTGACTAATTAAGAAATATTCATGATAAATTTAAGAGTGCACACAGACTCAATGAGTGAATTACAATTAAAACAAGATAAATAATCCAATATTTTTAGATCTAAGATTTTAAATTTTTGCAAAAACAGAACAGTTTGCAGTGCATGATGAAACCTTTTTTTTTCGATCAAAGACAGGTGAAATATCAACAAACCAACAAACAGAGCTATCACTCCACTTGCCTCTCCAGCGAGAGACGGAGGCTAAAAGTTTCCAAACACCGGAGGATTTAAGTGACAGCCGAGCGCCTGGCATTATTCTGCTGGGAACCTGCTGTCAGCTCCCCGAGGCTATCAGGATCTAACACAAAGCTCTGCGGTGCATCATTTGTTACAGAACTGCGCAATGAGGCCGACATTTTCTAAATGACCTCAGGACAGAGAGCGACGTGTCCTCACCACATCTTTTCCCTTGGCGGAGTAGCCCTGAATGACAGCGCCCTGAATGTTGGTCTCCCAGCTGGCGGCGGGGATGCTGTCCAGCGGCAGAAACTCTTGTTTCTTCCCTTGGGCCACGGCGTGTGCGAGGAAGTTCAGCTTGGACGCGGCGCAGTCCAAGCTCTCCTTGATTTTCCTACATCAGGGGCAAAACAAACACCAGGTCAATGCCAGTCATTTGTCAGGGACAGACTGCTTAAGTTTGGGTGATGCAGATTAAATTACTTCGTAAAGTAGACGGTGGCTTCCAGGTCCGTGTCATGGGGCCTGAGGTTGTTCTGGACGTAGGTCAGGTCGTTGGAGTCCTTCAGCTCTGGCATTCCTGCACGAAGCATCTGGAAATTCACATCACCTGCTCTTAGAGACGGCTCGATTGTCACTGTTCGGGTGTCATTTAGAAAGTCTCACCAGCTCCAGTAGGCTGAGTATCAGGGCAGAGCGCTTCCTGATTATGTTGTAAGCTTGACAGCAGACCTCCACGAAGCACTGGAAGCGCTGAGGCTTCTTCCCCCCACCTGTGATGAAGTGCTCCATCTCAGACGTAAAGATGAAGGGTGATCGGTCCCTGTTAGTGAGTGGGAGAAAGCTCCTGCTGATTCATTATATTGTCTTGAACTCTGGCTCATTTGTTGGTGCTTGAACACTGAAGCCACAAAAAAAAAAAGAAAATTATTCACTCACCTTTTAAAGGTTCCGAATTTCTGCGAGTTGCCCATGATTTTGCCGAAGTCGATGTGGAACATGTGTCCGCTGCGTTTCAGCATGATGTTGTCATTGTGTCGGTCGCAGATCCCCAGGATGAACGTGGCCACGCACCACCCTGCGCACGAGTGGATGAAGGTCATCACGGCCTGCACGTACACAGGAGGAGGATGTTACACAATGCAGCAAAAAAAAGAAAAGTGTGACAGCAGCATGTAGGGTTAAGCTTTAACCTTTTCATAGCCCTCCTTAGTTTTGTTCCACATGTGGAACCATTTCTCCAGTGTGTCCTCCCGCAGTGGTCCACTCAGACCCCACTCCTGATGAATCTTTGCCAGAGTCACTGCCTCAGGCACCACTTCCACAAGTCCTGACAAGCACAAGTCAAGTTAGTATATATTTATACATTATTACCAAAGAAAAAACAAACTGTGTGTTATCAATGCACCCTGAGCGTTGCCTGTGGACAGACACTTGTAGGTGATCATATGCATGTCCAGGCCCTCCTGGCGCCACACCGAATCCATCACACGGACGATCTGAAGTACCAGCATGTCCTGAGAGAGGTCATCTCCTGTCTGAAAAACACATTCAAGTTAGAGCTCATACACCAAACGTGCCCTTTTTGTGCATACATGAGCTGTAGATCAATAATGTAATAGTGTTTCAAATTATTTCCCACATGTAAATTGGTGGTTCTAAATTGCCGGTAGGAGTGATTGTGAGTGTGTGTGGTTTCCTTTCAAAGCTCAATGCTGATGTCTTTCCTCTTTGGCATTATGTTGAAATGCACCAGACCCAAAGATTAGCTTTTAGAACGGTAGCCACACCCTGCATAGGATTAAGCAGGCATCGATAGTGGATGGATGGATGGTTTCCCACCTTGCAGATGACACTGCAGCTCCTGGCCAGAGGGTCCTTGCAAATGAATGTGACCTCCAGAGGAGCAGCATTGGAGTTGTAGAACTTACAGGCCTGGAAGCACAGCAGCAAAACTGAGCTCATAAGAGATAACAAGGGATGATGCGCTGCGTTATATGTGAGTGTAAAGTGTTGTGTGATGCCATTACATCCAGGTTTACTGCCTTCACGCAGACAGCAGGATCCAGTGGTAGACGACAACTGATCCCACCTTTGAAGAACTCGTCAATCCTGCTCTTTTCTTTGTTTAAAACATTCTGCAGACAAAACCGTAAAATAACACATTAAAAAAAACAAACAAGTAAAATAAAATGCTTGTCTAGTGAAAGCCTGTGACTATTTAGATGACAGGCATTTTTACAGACCTTACGCTGAGCCTTTTCAGCAGAGTGAACTTTCTTTGCCACCTGCACAAGGACCTCCACGAGGCAAGTTTCACGCTCCAGCTCCTGCCTCAGTGCTTCACCACAACAGTACCGCAGCGCAGCCTGAACTTTGCACAACCAGCTCTGGTAGTAGGGGTTGTGTCGGGCATCCTCCAGGAGCCTGCCAGTACATTAAAGCAATTATATTAACACAAGGACCCGAGAAAGATTAAAAGCTCTGCGTACCTGAAAATGCATACACTAAAACGACATACAATTCTCTGCAAATGTATTGTAACTGTTGTGGCAAAAAAGTAATAATAATCTATACCTAGTATTAGTTCTTTACCACTAAAATATTAGTGATTCTGGTGATGCAGTGAATGTTAAATAACAAGACTTGGCTACGACTGGAATGCAAGTTAATTTAATTTCATCTGCATACAAATGAGGGCATTACATACACCATGAGCAGTCGATGCAGAATGACCACGAGGCATCAGAACACAAAATGTTTTAATAATGTCTGAAATCAAACAACCTTAAGATAACCACCGGGTCAGAGCTATGACGGAGGCAGAGTATAAGCTTTCCTAAACCCGCAAATTGTGGGTTTAGGAACCTCCGCTAACTGCTAATGCAATCTTCCGCTTCCTAAAGCTGCTACCCATTATGCCGACTCCCTTACTCACTTTGTAGGTGTGGCAATAGCCGTGTCTTTTGCCCTTTCCGTATCTTGCGATTGCGCTACCCGCAAGAGGAGGAGGAGGGAGGAAGAGGAGGAAGCTCCACAGCAGAGTCCCAGACGAGCTGCGCACGAGAGCTAATCTGATCTGGATGAAAAGAAGCTCCATAGCAGTTTGCAGGTAGCACAACCTGCTCTTGAAGGCAATGGCTACTGACGCACTGATTGGTTTAACAGGTGGAACGCCCTAATCACTCCTATGTATAATATAGCAGGTAGTGCAGGTGGGATAGCGGGTTTAGGAAGGTGGAAGATTGCGTTCTTTGCGGGGGAACGCCCCTCCCGCTACCCGCTATCCCTTAATAGCGGCTTTAGGAGATCTGGCGGAAGATCAGGCCCAAAGTCTCTAGGTGCTTCCCAGAGACCTTTAGCATGACCCACAAGCAAAGATTAATGGAAGAGTGCTTACACTCTTCCAGTTTGATGTCTGACTCACCAGAAAAGTTGCTGTGCGATCCGTATGTTCTTTATGGATTTCTCCAACAGCAGCATCACCAGAGGTGCATTCAGTTTCCACTCATTTTTCAGAGCCTGTGAGAAAAGGAGGAGACGTCAAACATGCACTGAACAACTCGTTCTCAAATTACAACAGCTTTGTTGTGTGTGGAACAAAAAGTCCCAGAAACACCACAATGAGAATGGTGAATTAAGTTTTTCAAAATGTTCCCTGGATGTTTCCTCTGAAACAAAGTCATGCATGACAGTTGTTTGTTACTTTATTTACCTGGACCAGCTGCGGAAGGAACACTTCCAGTTCTCCGTCTGGTATTTGTTCAAAGTACCGAACTGCAGTCTCTCGAACTGTCTCATCAGGGAAACTGCAAGTTTCAAGTACACAAGTTAAGTTATAACCAGCTATTCTTACCTTTACTTTGATTCTTATTTCTTTGTTGGCAGTATAACCCCAAGATATTTCGTGTTTTTGCTCATCATCCTAATTTAACTTGTCAGTCTACATCTATTTTTCTGCAGCACAATCCAAGAAAAGCTGGTCCTGCTTGTAAAGAGGTGAAAAAAAAAAAAAAACGATGATGGTTCAAACTGATGATGTCAACAGGTGACTGTGAAGATGATCTGATACAAAAGCAGTTTTGATGAAAGCCTGAGTGTTTGAGGAGGACAGATGGGCAGATGATCTGTACTTTGTCAACATGTACTGTCGTCCTTCTCAACCTTTATCATATTTGTGGTTGTAGATTGCACACAGCATCTAAGGTCAAATGTATCTGACATGAATTGTTTGAAGCATTTTCTTTTCTTTCATCTCTTCATTAGCACCAAGTTGCTTCTGTACACTCTTTTTAAAAATGTTGACAGGCTGAAATGATAATAAATTGATCATAATAGATTGTAGCTGATAGCAAAAACATAAAATGTTTTAAGTGGTATAACACTTGCAAAGAAATTAAAGTTAAATCTTGCATTTTCCAGATCAGCCAATTTTTTTTTTTTTTTACAAATTTGGGGTTAGATTTGGATTGTCCACACCTCTCTGCAGGTGAACCCAGTGTGACCTACTGTACCTGTCTGTGAGCAGGAAAAGAGCCTCTTCAGGTAGCTGGATGAGCCAGTTATCCAGAATAGTATAGATCTCCGTCAGGTCTTCAGGCTGCCACTGGGGGGTGCCACCGAGCAGCAAGTGAAGGAAGGTGCTTCCTCTGACTCTGCTGAAGCGTTTACTCCATAGAAAAGCCTTTTCATTTTTGGAGAGGCTGGTGAAGGAAACAGAAAATGTAAACATTTTTTTTTTCCTTTTTGTTACTGTAATTGATGGAAAAACTAATTCTACTCACAAGCAGAGACAGTGCTTCTTAGAAACAGTCAAAATCTTCTTTTCTAGTTCATTGTAAGGCTGAGAGAAGCTGATAGACCCAGGGAGGGCAATGGGTCTCTGATACTCCCACTCAAACTGATCTTGAAACTCAAGCTAGAGAAAAAGAAGAGGTTGGAGCAGGCGTTTGTGCTGTTTGATCAACAGTGGATGGAGTCGTTGAGTGCTGCTGACCTGCATTGTGACATTCACGGCCTGTCTGTGGCTGTCGGACAGGGCGGGGGACGGAGGAACAGGCAGCTCAGCTAGCATGGACATGCTGAGCAGGAGGGTTCCTCTTACAAGAGTCCTGTATAAATTAAACGTCTCATTAGTGTTACCCACAGACTGTACACTAATATGAAATAAAATTTAAACCTTGTAAGCGTTGTAAGAGTTTACGCATCAGGACATAATGAGATAAAAAAAAAAAAAATAATCTGGTCTTTACCGAGTCTTACAATCAGGTAAATACAATCCCAGGTAGACAGCATGACATATTGTATGGTGCTGTTATTCAATAAACAAAGATGATGCTGAAGTGTGGAATCAAGTTAATAAGTAGCAGCCAGGAGCTGCTAATCAAACTAACTACCATTCTAAAAGCTAATCTTTGGGTCTGGTGCATCTCAACATAATGCCAAAGGGGAAAGACATCAGCATTGATCTTTGAAAGGAAACAGTTGATCTGGGAAAGGTTGCTCTCTTGGTTGTTTATACAGGTCATACAGTGACAGATGCATTTTTTAAGGCTCACTTGTTTTTGAAGTATAAACGAGTTAAAGTACACAAAACTTTACATACTTCTACAGAGGTGCAAACTCCGTGACGAACCTACCTATTGCTGTACAGAGGTAGTACTGCCCAGCTCAGTAGTTCTGGGCTTTTGCCTCGTTTTGAGCCCCTGAGGCGAAACATCAGCACGCTCTCATATGGCAGCTGATTTACACGTACTTTGAAAGCCATCCTGAAAATGAGAAAAAAACACAAAGACATAAATGTCCCGTCTCCTCTCCAAGCTATTTATGGCCATGTGATAACTTCATATAGTATCTTTGCTCTTCATGTTGTGATTCTTTTACACTGAACTAGAGTTTCCGGACAAACTGCACCTGATGAATACACAAAGCACTGGGGGGGTCGTTCATTTATTCATTTCATGTCTGAACAATGAAATCTGCCCTTACATGCGGTTACACTGGATCTTGTTTCCATATGACAAGGCAGTGCTGATATTTTCGGAAATTCCAGTTTCACTGATCATTTCTCCGTACATCAAGTCACAGGAAACAGAAAAGCTCTCGTAACTGAAATCGTGAAAAGGAAAGACAAAGTAGAAAGAAAATCCAGTCATCATTTATAAATGGTTAATGTATGTCTCTCTGTACAGGAACTGTAAATGAGACTGTTAATGTACACATACGTGGTAATCCAGGTTGGCTGGAAGCCTGTAAAAAGTTGCAATGTTGAATTGCAAGATGTCATGGTTGTGGTCAACGTCATGGATTTCTGGACTGCCGATTATTCTTTGGACTTTGAAGTCTGACTGGAAGTTGTCAAAATATATCTGCAGCACTTTGAGAAGCGCCCCATGGAGCATGGTCATGGCTGTAAAGTTTAAGAAAATGTACGGTTTAGAAAAATAAATCCAAATATCAATATAACGGAACTCACTATTTTCTAAGTCAAAGACACATAGAAGTCCTCAAAAATGTAATTTTGCATCTAATTAATTCTAAGTCTGCCAGTCTTTAAATATTTTCTTAGCGATAAAACGCTCAATCTTCATTTATCGAACATATCCAGAGAAATTGGGGCTGAAGAACATAACTTAACCCTTCTCTCATAGAATCCATGGAATTGGAGCCTACAGGTGGAGCTGGGGAAGAAGTGGGGTTTAAAGAGTGGCAGCAAGCTTGGCAGGCGGGAGACAAGTACCTCTTTTTCCTTAAATAGACTTATGAATGAGATAAAGCCATTGGAATAAACATGCAGATGGGAGAGAGTGAGCATAAAACAGCTTGAGCTTGAGTTGGCTGCCTGAACTAGCTCTCAAGGGTTTACCTCATAGGCTTGAAACTGGAGGCTCAGTCGCTTCATGATCAAAACTAATATTGCATAACTTTGCCTTCAGTTTTGCTGGTGAAATGTTTTTGTACTTCTGTGAGCACCATCTGTTAAAGTTTGGGCTTCCTGTATTACAATTTCTGTCACTATAAACAGCCAGGTGAGCTGAGGATAAGTACATTTCCAAGAGGAAAATATTCAAAAGAATAATCTTTCTTGCATTTTTTTAAGCAGGATCAACTTTTTGCTTCTGTTTTGTATAATTCTTGAGATGAGAAACAACAACAACAAAAAAAAAGAAAAAAAAAAGGTTCAGACAAAGTTTGACACATTCTCATTACAAGCACCTCAGGCCTTAATTACTTTTCTAGGGTTATAAATTGTTCACATAATTTGTTGGCAAAGGCCAGCTGGTGCATATTTCAAAGCTTTATATGTATATAGACTCAAAGCCATCCCAAATATCAGCAGCAATGGGTTCCTTTTAGCAGCTGCTGAACAAAATTAAAGCTGATGCCCACGAGGCAGGACAAGGAAAGGTAAGAGAGATAATAAAAATATAATGAAGCACTTTGTAGTACCTGGTTTCTAAGTTTGCAGTATAATAAAGAGCAGTTGAGGTGGAAGCCTCTGGGGCCAAGAAAACCAAAGTGACTGCTAAAGACTCAGTGGTGCCCTTTTCTAGTGAGCAGCAACACCAGCATTTATATGTCACTGGGCCCTCACGAGAAAAATTCAGTTTCTGTTGTTTGCAAATGAACAAATAACCATGTGTTTTGGGTGCAACGAGGAAAGGTTTAACCTAAACCCACCAAAACAGCCATTCCCAAACTTCAGAATACCAAGGCCCAATTTGAAATGTGAAAAATCTCCACAGCCCACCGAAACCTTTAATCACAACTGTGATCAACATACAGGACCAGGAACCATGATCTGATATTAATGTAAGGGGTCAACAAATAAGGTGACACTTGTCATATTAAGTTAAGATGACAGTAGAATTACACTTAACTGGTTTGTTTTGTTATTTCTTCTTAATGTTTTTTTAATCATGTCATGAATATTTTACAGTAATTAAAAACATATTTAAAAAAGATTGAGGATTTAAAACACATTTGTTTAATTTTAATGACCTCTCACGGCCCACCTGCAGTACCACGACAACCCACCAGGGGGCTGCGGCCCACACTTTGGGAATCACGACACCAAAACATTCACAATTAAATAGAAACATTGTCTGGTTAAACCCAGTGAGGTTTTCTGGACCATTGACAAGGTTTCCAAACAGTTTCTTAGGTCTATTTTATTTCATTTTATTTATGTGACTATTTTAAAACTCTAACAAATGATCATAAATTGAAATTTTTGGCTTGAAATGTTGCCATCTTTAAAACACCCACGAAATCAAATTTGGTATATTCAAAGGTGCTTATCTGTGTATAACTAAGACATTGCCTTCAGACCAGTATCCACACCAGTTGAAAGGTGGGCGGAGCCTGATCAGGCCTCTGGAGCTGACCAATGAAAGCGAAGGAGCTTTCATTCTTCTCTTCTGCTTTACCTCTGTTTTTACTGGAAACATGTAAATATGTAGAGATAAAATAGCATGTGGTGGCTATTCTTGTGGGGACTTTAACTGTACAAGCCAGCTACAATTTCATTCAACTACTCTCAGTTACAGAAAGCTTTTGCACCTAATTATCACTACTCCAACACATAGACACACACAGACACATATTACACACATTAAACATATATCATGGCTACTCACCTGCTTCACACTCAGACATCACATCATAACTCTGGAAAGCAGATACACAAGTTTGTGTTGTAAACCAGTGGCATGAGGAGGTATTGCCTTTTTTTAAATCCATCAGGGTTTTTAAATATTATACGCATCATACCCATATGTGACATCATACCAGAGTCTGGGGGCTGAGTCTGTTGAGCATGCCAATGGCGTCTTCTAACTCCTGGCACGAGAGCCCAAACAGGAGATTGCAGATGTTGCGAACACTGTTCACCACTTGATTAACGCTCAACCCAGACTGTAGACATGAAGAGATGAGACTCACGTGAGGAACGGTGTTAGAGGTCAGGACACAGAGATGCTTAATGGAAATATTGTGGCCCAGTTTCAAAAGTTTCTATAGTGTCATGAGGTCTCCATGACTTTTTTGTGACATGTTTTGGTTAAAATACTACAAGGATGCAGTATAAAAGCTTCATTTTCAAACATGCCTTCAATGCTCTGGTAACAGCAGCCAGTTTTAGGGGCTAGAGTCAGTCCACTCTTTTATTCCACAGTATGTGCCTCCTTTGAGGTCTCTATAAAGGTTTTGTGCTGCCCACTTTCAAGGTACAGTTAATGCTGTGGTTCTCAATTATTTTCTGCTATAAATATAAATAGTGTCATTTGTCTATAAAACTAATATAAGTACACCTTTGCATCACACTTTATTTTTATTAACATTGAGGGACACAAAAAAGAAAGAAATGTAAATCAGCTTATAACAAAGAATAACTTTACAGACTAAAAAAACAATTTAAATAAAGATTTAAAGTGCATCAGCGAAGCCAAACACTACATCAGCATCGTCATATTTCCTCATCTTAACTTTCTGGTGACTTTCATTTATCTCTTTATCTCAGTCTCTATCCACCGTTCTTTCCATTCCTATTAAATATTCCTCTGTGGTGTCCCTAGAGGGTTTGTTCACCCTATATATTGTGTCACAATATTGTGATACAATATAGCTAATGCACACACTTTGACAATGAGAGTGCCACTGCCGCCTACTGGAGTATATGTGCCATTACACTTTATTACAGTACTGCAAAAAAGCATGTTCCCCAGGGCGCCCCGCCTAGCATCGCACTATGTCCCCCCCCCCCCCACCCACGGTTGCACCCCACTATTTGAGAAGGACTGAATAAATGCCACATAATATGAAATTGGGTAGAAATAATTATAGAGAAAAAAAACTCATTAATTCTACTCTAATCTGGATCTGTGATGTCACAGTTTCCTAAGGATCAGATTAGGTTAAGGAGTCAGCCTTTTTCTAGATTAGGCCACCTTAAACAAAGTGACAGGGTTGACAGAAAAAGTGATTTATTTATCTTTTTTTCTCCATTGTATGTCTCCCTTAAGGAAACACACCCAAATACCATCTGAGCCAGTGAAATCACCGCTGGTTCTTCTGTGTCCACTGACCTTATTAATCATTAGCTCTGTCGCTACTTGTTTGTAGTTATCAAGGACAGCCTCCAGGCTGAACCTGTGAGAGAGGGAACAGTTAACACCTGCTAATGAAACAGATACTATTTCTCAAAGCAGATGCAGGATGCAGGATGGCGTATCTTTCTTACTTGCTGGTGCTGTAGACGTTGACAGGATGCAGGAACTGGTACAGCTGGCATCCACTACTGTGATCTTTAGCCTTGGAGAAGCAGCACAGATTAAAGCACTGTTTGCAGTGTAAAAAGTGTGATCAATCTTATTGCACAACCAAGGCATTTAATGAATGTATCTAACAGCTGATGTCATCTCAGTGAGATCAGGTTTCATTTCCTTCTCATTCACCGTTTCTGCTAAATGCCAGCAGTCGTGACACTGTAATGTGTAAACAGAGCAAAGTCGAGAAATCAGGGTGGAGATTGTTTACAGCAGCAGTACTAGAAGCCTGACTGGTGACAACAAGGTTGCCAGGGGCCACAGCAGGTGTTCATAAGGGCAGGCTGTTTTTGTGTGGACGTAGGGCCAACCCTGTTTGGTAAATGATGTGCAGCGTGGGAGGGTTCAAAGAAGGAACTTGAACTGACTTACACTTCTGGCCAGATGACGTTCGAGGTCCTTCACTTGGAGCAGCCGCAGATGGATTGGCCGATTTAACTTGTGGTACATTTGAACTGTCTCGTGCCGACCGAGCAGTTCGTCACTACGGAAGCAGACAGGAAAAAAAACAAACAAAAAAACCCACACAGCACACACTTCCTTTTAAAACAAAACTAAACAAGAAACATAAATAGATGAAGAATCTTGAATTTCTGGATCAGCAACGTGAGCCCAGACTCACTTCCTCAGATACTCCTCAGAGTCGCAGAGTTTGAAAACAAAGTCCTCGCTCCTGTTGGGATGGAGGTCCAGCAGCTCGAAGGTCTCTTCAATCAGATCCTTCACCGGCTTGTTTACTGAACAAAAGATAAAAAATTCAGACTCCACATTTCTGGCAACAACATTCGAGTTCCTCAAAGAGACATTTATGGCACCATAAACCAAACAACAAACACTACCGTGGCAACGTAGAGTCCTCTGAATTTCACATTTCTAAAGACAGGTTTTGAGAGATCGGTGATAAATTTACTGTTACAGTTCACCACTGTGTTGCAGGTCTGAAGACGGCTGATAGAAAGTGCATTTCTTGAGCAGACTGTCTGCAACCACTTTGCAGTTTCCATGTGTTTCCAGGAATATAAATGTAATGTGAGGGGCTTTGTTTGCCTTTGGATCATAACATCAAAACTCACCTATCTTATGAGTCTCACGCATCCCTAGTTTTTTTCTTGATTCAAATATTTAAGGGCAATTTAACTTGACACAGGTAAATTAGTGGAGCGGTGCAGTGTAGCCGGATGACTGAAACCCCTTGGATGATCCTTTTTTGTCCTGTATTTGCTTTTACTGCTGCGTGACTGAAGGCCAAGCTGGAACGTCAGCATCTTACCTGCGGTGGGGAGGGGAAGCGGGTGATTGTGCCTCTCAGTGGACACCCTGACCTCCACCTCCACCTGCTCCAGCAGGGAAGGGTGGAACTGTGACAAGCGACCCCACACCACACCGGAGTTGTGAACACAGTCCGTGTGCTTGTACCTTGACATCAGTCTGCCAGAGATGGCCAAGAAAAACAGGTTGCCAAAGTGAAAGTATGTCTAAAAATATCCATCAGCTCACAGAGAATAACATGTATCATAAAATGTATACATTATATGCATTTTGCATCATATTGATGTATATGAAAAAGGTGGATTACAAATAACATCACAGATTTTAGATTTTATATTTGTCTCATTTTCATGCCAACAACTCAATCCTGTAATGTTCATGGTCCTACTTTGATACTGCAGCAGAAAAAGACACCAGGTCCCTGGTGCTGCCCTCTGGACACTCTATTAGCCGGATGACCCATGGATCCTAAGTAAATCAAAGAGAAGAGAGATAAACATCCAAAGTGTGGTCTTTTTTAGTTAGACGGGAGCTCTTTGTCTCGGTCTGGGAGGTCATACTCACATAATGTTCTACGACTGTCCTGGAACGATTCAGTCTTTGAACAGACGTGCTGTTGTCAGAGGAACTCTGCCTTTGAGATGCTCGTGTCCTGGGGGGAACAGGAGGGGGGACTGGCACCGGTCTAGTGGGCTCAGTGGGAAGCCTGCGTCTGGGTGGAAGTGGCGGCGGACCGTTTGACCTCTTGTGTTTGGTGTTGCCAGAATCTCCTTGAGCTTTGGGTTGAGGTTCATCTGGGGCTATCGGTCCGATCCAGGAGTTCTCATACAAACGTGAATCATCATATTCAGGGGGCTCGTTGCAGTAAACTCCATGTAGATCTTCTCTCAGAGGCATTGGAGTATCAGTTGCGTCTGCATCTTGTCTCCGGATTGGTTCAATCTGGTGTTCTGGAGGATCCATTCGAGTTTAGGATTTTATACAATCTGTCTTCACACGTCCTCTCTTCAAAACAAGACATAATGAAGAAACATACATTATCATCAGAAGATGGAGAAGAAAAAGACAATTGAAGCAGAGCTCTGGTTTAAAACATGAGAGTTTGTGAGTTACTGCAGCTCTTTTATGACTGCAGTTTACCTGAATGCCATGGTTTACTGTGGTCTAATTATTAACAAGCTTTATAATCTCAACAGGAAATCTTCCTACTAAGTCTACGGGAATGCTTTGTTATGTTAGAGTGAGACGTGACAGACACCTTTTGAAAACAGCAAGATATCTACATTTACAACCAGTCAAAACATAAAAAAACCAATCTGAAAGATCTCAAAAGTGATCTCACACACGTTCGTTCCAGAGCAGTGTCCTGTGTGCTGCTGACAACCCTCAATACGTTCTACATCAACATGAGGAAGCCTACCATCAAAGTGCCATCATCTGGAGTCCCATCAGGTGCCAAGGTATATTCCCGAATGAAGCCATGCTGAACAAGTTAGGCCAGTACTGCCCAGTTTCTGGAAAAAGGCCCAGGTGTACTTGACACCTCCCACTGTCCCTCCCCCTCTCCCCAGGATGCTTCCCAAAGCACCAACATTGCCTCTGCTGGACAAAACTGCACATCGACTCCCTGCAAGCTTTGGTTGCAAATGGCAAACCACAACTAAAGACTGAGTTTGAAACAGGCCCAGTTCATTCACTAATATTACAGCTAAGAAATGTGAGTCCTAAATGTCCACTGAGCTTCACTTTAAATCCTTTTCTCACAGACTTAGTTTTTGAAAGAATCCTGTACTTTACTTTCAACGTGTAAAACTTTTGCACAGCACTGAATGTGTTGGTTTAAAGATCCACTCAGCTTGGCCAACAGGCTTCATCAAACCCGGTCCTGGTTCAGGAATGTCATAGAGCAGGTTGAGGCTATGACAGTGCTGGGTTTGTCCGGTGCGACGTGAAATGAAAGAAGCAGGAAGGAATCGTGTTTCCACACTCCCTGCAGCTAACAAACAAGGTAAACATGAATTTCTTTTTAGCAGAGAGATCACCCTCTAAACAGACGGCCTGCATCATGTATTTCGTAGCGGACTGTGTTCTGTTGACTTGCTTTAGCAGCTGTTGTGAGCCTTCCTGGGGTTAATAGAGTTCTTCACAACCCATCAGTGGAAATGACGACGACGACGGCTCCCCACTGAATGTGACACACAGGCGTCAGCTGAAGAGCAGAGACCACAGGCCTCCGATGAGCGACGGGACTGGGCAGAATGGAAATGAATCTGAACCGCACAACTCCCCTCGTATCGCCCACAAGCAACAGACCTGAATTTCGTGGTTACTATGTCCTCATCCCATTTGTTCTGCTGACACTGGTTGGCTGTATGGTGGCAGTGGTAAGGATCTCTGTCTCATTATTATGTAATGATAGCAATATTAACTTAAGTATCTAAGACTCTACACCTTTCTTTAGGTGTTGTACATCAGGAGAAGATCAAGGTAAGGTGGTTTTTCATTCTCTGGTTGGAGCAGCATCTTAAAAGCAGTCTAGTGCCTTTTAATGTTCCATCCTATTTTAGTTTATTTGAATTTGAATTCCCGGCCCTTTTCAGATTAGATGAACTACGTCACCGTCTGATTCCTCTGTACAATTACGACCCCACAGAGGATGAGAAAGAGTGGGGTGATGGTGACATGGAAGAGGAGGCAGAGTTGACTGTAAGCAAGGAAAACAGAGTCTGTGTGGTGCACAGCACATATCTAATGCAGTCCTGTAAAACAGCTTACAGTTCAGGCATATAGAAATTACAAATTTTCTGCTATATCACCGAATTAACAGGCAATCTCAAACACACGAGTGCAGATAAATCAGTATGAACTGCATTCGTGCCACTGCCCATTGTGATTTGTCCCGTTTTCTGCTATAATTATGTGTGACAACAAAAAATCTCACTCTCTCACAGGAACCTTTATACAAGGCGGCTCAGCTCTCCTTCACATCTGGCTACAGAAGTTCAATAGGGAGTCAAGAAGGATGAGTCCAGTATTCGTGTTTCCATCATCAAACGTTGCAAAATGTACTATAATAAGCAGATTGTACCGTACTGGTTTTTGGCACCTTTCTTATGTGTTAGCAAAAACCAGTGGTGTGGTACGCCTAAGATGGAGCTAGAAGCACTGAAGTGCTCCATAAGGTAAAAGCACAGCAGCAGGATTAAGCATGCTTGAATATTGGGATGTTCAGTGTGTTGCAGCAGACACCAGATGGTGCTGCAGTCCTGTTTTTTACCTTAGCTGAGATTTTTTTTTTTTTTTTTTTTTTTTAATTTGGGGATTTTAGATCAAGTGTTTTTTTTTTTTTAAGAAGAAAGCAAGATGTAACTTTTGAACAATAAACTTTCAGCTAAAATCCAGCTTCAAAGCTGTTTGTGTTGCGTGCGGGTGTCTCCAGCTGTATGGAAAAGCTCACGAGACACACCTGTTTCTGATTGGTCATCAGACGTTTTGATGGTGCTGAGCTGACACATCTTCTTGTGGTTTGTGGGTTTCCACTAAAAGGAAGATGGGATCCCTAAGGCGCAGGTGAACAACACACCTACATGCACAACCACAAACCTAAAAAAAAAAGCCATGATAGATGGGTGTTTTCAATCTCTCTGTGTGGGTTTACATCAGTGTGGATGTCCGTCTGAGGGGGCCCCCCCAGTTCCTCCTGACCCCTGTGATTCTGGTCTCCGCTCTGGTCCTCCCAGCTCTTCAGCTGGACAGCCTGCTGTGTTATTTCTGTCCCCTGCAGGACAAAATTAAGTCATGTCCCAACATGACCACCCAGTGTCCGCCTGCCCAGCGCTGCTCCAGCTCCAGAGGCTACTACGGCTCCGTCCACATCCTGTCTGCTCAGGGCTGCGTGGACGCTGACCTCTGTGGCGCCCATGAAGTCGTCTCTTATCGGGGAGTCGAATTCAACGTCAACCACACCTGCTGCTGCGAAGACAAATGTAATATTGCGCCAAAACGCATGTCCAACTTGAAGAAGCTGCTGGGAATTTTCAGAGCTGAACTGCATAACGTCACAGGTGACGCTGTGAAGGAGGACTCTTGGGATTCATGTGAAAACTACACCTTATCAGGGACAACTGCGTTTCCTGCCATTTAACCATGAGTGTAGTTGTAGTTCAGAAGGCTCGAGGAGGCCTGTTATCCACAGGAACTTACCCGAGTCTCTGAAAGGTGACTAACATTTAGTCAAATGTTTGAGTGCTTTGTGACTTTTATGATTGTTAAACTAATTATGTATAGAAAACAAGTAGTCAAATTTAGGCAAATGTTTGAGTGCTTTGTGACTTTTATAATTGTTAAACTAATTATGTGAAGAAAAAAAATATCATGGTGTTCTTTGTAAAAAAACGTATGGAGCAGAGAGATGAGAGTGGGTTTTTCAACCATCCTCCTGGTGCAATGAATTAAATGCTGGCATTATTTCTGTCATTGCTGAAATGTGACACAATAAAAGCTCCATGATTAAGCATCCCATCTTGGTGTAGCTGCACTCTGTGGATTTTACGAGCAGGTGTGCTGGAAGGAGTGGCCTCTTTTTAAGAAGATCTGAGTCTGGAAAGAGATCAGAAATCATCAGGAGAAGCTCTGACAGGTTTTGACTGACTGGATTTCTTATATCTCTAAAATGACTTGGTGAGTTTTCCTGAAGTCGCACACGATTCTGTCCAGTTCAGCTTTATTTTTACAGCCTCTATCGCAATACAAACTGTCTCTAGGTGCTTTTCAGAGACCCAGGCCGTGACTCCCAGGCAAATGTTAATTAATTGTAATATTAAATCATTCATTGTTAGTCATTTTCTAAGGGTTCGGTTATTAAGTGTTTCAATCTTTAAAAAAAAAAAAACATTGAGCAGTGCTTGGTGATTTTAAAACTTAGTTTCCTCATCAGTGACAGTTTAGTTTTAAAAGTGAATAACATGAACTGGAAAAAAGATGACTCATTGAGTTTTGTCAAAGTGAAGACGAGTCTGTCTTTGAGATCTGCAGAGTTAATGAAGAATGACTTTTCTGAATGTGGAAGACTGACATTTCAGATGTGATTTAAATTCTGCTGTCTGATGCAATGAAGAAAAATTGAGAAAGAGGAGTTGGAGTTGGCATGTAGTCAAAAAGAGCTTCATCTGAGGTGTTTCCAAGCCTCGCTGGAAAACTTCCTGAGATTGAGGAAAAATAGCTGCAGACATTTGAGAGAGAGGGAGGGCATGCTGCACGTTTTAAGTACAAATGTGCAGCATAGGTTTAAGGTATTTAAGCTACAGGTGTTTAAAAATATTTTACCTTCTGTATGTACTTATGTTACTGAGATGTGTAAAGTCACACTTGTAAAAAAAAAAAAAAAAAGAAATGTGCAAGACCTAATTATCACACTCACCTTTGTCTTCATATTTCTTCACACAAAGCCCAGTTAGTATTTATTTCAGTTCACCTTTGCTTTTTATAGCACTGATTCACAACAAAGTTGTGACGCAAAATCGAGGTTGTTAAAGTTAAATACAATCCAGTTCAACTGTTTTCCTGTTCAGTTTGTAGTAATTCAGTTAAATCGAATGCATTGCAACTGAGCCTAAACTCATAAAATCACTTTAGTTAAGGAACACAACCCGAGATATTTTACCTCTGCTTCATATTTGAACAGTTCTTATCATGGCTACCATCATCTGGACGTTTCATTCAGGAATCATCCTAAACAAAATTAAACCAAACCCTTAGTTTAACTGTTTTAAGTTTGACTTGTATACTCCCCTACATTGTTCCTAAAACTATTTCTTGAGCACGATGTCCATAAATGCATGAAACTAAATCTCCGTGTCACTGTTTTTAAGCGTTGCCTGATGCTTTTCTTTATCTTGCAGGCGCAACATGTTGCAGCTTCTGCATGTTGCTCTGTTGTGGTTTTACTTTCTTCTCCCCCCGCTGCTCTGTGACAACTTGCTTTGCTACTACAGCCCCGTTCTGGAGAAGGAAAAGACATTTGAGCTTATAGTGACCGAGTGTCCTCCTAATGAGATGTGCTTCAAGGCGGTGGGCCGCTACGGCAACTACACGGCCCTGACGGCCAGGGGCTGCATGGTGGGAGAAGACTGCGGCCAGGTGCACAGCATCCGCCTCAAAGGGACGCTGTACACCATGAGCTACAGCTGCTGCGACTGGCCGTACTGTAACTCGTCCCCAGCAGTCGAACCCTTCTACGTCTCCGTGACGCTTGTGGCTGCCGCTGTGATGGCTTGCAGCTTGTGACTTTAGGAACAATAGTCCTCAACGAGGGGTCCGGCGCTGGAATATGTGGTGCACACCCAGTCTGAAGACACTGTCGTGTGCACCACAGCCATGGCAGAGGCACTTTTATTTAATCTTTTAACCGTGCAACACATTTGTCTTGGTGAAAATGTATTTATTTGACTTTTATTCTACAAATAAATGTTAGAAATGAGAAATAGCGTGGTGTTAGTGATTATTCTTTGACCGCTCTCACCACACAAGCTTGGTAACACTTCAGTTTTCTTACTGCCAACTTATATTTGGAAAATAAAAGCCTTTAACTGATCTGAATAACTCATAAGTTGTGTGTTCCAGTCCGCAGAGCACATACAGTAGCTAAACGGTGCTCCTCACTCGAGGAATGTTGGCTGAGGGAAGTTTCCTTAACAAAATTATTTTCTTTTAATTCCCCTGCAACATGAGAGAGAGGGAGAGAGCACTCTTTCCGTGCATTACGCTGATCAAACCAAATAACTTGATACGTGTCACAGCTGGTGTAATAATTTCAGAACTGAATCACAGCTGAGCGAGCCGAACCAACGCCGGCATTAGCTCGCCTCCATAAAGACATTAGTGGATCAAATGTATAGTTTTGGACACTAAGTTAATTTCGTAAACCACATATTGTTTTTAAGTTTAGGACTTGAGCCAGTCATGATTAGAGGATAATTTTGCTTTTCAGCTAAAGTGAAGCTTGTTCAGTTATTCTTTGCCCAGTTTCCTTGACTGCACATCTCATCTGACATGGCTGAAAATCCTCAGCAGTCCACTTCTGGAAAAATGAAATGCACTATAACAATCTATTAGTCATGGATCTCTTTTATCCAGAAGTTATTGATAATTGGCCCACATGCTTCCTGATCACTGTGTCAGTTTCATATTAGGTGTTCCATTGAAGCTGCACAAATAGTGATTGCGAATAGAAAATAGGCCTAAAGGAGACACGCTCATTTGGTAAAAAGTTCCACGTACTATAAAATGTTTTTAAGCTCACATGAGGTGGAGTTTTGTGGAAATTAAAGGAGCCGTTTGTAAGATTATGGCCAAAACTGGTACTGCAGTCACTTTCAAATTACTGTTGAGCGGCGTGTACCCTCCCCCTCCTCCCCGACCAGAGGTTGCCAGGTCGGCTGCAGAATGCAGCAGGAACGTAGGCTGTCATGGCAAGCGACGAGTCCTACACAGTAAGTTTATTTTCTGTTAATTATATTTAATGCTTTATGAAAGATCTTTTCTTTCTTTGATCTTTCGTAACTAGAGGAAATATTTTTCGGTTGAGGCGTTTCGTAACCTGAAAGTTTCGTATGTAGAGGCGTTCGTAAGTAGAGGTACCACTGTTACCTTGTCCAAGTAAATTAGCGTTAGCCAAACATTTAGCTATGAATCTTACCTGTCCAGGAGAAAATCAGCAACGTTGGCGTCTGTCTTCAAATTCTTCTCCGCTTTCAGCCGTCTCCATCTATCAAAAGCATCTCCTATACAAAATCCTTGTTTTATTTCGGACCTTGTCACGACGTAACTCGGATTCATAACGAGGTCTTTTAGGTTTTGGAAAGCTAGATATTTTTTCATCCAACACGTTCGTAGCGGCTGCTGCGATAATAAGAGCCGAACTGGCAACCCGGATGCCGAAACACTACTGACTTCGTGTTTGGGAGATAGGTGGAGGGTGGCGCTTCAGGCCAAAACAGAAAATGACAACATCAACATCAGTTGAGGGCTGCAACTCCTCTTTTTAAACGGGAATATCCTGGCTTGAGTGCTGTTGTCAGTGACATAAGTATTTGAAATGAACATGATTTTTAAATGTCTGTTGACATATCGGGGTCATTTTATGATTTGTTTTATTAGATCTCTTACATACGGCTCCTTTAACAAAAGGGGTCCCAGATAGCAGATGTATTTTAGCCTGGTGTGGGCTACTTATAGCTCAGTCACGGCGCTGGTAAGTGCTATGAGGGCCAGATGTGTCCCAGAGTTCATGAGCTGGGTCACTTCATGTTGCACGAACCCAGACGTGGCCCACATTTCATAAACGAGTATTGACGAGGGCCAGGCGTGGCCCAGAGAAGATGAAGAGTTGGACCACGTCTGGTGGATATGTAGTCACACCCACCTTGGACCAACATAGTTTGGGCCATAAATTCTTTGTCGAATAGGATATTGTGTAAAACGGCAGTAGAAAAACTTTTTCGGCATGTCACGACTTACCGAAGCGTTGCTTTCACTTTTCTGTGGGAACTTGCTCACTTGAGCGTGCCGTAGGAGCTGCCACTAGATGAGTTAATGGCTCACATATCTCTTCAAAAGTTGCGAAAGTCATCCTAGTTTTAAATTTACTGCTCCTCTGTGAAATTTCTCAGACGTGGCCAGCTCCACATATATTACAGGGGGCTTGCCTTGAAACAGTTCATCGCAGGCGTCTACGTCTTTTCCTAGTGCAAATAATGACGAGAGTGGTTTCAGAAACAAATATTAGCCTGCCAGAACTGAAAACGTTCTTGACCTCCCTCATAATTATTACTGGAAGGACTTATCGGGATAGGAGAAAACAAAAGTTTGTCGCATAACATGAAGAAAGGGAAATGCAGTCTTTTTCAGTCGAGTTTTATCAGCATTTCAAAATATGGTTAAAGTGTTGCACCAAATGAAAATGCAGCTATTGTGACATGCATTTGTGGACAGAAGTAAAATGTTCTAATCTGTTGAAGGATCTTAAATGCTTGGAGCTGCCAGCGACCATGAGAAAAAGAAATACAGCGGTATTGAATGATGGACCAAACAAATGTGGTGTATAGCGAACAACATAGCAGCTTATCTTTCAAAAGTGAAAGAGGAGGTGACACAATGTGTACAGCATGAGGTTTGGACAGTTCTTTATTTCCCTTGTATAAGGCTGCTGGGTCTCCCCATAGTGGATATACGTATATATATACAGGAGATTGCTATACTGGAGTTACACTGAGGGCAGAGGGTCCATATTACACAGACTTCAAAAAACAACACGAATAGAGCCTCACCTCCAGGTATCAGAAATCAGCAGAAAGAGAGAGCGAGAGAGAGAGAGCCGAAGGAAAGGGTGGAAACAGCACAGGAGAAGAGGGAAGTGAAGAAAGAGGGGAGATGATGCAGTCTGAGAGCCTGACTCAACTGTCTAATAACTTAACACTAGAAAATAACATACAGATTTCACGCACAGTGCATCTTAAATAGGTTACGTGAAGAACCATTTACCATAAATATCTGTACTTTCATGAACCAACATATATATAAAAAAAACTATATAAAAAAAACAAAAACAAAAAAAAGAAAAAAACAAACAAACTCATTGATCAGTCTATTTTTTTTCCTTTCCGTCATCGTGCAAATCTCTCTTTTGTTCTTCCTTGGTGTGTAGTTGGGGGCGGGGCCTTTTTTCTGCCCCGCCCACACCTGATTCAATAAACGAGGAAAAGGAAACGGAAACCCCACCCCTCCCTCCCCCCTTAAAAGCATATGAATTAGTAGAAAACGAACAAACAAACAGAACACCACAGTCAACTCATCACGAAAAGAACCCACAGACACACAGAACACCAAGAACACAGTTCTCTTTTTTTCTCTTTTTCTTAGTTTTTTTTAAAGTTTTTTTTCCTAACTTCTTCATCTCTTGTTATTCCTCTTAATGGTCAGTGTCATCATTGTGTGTCTTTCTCCTGGCGTACTGGTTTGGCAGCGGTGGTCCTCCCCATCCTCCGGTGGCTCAGTGGAACTGGGAGGCTACTCCTCAATCAGCTGGTCAGTTCAGCAGTGATATATTATCTCTCATTTTCACAGTGTGGTAGGAAAGGAGGAAAGGAGGGTGAGGTCGGTGGCCTGAGGGAGGGGTATCGCAGGTGGGAACAGGAATCGGGGGGAGGAAACAGCAACAATTACAAAACAACTGGAAACCCCGGCCATCTTTTGGGACAAAAGTAAACAAAAATGGCTGCTTCACTCCTTGCTTAATGTGAGTTTCATTCCCGCCGATCTGTCTGGTTGGGAAGGCCTTGCGACTGGATGGCCTGCGGGTGGTGGCAGAGATGGTTGAGGGCAGTCTCAAGCTGATTGGAATCCAACGGTGGATGGGTCTCAGCGGGGTGATATGTCGTCTGGATAATAAAATGTGCGAGGCAAGTCGATGTGTGATTGGCAGGTCAGAGACTACTACGTGTTCAGGCACGCTGCTGCAGTGCCCGCCTCTTGCGGCTGTAGTAGTGACGAATGCCCGTCTGTCTGGCAAAGTTCATCATGTAGTTTTGCTTACGCGTGCTGCAGGGACACAAAAACAGTCAAAAAGGGAGGGAAGAAGGAGGAGTGTGGACGTTAGTGACAGGGTTGATGGCACTGAAAAGTCACACGTTCCAGTACAAGCGCTCCAATCCATGCACGGAAACACTCAAATGGTCGAATGGAGCTCCAACATTCTCTCACATCCAGGTTCATGCTGGCGTTTTTCAGTCAGTCATAACCTCAAACACTCAACAGCTGCGTAAATCTCGTGGCTCAGAGAAAAGAAAGATTGGTGCTACTTCACAAACTCGGATTCGTTTACATTCTGCACAAATGGAAGGCAGCTACCAGGTGAGCATGGAGATCTAGATGGTGATACAAGTTAGTGCATGAATCCAGAGGGAGACCAAAAGTCACAGCACAAGACACGGGACACAGGGAGTCTACAAACAGTCTATCAGAAATACTTGAGTGAAACTCTGACACTGAGTGTTTGAGGTCAGAGTTTAAAAAAAAAAAAGCCAAACAAAGAAAGAAAAGAGGTCACAAAAATGCAGGGTTCTGAGCAAGAAAGGGTTTTAAAACTAAGTGACAGAGAAAAGCTGCAGAAGATCAGTCTTGCTTAGCCTGTTTATTGCCTCTTCCATCCAGCAGGGCGGGGCCAGTGAGCCAGGAGAGCAGCCAGGGCAGGCAGGGGTCTCTGTGAAGCGGGCGTGAGGGCAGGAAGGGCGGGGGTTGGGGGATTGGGGGTTGTTTTGTATTTGCGTAATGGCTGATGAAGGTGGAAGCGTTAAGGTGGACTGGAAATACTGCACGTGTTAAGAGTGAAATGCGTACGTGTGTTTCTGACTTTTGGTCAGAAAACCAACGAGAGGTGAGGAAGAAGCTCCTGGCTCAGAGACGTGTTGTTGTTGTTGTCCTCGGACAGACAAACAAACAGCCATGAGTGGGGAAAAAGGATGGAAAGTTACTGCGACAGTCATTCCATTAAGCCATGCAAGAGCGGAGGAAGCTTATATAAAAAAAAAAAAAAAAGTTGTATGAGGCTCATTGGTTAAATGTGACTTAATTTAAAAATAATAATGCAAGATGTGCTGCATTGCAAGGTGAAGGTGAAGTAAAAGCTGAAAACAACGATTCACTGCTTGGACTCAAGTGTTATAAATACTGGATGGACAAATGGTTGTTTTTAAAGTAAAATCAGGGGATTTATCAGCTTTTAAATTGAAAGTGAAAAACACTAAACCTGCTGAGGTAGTTCTAATTACGAAGAACAGATAAAGGAATAGTGATGGATTACATCACACATATACACACAAACACATTACCACTGACATCTGGTTATGGAAAATACAGTTGTAACCTGAACTTTACACACAGCTTTCTCCACATCTGACAGTAAATCTGAAGAATTTTTTTTTTACTGTTTCAGGTGAGTCAGGATTCTGAATCTCCTTATTTGGGAAACACCAGAACAAAGAAAGATTTTTTTTTTTTTTTTCAAATGACGTTCTTCAAAGTCAAATGTTTCCAGATGTGAAGCTGACTGTGGCCTTGGAAAATTCTACAGTGTTTTGGCTTGAAAACCTTCTGAAAAGCTCATGGATTAAAACTGAGCTGATGTGTGAATATATTTCAGGTGCGTGTTCAAACACAAGCGCCTCATTGAACAGCATCATGGGAAAATCAAAAGAACTCAACTGAGACAACAGGAAACAAAGTGTCAAAATTCACAAGTCTGAATCGTCCTTCAGTACAACTTCGCCACAGAACCACCATAAGAAAAAAAAAACAAACATTACAGTTTGCAGCTGCACATGGAAGAAAAAAAATTTAGTTTTTGAAGCTGTGTCTGATTAGATTAAATGTACTTTTTCGGTCATAATGACCAGTGACATATTAGGAGGAAAAAGGGCCTGAGAGCGACATTTGTGAATGATATCTGAAGCATGGTGGTGGCAGCATCATGTTGTTTGGCTGCTTCGCAGTATGAAAGACTGCAGCACTTAATATTCACCATGAGGAAGGGAGATCAATATCTCAAGACATCGGTCAAACAGTTAAAACTTGGGTGTGGATGAGTGTTCAACCAAATTAGTTACAAGATGGCCTAAGGACAATAAAATAGGGCTAGGCAAGTTAATGCGTTATTATTGCGTTAACGCATTCATTTATTAACGCCGACATTTATTTTAATCGTGCATTAACGCATGTTGCTCACATGCTTTTGTTTTGAAAAGTCTGTAACTGGCTGCTGCAGAACCAGAAGACAATTTGCAGGTAAACTTAAGGAAAAGCTCAAATAGACATGGAGAACGGTAAAAATCTGTGTACTTTACAGTTTGGGTAGCAACTCAGGTAGAAATATCAACAAATTAATAAAAAGTTATAATTCTGGACTGCAACAAAACTTTTGCGTCATTCCTCCATGTTCCATCAGATCTGCTCCATGTGTTCACTGTCCTGCTGTTCTCTTACTGGTTACTTCAGTGCAGCTCCATCTAGTGGCACAGATGTGTAATGACAACAGAACGTCCAGTCCTCGATTATAAAACAAATTCAGTTCTGTGGCCCTTTTTTTTTAATTTCATATTTTTGATCCAAGTCTAAAATTGAAAATGTGTATATATATATATATATATATATATATATATATATATATATATATATATATATATATATATATATATATATATATATATATATATATATATATATCTATATATATCTAAAATAAAACAGGATTTTTTTTTTTTTTTTTTTGGTTGGTTTAAAAAATGAAAAACATAATAAAATGTCACTTTTTAATTTTTTTTTTTTGGATTGACAATTGAAAATGGAGAAAATGAATGATACACAGATTGGTAAAGTTACTGAACTTTAACATGGACATTTTTATTTTAAAGTTCTCCCAGACGGAACTGCCAAGTTGAACTTCCCGTTAAAAGTTTTTGTTTGTAGTCTATTTTTATTTTTTATAAAAACAGGATGACATTAATGCCCTGGCAGTGGCAATAAGCTTTATTTTATTTGACATTTTCTAAGATGAGATTTACACTAAATATGTGTTACTGACAAGTGCTGATGTTAAAAGTGTTTGAACAACAAATGTTAAAGCACTTTAGTTCATATGGCAGCAGAACATTTAAATAAAAGTGCATTTTACACTACTTTTGAATTCATTATTTGATTCTGCATATACAATGCGATTAATCATTTTAATCGTTGCCCTGTTCTACAATAAAATAAAAGAGAAAATTAGCAAGAAGGTTTCCAAACCTGACTCAGCTTCTGTCAGGGGTGGGACTGTCAGAGCTTTGGTCATTTATTGGTGTGACGAAGTCAAAACTGTCCGCCGCCAAGCGTTGCCTCAACCCTACTGTGTAAGTGGGGTGTCAACCAACTTGAAGGCAATTCAATCAAATACTAAACAAGTGTATGTCGACTTCTGACACAGAAGAAAGCAATAAAAAAACTTCTCATTTATTATTCTGACATTTTACTTAAAAGAAAAAAAAAAATCTAACCTACAACAGAAAAGCCTTACTCAACTTTACTGTCAGACATGGAGAAAAAAAAACATGTGTCCTTTTATAAACTATAAATTCTGGCTGCAGTTATATCACATTAAACAACCCAAAGACTGTAGAAACGATAGGAACGGTCAGAAAATGATTACGTTTGAGTCGAACCATTTCAGTGAGCGATGTCAACCATTTTCAGGCACTGTTCGAGATTCTACAGCTCTGTTCATCCCCCCATCCACTGTGTTGTCATGAGTAGTGTTTTTCTGTCTGTGCTGAGAGTTAAAATCCATATTTTGTGGATGGCTTTGTCAGCGAGCCTCCACCTGAACACTGTGAGCAGCTGACCTGCCCTTTGACCTGCCTGGGGTGCGAGTTTAGGTGAGAGCATGAAAATGACCGATGGTGGTGATGAGGGAGGCCGGGTGTATGTGTGAAGTTAAGGAGGGGTTTCTGCAGTGTTTCGGGGAAAAGAAAGGGCCAGGACCAAGGGTGTGGGGGTGGGCTGCATTCAGGAGGAGGCGGAGAACTTACCTGACGCTACAGCCATGCCAGAGGGAGCAGAATACAGAAGAGAGCAGAGGTTAGAGCGCGAGAGGGGAGAGGCAGGAGGAGGGGACTGCTGTCTCGTAGGAAGGTGTGGGGGGGTAGGAGCCCCAGCCTGGGGAAGCAGGGGCCCAAAGTGGGGAGACGAAAGGAGGAGAGGAAGGCAGAGGGTCAGAAGAGCAAGGCAGAATTAAAAGTGGGAGTGGGGGAGAGACAGAGAGAATGAGGAAGAAAAACATGAAAGAGAAATGGAAAGCAGAAGAGTTGGTGGGATTCAAATGAGGAGACAGCAGAGATATAAACAAAGACAAAGAGATAACCAAATGAAACAGCAAAGGCAGGGAGCAAGATACCGCAGTAATCCATCCATTTAGTGCCAGAATGGTACAATAAAGAGGCAAGGAGGGAGTTTGGAGGAAAGGGGGGGAAAAGGGTAAGGATGAGGAGGATGAAAAAGGTAGGAAAAGATGCACGAGCAGAGGAGTGATTATGACCACATGATCGACGGTGGTATTAAGCAGCCAGGAAGGGCAAAAAAGAAAAGATTGAGGAGGAAGAGTGGAAGGAAAAATGTGCAAAGGAGTGGTAAACAGAGAGAAATAAACAACAGAGCAAAGTGTGAGGGTCACAAATCACTCTTTTTAGCAAACACTGTTGAAAACTGAGCAAATGCAAGGGAAGGAGTGGGACAGGTCATGGCCACGAAGACCAGGGACAGCTCAGGTTAGGCGTGAGTGTGCGCTTTAGTGTGTTTGTGTGCAGCTTTGCATGAACTGAAGTGTGCATATCTGTTTTATGCAGAATTTCAAATGCTTTGGTTACACATCTGAATAAGAGCATATTGCTCTGAAACCCTCAGCAACATGTGGAAAATGTATTTAAAATTCTTTATAATGTCGTCACGTTCACGCAAAAGACCAGTTTAGTATCTTCAGTGTCCTGCAGTCTCCATTTTTGTATTTTAAGCTATTTAAAAGCTGGAATTGGCTTCAACTTGGAGAAAATTTACTGCCACGAATAAATTAACTGGAATGCAAATGTTCAAATGGAAAAAAAAACTCAGTGGTTAAGTGCAGTATGAGTTATAGATCCAATTCCGATACATTTTTAATCCTTGAAAACAGAAACATAAGAATGAAATTTCTGACTCAAATAAAATTTGATGGTGGAAACAAAAATAAGTCGAACATGTGAGTTTACAGTGGAGCAAAACAGCAGCATTTGAGAGAAGACACCACTCATGTTTGCACTATTTCACTATACACACACAACAGTATTTTATAAAAGCTGCTTAAGGCAGGTAGATTAAGTAGAAATGAGCAAATACTCTAAATCATAAATTAATATGTGAGTGAGTTTATCAGTATGAAAACATTTACGAGCATGGCTGACACTGGCAAAACGTATGAAGTGTTGTTACCTACATCTAAGGTCCATTAATAGGACACCTACATGACTCAATGGAAGGAATATATACATTTCTGACATGTTATTTATGTGGGAGATGCATGGACTCCACACACCGCTGAAAATATGATGATCTGACAGTAGGATTTGATCTACTGTAACCTGCTGCAAACAAAGCACCTCTCAGAGAGCCCCCCCTCACTAGGAAGCACACAGCAGCAACATTTCTACTCTGCAGGGCTGACATCAGAAGCCGAGACTCGCAGATAAAACGAGTGAGCGGCCAGACGTCTGACGGTGCTGAACGGCACACGTGTAAATGCGCTTGTGTCTGTATCCCTTTGTCAGTCTGTGATGGAGGGAACCATTAGTAATGAGGCCAGGCGGAGGTACAGACATAGGGAGCTCAGGGCTCTGTTGGGGTCAGTCTGGGGGGCCGGGGGGCCAGCTGGGAATTGGGTACTCACAGAACTACTTCCACATGGTCCAATGCCCACTGGTCATGTCCAGCGCCATCATGTCTTGGCTGCCACCATCGCAGCATCACCCCCTTAACTCTCGCCTCGCTGGGGAAATCAAGGAAACACAGTGGAGTTAGTTTTGATGTCTCTTTTAAATGAGCTTAATGCTGGTTACCACTGGCTCTACCACAGAAGGGTATCTTTTTAATAAATGTAATGGTTGTAGCTGACGGTTTTGTCAGTAAATGATTTTTTGAAGCCATTTAGAATTTACCAAATTCTGACTTTTTAAATCTGCAAATCGTGTTTCAGATTATAAATAAATAGCAGAATGCTTCATATAAATCAAACATACGCTGATCTGCCATAACATTAAAACTACTGACCGGGAAGTTCAGTAACACTGTTCATCTTGTTGCAGTATGACGCTCTGCTGGGAAACCGTGCATATTAACGTTCGTATGGAGATCATTACATCCATCAAAGAGCACAACAAAGAGTCTGAGGTGTTCATCCAGCCTCCAGATTTCCCAGTGAACTAATCTGATGGAACTGATGGGACATGATCACATCCGAAAGGAGCAATCTCAGTCAGCAGACACCTCATCCCACAACCCACCGGGGCTCAAAGGGTGTGTTTCGAACCTCCCAGTAAGTACCACTCCAGATTTTCTCAGTGCACGCTCTAACCGGTGACAGCTCTACTCAGAGGCAGGGGGTCATGATGTTATGGCCGATCGGCGTGCAGCATCACTCACAGCGGAATGTTGTAGGAAACTCTCTGGGCCTTGATGAAGTCTTTGGGCTGGTGCTGGGCAATGACGTGCCAGCTGACTCCGTTGTTGACACTGTATTGTAGGAGGACCGCCCGGTCGACTGTGTCGGCTTGATCTAGAGCTATGTTACAGCTGTCTGTCTGCGCGACGCTGCCGATCTGCAGCACAAACATGATCTTGCTGTAATGAGACAGAAAAGCAAGGAAAAGCAGAGAGCATCAGAGAACATGAAAGGAAATGTTAAAGGCAGATAATGCAGGTGGTGACATGAAAATGGCTACACTGTTTTAGGGATGGCACAGATATTGGATATACAGAATCATTGCAAAATGGGTTTATGTAGTTTTTGACACTACCTGTACCTGGCTCTAGTGAGGTCCAGCGGTTTGGTAACTGCCTGCCTAATCTTACAGCCATTGAAGTACAGCGAGTCTCCGTGAGCATGCGGGGACAGCTGCCCACAGCCACTGCCTACTCCACCACCCTGGATCAGCTGCCAGCTCTCCTGAGACACTCCACCAGACTCAAAGTTATCCTTAATGGAGCTGGGCAAGTCAGTGCTTGAGAGGGAGCAGTCATCACCTGTCAAAAAGAAAGAGGAAGACCCATAAACGTCCCTTTTTTAGGAGAGCTGCGTACAAAGACCATTTTTTTTTACTTCTGCAAACATCACAGAAGCAACTCCTTCTATGGATGATACAGTAAAGTGTGTCTTATATAAGAGCTTGTGGCTAACCATGGTATCCTTCGTCACAAATGCAGATCACTCCACTTGTGCAGTAGCCGTGGCCGCTACACAACCCTGGGCAGGCCTCGCCGATGTACACGTTGTCCACTCCCCAGCTCTGCCTTTCTCCCGTCCCTTCCTTCTGAATCCAGCGGAACTGTGTAGCCCTGGAAATGTGCACCAAAATGACAAGGGGCTCAGCGCCTTGCCACGTGAAGATGAATAGATGTTCTGCTGTGAACTCCCAAGATATAATGCACGCTCCTCTTACCCTGAGGAGACGTGGTCTGGCAGCTGGACAGTGACCCTGGTCCACGTCGAGCTGTTCACGGGACTGTAAATTGTGGATTCATGGAACTGGAAGGGAGAGCAGCCCACGTTGTTAACTGAGGAGGGGAGGCACTCTGACTGCACCAGCTGCCATGAATCAGACCTGAGGGAAGAGATGAAGAGATGAAAACAGTGCAGAGGAAAGCTAGCTCTCGTTGCCCTACAGCTGGTTGCGCCAAGTTACTGCCTTTTCTTGTTTTTCTTGCCTTGCATCCTTCCTGTACTGCAGCAGGACAGAATGATGGTCCTCACATGCGTCCGCCTCACAACCAACAACAATCTGCAACAAAGACAGACGTGAGAGCCTCAAGTCACCGTGAAGATAAAGGACAGATGTGGCTGTACAGTAACAGGGCATCAGTTCTTTACCTTGAACTGTAAAATATATCCAGGCTGCACTATTAGCTCTCGGGTGACAAGGATGTTGTGAGTCCTATCTTGGTTTTTGTTGGACCAGTACAGGTGAAATGAGGGATTTCCACAAAAACCTGCTGTGCGCACAGCATTGGGGTAGAAACTCCATCTCTCCTCGTGTGAAACACCCTCTTGTGAGAGGCAAAGAAATAATGCAAGAGAAGGAATAAGTGTCATGTTATCAATCACAACATTGATTCAGTCGAATGTTTTCAAGCTCTGCCTACACCATACAAACTCACCGTCATCAAAGGTGTCAAGCAGGGTTGATGGGTTGATGTCTGACCCTCCCACCAAGATGTTGTCTATGGCCCACTGAGCTCTTTCCAGGCTTGGGGTGGCCAGGCCCGAGGAAATGGTAAAAGGCTGCCACCATCGCAGCCGCGTGGCATTGGTCAGAGCACCCTCTGGTAGGACAATGTAGTCTCTCCTCACTGACACATACTTGAGATAGTCCATCTCATGGAGCAGCGTCCAGGACACGCCTGAGTGTTCAGAGAACGAGAACATTTAAAGGAAAAAAGAACAAACACGATAGAAAAACACACAATCTAGCATGCTGTTTGTCCACCTCCATCAGTAGAGTAGTCCAGAAGAACCCCCTCTTTACGACAAGTTGGACGATGGCACATGGTCATGTTATCCTCACTTCCAATCCTTGCCCAGTATTCCACAAACCTAACAACAAAACACAACTCATGATGTGGTTGAGGTGTCAGGATAAACGGAAATCTTCTCTCTGCCACTGACAGCTGCTGAGTACTAACTTTGTTCCTCGGAGGTCCAGGTCCGTGGTCACCACTTGCCTGGCTCCAGCCCCTCCAAAATACAGCGCCGTGCCCTCCACCAGCACACCGCAGTCTGTACAAGGCTTACCGCCCTCAAGGACCTGCCACTGAGGGCCTGCTGCCCCCTCCCAGTCAAACCGCTCCTTCAGAGATGCCTGAACAAAAAAAAAAAGAAAGGCAAAAAGAAAGTTTTTTTTTTTTTTTAAATCTCCCACAGGCATTGAGAAAACGCGCCAAAAGGAATGAAAGTTTACCTTAAGAGCAGTGCTGGCATAGCAGTTTGCTCCCGTGAATCCAGGATCGCAGATACAGCGTTGCTCCAAACAGTCTCCATGTCCCCCACAATGGTTTTCACACGCTGGTCCGATGTAAAAGTTCTCCACTCCCCACTGAATGTCCGAGTGCTGCTGGTAAAACCGGAACCGCACCGCACTGAGGAAGACACGAGACGTAAGCGTCAACCATGAGATCAATTTTGAAAAAAAAAGCCTGAGATGACATCACTGTTAGATATGAAGCTGCCCTGCAGTGTCGTGTCAAAAGGTGGCAGACACACAAACCACTTACGTCTCGGCCAAACTGTCAGGCAGGGGATAGACCGCCCTCTTCCAGCCCTCAGCAGGGAAGAAGACGGACGGCTGAGAGACCTGACCACCACAGCGGGGGTCAGCAGGTAAGCACTGAGGAACCAGGTACTTCCAAGTGACCCCGAAATCCACCGAGTACTGAACGTGAACCTGCCGGTCCGCTTGACGCTCTGGAACGCTGCAGCCTACAGCAATCTAAACAGATCAGATAATGAGCAGGTTAGCAAACCACAGCAGATGGGTCCTTCCACACTACTGTATATTAATGCAAAAACCTGTTTCACAGGCAGGAAGCAGTTATAACACAACCACATACAGCGGTTTGGACAATGAAACTGAAACACCTGTCATTTTAGTGTGGGAGGTTTCATGACTAGATTGGACCAGCCTGGTGGCCAGTCTTCATTAACTCCACACAGCACCAGTAAGAGCAGACTGTGAAGGTTCAGTTTTCAGAGTAAGAGCACAGTTTTGCTTAAAATATTCCAATGCACACAACATCATGGGTGACATATCAGTTCAAAAGAGGACAAATTGTTGGTGTACGTGTTGCTGGCGCATCTGTGACTAAGACAGCAAGTGTTTGTGATGTATCAAGAGCCACGGTATCCAGGGTAATATCAGCATACCACCAAGAAAGATGAACCATATCCAACAGGATTAACTGTGGACCCCAGAGGAAGCTGTCTGAAAGGGATGTTCAGGTTCTAACCTGGATTGTATCCAAAAAACATAAAACTACAGCTGCCTGAATCAATGTGCACCTCAACTCTCCTGTTTCCACCAGAACTGTTGGTCAGGAGCTCCACAGGGTCAGTATAAACGGCCGGGCTGCTGTAGCCAAACCTTTGCTCACTCGTACCAGTGCCAAATGTCAGTTTCATTGGCGCAAGGAGTGAAAATCTTGGGCTGTGGACAATGTGAAACATGTATTGTTCTCTGATGAGTCCACCTTTACTGTTTTCCCCACATCTGGCAGAGTTAGAAGCCCCAAAGAAGCGGACCACGCAGACTGATACATGCCCAGAGTGCAGCATGGGGGGTGGATCAGTGATGGTTTGGGCTGCTATATCATGGCATTCCCTTGGTCCAATACTTGTGCTGGATGGGTGCATCACTGCCAGAGACTACCGAACCATTCTGGAGGACCATGTGTGCCCAGTGGTTCAAACATTGTATCCTGAAGGTGGTGCTGTGTATCAGGATGACAATGCACCAATACGCCCAGCAAGACTGGTGAAAGATTGGTTTGATGAACATGAAAGTGAAGTCAAACATCTCCCTTGGCCTGCAGTCACCAGATCTGAATATTATTGAGCCACTTTGTGGTGTTTTGGAGGAGCGAGTCAGGAAACGTTTTCCTCCACCATCATCACGTAGAGACCTGGCCACTGTCCTGCAAGAAGAATGGCTTCAAATCCCTCTGACCACTGTGCAGGACTTGTATATGTCATTCTCAAGACAAATTGACGCTGTATTAGCTGCAAAAGGAGTCTCTACACCATACTAATAAATGATTGTGCTCTAAAACCAATTGTTTCAGTTTCAAAGTCCAACCCCTGTAGATAACACAGTTAGGGAAATTATACAAGCAATTGCAAGCACCTCTGATGCATGTAGTTGTGTTAACATAATGCAAAGTAAAAGAAAAAAAACATCAGATAACACCTCGTAACAACTGTAAAGCACGGTCATCATTGGGCCTTGTTTTGCAGGCACATTGCAGTCATTAATTTGACCGCAAATTGCTCTGTTTACCAGAGCAATTCTTGAGTCCAACGTGAGGCCGCTCGTCCAACAACTAAAGCTTGGTTAAAACTGGGTCATCCAAAAGGACAGCGATGCCAAGCACACGAGCAAATCTATAACCACGTAGGCAAATTGAATAGAAGGCGTTGTCATCCCAGAGCATACCTAAGCCTGATTGAGATGCAGTGGCGAAGCCTTAAGAGTACTCTGAGTTACCAAAATGCTTACAAACCTCGATGAAGCAGGCGAACCTGCACGTTTTAGGAAGAAGAGTGAGCCAAAATGCTAACATAAGATTATTAGATTGATAACATCGTATAGAAAATGACTGCTTCAAGTTACTGTTGTTTTACGAGCTGCTGAGTCATGATTTGCATGTTGCTGTTTCATAATGGATCTGCATTTTGTCCTTTTTTAAATAAAAAAAAAGCAAGAGTTCTTCATCTGAAGTTTTATTACTTATTTTTAAGACCTGCTCAGGAACAGATGTTTTTTTTTTTTCCTGATAAGTAAAAAGCTTAGATCAGACTTGACTCTAAATACTTGTTTAACTCACAGTATAACAAGTTCATTTGAAGTCATTATTTACCTTGAACTGCATGACCCAGCCTTTGCCCGGAACAATATCATGTGTGACAGCATAGACCTCTCTGCCGTCCGTATTTCCGCACACCATCACACCATCAGGAGAGCTGCAGAAGCGCTGCACTGAGCAGTCCTCTGAGAACAACCAATGATTGCTCACTGAAAGCAAGGAAATCGAAGGTTAGTCGTCTCTAATGAGACAAAATGACTCCATTTAGAGAGAAAAATAATCGATCCCCTACTACCTATGGGCGTTTCCTCCTGCTCACTCAGTTCACCTATCCGTCCTGAAGTCTCATCAGCTGGAGCTCTCTCATGATTCGGCAATGCCACACCTCCAAATGTGTCTGAGATCTGAGCTCGTGGGTCAGAGCCTGCAATTAGGACATTATCTATCGCCCAGTCGCTACGATCAGCACCGTCATGCTGAGGCTGCCACCAGCGCACACGGACTCCTTCCTGACGTGCAGCGGGAGGTAACAGCACGTTCACAAACCTAACGAGACAAAAACATAAGGCGATTCTCACACATCCTTGTTCTCTCTTCTGCATCCTGGCTTGTGCAGGCAGTTATACCCATAAATGGCAAAAAAACAAAACAAAACAAACTTGCCCAGGCTTGGTGTACAGGTCGTAGAAGATCTCGGTCAGTAAATGCCAGTTGATTCCCCCGTTCAAACTGTACTCCAGGAGGACACCCTGGTTGCGATTACTCGGCGTGATCATGCAGCCGTACATGAAATAGAACTGGATGAACTCTGCATTAGTTAGGTTCAGGTCCACTGTCACCAGCTGACGGCTGCAACCCTGCACAAAGACACAGTAAGTAAATAACTCTAAAAACTCCACAAACAAAATGATCAAACTAACTTTTGTTTTTTTTTTATTTTTTTTTTTTTCCCTAATTACTGAACCTTGCCAAGCCTGTAACAATATAGCGTGTCAATTCTGCTTACGTGCAGATAAGGAAAACCCAAACTGTACATGCTGTAAAGGCTGGGAGCCGTATACTTTGTGGTCTTTCATTCAGATGATGGATACATGAAACCTATTCTTTCAAAAATACCGCTAACTGCTTTCTTAAACTGTCTCTTTATCATCTGTTTGCTCCATAGATCTGGCAACATGTGTGTAAAAATACATTACACAAATGCATTTAATAGAACTTGTAACAAATCTTTTCTTGCTGTGTAATCAACAACAAAGGATAAGAAGCAGTCAGAGGTAGAGACAAAAAAAGAATAATACCAAAAGAGAAAAAACAAAGTGTTAAAACAAAAGTTACATCATGGTACATACCCCGCTGAAGTGCAGTGCCGCTCCAGAGGCCACAGCTCCACACACAGTGCTGAGTTTTCCGCCTGTGAGTGTGTGCCAGTGACTGAGTGAGGGAGCTCTGCTGAAGCTATCCTTCAGCTGGGAGGGCAGAGTAACCACAGGTTCATCACAGTACTCTCCACCCCACTCCGGGTCACACCTGTGGTGGAAAATCATGGGTTCAGACACAAACAACCACATTCACAGACACAAACAGAGCCTCACTAGCCAGATACAATACTGGTGTAACGCTAGCATTAGCTCCCTTTCAACCAAATAATCCCTGTATCACTCCCCAGCCCTGTTACGAGCTAAAGTGTCTGAACTTCCCACTGCTTCCATTGCCTGGAGGGTGCCTGGAGGTGCTGTGTTAGGAAGGGAATCTAAAGTAAAAGCTTATGCTAAACCAACAGCCAGAAACACAATGATCTGCTGATAGTGAGCTACACAGAGGAAAGAGTTAAAAGACACACACACACACACAAAAAAAAAAAACAGAGCCAGAAAGGTACAATATTGGTTGAAATATCCCAGAACAAACATGCTAATATACTTTAATGATCTGTAGGCAAACTTGTCTTGGTCTCAGCGGTACTGCATACATTAATAAATCAACCAACCTGTGACTCATCAACTCATCATCATATGTTCAAAAAAGTAAAAAAAAAATAAAAAAAAATCTGTAAATCACATTCAAAAAATATAAAAAAAACACTGTTGTTTTTTGCTCTTCCAGCAATTAGCAGGAAGTAATAATTAATTATAATCAGCCTTCACAGTCAATGGTAAAGACTACAGTCATGTGCATTAAATATCATTGCACCAGCATATATATTGTACACATAAGCTGCAAACTCACAGGCCTCCACAAAGTCTAGAGTTTTTTTGTTTTCAACTGAGGAGGCTAATGGAGAATTGCGATATACCGACTTGAAATCTTGGGCCCAAGAAATATTCTACAAAAACTAATTTTAGGTATGCATGTGTTATTACTTACACACATGAGCTCTGCTGGCAGTGCCCATGCCCCGAGCACATGTCTGGGCAGCCATCTCCGATGTAAAGGTTATCCAGAGCCCAGGTCTGCTGCTTGTCAAAGGGAGCCTGCTGGAACCAGCGGAACCTTGTGGCAGGAGATCTAAAGACAAAGAGCAAGTTTCCAAGATACATTTCGCAGGTTGAATCACTTTGCAAGGAATTCAGCTTGAAATGCTGACATGAAAAAGAAGTGTGCTGACCTGGCATATGATGGGATCGGTAAAGTAACGCGCCCCCACTTGTTGTAGGTGTCAGACACCAGAAGCCGCTGAAGAGTGTAAGAAGAGCAGTCGGGGCTCGTGGGCAGACACTCTCTGACCACCGGGTGCCAGGTCAAACCCAGGTCCAGTGAGTACTCCAGCTCCACAACTGCAGAGGAACATTAGAGGCAGACTTCTTTAGACGTCTTTCATCATAATTGTTTAATCATGTTTTTACAGATGGCTGTTTTAAAAAGGAAACCGGATTAAAAAAGCAGAACATCGTTGCACAATTCTACAGCTTTTCTCAATTAACTTCTTCCATCATGTCACTGTTACCGAAAGACATGGATGTTTTGACGTAATGACATTTGTGAACATATAATTTGGCATGAATTTATGATTGTGATCATGTGACTTTATGACTGTGATATTACTTACAGTAGCAGGAGTTTGTGACTGAGCAGGATGCAGAAAAGTCAAACTGGATAAATGAATCTTGACTCAAGCTGATGTCTGTGGTAACGGCATAGCGCGTGTTGGACTTCTCTATAAATGCAAAAGCCGGTCCATCAGAGCCACAAACAGGCATTCGGGTCCCTCCGGGGTGGAGGAGCCACGAGCGTCCGTCGATTGAGGAGAAGTCATCCTCCAGTGGTCCCCAGCCACTAGCACTGCCTCCCACCACAACCTATGGAGGAAAAGAAAAGCATGTGACTTAATGCACAAACGGAGGGCGAAGCGGAAAGAAAATTCCCATGGGATTTGTCTGTGGGATTAAAAAAAGACAAAGATTCGATTGATAACAGCTGTGATGTTCCAGCCCTGACAATAATTCAGCTCATTAATGGCTGGATTGTCACTTAATGTACCTGATCGATAACCCACGGGCTGTAAAAGTGTCCGTTTTCTGAGGGCTGCCACCACCGGAGTCGAGTAGACGGTGTACGGGCACGCAGTGGGATCTCCAGGGCCACCAGTCGAGCTTGATTACTGTTGTTGCTGAAGAGGAACTCCTGCAGGAGACCCCAGGTCAGACCCCCGTCCACGGAGAACTGCAGCAGAACGGGCTGAGAACGGGGATCCGGAGCCGCTTTGCCACAGCCCAGACGCAGGAAGAACTGAACGAACCTGCAGGGTGCAGCCGCAGACGTACGGGGTTTTACTGAAACTAGATCCACATGCATCGGTTTCGGTCGGATCTGCGTCTGTTTTTTTCGTGCTGATGTAGGTTTACCTGGCATTTGACAAATCCATGTCGGTGGTGACTAACATGCGCAAACCATCCTCACTGAAAAACAGGTGGTTCCCGCTCGACATGATGCCACATTTCCTGGACGGTTTGCCTCCACTCAGGAGCTTGAAGTGCTCAGGATCCACAACTCCGCCTTCACACCCAAATATGCAGAATGGACACACATGCAACAAAAACATCTCATGTAGTTTCAAAATCTACAATTAGTTAAGATCTCCTAACAACAAGTATGATCTCTATGTCGTCATACCTTCAAAGTCCTCCTTCAGGAAGTCAGGGTTGGGGGTGTCAGGGACAGAGCAGTCGGGTCCAGAGTAGCCAGGGTCACACAAACAGTGGGTGCCCCCCACACAAGCCCCATGACCATTACACATGTCCTGACACTGCGGGCCAATGTACACGTTGTCTAGAGCCCATGTTGGAGGAGTGGACCCAGTTGAGAAGAAACCCTGATACCAACGGAACCTTATTGATCTGTGTTCCAGAGAAAAACAATTAAAGGCTTCGTACAACAGAGAGACAGACACCAAAAAAACAGTTTTATTTTGTGCAGCGGATTACGGGATGTTCACAGTCCTCACCCGCAGAGGCGAAGCTTTCCAAAGTGAATGACCTCCCTCCTCCAGCCCTGAGTGGTACCGGGGAAGAAGATGCTGGCAGGGTGAAGTTCTGTCGAGCAAAGGGAGGAGGGCTGAGGCCCACCGGCACACAAGGGCACCAAAAGGTGCCACGTGGCACCGAAGTCCCGTGAGAACTCGAGCCGTACCGGGTGGGCGGAGGAGCTTTCTGCCGTGCAGCCGACATTAATCTTGAGAGAAAAATGGACGCAAGAAAAGTGGGAGTGAAAATGTTGAATGGATTTATCGGCTGTTGCCTTCGGCTGATAAATCCTTGTACCTCAAACTGGATGATAGTGTTCTCGTTTACGTCAATGTCCCTGGTGGTAATGGAGTGCTCTCCGAGCTCACTGGAGGCAAACACCATCGCTGACTCATCCTCCTCCCTGCGTTAATCACAAAAGATAACTCTTGAGTAAAACATCCATTTTTTTTTGTTTCATCACTTAGAAAAAAGAAGTTCAAGGAATCACAGCGCTGCCACTGTTTACACAAAGTTAAGCTTTTCTTACAGGCCAGCCTTCTGGTAGGGGCAGTAGAGGGAAGTGCTCCCACCAGGAGAGAAGAGCCAGCTCGACTCATTGGGGCCTTCATAGAAACTGTCGATCACCACTGGCGGGTTGTGTATGGAGCTACCGTCAATGATGAGGTCATCTACCACCCACACCTCCTCCTTTTTACCTGAAGGTAAAAACATTACTGACATAATTACACACTAGTTGCTGTAAAAGGACCTGGGTCTGAGACAACTGCGCATGCAAGCAAGCAAGCAAGGATTTTGCTAAAAAAGAAAAAAAATGGCAAGAGAAAGAATTGAATGAATATAAGATGAACTGCGACGGGTTTTCTTGTGTCTCCTCTCACCGCTGTTATAAGGCTGCCAGAGTCTGAAACGCGTGGCGTTGGTCTGAGCGCTGGCTGGCAGCGGCAGGTGGAGGAACAGAGTGTCTGTGGAGGCTGGGAAGTAAAACTCATCCAACAGCACCCAGCTGATTCCTCCGTTTACAGAGTACTGGAGCAGCACTGAGTGCGAGCGCTCTGGGATACCTAGAGAGGCCCACAGGGGAAACTATTACACCACTATGTTTGATTACGGCTCAAATGTACAGCTCAACCAAAAGAATGAGTGACAACGTGACACCTTTAGTTATGAATTTGAAGGAGAACTGGATGTAAAGAGTGTTTGTACAGTCCAGATCCCGTGACACTATCATCCGTAGACCATCCTGCAAACAAGCACAAAAGAAGAGGAGTGCTATGTTGATTGATATAAGTTCTGCTCTGAACGTTTTCTGCTTGTATTTCGGATGCCTACCCCTTTGAAAATAAGCGCGGTGCCAGATTTGAGAGGCTCTCCACTCAGAGTTCCCCTCTCTGCTCCGTACACCTCCGGCCACGTCTCCTGCTGCAGGTTCTCATTGAAGTCCTCCCTCAATACAGATGGCAGTGAGGTCAAAGGCACACAGTGGGCCCCTCCGTAACCCTTATCACACCTGTGTAAAAAATAAATAAAATCAATATGTTAGAAACATTTACATGAAGCAGGACAAATTAGAGTAAGGCTGGGAGGACGGGGAAGACAGCTTTACATACACACAGCGTCCATTGTCACATAGACCGTGTCCAGAGCACATCCAGGGGCAACCAGGAGCAAGTAGCACGTTGTCTAGAGCCCATCCTTCTGCCCCGGGGGTGAAGTGGGTCTGGATCCAACGGAACCGCGTCCTGGGGGAGCTGAGGGATACAACAGCATTTGTACGTATGCGCTTTTATCAAATACAATCAATTGCACAAACTTGATCACTACGGGGTACAAGAGGACGCACTTAGCTGCACTGGGCAGATAGACGGTGATCCTCCTCCAGTGCTTGTACTGGGTGGATGTGTAGATAGAGCTCTGGGTATAACCGGCACAACCGATGGCCGGGGGCACACACTCTGGGGTGATGAGAGCCCAGTGACGACCACAGTCCGTGGAATATTCCAGTCGCACCCCGTGGGAGAAAGAAGTGGACTTGCTGCAGCCCATACTCAACTCAAACTGCAAGAATGAGGAGCCTGTAACCTCAAAGTCCCAGCTTTCTGCATACCTTGGCTTCTCTGCAAAAAGAGGGAAAAATAATAGGATTTGTTTTGCTTTTTTTGCATTTACTGTAACCAGACTCCAGTCTACATGAGACCACACTGTTGCACAACATTTTATTCAACTCAGAATTTGTGTCTGTGACTCATTATTCTGATAATAGACTGGGAATCAACATCTGTGAAATAATTAACTTTAACTGTGCAGAGGTTTTTGGCTCCAAGAGTAAAAACATATCCACCTTAAAGCTGAAATGATGAACTTGTTAGACATTTATTTATCCATCCAGCTGCTATGGAGCAACATTATCATTTGTAGTGTTTCTGGCTTCTTGGATGGTTTATTTCATCCAACTCTTACAGGAAGTATCTTGGCTCCTACAGGATTTTAAACATTTTATTTTGTGCTATCTGGAAATCATGTTATGAAAGCGGTGACGGGAGCCTAAACAGTGAAGTTAAAGTACAAAGACAATACTTTCCTCTGCATTTATTTTGATTTACGTGAAGCGATTTTAATTTCAGGCCAATGTCACATACAGATAAATTCAATATAGCATGTTCAGAACACAGACTGAATAAAACTTGAGTCTGACAGCCAGTCATATGGACACGTGTGAGTCCTCTCTTTACTGCCGTGGAGCCAAACTCCTGTAGCTGTGTACACTTGCTTTGCTGAACAGCTCTGCTGTGATAAACTATTTGCACAAAGTTAATCTACTCATGGACTGATGCGAACACGAACACCTGGCAGGATGATCAACGGGGTTTGCTCTCGTTAAAAAAGCAGGAATCATCCAACCACAGTTGTGTGAGTGTGTGTGTGTGTGTGTGGGTTGTTTTTTCACTAGTAAATTTAAACATTTGTTGTTTAAGTTGCGTGACTGATAAATTGCACATATTATTATAACAGTGTGTAACACCCACCTCAAGAGAAAGTACAAATTTGAAAATGATAATGTGGGCAAGCTGTGTGAAAACTGCCTTTTTCATTTATTCTAAATTCACTTTCTGTCTCGGTTTATTTTCCGTCATGTGGGGAACATTTAGATTTTTTTGTTTTTAATTTGACTTACTCTAATAATGTGTTTATTTGCATCACCTTAATTATAAATACCAGTTTCCCTGTGGAGAAAGGCCACACACGTAAAATACAGATGCAGAAACTTTACTGTGACAACTGGGAGTCTAAATCAGGAGCTGTGTGACACTGGAGAAGTTTTGTTTTCTCTTTCTGTTCAATGCAAATTGTTGTGTTCTTTCAAAGACTTGAAATCTTAGATCTGGGAAATATTAAATCATTTATGATTATATTATTTACTTACTGAGTCCATATTCAAACATAAAAATTTATATTTGCCTTAATTAGCCAGGAATTCTGAAAATTAGTTCTTTAGTACAACTGCAGTTCAAAAAAAGAAAAGAATATAAATATAAATGAATTAAATTATTTTAATACTTTATACATTTATTTGTTTTGACTACTGATTTTTTTAAAGCTTGCTTTATCTTTTTTTTTTTTTTTGCTTTTTTATTTTAATTTAATTTATTTTTTATTTTTTATTTACATATTCCTGGGCCTTTGTTTTTCAGAGACCAAGAATTAAGAATTATTTGCTCATTTTCAGTTTCTTTCACTTGTTACTGTGCCATAGAAAGTATTTCTTTGTAAGAAATTTGATTTAAAACTTATCTTTTTTTTTTTTTGCTTGTATCAAGCCCTTGAACACCCATCAGACTGAAAATCGAAACAAGATTTCTTGTCCAGTAAAATTATCTTTACGCATTGACATATAATTTAACTAACACTGAGTCATATTCGCCCAGAAATTAAGCTTTTTTCTTTCTTGTAACCTACCAGGTGTTGTTTGAAGTGTAAACATTTTCCCACTCAAACTTGTGAACCGAATCGGATGATCTCCATAACCACAAACCCTCTGCTGCCGTATTTCAGCTTTCATACGTATTGACGCTAATAATTTAGTGTGACTCACTATCAATGGCTTCAGAGTTGAAGGTAAGCGCTGTGTCCAGAGACAAACAGTCCACGGTCACCTCTCCACCCTGAATGCGGTACCAGTTGTGCCTCAGAGGGGTCATGCCATCAAATTTGTCATGGAAACCTGTTCTTGAGCTGTCGTTCATACCAACCAGGACGTCGTCTAGAGCCCACTGGGCAGAGTGTTTCCCTACAAGGAGGAGAAGGAATAAAAGCCAAAAGAAAACCCAACAAACTTCCATCATTCATCTCTGTGAGAAGGTTTTATGCTTTGTCACTGCGGCTTTCTGTAGTAGTTTACTAACCCTGCTGTGGCTGCCACCATCTAAATACCGTGTATGATGTTTTCGCTGGAGGTGGCAGCTCAATGGTCACAACCTGGGGCTCCAAGAAGGAGGTGAAGTCCAGCTCCCTAAGGACCTGCCACTGGACTCCATTGTTGGTGGAAAACTGGACAATGATACCTGAAACCACAACAAAGTGGATAGTCCAATGAAATGGGGGTGAATTTATTGTAGTTACAAAAAGAAAAGAAAAAAAAAACCATCAATCTAATAAATTTCCAGGGGCCTTGAATATAAGATAAACTGGTTGGGGAGCTGACAACTTCATCTGGTGCAGAAATGATTGGACCGAGCCTTTGGCACTGCTGCAGGGTAAATCTCCACAACATGTTGAATGAACTGATAAACAGAAGAGGAATAGACATCTGTATCTCTACAGCTGCAGCTAAATCACAAGGATGACCAAAGGTTTTCAGGTCAGACGTGAACTAATTCTTTGCAACCGTTAAATGAAAGCAACATGGATCCAGCAGAGAGTTTCAACACGTCAGGCAAAGCTCGTGGTTTAAAAAAAATTACCCTCATTGCGGGAGCGCGGCCTGGTGCAGGTGGGTCCCAGACTCTTGCTGCCAATTCGGATGTAGAACTGAACCAACCTTTGCGCAAACAATAAGAAAAGGTTTATTCCGTTTCTCACAATTTGATCGTGATGCTTAAATAAGAGAAATGAATATGAGTGTTTCTCTCACCGTGTGTTTGTCGTGTCCAGAGGCACCGTACGCGCTTCTCTTCGTCCGGGGCTGCTGAAATAAAGAGCCTTTCCCTCACCAATGATGCCACATCCACCTCCGATTTGTCCCCCGCTGATGCTCTGCCAGAGAGGACTCAGCTTCCCCTCAAAGCCCTCAGTCAGCTCCGTTGGACTGGCTACAGATGGGACGCAACTATCTTGCTCGACTATTTAAAAAAAACAAAAACAAAAAACTCAAAAAACAGAAAGACTCAAAGGGCGAAAAGGACACGTGACATATTCCTTTGTGTCAGTTTTCCTTCCTTCACAATCACTGTCCAGTACCTGTGTATCCCATGTCACAAAAGCAGACTCCAGAGATGCAGTCGCCATGTCCTCCACAGTGGTTTGGGCACGGCTCAGAGATGTAGACACCGTCCAAAGCAAATGGCGGGGCGTCCCGGTAAACGCTACTCTCCTGAAACCAACGGAACCTGGTTTTACTGGGAAGAGGGAGGAGAAGATATTTAGGAAATGAAACGACAAAAAGGGATATTTATTTCAGATGTGCTACTGAAAATGGTCCATATCACATGTGTTACCATAGCTACCTGGCTGCGACGTTACGAGGTATGACCACAGTGACCCTGGTCCACTGTTCATAGTCCCCGGTGTTGTAGACTGTGGGTTCTCTGAGCTCACGACTGCTGCCCTCACAGACCCCTGCCCCAGGGGTTCCTGGGTAACAGCCCTCCCTGACCAGGGCCCAGGTGCGACCGGCATCATGGGAGTACTGGAGCAAGACTGGGGCAGATCCACTGAACTCTGATTCACAGCCTATGTTCAACTGGTCGGGGGATAGGTGGATGGAGGAGAGAAATTATTAAAAGTGTGACTTAACTCCTTAATTCTTGAATTTTTGTTCACTCTGGAGCTTCTCCTACCTTGAACTGAAGGGTGTAGCCAGGACGAAGGGCCAAGTCTCTGGTAACAGCCACCCTGTCCCCATCAGAACGGCCAAACACCATTGCAGAGGGAGTCGGTGCACAGAAGCTGTTGTTGCTTTCTCTCTCCATCCCTTCATTACCCAGCATCAGCCAAACACTCATCTGGTTCAAGGGGTAGTCGAATGCTGGCTTCTCGTAGAAGTTCTACACAGACAGAAACAACGGCGTCCTCTGGTTCGGTTTTGTGTTACTATTTATCAATGTCTGCAACAGTATGGATTTCTTTCAAAAAAAATTGATATACTTCCTTTTTAAGATTTTCAAAATTTAATAGTGTTTCTAATTTGGCTGGTGTTTTCTATGATAGCAAATGAAATACTGTAAAAAGTAAAATAAAGCTGTCAGAGCATAAATTCTCGAACAATTCCTAACCTGTGGCAGAGTAGGATTGGCCATAGGGATGATGTGTTTCTCCCTCTCTGACAAAATGATGACATCATCAATAGCCCACTGGTCATAGCCCTCCCCAGAGTGAAGAGGCTGCCACCAACGAAACCGTGTGGATGGTGTTTTGGAGGCCAACGGAAGCTCATAATGGACAAATCTGCACATGGGAGGATGCAGTTTACAGAAGCGTTGCTTTTATAGGACAACAATAAACAGTAATGAGATGCAAAAAAATGAAATGTGTCAAATTTCCCCCTCTCTTGCTCTGCATGCTACTCACCGAGGCTTGGTGAAGTCTGTGAAGTACATCTCCGCGATAAGGCCCCAGCTAATGCCGCCATCGTTACTGTACTGCAGCAGAACTCCCTCCTCCCTGGTGTCTGCCTGGTTGCACTCCGCCCAGTCTCCACCCACCCGCAGGTAGAACTGCACAAACTCGGCCCATTCAGTGTCCAGGTCCCAGCTCACGAGCTGCCTCAGCCCAGCCTGAAAACAATATGCACATACATTCAGATACGCTGCGCAAAGGTTCACAACAAAGAGCTGTTTATGAGCAATAACCGTCAAAGAGATGTTCCATGACACATCGCTTCAGGAGCACAGGAGATCGCGATATCATACAGCTCAAATGTGAACTGCTGCAACTATGTTTAAAAGCAGGCTTAGAATACTTTTTCTCTGAAAAAAGCAGAACTGCAGCTGTGAATACTGATCAGGTCGATGTTGCAAAATATGAACACAGCTGCAGCCTGAAAACTTCTCCTCCTCAGTACAATCAGAACAATGATCTCCAGAGAGGAGAGAGGTCGATCAGAGTTCAGAATGGTTTTGGCAGTTCAGACTAGACAGAGGTAAGACAATATCTACCTCTGCTAAATTTACATCTTCTAAATCTTCTAAAGGCTTAATTTAATAAGACAAATTAACAATCTGTCTCTAGATATGTGCAGGGACAATGACAAGATTCATGTGCCAGATTTTCTTTGTAAGCTCACGATAAGGAAAAAAAAAAAAAAAAAAACAAGGAAATTGTTTATTAGATCCCAGACTATAAATTTGACACAAAATAATCTTATTCCCCCATAATTACATTAACCTTTTATCAAGGTAAACTAAATGACACAGCAGACAAAATCTCTGATGAAGTTCTTACCTTGCTGAAGTACAAGGATGATCCAGATGAGACCACGCCACAGCCCATGTCAGGTGGGACCACCTCTCCACCAATCACCTCTTGCCATGTGGCCAGCAGGGCATCCTGGGATTCAAAGTCAGAAAGTACGCTGGAGGAGAGGGGGGAGGAGGGCTGGCAGTCTGTTCCAGAGAAACCATCATCACACCTGTGACAGAGAGAGAGAAAAAAAACTGGCTTTGATCCATCTGTGATTTCAAACAAAACAATAATTAAAGGATAACGATAGGCCTGCGAGGAGCTCCCACCTGCAGTGTCCATGGTCGCACCATCCATGTCCGTGGCACATGTTAGGACACTGTTGACCGATGTAGATGTCATCCAGGGCCCATTCATCCTGCTCGCCGTAGTAGTTCTGGATCCATCGGAACCGCGTTGCACTGGACCTGTCACAGAACGGCCCACGAGTTAATTACAATCACAACATAGGGTTGAAAATGTTGAAATCGTAAATGAAAGAAAAAAAATGGCAACTTTATTTTGTGACTTGCTGGATTTTTAAATAGAAGTCTGAAACGAAATGATTGATAACAATTCCTAACATGCCAAACAAATTCATGTCAGAGTCTGTTTTATTTATTTATTTTTTATGGGGGCAGATAATTGTAGACATTCGATTCCTGAAAGTGCAGTTGTGTGAAACCCTGTCAGAGGGATGCCGCCGCCATAATGACATTCTCTATGTTAAAGACGGCTTGTAAATGTGACTCCTGCTCCTCGCTACATGTGCGGCCATGATGAAAAGCGGCAGAGGCCGGGCGCCGATAGTGAGGCACATTAGGAATTATATATGAGAGGGGCCTGCTGCTCTGCGGCTTTGGTGACCAGTGTCAGCTCAGACCACTGGGTGATCAACCAGCCTGGTCACGACTGTTTTATTATCATTAACTGCCATGACCCTGTGACCTCTCATCACACTCCACAGGAGATTGGACCACCTTGATTTAGGGGCGAGGCGAGCAGAATGAATTTGAGGTGGAGGTCAGAGTGTTCATTGAGGAAGATTTATGCGATTAATTGAGTTGAGATATATGGTGACCTGAAGCAGTAATAAGGCTTTTATTTACGTTTGATGCAGGGAGATTTGGTATGGAGACTGTAACACTAGTTTTTAAACATAAAACCCTGTGTAACATTTGATCTTCAGGCAATGTTACAACAATGTAATAAAAGTTCTGAAATTACCGTGTATAGCTACATCACTTAAGTCTTTATTTCATGTTAGATTACAAGTGAGATATCTCAGAAGTCAAGTATGGGCACTGTTTAAATAAATTTGAGGAAATGTTATCTCACACAAGTAAATAAATAGAACAAACAAAAAAAAAAAGCTAGCTAGAAACAGGTAACTGTGTGTTGTGCATCAGAGAGCTTAAAGAGTGAATCTCATTAAAACTGTAGCACAGAAAAAGTGGCATGTTAATAGCTGTCCAGTGCTGTGAAGAAACCCTCCCCCTCATTCAAGGCTGTACTTCTTTCTTTCTCGAAGACAATGTGGAACAGTATGTGCACGTGTCCACAGCTGTGCAGACGTAGGTGTGTGTGTGATGGATGTGTGTCTGTGCGTTGACATGCAGCCACATATATACGTAAATGCATCCAAGAACCCTGTTTCTGCTTTATTTAATGGATTAGGTTGCTTTCTTAAAACATTTTGCTTTTAAACTGCAAAATGCAGCATCCACGCTAAGATGAGAGAATATTTGACCCCAAAGGGTAATTTGCACATCTTTTCCTCTGTTATCAATTGTACACTGTACACGCATGTGCTACTTACCACGTCTTCTGAGGCAAAGACAGTGTGATGCGTCTCCAGTCTTTGAACTCTGATGGGTGGTAGACACTGGGAGCTGTAAATTCAGAGCAGCTAGGCATGCCAGGTAGGCAGGCCTAGATGAATTTAAAAAGAAAAAGAGATTTCATTAAGAGATTTCTTCATGATATGAACCCACCTCATAGGTCCATATCCTTTAAAAAAGTTTTTTTAATAGTTTTTTAAAAGAAGATCTGCTGAACGTGGCACCTTAACCTCTTCAGACAGGGTTTTTTTTTACCTACTGCTCTTAAGACTATGGTGATTCCAGTCTGCCATTTTTAAGCTTTTTACGCTTGTTGTGAATCAGTTAAATTATGATATATTTAAAACACATCAGTCCAACTTCAGGTCCAATCACAGCACAGAAATGACCACCAGTTGAAACTGTGAATGACCGTAGGTGCAAGAACGTTTGATCAGTGATCATCTAAGTTGTAGAATCAATCATGGAGTGCCACAAGGCTCACTTTTCGGTCCTACATGTTTTAATCTTTATATGCTGCCAGTTGATAATGTCATGAGGAGACATAGCATCAGTTTCCACAGCTTCACTGATGGGACACAACAAAACACACTGCCGTGTCTTCCGATGACCTGAGGCCAATTTCAGATGTCAAGTCATGCATAGCTGAAATTTTCTACAGCACAGAAAAAATAAAGCATTGACTTTCGTATTAAAGCTCAGAAAGAAATGAGTGCTGGCATTAAACACATCAGGCATTTTTTTTTACTCAACTTTAAGCTTTGAACCTCATATTATTAATGTAAGCAATGCATTTCGTCATCTGAAGAAGACTGCCGGAGTGCGCCGGTTTCTCCTTCAAGCCGATACAGACACTCGAGTACATACTTTTATCACCTGCAGGCTTTATTACTGCAACACTCTGCTTTCTGGTGTCCCTTAAGAGGAGCAGATCTAAACTCAGCAGCACGAATGTTGACTGAGACCAGAGAGAGAGATCATGCCACACAGATTTTAAAGTCTCTGCACCGGCTACCTGTCTATTATAAAATTGAAAAATGTATGTTTGGCCCTAGTTTCAAGATGATCTTTTATCCGGTGGAGGCTCCAGAACAGCAAGGATATCTGGACCTTTTATTTTACCCAAAGTCAGAACTTAAACTTCCAGTGATCTTTTTTCTTTTCATATTTTGGCCGACAGTGGTGGAACAACGTTCCTGAACATCTGAGGGTGGCAGAGTTGATGTTTTTCATGAAACTCAAGACCAACCGTTCTAGCTTTTAATACATTCTTAGTTGTTGTTTTTGTTTTTTGTATTCATACATGAACTTTATTCAGTTTTACTTCTTGATACATGAATTAATGTAGCCCATGAATAAAACATATTTTGGATTCAATCTTATTGTATTTATGTTTGTCTGATAGTAACTTTTTGGAATTTTAGAATTTTTATTAACTTTGCAGTTTAAAAAAAAATTTCTACATGACAAATATAAATATTAATGAAATCCTATAAAATGTATAAATCCTTACCTCTTCAACACCCTGTATTGCATAAAATCCTTAAGGCTGGAAATGGACTGGACTTGTTTGGACGGGCTGGTGGTACGGGAGGTTTTGCCTTTATTCTTTTTCAATATTTTTTCTATTTTTTTTTTTTTACATTTTCAGCCCATAAAGCAATATGTTTTGTATTCTTTTAAGTGCTATTCAAATAAAGCCTGATTGATTAACTGATATATTTTTGGTTAATCAATGGAGGACATGACTGAACACAGCTCTCTGAGATCTATTTTTTATTTTTAGCTGTGCTCTGTAGTGAAATTTCCCAAAAGCAGCTTGGTGCAGATAAGGCTTCGTCAGCTGTGCAGTGTATGCATGTAAAAGGCTAATGCAGCGTTACCGTATATCTGACCTTGAACACTGGAAGACCAGGATGGATTAACACTGCCCAGCATTTACTGAGACACAATCTGCACTTTCCAGATTTTCACGCACAAGAATTAAGAGAAAATTCACTAATGGAAGAGTCATTTCAGTCTCAATTTCAAAAGCAATAAAAGTCTTGTCAGATACTTTGGTGTCTTCTGAATATTTATGAGCAAATAAAAATCTCTGTTAAATCACGGGAAGATAATCTGCTTGCTGATGCAAGCACAGTCAAATATTTGCTGATAGCTGTGATAATTTCTCATTTATAACAAAGTGCCACTCTTAAGTACATTAGTTACATAGTATTACAGATGTTATTATGTGTAAGTTAATATTCATGATATTGAATAAATGTTTCTGTTTTGGTGTCACTCTCTATAATAAGTTTGAGCCACAAATGAAGGCATGCACAGGCTGTTCAAACAAAAGGGACATGGGCTGTCTCTTTACCTCTTTGACCAGGTGCCAGGTGAGGCCGTGATTGGTGGAGAACTCCAGACGGACCTGAGTATCAATGTGAGGGGAGGGCTCGCGCCCGCAGCCCATGACCAGTGAGAACTGCAGGCTGTAGGAAGCTCCGATTTGCATCGACTGAGTCTCCACGTAACGGATACTGGAGCCAGGGCTGGGCTCGCCAGAGAAACTAGAATACAACGTGGAGAAAGACGGGTATTACTCTGTACAGCAGATGTCGCATTCAGCTTTCAAAGCCTTTGCAAAATGACAAAAACACTAACGGCATCAGCACATTATATACCTGAGAGTCCAGTCGTGTTCACAGTAAGGCTGAACGTGGCCAAGATAGAAACCGAGACTTTGGGTGACGTCCAGCACGTTGCTAAAGTCAAGACTTATGGTGTTGAACAGCACGGAGGTCATGCTGATTTCATCCAAGGCCCAAACGTCGTGGCCACGTCCTGAGTGGTACGGCTGCCACCAGCGGAACTGCACACCAAACTTACGAGCGCCAGACGGGAGTTCAACTGACACGATCCTGATGAAGAGAAGAAAAATGTTTAGAGGGGACTTTACTCAGTATGTGAAGTGATGGATATTAGCAACCTGTCACAAAAACCAACATCACAGGATCTAGCTTAACTCTTGTAAAGCTCAGCAATCTCAAAACCAGTTATGAGAACATTTCAGGAAAAAAATGTCCTGAAAAGGACTTTTATTCTATGAAAATGAGAAGTCGGTGGATTTTCTTTGCCGTGCCCACTCCTGCTGGCGCCTGTTACTAATTTGTGATGTGTAAGCAGCGCATGCATCATTCGTGCAGCCCAACAAGTGTCAAAGCACTAAAATATATAGTTTCTACACATACAGTGTAAGCACAAGGCAGGTCAGCTGGACTTAATCACACCAGCTGCCTGAGCAGTGACTCAGGCTCTTACTTGGAATGAAATCTTAGAAAAACACATTCTGGTGTTTGCAAATGATGTACATTTGAAAAACATTTCCTAAGCTCATTCTAAATCAATGCACGGGCAGTGTGAGCAAGATTTAAGAATACATCATGGCATGCCACTGCTATGACAACCGGCTGCATCATGGGGCTTTTGTGCAAACATGCATGCCGTTACGATCAGATCACGCGCTGGCATGTTGCACCCAAAACATGCTCCTGACATGGCACAAGCTGTCGAACTTTCTAGTGATGTTGAAGAGGCTTCAGACACAAAAAGAAGGTGGATCCCTGCCCTCCCTGTCTTTATCACACAAATAGATGCCACTAACTGACTCAATAAGCCCCTGCAGCTGACACCTCAGAGGCATAAACAGGAAACGTGTGTTTAGTGAGTCATAGTACATCTGAATCATAAATGTTAAGAGGCTCTATTGCAGGCATATATGCTCACAATGAGAACAACAACAAAAAAGAAGGTACCTTGGTTCATGGAAACCTTGGTATGCATAGTGGCGCAGCAGGGTCCAGGTGATGCCGTTGTCTGAAGAGTAATGCAGCAGGACACCCTCTCCTGGCTGATCAGGAGCAGGACATGAGCTCAGGATGCTACGACTGCCGAGCCGAAGGGTGAACTGTAGGTACCTGTGGAGGGTGAGAGAAAGAACACTAATAATAATAAAAGCATGAAAGAAAGAAGTAGCAGGACCAGTTGAAGGGGAGCAGTTGTTAAGACAGACAGGGTGGAAGGAAATGCAGTCTTCAAAAACTAGAGCAAAGCTACTTATATGAACTAGGATCCAATTAGATGAGAGAAGTAACAAATAAAAAGTAAGTTGAAGCAAATGTTCCAAAGTCAAAGTTCAGATCTGTGTATTCATGCAAATGACACACTCCCAACAAGAGCTTTCATCTTCCCGTGTTTACCTGCGTCCACAGACAGATCACCCATAAAGAAATACTCTAACATTCATTACAGTTTTCATCATCTAGGCTTCCATTTATCCACTGCTCCCTCAGCATTTCAGTCCTTGGTTGAGTTGTGTTTTCATCAGCAGCGCAGTTCATTTTTTTTTTCCAGACAGCTGTTCACTCAATCAGCCAGGAAACTGGCATTTAATCCGGCCATCAGGTGGCGCGCACGGATCCGCAGCAGGCATAATCAATCTAACACAGGTGCCATATCTAACTTTTACCGGTCCCTCTCCATCTCTTTCCTGTCCCCTTTATTGTCTTCCCTCATCTAAAGTCATGGTAAAAATCCGTCTCTAAGGATACGAACGGCGAATGAGAGAGATACCAGAGGATGAACAATACCTGGCCTGGGAACTGTCCAGTGGGGCAGTGACCAAGTGTCTTCTGCTGTCCCTGTTGAAGACCAACGCCTTGCCACTGGCAAGCACTCCGCACCCAAAGCTGACCTCAGCTCCCCGAAGCGAGGAGAAGCTGTGGTAGGAGGAGAGGCGTGGGCTGGAGAAACCCTCAGAGAGGAAAGCTGGGAAAGTCTGGGATGCAAGCTCACAAGCTGGACCACTGAAGCCTGGATCACATCTGGGTGACACGCAGAGAAGAAGAGGAGGAGAAGGGCGGACACATCAGAATGAGGGATATACGTTCTTTAAAAAAAAGCAGACAGACTTAATGAAAATCCATTAATAAATCATAATGATAAGACAATTTGATTAATTTTGAATTACACTCTGTGCTGTAAGGCATGAAGTGGAAGAGCAGAGTCATTTTGGATTTATTTGGTGTAATAAAAAGTGGATCCTTACTTGCAGCCTGTGCGGGAACAATGTCCCCTTCCCGAGCAGAAGCGAAGGCAAGCTGGCCCGATATACACTGAAAAGAAACATGAGTGTGTTGATGGAGCTGGGGGCCTGTCAGGAGGCAATTCTCTCTCTTATTGGAACATTTGCTAAAAAAAATAATAAATCTGGAGCGTTGCTGTAAATGAACAAACCTGAAAACCTGAAGCCATGAGATTTTTTATTTGTTCCTACCATTGTCAATGGCCCACATGCTGCCGTCTCCAGTCCCAGACTGCTTCCAGCGAAACCGAGTCGTCTCTGTCAAAGCAGCGTTGGGCAGCGGGATCGAGATCCTCGTCCACCTGAGGCCACAAAACACAGTATGTTAATAAAAGAAATGTAAAAATAAAACATAAAGCACAAGCACTGGCACAAACACAGTGACGTAAACTTGGACTCGTCTATACCCGCTGTAGTTGTCGGAGGAATAGATGGTGCTGTGGGGCAGATGGGGCCCAGCGCAGAGCTCCGGCAGGCACTCAGTGTGGAGCAGAGACCAGGACCGACCAAGGTTGGTAGAAAACTCCAGGTTCACACTGATGGAAGGGGAGAGAGGGCATCTTATCTCAACATCTTATCAGCATGATTTAATTCACAATTAGAAGCAGCCTCTCGGAACATGCATTTACCAAAAAAAAAAAAAAAAACTTAAAATGTTTTCAGAAACTCTGTAATAAAAAGCTGTAAATGCTTCCCTTAATAGCGGTTTCCTTTTCACTTGAACTGCGCTCCAAAACATATTTGGAGCTAAAAAAAAATGCAGCAGCAGTTTTATACGAATACCCAGAAATTAATTCAGTATAATAATAAACATTTTGAACTCACTTAGATTTTTTTTCTTAACTTAATGACAAGCTGAGTTCAAAATTCTCTATTTATAAGTATTTCCACACTCTGCTGGTAGGTTTAATGTGAGAACAAGATACGAATCTTAAAAGGAAAAGCACTAAGTAGGTGTTTCCTTTCATGGGTTTGACTGAACCGCTACCTCCCCAAGTTGAAAAAGTGTCACACCTGTTGGCAGGCTGGTAGGAGCCGCAGCCGAGGTTGATGGAGAACTGAGCAACATGCGTGTGGGTGCCGGGCAGCACGGGGAGCAACTGCATGAAGTCCACAGCCCACACGTGACGGTTGGCACCACCATGTGACCGCTGCTCCAGACAGAACTGAGTCACCGGTGTTTGGAGCTCAGACGGCAGCGCTACCGATACCACTGCAGGAGTCTGACAGAGGACAGATGGGGCTCAGAGCACAATTCAATCTGTCTGTCCATTCTTTGGTGTCCAAAGTAATTATGAAAAACTGGAATACATTTGCTTTGTTGCCCTTAAGACGCTTTGCAACTAACTTAGAGTTCGTTTTTCATTTGGATGACCCATCCAGACCCAGAACTTTTTGGCTGATGTCTTGTGGTGTTAACTCAATATAACCACATAATCTTCTGTCCTCATGATTAGGGTTGGGAATCGAGAACCGGTTCCTGTAGAGAACCGGTTCCATGTGTTTCAATTCCATGGAATCGTTTGGCAGTTTATCTAGCGATTCTCTTATCGATTCCAACCAGCACGAATCTCACATAATTTACGTAAGTTACGCACAGTCAATTCCAGAAAGCACTTACGTGATTAAGTTACGTCGGTTTAGCACGCGCATTGGAGTTGTAAACAACAATGGCGCCCACCAGGTTCAAACGCTCCAAAGTTTGGCTTCACTTCACAAAGAAAGATGGCAACAAGGCAACTTGCAGTCATTGTAAAGTGGAGATAACAGCGTCGGGAGGGAACACGGCTAACATGTAGAAACATTTGCACACACAACATGCGATAACGAGTGTCGTGTTTTTGACGCTTCGGACTGATGGATCTCAACCCAGCAGCAGCGGCAGTAGCCAAGCTAAGATCACCTCTGTGGTTACTACGGAAGGCAACTCTGGTAAGTAGCTATCCCACTGCCTATGTGCTTCTTTGTAAAACATGCTATAACATTAACGCTGTGCTATTAAACGAATGCGTGATGAGAGAGAGAGAGTCTGGCTGGTTCAGAGGCTGGAAGACATGCTTATTTTTCTGCAAAAGAATTGTTAATTCTTCATAGTATTTGCAGATTTGTACTATGCACTGTTCCGTTGTATTTGATAGTATTTATCTTTCTTTATTATTATTTTTGAGTGCTTAGTGAGCTCATATATCCTTTTAAAAGGGAGATTTTTTTCATTTCTATTAGGAAAAATCTGTTAGTAAAATGTTACACATTCTTGTGTATTTGCACAGTTACATATTACAACAGTTAACACGTTATCTAGGCTTTAGGCCTCTTCTGACCTCGCTGAGTTTGTAAGGTCGTGACTTCTAAGTAAAAATAATTGATGCTAATAAAACTGTTAGTTCTCTTTTTTCCCCAAATTAGAATCAATAAGAGAATCGATAAAGAATCGAATCATTAAACAGTATCGATAATGGAATCGTAATCGGAAAAATCATATCAATTCTCATCCCTACTCATGATGCAGCAAAGCAGTCCCACAACATAATGCTGCCACTCCCATACTTCATAGCATGATGCTGTTCTGAGGCCTTTTTTCATCCAAACATATCACAGATCATTATAATGAAACTGTTTTCTTTTAGTCCCATCAGAGACTCATCACAGGACACGTGCTAAAAAATGAGCCCTTTGTTCCTCATCTGCAGCTGCAAACTGTAATCTGGCTATTTCACAGTGGTTTTGGAGGAGTGGCTTTAATTTTGCTGCATAGCCTTTCACAGAAGCATGTTTGTCCTGACACACAGAAGCTGTCTCCTTCCTGAGTGGTCTGTGTGCACGCCCATGTGCACGCCCATGTGCACACATGCTTTTCATACTTGCGCATAATTGTCTGAGTAGACGAAAAGAGCATGTCTTTTTCCTAAACTGCATGTAGACTACTGGTTGCACCTCTAATCAAATCTGTTCGAATGTTGCACTTGTGAGTAACTGGTTAAGCTGTTGAGCATGTTTCCATGAAAAATGTGCGGACTGAGCAACAGTAAGCAGTCAGTGCCAGTTTGCTGGCATGCATGGTGCCACGTCTTACCCTGTAAGCGGAATATGGAAGAGTATCGAGCACCACACGTTCCCTCCTGCCCTCAGACCTTCCAAACAGGATCACATCGTTGTCATGTGACTCTCCTGGATCGCAGTCACCACCGCCTACACAAAACCACATGTAAAACTGAGGAAGGCGTCATAAAGATCAAGGCCTTTACATGGAAAGGAGATAAGGAAAACCATTGTTTGTTAATGCTAAATAAATAGCAAAGTGTGACAGGTGGAGGACTTCCATACCCATTGTGAAGTGGAAAGCGGAGGTTTCCATAGGAGGTGGTGTCAAGGTAGGGGGTGCACACTCTCCTCCGACCCTCCTTCTCAAACACAAGCGCCGCGCCCGACTCAATCTCTCCACATTTGATTCCATAAACCGCTCCCTCGATGTCCCAACTGAGTAAAAAACAAAAGCGCAAGCAGGTTTGATTTTATAAATGATCTTTTAAATCTTTTAGATCTTTTAGACAGTAACAGACAAGGTCGGCTGGAACAAGGATCTGAACGTCTGTGTATGTGTATGGGTTCAACCAGCTAAGCCATGTGGCATCTCTTTGTTTTTTTTTTTTTTTAATTAAGCAACATTTTCAACATGTAATATTTACATAAAATGTGGCACAATATAAGTAATTATAAAACCACGACAACTTTAGAAACTAACCGGTAGCTTTTATCAGCTTTCAGATTTATTTTTAAGAAAACCTTCCTTTCAAACATTTAACTATTCTCAACAAGTCTGAAAAGTAAAATGAGACAGAATGTACACAGAGGGGCTAAATTTAATGAAAAAAATGGAGATATTGCAATGAGACATAACCATAATGACAGTTCGTCAATGCAAACACAGATGACAGGATGATTATAATTTGCCTCTTTTACAAAAATCTCCCTCTGGAGTGCTCCTGAAGTTGGGGACAATCGTTACACATCATGTCTTGCTGGTAAACAAACACACAATGTCACGCATACCTGCAACGAAAGCCTACAGAGGACACACACTCACTAGCAGACACATATTTCTGCACAGCAGACAGAAGATTCTCATTAGGCCTGACAGAAGTTAGCTCAGTGTGGTCAGCCCCTCTCCAGACTTCCCAGCTTCTTCCCTTTACTCATACTGTTCCTCTCTGTTTTCTGTATCTCTGTCACAGCTAGTGTAGGGTTCAATGACAGTGACATGTGAAATGCACCGTTCCCACGGAAAGAGAGAGAGAGAAAAACAAGTCCTCCGTGTCTCTCCTACATGTGTCAGTCAATTACGCTCGATGGGTGAGAGCTGCCAGGCGGTGGAGCATGCCGGCATGCAACAGTGGGGTGTGAGGGTGTGGGGCTGCAGGAGAAGTTGAGGCCGCTCTCATTAATGGTAAAGCACTCGACAGACCTGATGCACAAAGCCTGTTAATTACTTTCTGGCAGTAACGCTATCTATCATCTCTCTCCTCTTATCTCCCTGCATCCTGCGGCGCATCCGACAGCGCTCCCTTGATTTCCGGTGTCCACTTTGTGTTTGCGTGCACGTGCGCGCATGTGCTCCGAACAGATGGACCGCCATCTCTGTACCAGTCGGAGGTATGGCGCTCACCTGTGTCAGCACACACGCTTGACTTACACAACGCTGTACGTTTCATCACATATCAACTGACAGGTGTCAAAGCATTTGAATATTTACACATCTGAGACCCGACAGATAACACCGTCCTGCTTCTCTGTTAACCGCCACTCGCTCAGCTTACGTACTTGGTCTGAAAAATCTAATTTACCTCTAACACAGACCATAACTTCATTTTTCTCAGGAGAAAATTTGGTTTAGAGCTCTTATTATGATGCTTTTTTTTTTAAAGCCGTTTGTGTAGCTCTGTCATATATTCCCATCTTCACTTTTCACTACAGTGCACCAAACTCCTCTCAGTAATTGGTCAGCGAAGGCAATGTGACATCTTCAGTATAATTTTCATAAAATGCTGCACCAGGATGTTTTGTGATTGTTATCTAGGTTATCCAGTGCCATTTAAATTATCTACATGGAAGAAGTGAGAACATCATTTGCTCTTACTTTAAGGGTGGGCTCTCGAAGTCCTCCTCCCAGTAGCTCCTCCCCTCTTCTCGGTGCAGGTCGATGTCTCTGGTCGATGCAAAGCTGTGTCCTGCTTTCTCACCACCATGGAAATACAGGGCATTTCCCTCAGACTGACAGGCGTGCTGGACAACACAAACACATATTAGAACTTTTTAAAAAATGTTTAAAATTATTTAAAGAGTGGGTTTCAAACTGATAATGTTACTTTGAGCTAACGCTAACCGTCTTCCAAAAGGTGAAAAGGTTGCGCGTTAGAAGTTATCCTGCTTTCATGAACACAGCTAAAGCAGTGAGGTGATAACTTTAAAGCAACATCAAGTTTCTTTCAGCAGAAATAACACAGTGTTTTCAAGAATAATGAATATTGACACTGAATTGTATTTTTCTTGAGCCAAAAAAAAAAAAAGCGTATTCTGAATTTGTATCCAAAACAAACCAAGCTAGAACAGGAGCATGTTTTCCCAACAGTCTTGCATCACATCTTCTGTTAAAAAAAAAACTGCATCTGTTTGTGAACTGACGAGTACTCAGTAACCCCCGAAAGCAAACTGTTTTCCAACTGCTGTTTTGTGGAGGATTACTGCTGCTCAACACTCTGAGGACTCTTTTATCATTAAGGATGATGTTCAAAACTGTTCCTGAGTCCATGCTGTGATTCTGATAACAAAATGACTGCATTTTTACATTTTCTTTTGCAGATATTGCCTGAGGTCCAGAGGATGGTGGCCGCTCAGCTGTTTGTCAGTCTCGTCTCTCCACATGAGTATCTGGATTCTCTGAGTCTTTTGATCATGTCACATATTAACACATAAATGGATTCAACAACTTGTATTGAATTTTTTTTCTTGGTTGAGAAACAATATAATTGATCTATTTTCCTGACACAAAGTTATTCAATTTTCCCCACGTTTGTATACTTTAAGGCATACTGTGACGGTCTTTTTTACATTCCTTCATGTTATTAACCTGATGCCATTAAATGTGAAATGTTCCACCAAATGCTATGCAATTTTTCAAGTCTTTTGTTGTTCCTGTCACCAGCATTTTTGTAACATGTTGTCACCACAAATCTAAAATGATCACATATGTTTGCAGCTCACTGTGCAGCGTGTGTTGTGACTGATCCGTGGACTTTCTACATCCCAGATCTACATGTGACAGATGTCCACTGGTTTACCTTCACGGTAGCTCCGGGGAAGAAGAGCCAGTTAGCGGTGTCTGGAGGATCCAAGTTGTCCTCCATCAAGGGGACTTTGTGGCCAGCATTCACCAGCAGGAGGTTGTCCAGCCCCCAGCACGATTCATATCCTTCGGGTCCATGGGGGGTCTCCTGAGACCAGCGGAGACGGACGGCATCAGCTTTGGAGGAGTGCGGAAGGGGAAGCAGGTGGACCACGGTGCTGCTGTTGGTAGGAGCTCTATGGGAGATGAAGATATACAAAACGAGAGCTTAGCTTAATGTGGATGTGAGGATTTTGAGACAGCATCCTCTTACTGCAGCTACATAATGCTATTAGGATAGTATCATTACTGTATGTCATTCCTGTTTGAATGCTGGTAAAACGCAGAGAAGCCAGCGATCAAAAACACAAACAGGAGAGAAATGACAAATTAAGAGGAGGAGGTGTCAATGAGGGAGGAGGGGGTGCAGGTGTTTATCGCAGATGGAAGGACTGTGGAATTGGCAAAAGAAAGGAGAGGAGAGAGAAGACCTGATCTTCTCCAATGTGATCCATTCGTCAGAGGTGTTGGCGGTACCGGTTAGGCTGTACGACACAGTGATGCTGGGGTCTGAGTAACTGAACCGACAGGAGCCTGAGCCTGGGGAACGTGAACACACAGACAGGACAGACACAGATGATCGTTAAATGTTAACCGTTTGAGGGTGACAGCTGAATAATTCATCGGGTTAATTTTTACTGAGTTGGCGTCAGCGGGGCAAAGATCTTCGGCGAGCACAAAGAGCAAAGCCAGACACAACATGGTGGCGTCTTCCTACTCATTACTTCCCACACTGACTCCTGCATCCAAGCGGAAAATGAACCAGAAACGGTGTCATGTTGAAGCTGGCAGAACAGCATTTTCGGAGACACGAAGAAGCTGCACAATGAGGCGGGGAGATTACATTACACTACACTTAGTCATTTAGCAGACGGTTGCCATCCAAATCAACTCACAGGAGAAGAACAACAAAGAAACACTGACACACACGCATACTGTCACGTGCATTTAAAAGACACACATGGTAAAACTGGTACAGCATTACAAAAGATGTGGCGTTCTCTCAACACCACACCTTTTCCAGAGGTTCTTGAACGTCTGCGGTCTGATAACATTCGTTAGCTTGTTACACCATAGTGGAAGCATGGACTGAGAGCTGAAGGATGGGAGCAGCAGATGATGTTTCAAAGGGAATGCAGTAGTCAAGTCTAACTTTAAATCTGTCCATAGGTGAGCGTGCTAGGGACTGGAGTTTGGATTCTGGCAGCCATGAGTAGAGGTTATGGTGTAATGGAGGGACACGTGACTTATTGAGTCACATGCAGACTGTTTTTTTCTTATATTCCTCAGTGAAAAGTGACAGACAGACAGACAGCTGCAACATGGTGCGAGAAGGACAAACGGGCGTCAGTCATGGCACCCAGGTTGCTTGCATCCTTTGTTGATGAGACAGTGAAAGTGAAGTCATCCTGTGTTGTTAACTAGAGAAGTTTAACTGAGTTGATATTACACTGTGAAGATGAAGCGCTCCCTTCATTTTTTTTTGAGCAGAATACGTTGTGGTTAGTGTGAGATCGGCATGTCTGTGCTGTTATGTGGGCGCTGTGGGAGCAGGTGGGGTTAAAGCCTACTAATGGAGGGAGCCAGTAACTCCCTAAGCCTCCCCCACACCATGTGACGGTGCGCGGCGTCCATCCCAGCTGAATATCGCACATTAACCTGATGACATTTTACTGCACCGCTCCAGTGAACTGTTCCTTACACAACACTACTGCAGCGTAACACAAACTCATATTAATGACCTAGAACGAGAGTGCAGCTAGACAGAAGGGGGGGGGGGGGTTACACTCCATCATGCTACATATTTCTTTTCTGCCGTATTCCCATGAGAACTGGCATGTAATGGACATGAAAAATACAACATCTCTAAAAACTCTACCATGGCCTTCTTGGTGTCTTTCAAGAATACTGTAAATCATTTATTATTGTGATGGGGGGAGGGGGGTGGGGGGGTAGTGAGCTCGAGAAAGAAACAGAAATATTGTCTGTACATTGCAGATTTTCCGATGAGTAACAGGGAAAAGTACATATTTCCTGAAGATGACAAAGGGATCATTTGTCCTGGCTATAATTTTTGAATCCAGGGCTACGTGCAAAGGTCTCGTACATAAATTCGTTGCACAAAAGCCGTCATTGTGTTGGAAGGCTGTGGGAATTTAATGCTTACCCAGTGCGAACTGCAGGACTGAGGCTGTGCTGGTATTGAGAGGTACGGTCATCTGGAGAGGACACACGAGACAGGAGGAGTTAAAAAGTTATACAAACTTTTATGATGAATGTGTAAAATATATTTAAAATAGACATGTAAAATATATTTTTGTCTGTCGATGATTATATGTGTCTGTCTTTATGGGTGATCGTGTGCATCATTTATAAACAATGGAAAGAAAAAAGGGAAACGCTACAGATTTTGGCAGTTAACTTCTACTTGCATCTGTTTGAGGGGTTTTTAACTTGGACTGTCATGCTGAACCACGTACTTGCAGACAGAACAAATGCATGTGTGATGTTAATTCATCCACGGTACTGAAAATACTCATTTATTCTACTTTATTGAATGAATGAGAGCACAGAGGAGTTGATTTTCAGCTTCTTTACAGTGCTATTATAAAGAAAGTTTGATGCCAGGAGCACACTCACCAAAGGCAAGAGAAGTTAAGACAAATACAGTTTACAGAATAAAGCAAGTGACCCTGTTGTACATTTTAATGTGAGCAGATTAACTGGTAACAATTGTGGGTGTCAGGATTTGATATAAAAGGAACATCCAGTGACAAGAGGCTTAGTCTTTCCAAGCAAGGATGAGTCGTGGCTCGGTGCTTTCTGCAGAGAAACATATTTTCAACGCAAATCTGCAAGATGGGCAGAAATCACTGTTGGATGCACAAGACCTTTGAGCTTTCAGGTGGCTTTTCAGGAAGAGCTGTCCCGACATCATACAGCCACATGGGCACTACCTTGAAAAATCATTCACTCTACCCATTTCACTGCCTGCGTAAATAAAATGTAACTTGAGGCTGTTCTGTGGAAAGAACACTTTGGTATCAGGGCAAAAAGACGGCGGACGCATGTTCTGTCTCAAGATAAGTCCATGTTTCAGTTTGTGTTTGGGAAAAATTGATGTTGGACCTTATGTACAAGAGATAAATGCAAATAATTTATTATCAGCTTGTTTTTGTTAAACATCAGCTCACATGCATTAACAAATTACAGATTTATTTTTTTATTGCATTTTAGAAAACGTTCAAAAAACAAGGTAAAGCACTCTTATTTCCTTTTCCCATCATCAGGATCTTCAGCTTGGTTGAAATAGTGTTTTTTTTTTTAAAACATTTAGGGGACCTGGCTTTGTATTTGGAGGATGACCATGCTGCTAACTGAGCCATGCCTCCCCTCCCTCACCCAACAACAAATACAATAAAAAAATAAAAATGTAAATAGAGCCTTTCTGCATAGTGGCACAGCACTACGATGCTTACTCGTGTATTCATGACACCAGACGCTGGTCACAACTAGTGTGCTGTAATTTACTGTGGATGCGGGTGTGGACACTGAGTGGTTGGGTTGGACGTGTGATCAATGGGCCATAAAGTGTACAGTGGTTGCAGTGTGGTCAAACATGGCAGTTACCAGCTGTCTCTCTCCGAAGGGTTCACAGAAAGTGACCGCTCTGCCATGCATCAGCACGCCACACTGCTCGCCAACCACACAGTTACTGCACTCCGACCTGTGAGGGGAGGGAAGGGAAACTTGTTACATGAAGCTATAATTGAAACGATCATTTCAACGGGAGTACTGAAGATGTAGTGACAGTGACTGCACCCTGAGACTACCAGAGGAGTCATAACATTTTCACCCACCATATGGTGGGGTCCAACTCTCCTTGCAGGTTGGAATCAAAGTCGTCACGAAGCACAGCGTGTTTCCCATGAAGCTCCACTGAACACACACACCATGTGATCACAGTTAGGTACATGTCACAAGTTAAAACATGAAATAGTTTTTTTTTGAATGCATACTCACATAGATTAGGTCTCAGTGGGGACTCAGTTGGAGCTGAAACAGAAAAAAGTTTACATTTAAATGGGAAAGTGTTGTATGTACAAGTGAAGTCTGGCGGTCGTCCCGGGCCCAACTGGCACACGGCGACACTCAGTAAATATACAAACCCACATGCTTACATGTTAGTGGAAGTAACTACTGGAGCACATAACTCATGTTTGTGATGTCATGTAACTGGAAGGTGAAGTGTATTCTTCAACTGTCATTACAAAGCAGGAAAATGAACCAATCTTACATTAAAAAACAAAATCCCTCCATCCTGGCCAGCCACGGCTGCAGTGTCCTGGTCTACGGACGTTAATTCCTCTCAGTAATGAAAGGCCACTCCGTTGCAATTAATGGTTCAACAGCAATTAACCGCCATCCTCTTTAGAGGAGGCTGCGTGCTGTAATCTGTGGCCACTGCCTAGCAAACACACTCCACCATCGATTTCTCCCAGGGGACAGACAGCCCCGAGAAGAAGTGGGTGTTTGAGAGTTAGAACGTAATATATCAGCTGTGGCTTAAAGAAAAAAAAAAAAGATTCAAACTCAATTAACCGTGAGCACTTCATAGACTAAACACTCCATCCAGTTTTTAGCAAAATACCACAAAGATACACATTGAACATTGTGCTGGCACAGACGAATGAGACAACACACAGGGAAGTTTGAAACTCAATTAATCAAACTGAGTAATATTTATAGTTGAGTTTGGTGGAAACGATTAGTAAGTACACATAGAGAAGGAAAACATGAAGGGTGTGACCTATGTGATGGATGCTGCTAACTAAACTCTGTCGCACTATACAAGAAGGTGCTAGATTAAAAAAAAAAAAACATAAAGCAAGAACTTCCAGTGCATAGATTAAGGATTTACTGTATCTGCTGAACAGATGAAGCTTGCAGCCAGCAAATCTTTGTTTTAACTTTAGCTTTACGTCATGGTTGATCTCTGCCAGCACTGACCTCTGTGAACATGTTATCCTTTTAAACTTTTGAGCTTCTTTACCCTAGTAGGTGGATTTTTTTTTTCTTAAAGACAGCCTTAGAGAAGGCTAATCTGCTACATTACTCTCCACCAAGGATGAGCCTGCCCACCTGATAAGGCACATTAAGATCAGAAAGAAAAGACTTGTTCCAAAGTTCGACTCTCCGTTACTTAAGACTCCCTTTAATATTCTGAGAAGGTCAACCTCAAGTCCCCTATAAACCTGAATCAAAAGAGATGTCATTAAAAAGAGCTACCTCTTATCATGATGGCCTCAAAAATATCTTAACTTTAAGCTCAAGTTTTGCTTTTATTAGCTGCCCGGATTTTTTTTTTCAATTTTTTTTGCCAATGGATCCAAATGCTTCTAAAGATGGTAAAGTTTCATGCTGACTGCAGGGGCGGGAGTTTTAGTGGCCTGTGTGACAAAGCTGGCTGGTTTAGTGACTCCCTGTGTTGCTGCTTCTCCGGTGGCCCCTGGAGCTCAGCTCCACGGCTGGAGCTCTGGCTTGGCCCGTGAAGCCCATTAAAAGCAGATCAAAAAGACCCGTCTTTCTCCGTCTCCGTCTCCCTTCCTCACTCTCTAATCCTTACTGTGTTTGCTGATTCAGAATATGTTTAGAGGAGGCATCAGTCCCAGCATGCGAAACTCTCTCATGTAAAACTATAAAACTTAAATATAAACTCGCGTGCTTAGCTCAGAACGTACTCATTTAACAGATCCCACCTGAAAACTCAAATCCTGGTAATCCTCTCTCTCTCTGAAACTCGCGTACAGTCATAAATACTTGGTTGGCTGATAATTCTCCCCTTTATTTCTTCTCTGGCTTTTGAAGCCGCTCACGGTCTTTCCAGTTGGGCCGTATGGCCAGAGAAGGGCCCAGGTGGGGGGAGGGAGGGGGTAATCTCTTCAAGCAAACAAAAAGGCCACATTTACAGCTGTCTTTCTCCTTCCTTCATCACACTCTCTGGCCGACTCTCTCATATTCTGTCTATCGCACCCATCCTGCCTCCCTCTGCCACCGCCTCTGTGCATGGCGGAGCAGACAGTGGCGCTCATTTCACTGGGAAATGAGCTTAATCCCCTCTCACTTTCCTAAAGACTTCAATTACTGGCTCGCCTATTAGCAGCTCATCTCTGCTAATGCCTGTATCTCCCCGGCCAGGGCTTCAACGCGCAGGCATGCAGGGGGACGCCTGCACGCAGAAGTACACACAGACACAAACGGCTCTGCCTTCCATGGTTGACCCAGCCCTTTATGCACATGCGTGCACATATGTACACGAGAAAAAATATTTAAACTAGTGAGGGGGGCACAAACATTAGGGGCATTTTAGGAAATGACGCTGGGACCCGGTATGGATGGATGCTGCTGAAAAGGAACACGGCGCAATGAGCGAAATAAATGAAAATAAGCTTTTGCAGACTCAGACATGTTGACACAAAAAGTACAGGGCATATGTCATCCCAAATCTTCCGCCCTTCTCCCAGCTCTAATCTTTTCTCTCTCCTGTTTCGTCTACACGCTGTAAACTGCACCCACTCTTCAAATCTCCCTCTTTCTCCTCTTGTTTGCTCTTTTTCCCTTCGTCTGACTCACATACTTGACGACATGAACTGCATTTGAAGTTAAGTTGCTCTTTTCTGACTGGTGGCTGCAATTACTGGCTCACCAGGGCGCAGGAAGCAGTTTTTTTTTTTTGTTTATTTTTGTTTTGTTTTGTTTTTTCCAGGTACCGTGACTTAAAAGAGATGATTCTCCAAGGTCAGACTGTAGGCACATGCCACTCAGCAAAAACAAAGCTTTTGTGCAGCTTAAATTGGTATCATTACAATAAACATTGGTGAGTGAAAGCCAGCAAAGAATGAGGAGCCGCTGCTGTTTTTCTATTACCACCTTACCTTTTTTCTAGCTTTGAGGCAAAAGGTGGAATCTGAAGTGAAGTCAAATTTTTCTTTTCATGAGTGAAAACCAACTTTTCTTGCCAAGTGTGTCAAGATAAGGCGGCCTCAAAAAGCAATTTTATGCTTTTTGTGTTTATTTCTGGAAAAGATCTCCTGACAGAGATTTCCCTTAAATAGAAAAAAATAGGGTTCAATTACACCCCAGTCCTCTTAAAAAGTAATGACTGTGGGTGGGTAGAAAAGAAACAAATAAAAGCTGGACCCCAAATGTGCCTGGCAGGGAGTGGTGTTAAAAAAAAGAATTAAAAAAAAAACAAGACAAAAACAAAATGCACGCCTGTCGTGATACTACGCATGCCACGGCTGAACCGTGGTTTAGTTTATCTTCCTCCACTTTTATCTAGTCAGTTTCAGAGAAGAAATAAAGCTATTTTAAACTATTTTGTTCTGCTAAATTTAGTATTTGTAAGGGATGTCTGCAGACGATTATGGTATGCAGCTCCATCTTTCACAATAAAAGCCCTCCTGCTAACACGAGGCTTTCTAACCAATTAAATTCAGAGATTTTTATTTAATACGGTGCAATATGAAGAGCTTTATAACAGCTTGTCCAGCTAGTAGCTTGTTAGATTTTTAGTTACTTCATTTATCACCCTTCTCTGCATGAAATCCACTGCAAAAAGTCAAACAACATCTGTCTGACATGATGGGACTCTTATGGCAGCTGATACATTTGTGTGTACCATTCCAGATATGCTCTTGAGGCATCAAAATTAACCCTCTATTGCATGAATTGTTATTTAAACATGATAAAAAATTTTTTATGTGTTTTTATTATTTAAAATTGCTTAAATAATGGAAATATTTACTTTTTTAAAGGGGGATAGTTGGTATATTGTTGCCATATGGCAACACTGCTCAAATATGGAAAGTACCATGAAATCAAATTTTTCTCTCAAAACATCATTTTATTGAAAACAATACTAAACAAATCCTACTTATACTTAGTGAAATGTATAACCCAATATTTAGTTGGGCATTTTTTCGAGACTGGCAGTCTCTTGGATAGAGGATCCATGCCTCTACTAGGGGCAGGTCCAGCATGTGGAAGACAATGCGATTGTAACATTTCTTAGACCTGATCTTGGTGCGGTAGAGGGCAATCAAAGAATCCAGAAGATCCACTCCTCCCATGCTCTGATTGTACACTGACACTATGTTGGGGCGTGGAACGGGGATCATGTGTCTCTTTTTTTTTGTCCCACCTTTGCATTTTTTTTGGTTGGGTTTGCTCCTACAAATGTGCTCAGGAGGGTCACAGGACGGTTGTCAAACCACTTGATGACCCAATGCTAACTCTGCCCTCTTCTCTTTCCCTCTCTCATAGAAGAAACTGGCTCTCATGCTCTATGGATGAAAGTGACATATGTGTACTGGCTATGCAGTCAATAAAAGCAGAAAATACTGCATACAATTCCAAGTACTGTACTGTCAGAACTGTACTGCAATGTCTGAAATTACAAAATATAAATAGAAATAATTTTTTTTCCCTTTTAAATCAAATAAAAAACTGTGAACATAGTCTCAGAGTAGCCTAGTGCCATGTAAGTCAATTACAGTCCAATAGGTTGAATACACACAGATCACTTCCATATTCGCATGTAGTTGCCATATAGCAACACATTCATTTTAGCATTTTACAAAAAACATATAATATATAAACTGGCTTTGAGGATGAAAATTAAAAGTTAACTTGCTCCAGATAGTATTTCAATTTCTTGAGGGACTTTTGCTTAAATACATTGGCAATTGGACAACATTGGGGTCCCTCAGATGCTGACTCACCCCAATGTCTGTGTCCATGCAAAAAGGAGGTGCAAACAGGATTTCCTGGTCATGTAATGTGATGCAATATTTGTCTTATCAAAATGAAAGACCCGCTTTTCACAACTGAACAGGAATAACTGGATTTTACATTACTGTCTTTTAGTAAAATTGAGATAAAGTAATTGTTGCCATATGGCAACACCATGCAATAGAGGGTTAAGGTTATCTTGAGAAACAACATTACAAAAGTCTACACAGCTGGAAACAAAGTTTGGCAAGACAAAAGAGAAAAAAAAGAAGAAGTGACAGGCAGACAGTAAGGGTTTATGAGGATAAGACAGCTAGATAACTCAAGATTTTTTTTTTTTTTTTGTCTCATAAACAATAAAGGATGGCATTCAGCCAGACGGGCAGGCTGGCTGGCAGACTGGATGGGTGAGTGAGGAGGGTTAGGGTAGGACAACCGTCACTGCTCTGTCGTGCTGTGATCAGGTGTCCCTTATGGAGCAGTGGCCTCTTTGAGTTATATGTCCCTTTAATAATCCATCTGGGCTACAGTACACTTGGCCAGGCCCATAAAGGTCTGATTTATTGTCTTGCTGAAATGAGAGGACGTGGGGATGCTGGGCAGAAAGCAGGGAGTGCTGGCCCTGCTGTCAGTGGATAGAGCTGATGGACGGCCCACAATGCCATTCAACAGTCCCAATGACTCCACCCTTTAGCAGCCTTTCCTAACTCGCTGCTACCCTTACTCATCCTAGATACTCATCCCATCTTAGTTTGTGTCAGTATAGCGTGAGCTATGCTGTATTTACGGTGCCTCTCCCTACTTGTGCGTCGTTGGCCCTCAGTTATTTAAAATTGCAGCAGTAATTTCTATTCTGCTGTGTCATGCTACAGATTACTCTGACGCTCTAATTGGTGGCAGAAATCTTTCTGTGTCACACTCTCATCATTTCTGTCTTCTGATTTCACAAGCATAAACAAAATGTGGGGTTTTTAAACGGAGGTTTGCTGGAGCGTAGATTCAAGTAAACTGGAAGGGGCGTCGTAGGGAAGAACTGGAGGCAGCCTGAAGGGATGGGGCGAAGAAGTGTGCTGGCACAGCAGAAAGGAGCTGTTAGCACAGGGGGTAGCAGTGTGCCTGAGACCAGGCATCCCCCAACACTGCCAGACAGATTACTTCACACACATGTACACACACACCCGAACACAAATCCTGCCCCTGCTTATGTCTTTGAAGGCTTTTAGGGGGTTTATGTTACTGAGAAGCAAAGTGTTGCATGTCATAAGTTCCACTGTGAGTTAAAGGCTTATACTGTATCTTTGTCTCCCCCATTTATCCTTAAATCTTGTATTTACATTAGAATTTCTTTTTTTTTTTGTGAATGAGTTATGTTACTTTTCAGCACTTTATCATTCCCTTTTCAAGCTCCTTGGCTAATCTGCGTATTTGTTCTTCAAGCGTTCGCCCCGGCTGATTGGTCCCAATTGTCCGTCCTCTGCTTCTCTGCCTCAATCCTTCCGCTCCCTTTTTAAACTTCCCTCCCTCTCCTCTATGGATCATAGCCCAGCTTTAGATAGCTTTCTTTTCTTCAGCTCTTCAAAGCTCGAGTCTTAAGCATATGAACTTCTGAAGTGGCTTGAGCTGGCCGCCGTATCTTTTAGTTCACTTTGAATGCTAATGCCTAGATTTGAAGTACCTTTGCAGAGAGCAGCCTAAACCCTCTCTGCTACCATGCAGATGATTTTGGGAAGGTGGCTTATTTGATTGGGTGAGATAAGAAGAGTCGGCAAGCTCAATGCCTCACCGACTGGTAAGTCTGACTTTGTTGAGGAGTGGGACACAAACATGATTAATTTTATGACACATCATATAGTTTAACATCTTCAGTATCAGAAAAAATCATTTTCAGACATGGCTTACTGTACTTCTTTAAGTGGTTATAGTTCTCTTAACACCACTGTAAACTGTACGGTCTCAAAGTCATTTCAAATTTAATTTTCATGTAGAGAAGAGTTCATCCATTATTGACACCCGCTTCGTCCTGTTCAGTACATCTGGGCTCTTGGAATGAAAGGCAGGGGCGCATCCTGAACAGGTTGCCAGTCCATCACAGGAAACCTTGCTTATTTATTTATTTTCCCCCTGAACAGACAATCTTGTTGTTTCCCTTTGGGCCTCTCCAGCACAGCACAATCAAACACCACTCAATTCAGCACATATTTTTAGGTCCATCGAAGGTCCTCAGTCTCTTTGGGCCCTAAAGGACCCACCCACCCAAAGGAAACATCTGTCAAAGCCAACCGCACTGTCACATCTACTCTGCTTTGATTGATTGATTTATTTTTATAGTTAAAGACAAATAATTAGAAATAATCCTTAAATCTAATTTCTTGTAACTGATCTGAGTTACCTTCCAGTTGTTCATGGGCACCATTTCTTTATCTTACCACATTTGTCCTTCCACCCTCCTTCAGCAACAAGATAAAACAGTCATTAGTGACTGGTGTAATTTATAGCTCCATGTATCTCTCATCACTGTCAACCACCTCTATCCCATCTCACATCGCTCTACACCCATCATGCCCGCAGATTACTTTACCTCACCGCTAGTTTCTCCATCTTCACTTATTTACAATTTGTCTCCTCCAAGGCCTCGTACGGTCTAAATCTCTGCTTTTCAGCTCGTCTGCTGCGGGTAGCTGCGTGTCACTGCGATACTCTGGGGCCTTGGCACTTTACAGCTAAGTGACGGTTGTTGGCTGCAGATATTTCATGTGCAGGGGGCGTAGACTGGGGCAGTGTGTCAGGGGTGGTGAGAGGATGAGCTCTCAGGGAAGGAGACAAAGGAGAGGAGCGTTGTGTCTCCCTGTCAGTCTCCCAGGGCTGACTGGGCGCTGTGCCTCGTCTCTTCCAAGTGGCAGAAAAAGCATGAATTCTAACTCTCTCTTGGCATGTTGCTCTATCCCAAGTAGAAGGCTCTCCAATTACCTACATGGCTATGCACTTATAAAGAGTCCTCAGAGGCTATTTTTTCTAAATTAAGACCAAGATTTAATATTTTTAAATATAAGGATTTTAAAAGCTCAAATTGTACTTTTTTTTTTTTTACCCCCAAATCACTGCAGCATTTAGGTGACTTCTCTACTTTAAGCATTAGATTCAAATGTTGATCTACGAGGAGGGGTTCCTGAGAGAGGAGGACGGAAGCTTCTCTCCTGTAAACAAGCAATTATACACACTCAGCGTGCAGAGTGGGACCGCACTGTCTGTCAATAGCTACTTAAGGCTGTCACAGAAAGTGGATGTAAGATGTGTTGGACATAAAGCGTAAATCTCCAGCAGACAGGGGGGGGGGGGGGGGGGGGGGGGGGGGGGGGGGGGGGGGGGGGGGCTGAGTTTAGCATAAGCTGAAATTAATCTGGCAATATAGGACACCCAAATATCTCCAACTCTAGCTGCATCATTAGGCAGAAAGAGATCCAGGAAGTGCTGCGAAGGCACAGTCATGGAGAAGCGTATCAAGTGCTTTTTGGCATCCAGTTGACAAGCGGTGACGAGAGGTGAGGGGTGGGGGGGGGTGCATTGTGCATGTATGTGATGGTGCACATGCTTGCATTCACATATAGGTGTGAATATGTCTACCTGTGGGTGTAGTATAAGCATTCATTATGCCCGTGTCATGTCAGGGACAGGGAAGTGGAGGATCAGCGTGTCATCCCTGTTACCCACCTCCTTGCTCGCAGAGCTGCTGGGCCAGCGCATCCTTGAAAATGATCTGTCCTCGATGCGTTGCTGTGGCTCTGGGGGGAAACAAATAGAGAAGAGGAAATGAGAAGGAGAAAAAGATCTTTAAAAAGGGTGGCAACGGGAAAGCTAACTTTTTATACCTATCTCTATTGTTCAAAGATTGATCTGGCACGGATGGCATTGTTTGCCTCTTAACTAAAATGCAATTAAGTGTTTGATACCAAAAAGGACATTTTTTGGTTAATAAGCTTGTCTGAGAGGAAACGTACACCTTCGCATCCAAAGAAAAGAAAATAACTAAAGATTAATGATATACACTTGAGAAGTAGAGGACTTGCACTCATGTACATATGATCTCCTTCAGTTCAAGGGTTTTATGTGTCAGGATGTTATAAAAGCCACATGATTAAGACTACCAGGTCTGAAAATAAGGAAATACAAGATCACATGGAGGACAACAGCATGACATATAACACTTTGTTTAAAAAAAGAAAAAAATTACAGAAATGCAGAAGCAGTGTGAGAAAAGCAGAAGTTTTAGCAGTTTGCTCCTCTGGAGTAAGCTATTCAGATGTGTGTTAACACAGTGCTAAGGGGGAAAGGTATCAGCAATGTTCTTAAAGAAGCAATTGTTGCTGCCCGTCAGCATGGAAAGAGTTGCCCGGCCATTTCCCAATAGCCTGGAGTTCTTCATTCCACAGTGAGAAACATTTACAAGTCAATAGAAGATAGTTGCTCGACTCCCTAGTGGTGTCATCCATTGCATATCACGTCCAATTATAACGTCCCTGCAGAAACTCTGCAGTATGGTTCAGAAGCATCCCAGAGGTGACCGTCTGCTCTGCTCCACTAAAGATACTCAAACTTCTTTTGGTGTCAATTTGCATTAGGCTGCAGAAAGTCAGACACAAGAATGGCATAGAGAATCTGTCTGGTTTTTCAAAATAAAATACCATGGGACAGGGAGTCCTCAGAAGTACTGAGAATGGAGCAAAACCACAGCTACGGTGGGAGTCTCCAAGCCTCGGTTAGCAGGCTAATTGCTATAATTTAAGGCAGTCGAGTTAGAAAAGAAAAACTGCACATATAAAGCTTTGGGGGGGGGGGGGGGGGGGGGGGGGGGGGGGGCTCTTCTCCATAAAAATAACATGGCGGCATGACTTAGACTTTCAAAGTTACAACCAAACTTTAATTGGTGATGTTTTGAGATTGTTTTGCAGCCACAGGAGCTGGGGACACTAGAGCTGTTATGCAAAGACATTTGCATAACAAAGTACTGAGTCCAAAGTGAAGCCATCTCTCCAACAGCTAAAGCTGGGCAGAAATTAGTTCATGCAACAGGAGAAAGATCTCAAGCACACCACCAAATACAGAACAGAATGGCCAGGAAAATAAAAATAAACAATAATAATAATAATCATGGTGTTGTCGACTGAAATGCTGAAGAGAATAGTGCCGTAACTGAATTAAAGGTTCGAGGGTCAAAATGAGAATGCTACCATCTCTACAAGCTCATGAATCGTGCAACGCTCTCAGCTTTTTCAAGCAGTGTGTCTGCATTTCAGCTTGACTTGTGTTAAACAAACAACGACACCGTGACAGTGTAATATGTCTTGTCTTGTTCATCCAAGGCTGTATTTTGCTCAGCGTAAAACTTAGTGACGACAAAATATTTTTATTATCATTATGTCCTCATACATAAAACCTCAGAATTTAAAAAAAGGCTTTACTTGTTGTTGCGTAACATGATTATGCAAGAACAAGTGACTTGTGAATTCATCTGGTCATGGAAGCAAAACATGAATGGGTGAAATGAATTTAGGATAGGCAGAGGCAGAAAGAAAAATAAACATTACTGTGGCTTTTCCCAGACAGATTTCACTGATGACGGATGAAGGTCTTCAGATAAGTCAAACAAAAAGTGCGGCTGCTTTGAAAGGCAATTTAGCCTGTTGATACAGATGTAATTTACTTCTTGTTGGTGGTTGAGCAGTATTTGAGACGGTTTCTCCAACTTGACCTCTAATTATAAGTAATTGTTACACTTTGTGACTTTAATTACGTAACATTTGTGGGATAGAACAGAAAGTAACATCCTCTGTCATCCTGACTGCACGACCACAAAGCCCATCAAGTCGTTCTAACTGTATGCGCAAAATCTAATGTGGATTTCTTTTTGGTGGCCATGAAATGCATTATTCATGTGGAAATTGAAAGATCTTTCAAAAGAGGGTGAGATGGCCTGGAGTAGAGCAGGATCTTTCATCTGCACAGTAGCCATGTAGGTAGACGGTCGATCACTTGAGATAAAAAATAAAAAAAAAAATACAATAAATAAAGATACACTGCAGGAGCTGTTTCAGTACCAAGATGTCCATCACTCCTACAGATATAAAATCAATATGCTTTTGTTTTATTATATTAATAGTAAAATTAAACATCAAACTTCACTTGCTGTAGAAAAAAAGAGAAAGAAACAAATACAATAAGAGCAAATGAATAAAAAGAGTTACGTTGCAAGATTACTGGCTTTGGAAGAAGATGCAGTTTTAAGGGAGTAGTTCTTCAAATGTCTGTTACAGAAAAAAATATTTTAATGAGTTAATAAATTAAGCTATAGAGATCTTTGTGGCTCATTCCAGTTCATGGCAGCAGCAAAACAGTCTATTTATGGGTCCCAGGAAGGAAAGCCTCTGTGTGACAGCAGTACACTTTTAGATGGCCAGTAAAAACTGTATTATCCTACTCCTACAACATTTTCCCCCAGAACAGACTGAGGGAAAACAACTGCATTAGAGCTGAGGTCAAAAACATAAAACGTATACAACAGCTGTGAACCGTTTTCTCACTGGCTGCCTCTTGTTACTCAACCGTAACGGGCTGTAAAGCAGTTGTCTCATATGGAACAAAGATGTTTTTTTTTTCAAAATGTTTGATATTAATTATTAAAATTATCTGTGGCTTGTAAATCTGAGCAGCCTTCTAAAATACACACAACTATGTGTCCCACCCACGTAGAGCAGGAGAGGCGTCTCTACGAGCGCTAGACGAGGAAAAAAATAAATACATAACGATAGTTATTGACGCACTTGTTTTCCTCATAGTGGTGTTTCTGTGCTTAAAGTATTGCAAGGATCTGCAACTATTGCTATAAATGTAATATAATCAAAACGATAAACAGTCTTTGTTGATGTGATTGTGGACATGTGATGGCTCAGACTGTATTTGAAGGTAGTCTGGATCTGGTCAAATCCTTTTAACATCGTGAAGAGGGATGAATATTGTGAAGGTTTTGGTGACAGCAGTATTCGTAGATATTTCCTTTTCTTATGCTATTTTTAATTTTCTTATTGATATTACACTCTGATTTAAGATTCAAAAATCAGAAAACGCTAGTACCTGAGCAATGTTTCGAACTGCTTCTTCTGTCATTTGTTCATCATTTACTGTTCTCAATTGACGTTTGTCCCACTGGTTATTAAAAAAATAAAAAGTAAATAAAATAAAACTTTGCATTACGGATCCAGTAGTGGGGAATTTTTCATACTGCGAGGCAGTGCAGCTTGTTAGTTTAAATATTTTGGATTGTGGGATTTATAGGTTGGGTTGGGCCTGACCAAGGCTGCATCCACATGAGTAGTTTTTCATTTTAAAACGTAAAACCTTTATTACAGTTACGACTCGGCTGTGGTGAATTCCAAGCCTTCGAAAAAACAGAAGAATTGTGGTCTTTTGTAGACCCCATTTCAGTTGGTAAAAGTCACTGGTGAGTGCGTTGCAAGCATCATCTGTGTTCGTCTCCATAGACTTTGAATGGGATGACGTCATCCGTTGCCAAACTGAATTATGGGTTCTGCGCATGGGTTTGCATTGCCTCCGTCAAAAGTTTGGGTACTTTCAACTTTTCCCACTTTAACGCATGTATCGTCCAATTGAGTTTCAGCTACACAGGCAGAGATAGCCAATGAAATCGCACATACAAGGAGGTGGGACTAATTCAAAACACGCTGCTTTTTATTGTGTAAACCCCCCCGGTTTGTTTCATGGTTTGTTCTTCTGGGTCACTCTCTATCCTTCCCTGATTCGCCAAGCCCGCGTCATGTGACCATCACTGGAAAATGGCACATTGCAGAGAACTTGACAGTGCAGATGGTGTATAAAGTGCTGCTAACCTTGTTATTGTTGCCGACATGTGCAAGAGGAAAGTTGTCATTAAAGCATCCTGCTACAAAAGTTATTAGAGTTTTTAGCCTGTCTTCACTCAGGCTGGTATGTCCTGTGAGCACAGATGGCCAAGTCACACACATTTATGTGGCATAATACGGATGGATACCCATCCTGACACAGAGTTGAGTCACCAATGTAGATGTGGCTCAGTTTCTTTTCTAAAATGGTATCTTTAGAATTAAACTGGACTAAAGGGGCTGCAGTTTAATGTCATAGGTTAATGTCATAGGCAGTTCATTGACCTATGCAAGTATGTGTGTGTGTAAGTGTTAAAACTATAACGTGTTAAAGGCTGTGTCATCTAGCCAGGTGTGAACCGATGTGCTCGTAGCTGACACAATCAGAATTGTGTCAGACTCCACGGAAGCTAGCAAAGCAGTTTTGTTCGTGCCGTGGCACATCCAGTCATCGACAAGGAGAAGATTTACAGGTGGCTGACAACATGGCGAGCGCTTGTGTCAACTTCTCTTAATCTTCATGTCTTCAAATGGACTCCCAAACCCTACCCACCCTGCAGTCCTTTTATGGGTGCCAAGGCATTTACACGTTCATCTCAGCTCATGAATGATGAATAGGCCCCTCATTAATTAATAAAGAACTCTTGAGCCTGTGCAGAGCTGCAGAGAAAACCCACTTAATTACACCCATATTTCAGAATTGGTGAAAACTAATTTGAGTTTGGTATTTATGAATAAAAGATGGTGCGTAACGAACAGCGTGTGGGGATGTAGACACAAAGCCCTTAAATATTTACTAAACAGCTCAAGCTCATTTAGCAGAATTTGTGAGATCCCAGGAAACACAAGGCTCTGTCAAAAAGCACACACCTCATAATATTTTATCTTAAAAAAAAAAAAAAGGAGTGCCTGAGCAGTCAGTTTTTGACTTTTAATAGTATGTATATGACTAAAACAGTAGCCAGGAGAGGGCCTTGGGTCTGAGCTGAGGAGTGTGTGATCACCAGTGTCTGCCTGCCGTCACTCTCCAGTGGCCCCTCAGTGTGTCCCTCATTACCGTCTGCGCTCCGGGGCCCACACAGAGAACAGAACGGATACACGCAAAACATTGACTGAACAGCTAAACGTTAATTTGACTTTCTTTGAGGGGCGCGACGGGTGGGGCAATTATGGGCCTTAATTTGTGGCCGATTTCCTCCCCTCTCTCCCTCGTCTGATTTAAAGGAGGGCTCATTCATCTTCCTCTCTCCTCTCATTAGTCTGGAGGAGAACATCTAAGATGGAAAAGAGCAAGGGACTGGGGAAGATGAAGAAGAAGATGGGATTTAAGAGAGAACGGTGGATAAATGGGAAGGAAGGGATTTGGTCAGAGGGAATAGTGATGGGGGTTAGAACGCTTGTCTCTCAAAGACCGCAATCTCCTGTCAAATAGCAAGGCAAGCGCTAAAACCCAGACACACGTACCCTCTCTAAGTCATACATGAGCTTTAACATATATGCAGATGGACAGGCTGTCACTCAGAGAGCTCCCAGAAGGCCCGGGAGTGTGTAATTACCAAGCATGTCCTCCTTGTTAGATTACATGTTGCTGTTGGCCATAAGTATCCCCCAAGAGCCAGTTTGACAGCTCCCTGCTAACCACACGCACACACACTCATGAACACAAATATATTTATATATTTATATACTCACACAGTCGGACAGGCAGCTGATTTACCCTAAAGCAATATACATGTTAAATACAGCTACCACTCCTTAAAAAAAAAAAAAAAAAAAAAAAACTGGACCGAATGAACAAAATAGCCCCACACAAGAAAACTTGATTTTCTCTCTTCACAAACAATCACATCTAAAGGCAGAGGACACTTTCCCCCCTCCTTGTTGAATAAAACTCCCATACCATTCTGCTCAATTAAAGGCTCATTTTCTCTTGCGCTCGTTCGGCCTGTTTGGTAATCGTGATTAATGCGAAGAGTTTCAGATGAGTGTAGTCCGCGTCGCTAGCACAGATTTGGTGAATTTGGACCTCGCCCTTAAAATAACACACCCTAATTGGTTGATTTATCTTCCACGCTGAGGACCAGATGTGGCTATGGCACTGCAGTTGGACAATAGAGAGGCGGAGAGGTGGAGGGGGAGAGAAGAGGTAATAAAAGGGACAAAATAAACACTATAACACTAGCAAAAATCTGTATAAAGTAGGTCTTCGTGATAACAAGGTCTGAGCGGCTCTGTGGATTTGCGCTACTCCTTACCCCCCCCCTTCTGCCCCTGGATTCATTAATTGAAAAAAGACTCTTGGAGAACATGCAAATTTAATGAAGCTCCTCAGAAGAGGGATTTGGGAGTTGTTTGGCAAATTACCTGCTTGTTAGCACAGGGTCATTGAGAGTTATGGCTCCGAATACAGCCAGAAGAAGCGTAGTTATTACTCCGTATACAGCTTAAAGACGAGCAATTGACCTTGCCTACAGTTAGTGGGTAATAATTAGGGACATTAGGAAAACAACAGTCGCTACTTATGAGTAAATTTGCAAGGAAGACAAGAAACCAAGCTGTGTCTACAAATGCTGTTGGTTTTCAGTCCCAGGCAGGTTTCAATAGTGGAAAAAAATTCTTTTTTAAACAACTTGGGAAGATTATATGTATTTGAAAAAAAAAAACATACACATGAAAAGCATTAACTTTTTAAAATCCATGTTTTGTCTTTCACAGTTTCAATGAGGCTCAGACCTAGACAATAGGGAGGAGAGAAGAAGAGAGAAGAAGAGAGAAGAATGTATTTAAGCAAAGTCAACAACAGAAGATGGATGTAAAATAGATCAGTGCACAATGTTGTCGAACTGCTGTACATTTGGAGCAGTTCCCTCACTGACGGTTCATTCATTTAAATTCAACTGCTTTGTTTTTTTTTTCTTTTTTTTAAGTCTCCATGCTCTGTTTCATCTGGATCTGTTAAAGTGGTCAACATCTCAGCAGGTGGGACACTGACCTTCTGATAATGAGACTCTCTGAGGTCGCTGCTGTGGACAATACGCTGCAGTATTGATCAGAGCGCTGATGTGTGCCGTACATATATGCACGTGTCTCCCTGTGCACACGGGTATTCACATAATTACAGGGGTCATAGGCCATCCCTGGGGAAATAAGGCAATATCAATAAAGTGACTTTTTGGTCGACGGCAACAGGAGTCTGGCCTCGTCTGTAGGAGTCAATGACTGACTACTCTAAATTTTAAGAAGCACATTTGAAAGGTAGAGATTCACCTATTTTTTTTTTTTGTTGTTGTTGTTTGTTTGTTTTCATCACCAATCTGATTCCAACAGCAGCCTTTTTGTTCTTGGAGGATTTCGTCATTATGATTGCTGTTGTTGTTGGGACTAAGTATGAAGTTACAGGAGCAAAAAACATCCAAAGGTCAAGCAGCAACAACTGCAAGATTTTATAATGGAACATTTTCACTGAAAGAGCAAAAACTGTAGAAAGAAATAAATAAATCCAACCCTTCTAACAAGATTTTGAACTGAATCTGAACAGGATGAAACAAGTTGGGATATTGCAGCAGAAACTTAAAGGTTTTAAAATTGAATACTTGAAACTGAAGTGCAAGAACTGAAGCAAAATGAATATAAACCTGATTTATATTACTTCTTTTTCTTATTTTAACTGGTTTTTGTCGTTACGTAAACGCGATCTAGATGAAAACTGGAACATTGAATGAACATGTCAGATTTGCACCTCGAGGATAATAAACATTTCGGATTTATGTGCATTCTCATCTTTCACATTTCCTCCCCATATCCTGGTGTCTGCAATGCCAAAACGCAATTAGTTTGAACGAATGATTCACATTCCCAGGCCATGTGTCTGCAGCGCGTCTGTCACACAGCCACAGGGCAGCATGGAACTTTAATAAAGAGGAAAGCTCATCAAGCAATGACTTTACGTTAAAACATACTCAGTTAATTGACTCAAAAGCAAACAGATCAATGAAGCTGACTAAACCAGGAGACATTAGGAGCCGGGTGATAAAGATCAGCAGTCTGAACTGTGACCTCTGAATAATATAGCAAGCTGTCCACCGTTTTGCACCACGATCACAATGAAGCCGTTATTATTACAAGTCAGAAAGGACTCCATGATTGAGTTGCCAGGTTTGCATAAGGGATGAACGCACCGGAAAAATTTTTCATGACACAATTTACCAGCAAGCTTAAAAGAAGCAGTGAGCGAGATGTCACCTTAAAATGAGGGCCGCAGCTGTCGTTGTTATGGAGCAACAAAATGATGCCATGTTAATGACAGACACGTGTTTCACACAGACTCGCCTGAGCTGAACATCCAGTGATATTCGCGACACAACGAGAGAGTATAAAGACAGCAGAGAAACCATTGTTTTTACCATCTATTAAGACAATATATACGATGCAGAAGACGATGTATGATCGCTTTGTTTCTTTTGCTGCTTTCGTATCTTTTACTAAAAGTAAATAACTGTCGGTATTCCATCATGGAACAACAGGTAGCAGAGACGCATGTGTGTGTGTGTGTTTGCATACAAATGCATGTTTTCACGTATGCATAGAAACATTAGCAGCGTGCCATGACAGAGAAGAACAGTGTGCCATTATATCTGCAGACATCCATCTCCCCAGGGACGACACTCTGGAAAGAGGACTCAAATGCAATAATTAAAGCAATATCCAACCCCGCATCTGTCTGGGTCCCAGAGGGGAATGCTCAAAGGCACTACGCGCACATACACGAACGCTTGAAGATGTGTCCAGGCAGGGCTGCATGTGAGCATGCATACATACACCCGCAGAGAATCTACAACTGCCAGAGATGCACGCAGCACTAAGGTTGTTGAATTCATTTCTGGGAAGCTCCCTGTTTTTGCAGATTTTTTAAATTCACACAACGACACCACCTTCTTTAAGGCTGCAAATGAAGCTGAACAGAAAATAAAAAAGATATAAAGTGCCAGTGCTTCTACACTTTCACTAAAAAGAAACTATTAGCTACTCTCACCTCTCTCGTTGCAGCAAACCATAAAATACGACTTGATTTGCATTTATCCATGTTATATTTCCATTAATAGTTGCACATTTTCTTCCATGCAAAACCCGTGCAACCTGAACATGATGTTGACAACAATCTTATTTTATTCCTTTTTTTATTCTTTTATTCTTTTCATTACTGGCGTGTCCGTGGAGGTTGGATGCAGCCTTCTAAAGGTTAAACTTTAGAACATTAGGAAACTCGGTGACAGTAATATCAGGCTGCCTAGGCATGACAGGGTTATCTTCATAGATCGCATTTAGCATTTCGTCTTTTATTTTCTTTTACATCAGACACCATCATGAGTTCTTTTTAACATTTAAATAGACTGAATGTGAGACTGAAGGTGCCTCTGATAGTGACTGAAGACTAGAGATAGTGGAAATGACAGTACGGTCAATCTATGTATCACAATTTCTGAAATAAATCCGTCCCACCCATGTTGTGAGTTCTTTGTAGAGAATCAAACATTTTGCTCTTTTTCAAGCTACTTTGTTTGATTGACCTTGCGCAGCAACGACAGCGTTGCATGATGAATGTCAACACTTTTCAGGTGGACCGGAGCTTTGATTCAATGAGGTGTAAAAGTGCCACCAGTTTTGGCCATTTCTGTACATGTAAGTGCATGCTCTCCCCCACTCCGCCAGCTCCTCTTCTCCTTCTCATTCCTCCTGTTCTTCAAGGCCTCCCCATCTCTTTAGGTGGCAATTTACAGCCGCCCAGGAAATTAGTTTTTCTGGATGCTCACGTCACCGCACTCTATCACACTCCTGCAAGTGATGTGTTACCAGGGACACTCCCACAATTCCAGCCATAAAACTTCTCAGAGGGCCCATAATAATGCAGCGGCGGACCAGTTCGCTGAAGGACATAGGTTGTCTGTGGCTTTAATTTAAACAGTCACGGACAACGCTTTTGGGGGAAAATTAAAAAAAAAAAAAAAAAAAATCCATATATATCATTCAGGACGGGAGGTGGCATCATTTATGTTCTGTACAGTCCAGACGCGTCATTTTTGTTACACCTGAATTTGTATCACCTCTCTTAACTTGAGAATGATTGTAGCATTTGTTTTAAAACTGCATTACTTGCAAAGTGTCTATTCATACGAACCATCATGCACAGACTAAATTTGACCAGAAATGAGAAAGTCCTACTACCAAACTTCGACCTCAGATATAGTTACGTTTGGTCAGACCTGTTGAATTCCTCCACTGAGCCCAGTGAGGTCAGTCCGTGAGCCCATAACGGAGAAGGGAGCTGCAAACTGTAACAGGGAGCAGTAAGCATGTTTGTTAAGTGTCTTTATGTCTGTGTGTGAAGAGCAGTCTTTAGCCAGCTGGAGTATGACTGGCTGACTTTGATAAGGTCAGCCGCAGGGGCCCCTATTGTCGTACCGTCGTGGCCCCCTGCCAGTCATCAGCGCTGGCACACTGCGGCTCTGTGGTCTGCCCTCACGAGTAAGCACACACAGCACACGCCGCACACACACAACAGTAAATGCGTTTGCTGGCAGACAAAAAAGCCACTAAATCCGTCTGCCTCAGTGGATATTGTCTAAATGGCAGCTTCACTTCAAATTCCGCCTGCTGAAGCTTTTTCTGTCAGTCTGTCCATAAAAGTCTGTCTGATAGACTTTTGTGTCCTTCCAGGAATTCATTAAGGGATTTTTGTGAGTACTGCCAAAATATTTAAATTAGTTTGGGCTTTTATGAGGCAATGACTTGCAAAACGCAGCGTCTTTCAAGTTTTGAAAGTGGATCTCTTGATTGGATGATTTTTTTCGGTCCATGCATTAAAACTGAACAGTTATCTTAACACTTTTAAGCAAACATTTACTGAGCTACTCCTCATTTGAAAATGTCATCCTATAGTTACAAACACTATTTCTGGTAAATTACTAAAAATCCTCTGCTATAGTTCTGCATGCAGCAAAAGCTATTGCTTTCCTTACTTTTTCCTCTACATTTCTCCAGCAATGGTGGTTAATTGCATTTTGACTGACTATCAGCGTTCGGCTGTAAATCTCCGGCCAAGACACCTACAGGGAACAGAGTTTTCAACAGAACGAGATGGAGAAAATGATGAAGGGCAAGATGAGGAAATGAAGGGGAATAAAAAGGAGAAACGGGAAAGACCAGGGCGGCCCTCAAAGACATGAAGTCAGACCCGTCCCTGCTGGCGCCAGTTAAACAAGTAATATTCACCGAGCACAGGCATATAAGAAAAGTGGAAGCACTTTGTCCGGTATGAATAATCATCTGTACTTTGCCCGAGAATAAAAAGTGTAAGCCATGAACCTTTGCATTACGGTGGGAAATCACCATGCTTCTATGCGTAAAAAGTGTATGTCTGTATCTGCATCACACCCACCCTCAGGGGAGGGGTGGATCTGCCCTGCCGTTCACACATTTTCCAGCGAGGAGCGCGACGGGTTGAATGAGAGGATGGAGATATTTCCGTCAATTCTCAGAAGGTTTCACACAGTCACACCTGCCAATGTGCAGACCTTGTTGAGCAAGGCTATTGGGATTAAAAACATGCACACTAACGCTGACCTCAGTTTAACCTTTGTACGACAGGATGACCCATTTAGCATCAATTCTGTGGCCCAGACAGGAAGCACATCACCATTGCTGTTAGCTGATAAGCCCCTCCTAAGCTTTTTGGTCCAATGTGGAGTCACACAACATTACCAGATGAGTTTATGACTTTTCATTTCTATGGCAGATGTGAAAATCCCAGCTGGGACCACAAGGCCACCCATCTGCAGATTCTCTGTCTCGTTTCGTCTCCTGCCATCGACTTTCCTTTGCAGGCCTTATATGCAGACACGCACGACTTACAGGAAATTGACGCAGCCGGTGCCGGGTGGCGGGGCGATCCACACAAAACTGAAGCTGGTGGCGGGCTGGTGGCTGACGTGAGAGGCCACGACACTGCAGACAAACTGGGTTCCAGCATACTGGCGATCTGGAATCACACCTGGAGAACGGAGGAGAGGATAAGCAAAAGATCAATGCGGAAAGCTGAGATAAACAGTGAAGGATAACTGGGGTGCTTTAAGATTTATTAGACTGGCAAATGTTTTACTAATGCTTGCCATTTTTCCACTGTTGTAAGACTTCACTTATCAGCTCACAAATGTTACAGAATGTCTGCATTTGTCTTTTTAAAGGTTATATTTTCATTGCTTGACAAGCATTTTTTTTTTTATCAGTCAAGTGGTAATCGTGTGCAGTCAGGGGGCCTGTCAGAGAATACTCCATCCATGAGCTGCGCTGTCAAAAAAAAGACTGCAAGACATGCAATTACGAAAACACACAATATAAAAGGTGTATATTTAAATCATGGGCCTCTATAGTTTTAAGTACTTAATCCAAAATCAACAACTGAAATACAGATTTGCATTCTCACATGCAGCTCCAAGAAACATTGTGTAGAAACATTTCAGAGCTGCAGGCCACATGCGAAAACATATCAGACATATACAGTTGCTTTCATAGTCTCCAGTGTAACAACAATAATAACCGTATCTCAAGTAAGCCTGCAAAATTAAGAAAAAAGAAAATAGAAGATGATGTGGTCCACAGTCACATGGGTCCACTTTTATATAATATTTGGTATCAAATATTCTGCATGTTTGATATCATACCATTTTGTTAGCTTTTTACTACACAAGCCTCCATCAGTTAACCTTTTTTTTTTTAAATCTTTAATCCATCCTCTGTGCTTTTCTCTCCTTCTCACCTTTCATAGTTTTTGCCCCCAACCCTCTTTGTCTTCAGTCCCTCCCTGTGAGCCGACACTCCATAACTTTGCTCTTATTAATGTGGGTCTGCATCCGGCTATGATTGCATCGTTGGAATGACATCATGTCACACAATCTTTCCTTTATATCACAAAGGGCAAGGGCAGGACGCCATCAGACTCATAAATCAGTCTACAGACATCCAGAATAGTTTAATAATTTACTGTACCTAAATGACTTTGTAGTGACAGCGGAGAGGCGTCCAAGCTGTGCAGTAACTATCACAAGTAATAAACACACACATGAGTATTTGTCATAATCGTAAGTCAACAACTGTGGTCGAGTGTGCACAGATGAAAAAAAAAAGGTTTGAGATAACCAATCTGTACAGAGACATTCTCTCCTCCTCTCCTTCATAAAATCTCACCTCCCTGGAAATAAAATCAGCAATGATTAAGAATACTGAAAGCTTAATATCCTCAGAATCAATGAGCAAATCAATATGCATGCGCCTGTAAACTAATTTTTTACTAATTACTAATTTACTAATTATTATTATTTCATTCAAGAATTGCAATTTTACTTCCTTCAAACCACACAGAAACAAATACTTTGGCTGGAAATCAAAGTGAAAAAATAAATAAATAAATAAAAAATCACCAAAGCTGAATCATTTACAGCGTTTTCACATAACATGTGCACATGCAGTGTGTGGTCCTAATGTGTCAGATTTATGAGGTGTCGAGAACAGCAGCCTCCAACCACGCTAACGAGCTGGTGGCGTGGAATAACAGAATGAGGCGTAATCACCCACTAATAGTGCGGCTGTTCCCCAATCACCTTGCCCCTAATCTCGCTGCAGAATGGGCGCAATTTATCCCATGTGTAACTGAACATGCGAGCGTTCGTAGCAGCGGCGAGTTAACGATCGTGAAGTGAGCCTTAAAAAGAGCACTGAACCTTCTGCACATATGAAAAAACGTATGTTCAGGGCCTAATGAAAGAATGACTTATCTTTATTTCATACTGACGGTCCATTTAGTTGCAGAAAGCCCTGTCTTTATGCTGATATACAGAACTGCATAAATGAATCCTTTGCTGGCTTCATGTACAATTCAAGGAATAATGTGTTCACATAGTCATATATCTGTCCCTTTGTGCTTTTATCCCCTCAAGACACAAGAGCGGCAAAGCAAGCAGTTTCCGTAAATGCCGCATATTCATTGTTTCAGTCATGACAAACCAACAGTTTTGGTATAAATTGTTCAATTTTGTTGCAGAAACAAATCTCTGGCAAGACTTGAGAATTCCTGCACATGTGCATAATATAAGCTAAGCTTTCATGGCAAAGAAAAGATCATCTGAAAAAAAAAACAAAAAGAGAGAACTGACGTGTGATGGAACTGAAAGACAGGATAAAAAAAGGAGATGGAAGGAGGAGGAGAAGGATGAGTCAGTCAAAGGGTCATCTCGTTGATATCTAAAGCTTATAACTGCAGCCTTGTTGCTCATGAACTAGAAAGAAAAGTGGCGCATCGATCTGCAATAAGGCAAGTTTTTATTTTTTTCTGGCTCCTTACAGCCAACTCTTGCAATAAAACCCTGAATTAGCAAATACTGGAATAAGTAAAAACTAAAATAGAATTTTGCATCCGAAAGAAGAGGTTTGTATAAAACCCTTTTAAAGTTATGAAAACCAAGCCCCCCAAAAAAAGCATAAAGTGAAAAGAAAAGCAGAATGCAGAACAAGCTGTAGAGGAAGACAAGTTAAAGGTATGCTTGAAGGGAAGTAGAGAGCATTTGGGCTAGGGTGAAGATGAAAAGGCAATCTGATGCACTTCAGGACACAGCAGCACTGGGACTTGACACTGTTCATAGAATTTCTATTCCCACTTGAAAAATACACCCAGGCATAAAAATGCAAATAACGATTCCCTATTCCTTTCATGTCTGGGTGTGGAGAGGGTAAGAGAAAAATCAGTATTATTCAATGTGATCTAAATTCCAAATGTTCCAGTAATGCAACAAGCTTGAGGGAACTTGGACGGCGAGGAAAGCTCTAACCTTCCCGCTTTTGTCCAAAGAATGAGCAGAGTAATAGAAAGATAGAGCCTTTCATCACTCTGAACATGTAGCAAAGCCGCACGTCCTTCAGCACACGGGCCTCTGTGACAACAAAAACTGCACTCACTGGACCTGCAAGTTTCTTGTCAGTTTTGTTGGAAGGGATCACGGCAGGTAACGTACGGGTGCTTGTGAATCTTTTTGTCGAGATGTTTTGCTCTGCTCATCACTTCAGTGGTTCTGATTTCCAAAATTGCAACGCGGAATCAAAACCAAAGCTGAGCTTAGAGAGCTTCGAGCTTCTTGTAGGACTCAACCATCATGCATCTATCCTGATCTCACAAACAATGTAGAACAGCTACTTGGTCCATTGAAGTTTATTTATAATGGCTTGATTTAATTTAATTTAGTTTCTTAATTTCCTGATGTGATGACCTTGTCTTAGTTGTAAATGCTTGTAAAGAGGAAGGAGAGGATGGGTGAAGGTTTTATGCCACAGACTTCCATGCAACAGAATCCTTGTTCAAGTCTTGTGAACAACGTTTCCCACAGTGCTCTTATTTTTTTTTCTGTTACAGGTTTTCTAGCGAATTTAGACTCCTGTAACTCAAGAAAGCCAGAGCACGGCTTGATTCTGGTCTTAACCTCCTTGTTCTAGATGTGTGTCCGAAGACTCGCAGGCATTCAAATGTCAGGCTTGGTGCCACAATGGCCACGGTTACATGATGTTTTTTAATTCGGAATTAATCATTCCGAATTAAGTAATTCCGAATTATTTTCCTTCGAGTTTACATGGAAAACACATTTGATCGGCTTTATCCAATTCCACTTAGGGTCTGGGGGTTGGGAAGGGTTCCTGATTGGACAGGGGGGCGGACATCTTTACGTATTTACGTCTACCGGAAGAAAATAAACGTACTCAATTAGCAACAACATGGAGGACTATATTATTAGCATTCTTTTTGGATTTGTTTTGATTTTATTTTTGAAGCAGCAGCACGACAACATCATGTAGATGATTTTCTTTTGAAAACAAGCCCAGCGCGGAATATAAGCATCATCGCGACAGACGAGCAAGAGAACGAGCATGCGCAGAAAGACCGGAATTAATTTAAAGCTGAATAAGTGTATACATGACCGCGGAATTATTCTATTCGGATTTAAAATCAGATTAAACCAGCCACTTACTTCGGAATTAAGTTTAATTCGGAATGGACGTTTTCATTCGGAATTAGGTGTTTACATGGTAATTTTTAATCATTTTAAATCGGATTAAATTTTAATTCAGAATTAAAGTTAAGTCCGAATAAAAGTTACCATGTAAACACCAATTTCCATATGAATTAAACTTAATTTCGAAGTAAGTGGCTGGTTTATTCTGATTTTAATTCCGAATAAATTGGTCCACGGTCATGTATACACTCATTCCATTTTAAATTAATTCCCGTCTTTCTGCGCATGCTCGTTCTCTTGCCCGTCTGTCGTGATGACGCTTATATTCCGCGCTGGGCTTGTTTTCAAAACAAAGTTTCAAGATGGCAGCACGCAGTAAACGGTGGTCAAGAGCAGAGACGATTTATTTAATAAATAGCTTGGAGGAACTGGAAATAATTAAAAGAACAGATGGCAGGAAACATAAAAATTGTGAGCTTTTCAAAGCGGCCAGGTTAAATGAAGGAGGTTTCGCAGATAGAGACGCCACCCAGGTCAAAAATAAGTGGAATGTTGTTGCTAATCGAGTTGTTGCCAAGTTTGTTTTCTTCCAGTAGTTGTAAAGACGTCCGCCCCCCCTATCCAATCAGAACCCTTCCCAACCCCCAGACCTAAAGCGGAGTTGGATAAAGCCGAACAAACGTGTTTTTCCATGTCAACCTCAATTCGGAATTACTATTTCCATGTAAACTCGAAGGAAAATAGTTTAATTCAGAATTATTTAATTTGGAATTATTAATTCCGAATTAAAGAACATCATGTAACCGTGGCCACTCAGAGAGAGACGGACCTCTGTTCCTTTAAAGGCAAATACTTTCTTGTTGTTATAATAATGTTCAAGCTATAGTACATTAAACATTGTATGCATTTCTAAAAAATAGCAAAGTTTGCATGCTTCATTAACTGTGATATTTTGCTTCCCTCATTAAGACACGTAATCTCACAATCAACTGCACGTAAAACTCACCTAATGAGTTGAAAATAACAGACGCTGTAGCTGCGGTGCTAATGCCACCAGTGATGCATTCACGCTGCATTTTAGATAAGCACCAGCAGAGGCCAACTCTAATTCAATAAGTGGCCACAGGGGATCGAGCCACAGTCAAATACACACATGCAAATACATGCACGCTCCCAAATACAGACACATGCAGATCTTTCACATGCAGATTGGGCACTCATGAGATGTCGGCGGTGATTAATGGCAAGGGAAGATGACCTGCTAACTCCCACGGTATGACTGGGCAAAGCTTGTTTCATAAATATGAACCCACACACACATAGTCATGCACACACCAGTGCACTCCGCAGCATGCCCACACAAAAAAATCCAACGGGATACAAAGAAACACCGGAAATGGGTGTGTTAAGATTTTAAGGGTCATGTGTCAGTTGTCGGAGTGTCACTGGCTCTGATCTTTGATGGTGATTGGAGGTTTTTATTTCTCTATAAAGAAGAAAGGGGAAGTTGATTGCTTCTTGTTTATTCATATGCAACCTGCCCACGTCTCCAATAGCACACATCTCCATTCTGACCATGTTTCTTCTTTCGTATTTTTTTCAGCGATGTGTCAAGAAGGATATGTGGTTGGTGGAGCTTGTTAGCCGTATCACTAAAAATGCCTCCATCATGCAGATTTCCATCCTATCAGAGGTGGGACATGACTCAACTTTGACGTAAATGCATTTTGGCAAACTGATGCTACATTTTCTTTTAATGAAAATATGTAAACACTCATCACATGTCTCAATTTAATGCCACTCAATATCTCACTTTGCAAAGCTAACGAGCTTTCCACAGCCAAATTCAAAACAAGTCAAATAAATGGAGTGAGAATTCTTCCCGATGGAGCAGATGGGCATTCGCTGGCTCAGTCTGGTAGCAACCTAATACAGTAGGACCAGCAGGAGCTGCTCTGACTGCCATTAGAGCTAATAGTTTTGCTTTATGGCAGTATTGCAAAGATTCAAAAGGCAGCATTCAAATGGATGTGCACATTTGCTAAAACCCATGCACACCATTTGACATCTGGTCAGTAACAAATAGCAACTGCATTTTGCACCCATTTCACAACTGTCCTTCAGCTGCATCTGGCTTAACAAGCAATGGGAAACTGTTAGATCCAGTAACCGATCTGTGATTGGTTGGAATGCACCCATGCCATCTAAATGGTTTAAAAGATTACTTCAGGACAAATAAGGAAATATGTATATATATCTTTGCTATTGCACATCAATCCTTAGAGTAATAAGGAATATTCATGATTGTTGCTTCCTTTCAGCCAAAAGTCATCCAGTCACTTCAAAAGAGCAACTGCTGTTATTAAATCCACGTATACTTTTAATGCAACACAAAGTGCACCTTGCTTGAAGAACGACAAGATAAGCACACACGCAAAAAGTCCTGTATGCTAGCAGATACGAGAGAGGAAAGTACAAGAGAAAGCATATTCACAAGGCATGTTTATGCAGGGCAGCTTGCTTGAAGCTGTAATGAAAGATCCCACAATCTACACAAGTGCATTGTGGTTTAATGAGATTATAATATTGTCACATACATACAATTTGCTGTATAATTGTATTTACTCACAAAAAAAGATTTATTTTCATTTCAAAAGAACAAATACTAATTCTGAGGCACATCTTTCATCCTGCAAGGCTGTTGGGTGCATGCTTTGATTGTGTGTGAATTTGCACACTCCGACAGATAACAGCCCTGTAACCAGCCATCATTCTCCCACTGGCTCAGATGTAGAAATTCAATGTATACACGCCTAAATAATTTGCAACACAAGCCCATTAGAGGGTCATATTTCATGTAGCAATTCTTAATACCTGTCATAAACCTACTGGAGCATTAACATGTGTTATTAAAAGCCGGTGAATGTATGGGAATCTGTCACAAGCCAAAGTAATGCCTCTGTCAACATGCTTCAAAAGAAGGCCACACAATGGCCGCATAAATGATACATTACATCAGCTCTGACAGGCCGAGGAGGGACCCCATATGCTTTGTGCTGCTGGAAGAGCTCGTGCAATGTGTGTCGCTGTTTGCCTCCGTTGTGCTGCATTCACTCCATCATTCCAGTACCGTCCTCAGCTGGTCAGCCGGACCACTGTAGGGTGGTCACAGCGCATGACAGCCCGTCTCTGATCAGCCATTGGTCGGAAAGGGGATCCAGCTCAGCACTTGCCAATCACACTACCATGGAGACGGGTTGGTAACGTTGAGGTGATGGCAGGGGTCTGGCACAGTGTTGCCAGGAGGAAGCTGTGAGTTAATATGGGTGGTAAAAACATGCCAGTGGTCAGGAGGGAAGGGGAGCAGGAGGCTCTGTGGGAAAATGTGAGGGAATTTGCCGTAGGAACAAAAGAAAACTGAACTTGCATTAAAGGACACCGAGAAGTCTGATTAGCAGAGCGTGCGTGCAGCTGAAGATGCAAACGAGTGTTTTTGAGAGGAAATTTCTAAGTGTGCAAATGGACTCCATTTTTTTTTTTTTAAGATTTTTTTGGCTCTAGTGGCCTTTATTGAAAGTTGAGAGACAGGAAGGGGGGCAGAGAGAATGGGGAAGACACGCAGGAAAGAGTTGCCGAGCCGGGAATCGAACTCACAACCAGCCGCACGAGGACTGTAGCCTCTGTATATGGCCGCCTACCCTAACCACTGCGCCACCGGGGCGGCCAAATGGACTCCATTTATACAGCAAGCACACGCATACACGAACACACACAAGACAAAACCAGGATGCATTGTTGGAGCTACCAGTATGTCTCTAATCAGCTGAGAAAGAGAAGACTTTATGTCGACAGTCATTTAATAGAGAATATCTCACATTTAGGTAACCTCATAATGACGTGAACGACTGATAATGCCACCCGTTGAAGAGTTACTTCAAGTTATTGCTGCTAAAAGTGGTTGCAGGAGCTTTTTAATCATTAGATGTACTTGCTCTGCTCAGCCGAACAGCACTTCTGCTTGGTTTTTTGTTAAATAAATGATGACATTTGTCTCTGCGTGGCCTTGAGGTAGGCTGGCAACCTGTCCGGGGTGCAACATAGCACTCACTCAGTGACAGCTGGGGTAGGCTCCAGACCCCCTCTGACCCTGAAGAAGATGAAGCTTCTTTAGAAAAAGACGGATGGATGGAAATAATGGACCCGGTATAATAGCTAATGCATTGCTGCTCATCTGAGGACGAATTTACCTAATTTTAACACTCAATAAGGACAAGGTAATGCCCCTTAGCAGGTCCAGATATATAATAGCTTCGAATTAAAAGATGTGTTCTTTCTTCTTCACATGGCTGTAGTTCATTGTGCATGTGCTGCTTCCCTTTCAATGACCAAGAACTACAGCCATACAAGCATGAATGACAAATGGTGCACAGGGACACGAGCAGAGCATAATACACCCTCCTAAACTAATCTGCCATAATTATAACGAATGTTGCTATGAATCAAACAAGTGTTGCTTATTTTGGACCTTCGCTCTGCATGATAGATGACACGTCCACTAATTTACACAGACCTGCATTCCATTTCAAAGGCACACCCACATAAACTCAAATATACACATTATTCACACAGAATGCATGTACATCATATACACATATATTAATATAGCCCCATTATATGAAACACTTTGAATTTTTAGTGTCAGTATTGGTAATTTTCTTTTCTCTTAACATGAGGAGAAAGTGTTTTTGTGAGATACACACTTTAAAACAGTTCCAAGGAGGTTTCATACCAATTAAATGGTTCCCATTTCTATGCCAAAGTACTGAGAAGCTAAACGTAAAATAATTGAAAAGAAAATGTTTTCATATAAATCATTCTACAATTACAAAAAAAAGTGAGAATTTCTGCCAACTCTATTGTCCCATTGTATCTGCTTAGAAGTCATTGTTCCAGATCAACGAAAAGAAATAAATGTTAAAACAATTTCTCAATAACTTCTACTTCTGCTCCAATTTCCGTTTTTATATAAAAACTGAAAATGTAATTATTCCTTTTAAGTAGTTAATAGAGTCAAGCTGATCAACATGGGCCTAGTTAAAACTCGGTTCACTGCCAGTCTCAAGATGTGTGGATGTGTGTTATATAAAATATTAAGGGGAAAGTGTTGCTGAAAGGCTTGAATGGCGGTGACATACTGTAGTGGAGCCCCTTGAGTGCTCGTGCTGTGAGGCCTGTCGAGCGCCAGTGGAGGACGGCCAGCTTAATGCCCCAGGAGGCACTTCCCACATCGGGTGGTAAAGCCATTACCCTTCCCAATCCACCAGTCCCTGAGCAACAGTTTCTTCCTCCGACACTCCGTCCATACATCCATCCATGAACGAAGCCCATGAGCAGCTGCCTCCTGTGGGTGTGTGTCACTGTGGCTTGGCAGTCACAGACCACAGCGTTACCGGCAGGGCTAATTTGATTTTTAATTCAACATGACTCCTCGCCTAATAGTTTGAGTTGGAGATTAATTAATCTGATTTGACTTGTGCTAATTTCTTCCACCCACATCCCTTCTCTCCATCCGTCAATGCAGCAAACAAACAAACTGGCGAGGCCACGGTCTCACAGGCCCACGTCCCGACGCACACGCCGGGCAGAGAGGCGGAGTCCCGGGGCGACAGGTGAGGAACCAGCGGAAAGTCTCCGGAGTGCGCGCGGCGTGTCGCCTTTGAAACATGTGTATGCTAAGTATGTGTGCGCATCTAAATCTGTTCATGGGGGAGGCTGGATCTGAGCCTTGTCTGACGGAGGAGTGCTGGGAGGCAGTGAACAAATCACAGCAACAGACTGGCTCTCGTAGGGAGGGCAAAACAAAGAGAAGGTCAGTAACTATTTTCTCTGCCAAATATGGGTCAGAGAGAATCTGGGTGAGTTGCTTACACATAACTTGTATCTATCGTAAGAAGAAGTGGGCCAGGCATCAGATCCTTCCCGTTCCTCGGCAAAGCTTTTAGAGGGAGGTCCAATCAGGGCCCTACTGGGAGAAACCAGTAAAAACACTAAGCGTCCTCCTCTCACAGAGTCATGAGGACCACTTCCACTGTTTCTAATACTCTTTGAGAGAGAACTTTAAAAATGAATAGAGCTAAACAGTGCAGCGCAGTGTGCGTGCACTTTGTGGCAGACTTTGTAAAATCGCACATTCAGTTGTGCACCGAAATGATACCCACACACTTGCAAGGTGCATGTGAAGATAAGGAATTTAAGGAGTTTTACATCACAAAACAGCAAAGATTTCAAAGTCTACTTGCCCTTGTGTTGAAATGATGCAAACCCACTAGCATTCTCCGAAATGTGTCAATCTTTGCAGTGTTTGAATCAAAGCTCGTTCTGTCTTTCTTCTATCTTTATTTCTCTCTCATTCTGGCTGGCATGTAACCACCCTCTCTGCATGGTAGAAAATAACATTTCTCTACTCAAGAGACACCACACATGGGAGAAACAACCTACGCCTGCTGCTCTCTCCTGCAGGATAAAAAAAATATATAAATAAAATGCCCAACAGCTCAAACGCCGCTTGGAAATCTCGATCACAGAAAGTCCATCTCCTGCCTTCCCATGTTTCAGCTTTTTATCACACATTTAAAACTAAACTAAACTAAAACAAAATAAAATAAAATATATTGGGCCATACAAATACATGCATGGTCGCACCTGAAGCAAGAAAAACAGAGACTTGCACATTGGGACACAAAAAAAAAAAAAAAAAACATGAATGTAGACACACCTACCTTCCCAGAGAACAAATGCACATTATGAGAACCAGTAAATCGCAAGCAGCACTGCAGACCTGCATCACAAATGAGTAGCAAAACCACCAATGTTGTCTGGATGTATGGCTTTTAAATGCTGCTGTGAATTAATGATAACATTCCCACACTCCAAATTCTTGGATGGCTGGTTTGCTTTTTGTCTCGAGAGAAGCTTTGTGTACGCAGAGAAACTGTTCAGACTCGTGATGCATAATTTCCCGAGCAGCCCTCTGGACTCGCAGAGAGTGCAAATGTTTAGCCACCTGTTAGCAGCCTCCAGGCCTCGGAGGGGGGGTGCTAAGCAACAGGAGGAACAGAACAGCGGCTCAGTCTGGGCAAAAGGGCTGGGGAAGTCCTGTGCCAGCAAAGCAGGGAAATTTACAACGAGCCAACCCAGCCGATGTTCAGTCTGATCTGACACCGTGCCGCAGAGACCACAAATCAGCTCCCATACATAACCCCGCGCTTGACAACTCATTTCATCTTCTGTGCTAATAAATTCATCATCAAGAGGGATCTGTGTTTGGTGCCTCAGCTCTGAGCAGAGACGGATAAATGGCTCAGATAAGTCATCATCGTTATCAACATCATCGCGGCTGCCAGCTCCACCTTGCCTCTGCTTGGCAGCACCAGCTGAGGAGTTTTGCAGCATCTTTGACAGAGAAACTTTGGCAGCATTCAAGGTTATTACTAGGATGAATATCAGAGCAAATTTGTCACAGATGTGCATCCTATGTACGAGAGTCAGCACAAACGCGAGCATGTCAGTGGAATTTGAATGTGTTGGAGTATGAATGATAAGCCGGTGAGCGTGTAAGCTCTTATGGTCGCTAGCAAGAGTATATGTGTGTGTTTATGTGCGTGTATGAAGGAGTCTAAGCGGCGCAGTCAGGGAGCTGTCAGCAGAGAGCCAGGGTGCAGGCTGATCACAGGGCTGCAGCGCGTTTGATGTCTCCTAGGGACTGACAGCTTCTCTCCCCTTGGGAGCCCCCTCTTCTCACCCCTTCTTTGCTCCTTGCACCATCCTTTCTCGATATCATTTCTCTTCATCCTCCATCTTTCCATACGTAGTGTCTCCTCAGTCTGTCTCCTCATCCCGCTGACTCGGAGGAGGAGGAGGAGGAGGGGGTGCGCGAAGCTCACTTGTGCTCTCCTGGGACGGTTTGAGAGAATTTCAAAACATGGCTTTGTTCGGTAGGAAACAAACCTGTAAGCATGTCTCTGTAAATACTGACACGATGAGCTGCCATCTCTCATGGTCTGACATTTTGGGTGACGTTCAGTCAAGCTTGGTGACGAGAGGGTGATGGCAGGAGACCTTCAGGTGTGTCAATATCTGGATTTGAATGTATAAATGTGGATAATAAAAAGGAAGAACTGTTCACGAGAAAATATTTTTTGTATATTTCTGTTTCTCAATAAAATATTTACTTTTTAAAAATAAAACTGATCAGAAATAGAAGGAGCTGGATTTCAGGTCTGGATTTAAATGAGCTAAGAGCTTGATTTAAATCAAAAGACAGTGGTGGGTATAAAATACTCCCGGGGTAATCATGACCCGAAGCAGTGTGTCTGTGGCATGACTGTTCTTCAGACTGCAGACACATCCTCTCCCCTCCTCCACAGGTCAAGGTGCAGCCGGATTTCATCTCTACTGGGCCTCTGTGTTAGCATCGGCTCATCCGTCTTGGGAGCAGAGTGCCGGCTGGATGTCCCCGTCACTAAGCTGTCCGTTTTGTCAGACGGCCAGATTCATCATATTGAGATGGGGACTGATCCTTACAAGCACAAGCCAACCGCCCCACAAATACATACGAATATGCAAATTAACGACAAAATAAACATCACCCTGCAAACGAGCTATCCATCAATGACCAGTTTCTCTGCAGCTCAGCATTGGCACGGCAACAGTAATCAGCCACTCCGTCAAAGGGAGTGATGGAACGCCGTCCTCTCATCTTCCCATCCTCCCCCTCTCTATATCATTCATATACTGTCTTCTTTTCATTGGTCCCTATTTGCCATTTTTCATGCGCACTTTCTCCAATTTTCCCCTCTCAGACTGCACTTGCACTTATTCCTTTAATCTCACACACTTTGTCAGCTCCATATTGGTATTTTTGCATACCCCCCCACCCCACCGTACTCAAAACAAAAAAAAAAAAAACTACTTTCAATGCTCCGTCCTCTCTTTAAGTGCCTGTTTGTCATCATAATTATAAGTTAGCAAGAAACATTTAGGATGAATTCTTGTTCTGTCTTTGTGTTTGAATGGATAATAATGTGACGGGGAAACGTTTTGCCATTAAAAGGACGACACAAATCAGACCATATGTGACAATTCTTTCCACTCAGGCTTTGGTCTCCAGTTGCAATCCATCACTTTGTTCCTGCCATGTGACCTATTATAACAAACCTTTTTGTTTTTGTATCCTCATTAATTATTACCATGTACGTAAAACATTGTGTTCATCATAAAATCTTTTCAGACGCCAGATTGAAGGCGGTGTGACTTCTTTTTTTTTCTTCTTTCATAAAGCCTAAGAGCACTGGAAAGAGAGCTCCCTTAATGGAATAAGTTATTGGAGGGAAAAACACGAAGCAGTTGGAATTCTCCAACAGCTGAGTCAGTGCGGACTCATATTGCTTTTCTGGCAGGGTGTGTATGTTACATACACACATACTTATAAAGTCACTACTACAAGTAGTACAATGCACTTTAACTATAACTTTAAAAGAACCTTGCAAAGGTTCGTACTGAATAACTGAATTGTCAAAATTCACTAGATAGACTCATATAATACTACACACCCTAACCGTCTCTTGTGTTTAAACTAATTCAAAAAATAAAACTTTAGGTCTTTCCCGCCAGCCCCTGGCACCTTGAAATAGAAAAATTGTCTCAGAATGCCAGACTGGTTTCCCTGCCCCCATTGAGCACATTTATGAAAACCACAGTCAATTTACACTCCTGTGTTCTGCCTCTCTCGAGCGGGCATGACTTCAAAACACCAGCCGCCCCAGTTTGTCTGAAGCAGCCATAACAGAACAATTATGGTATCATAAAGGTCTGTGGTCAGCCGCCCAGCAGCAAGTGTGGGGTTTCTTGCCTGTAGGCAGAGGAGGAATGAGCTCAGGACAACTGCGGCCACAGCTCAGGCCACAAACTGAAAACACAACATTCCTGAGACTACCTTGTTCGCCATCACGATTTCTTTGTCGCACATGAGCTAATTCGACAGCGAGTGGGTGTTGGGTTGTCATGAAGCAGTGAAAGTCAGTGCCTCGAAGCCAAAATATTTCTCATGCAGATGCGTCGTGAAGAGCATTGTCATTCAGCAGGCTGGCAGACAATGAAACGCTCACCCCTGTCTCCATGTTATGTTGTTGGTGTGTATGTGTTTATGCAGTAACTGCTGAGACGGGCGGAGGAGAAGTGAAAACGCAAGACGGGGTAGAGAGTGTGCGCTGTCATGCGGCGCGGTCACGCTCATGTGTAAACACCGCCTTTATGAGTGACGTAAGGTGGCACAGACGACTGAGGGGAATTCTCGATGTGGTCATCTCGTCCACATGTTGCCACAGCTTTGAATGCCACGGTCACTGTGCAGACACACACTTTACCTGGTTATCCCTCCACCACTTATAATTCCTTTATCCTGCAGAAGGTCTTAGGGCTGGAGCTTCTCTCAGTCCCAGTTTTTTTTTTTTGCTGCTGATTTTCTCCCCAACGTGTGTGGGGATCCATTCTTCCAGGGCTGGAGTTCATGTGAGTTCCTGCACTGATGCATCTGTCAACCACATGTTCTCCCCGGCCAGAAACCACTTCAGTAACTGCACACATCTGAAGTCTGTGTGTGCGTGTAGGTGTGTGCGTGTGCTTCTGAGTGAGATTGAGTTTGTGTTTTAATTTCTAATTCCATGTGTGAATCCATGTTAGCTGTGCGTGTTGTAACCGTGTCAGCTACAAGGCTCCGTTGAGAAGGATTAGAGCCACTTCATCATAATTGTTTTCCACTAAAGCGGTGGTTCTCAAACTTTTAACATGAGAAAGTGTTTAGCTCTCTGAGTACCACCATGATGACCAATTTTAAAATATAGCCATATATGCCTTCTCAATTAGCTTTAAACCACAAAGAAATGTTTATTCCTTATTGTGGTTATTTATTACTTGAATTTTTACTTGACTGAATCAGACATTTACAACTCTGTCCAACAATTCTCACATACTCATACTCTCATACAGAGCAAAATAAACACACGCAAAAGTTGTTACATCTGCACTGCAACTGAATATGCAACAAATATTTTTTTTAAAGATGGAATTTTAATTATCTCAAGCTGAACATTTCATTTGATACATATTTATAATGCACTGTATGTTTCCAAATTTTTAAAAGTGAAAATGTAAAAAAAAATGTGGAAAGTCATGACGTTCCCCGTGTACCACCAGAGAGCACTCTCGTACCACGCGTACCACAGTTTGCGCACCACTGCACTAAAGGTAACGTATATTAAACTCCCTCGTGGAGTTGTGTCTTTCTCTTATCTGTGCAGGTCCTTTTGTATTTGTCACAACAAAGTACACAAAGCAGAATCTCATTCAGTTATTGCTCCACTCTAAAATCCTCAAAGCATTTCGCTCCGGTGTCATCAGGTTTCCATGAGCTCATTCTCCTCGGGAGAATCTTCCTTCAGCCTTCCGCTGAAGGCCGAGGAGCCTTCAATTCCCAGATGTGGACACCGAGGTTTGCAGACCAGCCGGGCTGTTTTCTAGTAGGCTCCTCAGAGTGTCTCCTAAAAATCCCACTTATAATCACAAACTGATCCTACATGTGCTTGTTGCACCGCAGAGTCCCGGGGGCCACATTTGAGAATGCAAAAACAATATGAGCACAAACAGCGCAGAAAACTCTTCATTTGAGGACCAAGGACTGACTGACACTCCCGAGGCCTGTGCAGCATTACTGCTTAGCAGATTTCACTAAATGTTACAGAGAATGAGTTTAAAAAAAAACCCATCATGCAGAAAGTCATGGATTCATGAGCTGCAGCCTTTCAGGGTGTCCAGTCAAACTCTTAAAAAGGTTTAACAAATTAGAGTGAAGCAAAGGTGATGCAATCTGTGCTTGGATGCCTCCCCATTTAACAGAGCTGCCAAGAGTGGAGAGCTAGCCGGGCCAGGGTGAAGTCAGCGTATGAGGAACAGTAGAGTTAGTCAGTGTAAAGGAACACACCGGGCAGTGGTTTTGGGCCAGTAGCCCTCTTCTATGACAAGTTCTTTATGCCCATTTTATAACAAGAAGAGAGCCCCACCCGTGCGCTCGAGGGCTCCATCCTCGCACACTTCGCCTGATTCTAAACCTCCTCACTGTGCACTTAACATATTTTTAAGATCGGTTTTTATTTATTTGTGTGCATGTATCTGTGAATACATGTGACACAGTAAACAGCAGAGTTCCCTGCATGCATGCTTCAAAGCTGCACCTGCTGACAGTGCAAATAAGTTGCAGTGAAACGGTGCAGGAAATAGTTTGAGAAACAAACAATTCAGGAAATCTGTATCACCTAAAATCTTCTGCAAAACCAACTTTTGATGCATACCTGTTTTCTGTGAAAACCAACTGAAATTCTTCTCAACTAAAGACTATTTTCTGCAATATTTGACCAGCTGAGTTGATGATCAGTAGTTGGCTTAAGTCTTGTTTTCACTGTCAGATGTGTCTATATTTGTCTGCTTTGTCTTCCAATATCCACTTATCTGTCCCATTTCTTTTTATTTTTTTTATATATATATCTTGAATTTCAATGAAAACCCATCTGGATGATCCTATGGTCACGTCATCCCCATTCCTCATCCATCATGGCCTGATGGAAAAGGATTCTGGAAGAGGTGTTCTGCTCATTCTCGGGATGGATGAGGATCACTGGGCCAGGTCCTGCTCAGTGGGAAACTCCACTGTCCCAGGACAAAGATTATTTGGAGTATCAGAGGTCTTCTCTGTACTGAACTACATGCAATGAGGCCCTTGTACCAGGACAAAAGAAGAAAAAAAAAGTCTCACTCACCAAATCCAAAAGCAGCTGGAGCAGGGATGGGAGCCGACTGGACTGGCGTCGAGGTGTAGAGGCCGGTCACCAGGAGACCATCAAAGGACACGCTGGTAGAAATGGTTACTGAGGGGAGAGCAAAAAGTATGATTTTTTTTTTTTAAAAAAATCAGTTTTAACTCTAAAGTGAAGTAACTTTCTTATAAAAGTAAATTAGCTCAGTTTAGCTCCTGTGATAAACTGCATGTCAGATATCATATTTATATATTCTCAATTTGTAAATAACATGCAATTATTTAGGGTGATTTCTATGCACACAGATAGTAATGAATTTAACTAATATGCTAAAGAGCCCACTATACACCCCTCAGGTGTTAACAAACAGAAATATGAAGTGGCTATTATCTAAGATAACACTGGAACCACACACACCGAAACAGGGATGTAAAAATCTGCAGTTATGTGTTAAAGTAAAATCTACAAAACCACAGATTATACATCCATTAACTTCATCTTATCCAGTTTCAGGTCACATACACACATACATATTTACAGGCAATAATATACACTCGAGCACAATAATAACAAAAGTGAAGGATTAAATTACTGTAAAACTGTTGAGCAAGAAAACAATACAGCATCGTCGCCTCGATGACTTCTGCAGGCAACAGCGCCTGAATGCAATCAGCCTCGACCTGAACAAATCGCTGTACTTTGCACAAAGCCCGTCCCTATTGACAACCACATTAGAGGAAACTGATGAGCTAATTGGCTGTAACCCTGACAGCCTAGCCAAGCCTTCATTCATCACAGGTCACCACAGACAGCGGCAGATCTGAAAACTGCCCGAGGTCTACTATCAAGCCGATCACATCTACTGTATCCAGCAGCGAGTTAGCTATTGATTTATCCGCTAAACAACGCCCCTGAGTGACAGGTCCGTAGAGTCGGCTGCAAGGCTGGAGAAACAGAGCTCAGTCACTGGACTGTTTCCAGCCAGACAGATCAGAACACAGGGGAACAGTGTGCAGCTCAAGGAAGAACACACTCCTCCTCTAAAAAAAAAAAAAAAAAAAAAAACAGCTTGGCACACTGAGGAATAAAATGGTTTGGAGCGGTGAAAGATGGAAGCATTGATATTTCCCTTTTCCTGGAATCCCCCTGCTTAGGGGAGAAAACTGAATCAGTAAAAGGAAGAAATACTTGCAGAGTTAATATGTTTTGAGCAAGAATAGCAACATAGTCAGTCTGGTTTCAGGCCGTTCATCCTTCTGGGCTCGGTGTGTTTCTTGGGAATCTGGGCCGAGCAGACTCCTGTGTGGCCCTGTCTGCCTGACAGTCTGACTGTGTGACTCCATCAACATGTCCTCAACTACAGGCGCCCAGCCTTACTGTGCATGTGTCTGAATGTGTGTGTTCGCCATGTGTCTGTGTACATTGGATGTGTTACGCCCTGTCTTGAGAGCACAGTTCAGGCTATCTCCTTCCTCCCCAGCTCTCCTCCATATTAAAACCTCAATAATTCATCCCATAACACTCTTTATTGTATCCAGACAATTTCCCCTCCCTTCTCCTTCACCACCGTTACACAAAAATACAGTAATGTTCCGCTAAAGGCTGCACTAGTGAGTGCTATATTTATAGTTGCTCATCCGTCTCTTTCTTTGGCAAAAATCAAATAAGTAATAGAGAATGAGTTAATAATGTAACGGGCATCTGTCTATTTGAAACTATGTGGAATAGCAAAAGAGACTTCTTTCGGCTCGTCCTTTTTAAGGGTGTGCCACAGTCGACCCTCATGCTCCGCATATTTTGTTTCGTTTTTGTTTGTTGTTTTTTTTTTAATCTATGGACAATGCTGATGAAAAGTTGTTGAAAGTATTTTGACAGGCCAGTCCTTTTCAAAGTTATGCGCCATACATTTTATGGGTGTGGCCTAGAGATACTCTTTGGCTTCTCATGACGTGAAGATCCAAGCTTAATGAAACTCATCTACACCGCATCTTTGACAGGACCATTTCAGCACCTTCTTCCGATAAACTTTAAACATCTTTGCAGCCCGATGCTTGCCGTTTTTCGCAGCAAGCTCAACAATTTTTGGTGCCGTAAACGGCGTGTACGACCACTTCTTGGACGGCATCTTTTACAACCATCGCACATCTCTGAGTGACCTGTTGTGATTACGTTGTGACGTGATGTCACTGCACATGCTGAAGCCAACAGTGAAAAACATACCGTAAACATACTTATCAACGCGTCGATTTTCACGTTATAAGAAGAGAATAAACCTCTTGATATTTATAATCTGCGAGGATGCATAAACAATGTAAGAACAATATCAGGAATTTTCAGGGTCAAAACAGACGTTAAATATGAGAAATGCAGTACTTGGACTCATTTGATGCCATATCTTTAAGATCCAGATGGCTTGCCTTTTAAGATGACTGCCAGCAGCCAATCAGATTTCAGCAGTGAAAAATGGCCGATCTTCAAGAAAATTCATCCGCTCATTCACACGGTCACATAACAATAACAAATAACATAACAAATCTGCCCCAAGGGGGAACTGTTAAATAAAAAACACTTTTATACACTATATAAACACTTATATGAATATTGATATATTCAGCTCCCTAGTCAGGGGGAAGGATAAAAATGACTTCCTCAAAGTCAGTGGAAGGTGCTGGATCCAAAACACTTTGTGACATCCAGTTATGTCATAAAATAATCCAGCTATTTTGGAAAAACCAGTAGTGAAAGAAAAACAAACCAGTCTGCTCGTCTGATTTTTATGAAACTTTTTTGGCACAACTGATCTAATGACCATTCAGATGAAAGTTGTTAAAGGACTCTTTTTAAAGTTACACACCCATAAAACCTAGTAATCTGTTAATGATTTTTTTTTTCTGGGGGGAAGGGGGACACAAAGTTAATGAAATTTCATCTATGGTGGTGTCACAACAGACAGATAAATATGTGACCAGTGGATTCAGATCATCATTGGTATACTTTTACAAAGCTTCAGTGTGTGTGTGTGTGTGTGTGTGTGTGTGCCATATTGGTATCATTCATGATTCTACTGGTGTTTTGTTGAAGAACACTGAGGAATAGCGATCCTTTCTAGTCTTGTGAATCAAGCAGTTGGGGAGGTCTGAGGCTTGACCTGCAGTCCAGTGACAGGACTGACTGGAGCAAATCCAGTCAAAGATACACTGGTGTGTTGGTGTGGATCTCATTAACCCATGAAGATTTCTGTGCCTTTTAACCTATGCTGTGGAGAAAATTAACCTGGATCTGTCTGAGGACGCGTCGCCACATGATGAGGGATCAACCCATGACTCTACAGACTCCATCCATAACATAGCAGCATTCATGGGGAAAATTCCATGAAGTCAAATAATCTCATCAAGAAATTGTGCCATAAAGGAATTTGATCATTATGAATTACACAGAGCTTGAAACTAGTCTTGTTCCAATTCCGATACCAGTATCAGAATCGCTCCAATACTGTCAAAAATGCTGGTATCGGTATTCAGCGAGTACGGGAGTCCAGGCACCAAACAATACCAAGTAATTTATATTTAATGACTTATTTACTGGTTACTTCCATTACCAGCAAAAAGAAATACTTTTTAATTTTGCAATGCTTTTTCATACTGTTCTATTCAGAAATAGATATAAAAATAAATGGCTTGGATTTGCTGTATTTATTCATGTTTTACAACAATGATAGTTATATTACATTCAGGCAATTATTTGCAATTTTTTTAATATCATACTCGTATCTGTAGTTGGTATCGACCGGTACCCACAGCTCAAGAATCAGAATCGGGAGGGAAAAAATGGTATCGGAACATCTCTACTTGAAACCTTCAAGGAAGATATCGTTAGCAAACAAAACTAAATTTAAAAAACGAATTGAGAAAGAGGAACAAAATTTACAAATGTAGAAAGCAGCAAGAAGGGGTCAAACAAAAGTGCAAGAATCCCATGAATAGTGTGAGTGGGAAGCTGGACTGTGAGAAAGACATATTGCTTTGCTTCAGAAGCTTTATCTTATTCAATCCATGTTGCTCCGTGCACCTCTAACACTGAAACATCTGCAGAATGTGAGGAAAAGATCTCATTCAGTCAAGTAATTATCGCGTTTACGCTACACGCACACACACGCACACACATCACTCCTTTTTTTTCCTTCATAAATGCATTGGCTATTCAACAAATCCATTCCACGTCGTGTTGAAACATTTTACTGGTAATTAAATCACGCTGTATTGATCCAAGGCCGTGGCATGATTATTTAATGGAGTAATGCGCTAGCGCGGACTAGCCTCGGTACACAACAACCGCCTCTTTCTACACTTCCATTGACCTGCATCACCAAGGTTACGTACGCTCCATTACTCCCCACAGACACCATCATACATGCTTACACACAAAATATTTTTTTCTACTTCTCTATGCTACCTCTTTCTTAAGCCAATGTTCACACTATTCATACAGTTTCATTACTATTTGAGGAACCAGTTGAAAAAAAAAAAAAGAACTTTCCACCATTTCCCTCCTCACTTCCTACTGATGCACGTTCTGCGCCCTCACAGCAGTACTCTGCCATGCTGCTTGATTTTATTTACAGGTACAGTGGAGAGAAAGGGAAAGGTGGGTATTCTACTGACACTGCCGCCACATTTTCTCATACTGTAATATTGTAGTTTCCTTCGACATTAATTGTGCTCATATTCATGCTTTTACTCTTGACTGGTGAACCTGCAACAAATCAAGTTGTATTTCTGATTTTGATTCCAAGCCAAGGCCACAAGGTTACCATCAAAAAACAAGAAGGAAGGAGAGAAACGGGGCAGCGGAACGGCCCATGGAGAGCCGCAGTACCTGATCAATACAAATCCAAGATCTAAATTATTTAGACAGGCCTCTAACACCACCTCTCACTCGCCGGTGGAACGCATCAGACGGATGAGCCAATCAGAGGAGATGAGATCAGATCCAATCACCTGTGGGGGTACTTTACCCTCAGACTCGCATACACATGCACACACAGATGAAGGGGAAGGCCTTTGATGGTAGCCTTTAACATTCTTCGCCATACTTCATTTCTGAGCGCTGTTCATTTGGCCAAAGGGGATGAGAAGCTGTGAGGCGGGGAATAAGGGGATGAATGTATGACCTACAGTCTCGTTCGCAGAACATTAGCGGATTCTGAGTTTCTGAGCATTTGTTTGGTCACACAGGGTACACTTTGTTCATGTGTTAAAACCTCAGATTTCAGACTGGCACTGGCCACGCAAGCATCTGGTTTACAAACCACATATACATACACACAAATATGTCCCTCAATGCCCAGTACATTAACCATGACTTTTCACTAACTGGTAGATGGGTAGATTAATGTGTAACTACCTGCAAAAACTGTATTTTTATCCATCATGAGCTGCAATTAAACAAAAGAAGCAACGCAATATCTCCTGTTAAACATTGTATTATCTTGTCGTGTATGGAATGTGTGAATAGGTTTAGCTTGCTTTTTCTGTACTCTAGATCTCAATTAATACTTTGATTTTGTAAATATCAATAGTTTTAGGAAGTAAATGGAAAAAAGGAAGTGCAATTGGATCAGAACTGCAACAGACCAGACCTGGAGCTGCATTAAGTACGGGTCTTTCAAATCTCAAATTTCAAGAGGCACCTGCTGTGTTTGAGCATCATGCCTCCAAGAAGTCCTAAGTCTTGAAAAATCCTCATTACACTGTATGCAGAACGTTCATACCCGCATACAGGCGCTCTTACTTTATACTCACCACAGAGCACATCCCCTGGCTCAAAGCCAGCATGTAATATTGATGAAGCGATGTGGTATGCCTCATTATAGACACACACAACTGTGCTACTACTCAACTATTGATGGGCCTGGGGCTTTCTTCACTTCTCTGAATCCACCATGAGTAATGTTAGGGCACAAAGTACCAGCATACCACACAGCACAACAAAATACACATCCACAAACACAACAGTGGCTTTGCTGGTAAGCCTCTCAGAGCTCAAACAGCCACGCAAAGCAAACACACTGATAATGCATAATGACGACTAATTGGGAATAGAAATGTAATCTTCCATGACAGTCAATTCTGAAAAAATAAGACAAAAAATAACATTAGCAGTAAATCAAAAAGCCATGTTTCAATTTAAGCTTATTCATGCATGTACGGAGAATTATATTTGTTTCATCTCAATGACTCTCGATTTAAATTTCTTTGATTAATATTTTATTCAACATTCACTCTAAGTTGCCACAGCCACCTGGTAATCAAGAACAACAAAAATGCATTATTTTTTTTCTCAATTGTGTAAAAGCATCTGGAGCATAGGAACAAGAAGGTACAGCAAGAAGACAGTGAATATGTGTTTAAAATTTGATAAGATTCTGAAGCACTGACACATGCCTTCAGAAATGACTGCACCTTCAGAAATGACTGCACCTATACTCAACAAAGAACCCCCCCTTTTTTTGCTGGTGGCTTTTCTTTCTTATTTTTTTTCTTGCTTGATTTCTGTTGTGATTAGCACATGGTGATAGATGGTTTTGGATCAGTCACTTAAGCAAATAAGTTGTTTAAGATAGCTTAAAAAAAGACCAAATGCTCTAGTGATCGTTTTTTCCCCCCAAATTTGAATAGCTTTCCATGATGTTTCAGCAATCATTAAAAAAAAAAAAAAAAAAAAAAAAAACGAACTAACTAAAACACAGGACCAGACAGCATCCTGAAAGTGAAGAAGTCCTTCCACTCTGGCAAAGCGTAGTTTGCACTGTTGCTGGAAATGCTCAGTGGCAGGAGTCCATTCTTCGAAAAACTTTTACAAGGGATAAGAGGGAACAATGGATGAGACTGGAAAGTTTTTAAGCTCTGAGGGAAGACCCGATTTGCAAACCAGTCTGCAAGCCGCAAGACTTCTGCAACAGTATATTCTTTTAACAAATACTTTGTAAATGGAGAAGGATGTGGAAAAACTAACAACACCCTGTGCGTTATTAGCTTGTAGAACCACCTTCAGCATCAGTAACATTTTCAGTCTCTCACATTGTTGGTTCACTTTTCTTTGCAACGTGGCTTTCGGTTGAGCTGCGTGGGAATTTGTTGGACTTTAACTTGGATCTGAGATCTGGACTTTGTCTGGACCACTAAAATACTTTGAATCTTCATTTTTCAGCCTTTTTATTGTAGATCTGCTGCAGTTCATGGGATCAATGTTCTGTTGCATGAACTTATTTTGGCCAAGCTTGTAGCTGTCGGACCGATGCCTCACATTTGACTTAAAAATACTTTGATATACAGAGAAGTTTGTGAAAGTTCATAGTGCCCAGGTCCTATGACGACAAAAAAAACCCCCAAAACACTGTGCTTGACACATCATATTAGTTGTTTGTCCTGTGATGATGTTTTTGTTTATTTTTTTGGTGCTGAGCCAAGAACTTATGTCTTGTTAGTCCAAAAGATTTTGCTGCAGACATTATATGGTTGGTTCACATACAACCTAAGACATGCTGCTTGTTTTGTTTTATTTTGTTTGTTTATTTTGAAGCCATACTTGTGCAGGATTTTTTGCATTGTATTCTCGCAGCATGTCCCAAGAATATTAAGGCCCTATCAAGTCTGACATGTAGCTCTCATTTTTTCTGCGCTCTCGCCAAGCATTACACGGTCTGACTTTGGCCCGAACTTGCTGGGATGTTCACTTCTGGGAATATTGGCACATGTCTCGAATGTTCCGCTTGTAAACAGTCTTTCACGCTGAAGAATGATGGACTTCAAATTTCTTTTCCAGATTGATGGGCTGCAACAATTACTGCCGAATTGATTATTAGAACTTGGCTGTTGCTTTCCTCACATCACATGTGATGGGGCAGAACTCACATTCATCCAGGGCTTTGCAGACATCTCTTTCTCTCCGTATGACTTCCTGCACTTATTCCAAGAAAAACAGAAAGGATTCACCACTCGTGAAGCAGTCAGTGTTAATCTGGTCCTTGCCAAATTGACGGAAACATCGCCTGAAATTTCATCTGTTTTGTCCTCACCCTCGCGCTAAACTGGCGCCTCCCGAGTCAGTAGGAGTCTGCATAGTCCCTTCAAAACCATAAGTTTCTATGACACGCAAACAAATACAGCTGTAATGGCCGGTTTCGATTAGTGCTGCCAGCTTTTCACACACCGCTTTTGTTCAGGAGAGAAAAAGAAAGAAAGAAGAAAGAAAGAAAGAAAGAAAAGCATGTAATATACCACTGTGCTGTTGTTCATCTGAGGTTGTATTTATCTCATTTTCAGACATAGCAAGGACCAGATATATTTTCTATGATCCTAATACCTTAAAATGTACACTTGAAAGATGTCATACTTTCAATTTCATAAGTACCGTCACGAAAAGTGGTTACAGTCAAATCGGGAATAGAAAGGTATATGTGCATGGCCTGACAAAAGAGATAGTACATTATCAATGAAATCCCCAGGAGGAAACTGTTTTCTTTCCAAAGGGATGGAGGTTTTTCCTGGCAGCAATCTGGATAAAGATAAGAGACCATCTGACCCATATCCCACTGGCAGACACACACGTGCCCCAGAGAGGACCAGGAAATGGAGGCCAGACCATAGGGAAGCTATAATTCCATCTGTTTCCATGGTCATGCCAGTGTCAAGGTGCCGCTTCACTCTGAGCTTCCTGAAGTGGTCCAAACTGTCAGTCACCTGACCATACTACCATGAAGGATATTCCCTATCTTCCAACGACGAGGAAAGAGTGAAGACTGGTCCATCGAAGTGACAAGCTCAAGTGTGAATGTTTATGCAGGGTTTAAAGAGAATGTGTGGGCTTCTGCACATATATGTGTCATGTGGTGTTCGAGTCAGGTCTTAGAAGCATCATTCCATTGCGTAACCTTCTGGCACCATCCTGGCCTGCTGGCACTGCCATCTGCTGCTGTGAAGCAGTAGATCACAGACGACCTACCGGCCAGTGACTTTTTACAGGTCTGATAAACTAAAACATCTAAAACATTTTTTTTTTTCCCCAGAAGACTAAATTTAAAGTTTAAATTCAGAAGGCAGTTTACAGGCTCTTTTTCATGTCCACTGCCTTCTCTTGGCTGAGCTCGCTCCCTCGTGGTTCCACCCGTTTACCAAAGAGGGGAGCTGAGCCATGAACGTCCACCTTTAAGCTGGCTCCCCATCTCCCAACAACCACGGAGGCAAACAGGAGTAAAGGTGCAGTTCTGTCACTGAGCCCTGTTCCTCAAACAAAATCTGCATCAAAATCACACTTCTTTGTAGTGGCCTTAAATGATGCATCCAGAGTCTAATGCTGAATCAAATTTTTCACAGAAAACGTTCCCTTCATGCTCAATGGTAACACATAAATTTTTGAGCATTAGAAAGCCTCCCTGTCATTTGGTTTCCTCTTTTAAAGGGCACCACGGTCCCCGTTTGCATGAAACCTGTAACCTTGTTCTGGACACACTGCTTGTTCATATGATCTTCCAACTAATATACCACACAAAAATCAATTAAAGTGAACAATGATGCAAGAAACCTGATACACAACTCTTAGAAAAATAAATAAAGGATCATCAGTTTACGGGTAAGTTAATTTCGGTGTTTTATTTAGTAAAAAAAAAAAATAAAGAAAGAAAAAGAAAGACAAATCACAGATTTCGCACTAAATAAATTTTTCCTCACAGCTGAATATTCTGGTATTGCAAAACATAAAGAAACAATGAGGTATGTTGCATAATGAAACTGATGGAATTGATGCAACTGATACAGAAAAATTGAGTCACCTTGTAATTTATACTGCTAAAATAAATACACGCTGAAGTCTAAATATAGATATTAGCCTGCAGTTAAAGAGTCCTTGCACATTTACTAGTGGGCTGTACCTGGCTGATGGACAGGAAACAAGGTCCCAGCAACTGAGCTCTCAGCTGAAGCAGTAGAGAGGACTCTAAAAGCCATTCAAGAAGGTAATTCAACCCAAAATGCAACAAAAGATGTCAGTGATGTTGACAATTTGTAGCAGGAACATACAAAATTGTATAGATTATAACAGGGAAACATACAGGTAGACCAACAAAGCATCAAGACAGAAAACTCAAAGAAACATGCCTTGTAACTAGAAAGCACTCAGCAAAACTAATGAAATAAGAAATAAGAAAGAAGAAAAAAAAGGAGTTGGTATCTATGATGAAACAAAGCAAATAGGAAGTGCATCCAGAAAAGCCAAATGAAAGAGATGTTCAGTGATGAATCACACATTTGCTTTGAGATAAAAGATCCTGTTGGGACTTTTGTTTGGCACAGTACTAAGAAATGTATAGATTAAAAGATTATTGGTAACGGATGGCATGGGGTTGCACGTCAGGTAAAGGATGGTGTGAACTGAAACTGGATATTTTTCCTCTTATTGTCAGTCAAATCTAGGTTTGGTGATCCTGAAATAATTTTTGCCAGGGTGTATGTGCTTTCCTCTCTCTGTCCTGTCTCCCCTCTCTTTTTCTGTCTTTACCTGGCTGGCCTTGGGCAGGAAGGTCCCCCCATATGAGCCAGGTCCTGCTCAAGGTTTCTTCTTATTAAAATGGAGTTTTTTTCTTGCCACTGTTTGGCTTAAAGGTTTTTTTCTCCCACTGTGGGAGTTTTTTACTTTCCATTATCCTTGATTAGGACTTAATATTATAATTTTAGTTAATGATATTTGCTCAGGAGTCATGCTCTGGGTCTCTGTAAAGCACCTAGAGACAATTGGCATTGTAACAGACGCTATACAAATAAAACTGAATTGAATTGAATTGAATTTCATTTAATTTAATTGAATTTTTCTGGATGGTAGTGTGTCTTGCCAAAAAGCAAAGTGCATTAAAATCTTTTCTTCGAGAAAACTATTTCAGCTCAGTGACATGGCTAGTAAACAGTCTGGATCTCAGTGATTGAAAATCTATTGTGGAAATTAACATGAAGAAGAAACAACAACTCAATGACTCTATGACAGGGCTCCATCTTGAAAAGCTGATCTGTCCAACGCTATATGAGAAATTTGGAACCTGAATGACGAAGAAATGTGTTCGTCATTTGTGAAATCTGTGTCTCAAGCTGTCATAATAACCAGAAGGCCCTGTGATGAACTGGCAACCTGTCCAGGGTGGGCTTCATCTTTCGCCCAAAGAGAGCTGGGATAAGCTCTAGCAGACTCCATGAACCTGATTAGGAAGATGAGGGGTGGATGGATGGATGGATGGATGGATAATAGCCAGTGGAAGTACAGGAAAGTATTATTGGTGATGGTGGTTTTTATGGTTCTTTGACCTGGTCTGAATCAAGCATTGTTACAATAGTTATTTAAAGGTTGCAACCATCTATACCATCATATCTTTAACTTTTTTTCTGTCTCACTAAATATAACAGCTCCTCCAGGAGTGATGATTCCATATTTTCAAAGAAAGGTAGAGACCTGGGCCCTGATCGTACACTTCCCGCTAGCCGCTACCCACTAGCCAGCTATTGCGGGTATAAGAACCTCCGCTAACTGCTTATGCAATCTTCCGCTCGTTAAAGTCGCTACTCATTATGCCAACTCTCTTACTCACTTTGTAGGTGTGGCAGTGGGCGTGCCTTTTGCCCTTTCCACAAACTCGGTATCTTGTGATCGCAGGTTTAGGGCAGGGGGTGGTCTGACCCGCATGTCGGCGCGTACAAGAGCAAATCCAAATGGCATCAATTTGCGTCCACCTGGTCATATGTGGACATGCACAAACGGCTCTACCTCTCGAATTAACTCTTGAATAAAAAGCGTGATTTGACCTCAGTTGAACCCCTGAGAAAATAGCATAGATTGTCTTAAACGGCTTACTCACCAGTTAAATCATATACGACCAGAGCGGGTTTACTGGGAGCGCACCGACTATCTGGGACTTTCAGGTAGCTGATAGGAATTGTCTGTGTAAAAATATTTATATATATATATCAGTGCAGAGGAGGAAGGAAGAGGAGGAAGCTCTACAGCAGAGTCCCAGACGAGCTGTGCACGAGAGCTGCTCCGATCTGGATGAAAAGACGCTCCATAGCGGGTAGCGGTTCTTAAAGACAATGGCTACTGATGCACTGATTGGATTAACAGGTGGAACGCCCTAACCACTCCTATGCATAATGTAGCAGGTAGCGCAGGTGGGATAGCGGGTTTAGCAAGGGTGGAAGATTGCATTCTTTGCAGGGGAACGCCCCTCACACTACCCACTATCCCTAAAATAGTGGCTTTAGGAGATCTGGCGGAAGATCGAGCCCCTGATGCGCTAATGAGTGCCAAGCAGTTGCAAGTGTGCAAGTAGGGTCAAGCACAGGTTTGTCAAAGACCAATGCTGCAGGGACTTTTTCTTTTGCACAAATGGAGGAAGCATTGCTTTCTGGTGCTAATGCTTGTACGCCCACGGATGGTGAACCTGCAGGAGGTCGGTGTTTCAGTCCTCAGCTCTGCCCTTGGCCAAGATCCTGACCCCCACAAGTTGTATTGGATATAAGCCCCCGTTTTACAACGCGCTGTTAAAGCTCCTGCTAAATGATTACATGTAATATAATGGATATTGTCCTGTGGCTTCACAGAGACATCGGGATGCCGCATCTTTTAACTGAGACTAGCATTGGTAGCAAGCAACCCCTCATATCTGACCCTCAGATCTGCCAATTCAACTTTGTCTCCATCAGTTCTCATGAAAATGCAATTTGATGACATGACGATTAGAAAGACTGGGTGTAAGCTACAAATAATATAACAAGTAAAATAATTCAGTTTAACTGCTATTAAAAAGCCTTTTTAAAGCATTATAGTAACAAAACATTGACCGTTATTGAAACATCTTCCAGCATCAGATCAATAATAGGTGGCTGCTATAAAGGGTTATATTGTAACTGGGTTTAGCAACACCATGACTCTTTCCTTCTGCAGCTTGGTGACTGCCAGGCCTGGAGAGTGAGCTGTCCTGATGATCAACACCATGTGTTCTACTTGCAGAAAGTAAAAAAAAAAAAAAGGGGCAACTATTACTCCCTGACAAGCAAACCGTCTTCTTTTCCTTATTAAAAACATACTGGACATGCAAACAACCTTTCATAATATTGGTTATCTAAAATATGACTTTTAAAACAGAAAGGACAAATTGTCATAACATCAGATAAATGCATTTACAGAAGAATGCTGCAAGCGCGTGAGCATTCCTGTGAGAAAAGGAATGTAGGAAAATACTAAAAGCCCAGTCAGCCTCAAGTACTGGGCAAAACCCAAAACAAAACTTCTCACACAGAGCAGAACACCCTCTCAAAATGTGGTCTGTAATGCTGTATTTATGGTGAGCTCACTGATATGAAACACACCCATGCATAGATTGTGGAGACACCTTAACACATGGAATGCCTTTCGTGCAAAGCAAATATAAATAAATATAGATGTACACATCAATTAAGTCAAAGTTGAAAGTGCACACTGGACGAACACAGCATTGTTGCATAACTCCAAGTCCATTTCACCTGCTCCACTGAGAGTTGGTCTAATGGCAAACAGGACAAGGGTAATGGGGGACAAGCTGCTGGCTACATCATATTTGAGTAAGACCACTGCTTATTTTGTCGTCTCTCAGATACCAGGAGCCTGTAGTATGAAGTAGGTTCAATAAATCCAGGTGATCTTTCCTTTGACTAACCCTAGCAATGGACGTCTAAAAAAGTTTAAAAATTTGAACAGATTTTTTAAATGCGAGAGACCGCAGACGTCAAAGATTTAACAGTTATTCCTAAAGTATGCGGTGTGCCCACCCAGATTGTACACCAAAGCTAAAGAGTCCATGAGAAAGAAAAAACTGGTCTGAACTGTCCCTCACCATGCACCTCAGAAACAGGACAAGGGTAGGATTGCTGGATGGGGCATGTGTGGCCAGCTGAATGTCAGGTATGGTACTGTCAACAGATCCAAAATGACAAAGAGAGATCATGGCTGCTGTTTCCAGAGAACTGGACCAGTCCTTAGATATTAGTGATAGTTTGCGTCTCCTCTTTTTTTTTTTTTTTTTTTTTTTACAGACATATGCCCAACATTTGGTAGTCAATTGGTATGGATTAAGATGATATGGCTTGAGGTCATATCATCAGTGATGTGAAAACAGTCCTTTTTATACACTTTTTGTAGAGATCCAAAGTTAACATTACCTGAGTTTGTCTGTAGGAACTCCTTGCACACCATCATTGACATTTTGGAGTCACATCAGAGGCTTAAAACTGTAATTTTTTCTGATGTTCACGGTTGCCCTCTATAGAAACATTGCTGGTCATTGTACTACAAATGTTATTCTGTTCTCACAAGAAAACCGCTTTGATTCACAATATTTCGGTCCCTAACAAAAGTTTACTCTCATTACCAACCAATAACAGACCAAAGGTTGATTTAACTCCAGAATGTTCCTTTAACTCGCTCAGCCAATGATCCTGCTTTAGTTAAGGTCTCAGGCTGTGTCTATGTGACCTCCGTTGCCTTCCCTCTCTCAAACTGTCTCCAAACATACATCCTTCTGCGGCTGCGGCCCACCCCAAATACCTTCATAACTGAGCAAACTGTGGCCGGATGAAATATGTCAAAGAAGGACCAGGGAACAAGAGACAGTCAAGCTGTTCAGCTTGACACAAAAATCATATCATTTAAACTTTCAATGAATTATCAGTTTCACAATCAATTCATCTTTGAATTAATGTTTGATATATATGAAATATCATGAAAATCTAAAAAAAAAAGCCAAAACATAATTACATGAAAGACAAACTCCATTGACTGATCAATCGATGTGCAAACAGTCGCACTCTTTATTATAAAGAAAAAAAAAACTATCGTTACATTATTTTTAAGCGAATAAAGCCATATTTAAGCCCTAAGTGTTTGATTAATATACTTTGCATCAGCAATACCAGTAATAACCTGAATACGAGACTCATGGTCTAATTTAATCATAACTATCAGACCAAAGCTGCATAGAGTTACAAATGTCCTGTATTTCTTTTATGGTACTTTCCATGGTCAAGTAAGGAAGACAAGTTCACTTTTTTTTTTTAAATTAAACCTGAAAAGTGCGACTGCTCCCAGTCAGCTAACTGCAGCATGGCAGCAGATACCTCTGTACTGGTTCCCAGACAACAGAAAGTAAACAGTTGGGGTCAGTTTTGTTCTTTTAGTATAACATTAGTGATAAACAGTTCAACAAGTTGTGACTGACAGGCTTAAGTGTCTGAGGCAAGGAAATCAAATCAATTTTCCGACTTAGTAGGTAAAAAAAAATATATATATATAAATAAAATGCATTCTCAAGGTGTGTGTGATGACATGGTGGAGGGCAGTGGAGACGGCAGTGGAGACGATAGGCAGTTTGCCTATGCTTTTATGAAAGGCCTGTCGCAAAACAAACATACGGCATCTCTTATGACCTACGGGAACTGAATCAGCTCCGTGCAGCCTGCAAAGAAACAGTAGAGCAATAGAGCCTTGTAATGCAAAGCTCCATTTCCTTCTTTGACTTCCGTCTAAGCTTTCATCTACCTATCACAAATCAACTGAGCAACAAAAAGTGGATAGCTTGAATACTTCACTGAGTGCATCCGGTATTCTGAATGTCTAAACAAGTCACAGTCACACAGTAAAGATGTCGTCCCACATAAACTGTGCATTCGGTACAACTATAATTTCAGCTAAAGCTGAGAATCGAGTTCGCAAAACTGCAGAAAAATGGTACAGTGCAGAAGAACGGAGCTTCAAGCACCACTTATGCAAGAGTTTAAAAAGGGAATATTGGTCCAGCACTGTTTTATTTGAGAGATTAGGTGTTGTTTTAAACACAGCATTAACCATACCCCCACTTTTAAGGAGTGTATTAGACCAAACTTAATAAATGTCAGTGTCACTGATGCTACTGAATGATATCCAGCTGAAGTGCAATAGTCTAAAAAGTGAACATTTTCATATAACATTGCACTGTTTGCTGTTTGGCTGAATTCTCTTCCTTGCTTTTCCAATATTGCAGATACTAGATTCTAAGGTTCACAAGATGAAAGAGAATAAGTTAGCAGCAGGAGGACCTTAGCTCTCCTCTTGAGCTGACACTTCAAACTGCAGTTTTTATCAGAGTATCAACCTGGACTTTTGAACTGCCTCATGAACAGTCAGAAGAAAACATGCTCGTGTGGAGATGGGATTGTTGCTGCTCAGCTTACCTCCAGCGCGGACTTGAAACAAAACAGATTTTTTTTTTTTTTAAATACTATGCAGTTGTGCCTTCCAGGGGCCTCGTGGTCAAAAAGAGACAAAAATGCAACCCATTTATCGCACCTGACGCGCAAAATCAGACCCGCTGAGTCCATCTATAGTAAAATAATCTACAGCTACTGCCATGAAACATCTGGATCCATGTCCTTACGAAGCCAGACATCTGCTCTGCCTGTTAGCACGTACTACAGTATGCACACTCATATGTGCACATGGGAGTGCACTCATACACGCAGGCTCAAGACGCCTTCACCATTCCAGACTAACTGTGGGCCAAACCATGATTCCACAATCTCCTGTATAATAGTGCTAATATGAATAAATGAACTGTCATTTGAAATAATGGTTCACTTTCCATCGCTTGTCTGTTGTTGCTTCACAGCGTTTCCTCCACGCCCTTCTTCTCTTCTGTCCTGCTTAGCTTACAAAATAGCTCTTGACCATCACAATACTTGTTCTGTCTATACGGATGTGCAGATTGATACAGGCACTTTCCAAAAAGGGATATATTTTGAGTTTTGTGGAGGGATCAAGTGTGGTCAGAGGCCAGGTGGCTGGTTGAGTCGCAGCACTGTGTGTTTCCCAGTATGTGTAATAAATTGGACTAATGTGACACCCGCTCCCCATTGAACTTGCTAAATCCATCAAATGCATACCTGCACCCATACATACAGCAGTTAAAAGACAAGATATTAAGTGATATTCAGCTGGGTTTGGATCCAGCTCAGCAAATCATTTCAAGAATGCAAAAATGTCCTGGGAGATGGAGAGGAAGTGCCTCGCTGCTTCCCTCCGTGTTCCCCACTCTTTCTTGGCATGAAAGTTACAGATGATGGCCAGCTAAGTAAAAGAGCACTGAAATCAGTCAAAGCCTGATGTCCCTCCATAGCTGTTGGGGAGGAAATCTTGGTGGAGGGAGAGCGGCAAAGTGGTGAGAAGCGGCGCTGCATAGAGCGGAGGGGGAAGATTGATTTCTAATTAACATGCTGCTTAGCATAATGAAAGACTAGATGGTCTCTACTGGCAGTGGATCAGTGGGACTGCTTCCCCTGACATCCAGTATTCACACCAGCACAGCTTGGTAAGGATGGACTCATTGCTGTAATCAATGCTGTCACGCTCCCTCATGGTATGGAAAATGAATGAATGAATGAAAGAATAATTATATCTTGGTTGCTCTGATTCATTTCATGGTTATTCCCCAGCGCTTTCATCTGGGATTGATATAACTAAAGAAAAAAAAATCTTAAGAGCACAAATATTTTATTGGTTAGCACTCTGACTGAGGCTTATTATCCCTAACACGCTATCCTATATTGAGAGATCATCAAAGATGCGATAAATAAAAATGATCACCATCTCCAGAGGAGCAGTGGTAAATGTCAATGTGTGATTGAATCAAATGTTTCCATTTGCGCATCATTTTCTTTAAGAAAAGGAGAAAGAGGGAGAACAACCAGGAAAAGAGAAACGCTGTTCAAGTGCGGTGAGTCAGGATAGTGAAATCTCACTTATTCTTTCGTCTAGAGCTTTTACTGACTCCTAAACAAGCCAGGCACAACAAAAACCCCTGATCCATGGAGATGCAAGACACTGGGGGTGATTTTGCTGTTCTTCTTTGTCGGTGGCGGTCCGAATAAAGCCGATACAGTTGATAACGTCTTGAATCATGTGGTATACTTGCCTTTCAGAAATCTCGCTGGTAAACCAGTCAAAGTACTAAAATTCACTGCAGCTTTCAGGAAGAACCTCTGCGGAGGTCTTAATCCTGACTCAGAGCTCAATGATCGCACAGGGGCCTGTGGGGGCTGGAGGTCTGAGGTTTGACACATGGAAATGTCACCGGGGAATTAAGAATTTTGAGGGAAAGACTACGTGTGAGCTGGTGCACGTATGTGTAATCTGCCTCCACCAGCCTGCTGTGGCTCTTTGAGCAGAGAGGGCTGGTTGTTTGAGGAGGACTGGTGCAGGATGGGGGGTAGGGCTGGGGCTAATCCGCCTGTGCCACGCGCTGTACGCCCAGCACCCAGCCAGTTGCACCACGCGGCCTCCTCTGTAGTGGGTCCACCGGGGAGCTACAAGTCCCCGTGAATGCTATCAGCACAGACGGCACACTGCCCCCCAAGCAGGGATTACAGTTCTCTCAATGAAGCTGCCAGGAGGAGGATCTAAAACAGGAGGAGAAAAGGGAGGAGGTTGTACACTATTCTCCAAAAGGAGCTGTATTCTCTGAAAAGAAGAGGCCACCGGCAAAATGGCCAAAATGCCAGTCGGCAATCTGTTGGGAGATGACCCCCGAGAACAGAAATATACATCACTTTTAGATTCCAGCTTTGGGCCACTCGGCAGTCTTTAAGGAAAATGAACACTAGTCCATTGTAGTTCGGTATGGGTACATTAGCATACATTTGCATGGGCACACAAAGCTCAGGTCATGTTTCCCAAGCCTCTTGAAATGAAAAAAACTTTTTAATGATATTGGCTTGTTAAAAGTAAGAAAAGTACGTCAAATAGGCATAGGAGGAGCGAGGAAACCTCAGATGAGCTGGTAAATATGTCTCAAACATCCCGTCGAGGGGTGTGTCCCCTGTGTTCTCTGTTGAAAGTGTCAGCTGTTAATGCTGTTGACGGTTATCTTCACATTTAGATGTTGTAGCGTGGGCTTGCTGCACTACTCTGCTGTTTCTCAATGTGATTTACTGCAGTGAATAAGAAAATTCTTCTTTTTATTTTTATTTTTACAGCACACACTGCACTTTAAAGCCTGAAACACTGCTACTTCCCTGATGTTACTTACTTAAGTTGCTACACTGTGACCTGCATACTGTCGTTCACTCTTTTCATGGTACGAATATCTTTTCCCTTCAGGGATTGATGAAGTATTATTGATCTGAACTGGATGACAGTAGAATATCCCTGCATCTTTGTAAAATTAGCCCCAGAAAGAAAAAGAAACTTTAGTTTAAAGTGGCCATATTATGATTTCCCATGTCTTGGACTTCCCTCTACAGTCTTCTTTATGATGAATTGTCATGTTAGATGTGACCTGAGGCTCAAAAAAAAAAAAAAAAAAGGGTCCCGAGAACACTTCCTTTATTTTTTTGTATTAACAATCTATAAAAAACTTGTATGATCTTCTTCTCCAGACACTGCATGTCCACAAGAGCAAGAGCTTCAGCGGCCATTTTGAAAGTAGAATTCTGGAGGAGGACAACCATATTTTCCATCCTGGTGGATCTGCTCGGAAGTTTTACTCAACATTTTGATTTTGCTTCCCAGATACCTCCATGGCGAGGTGTCTTAGCTTGTGAAAGGGAAAGTTAGCTAACCAGTGGGTGTATCAATCCAGCCAGAGAAAAAAATAATTTCAATGCATCTCTCGCACAAAAAAATTGTCTAATTATCATGCCAAGACAGCCTCGATTGTTGGAAACTATGGAGTCAAAAGTCGCTCAGTGCTGATTCCTAACTCAGTCTGCATTTTACTGCACTTTCTAAACCTCCACCTATTAACCACAGGTGCCCACAGAAAAACATGTTTACAGATGATGAGTGACTGGAAGACAGCGTGACCCACAATGTCACACAACAGCTGGTAATGAGCGCAAGTATTTACTTTCAGCTGTCCATCTCCATCGTTTGTCAGGCTCCATTTTAATATTCTGAACCTGATTCTGTCTCAAACACGCATGGAAGAACTTGAGGCGTTGAGGTCATTTACAAGAAATATTGATCAGCAACACACACGTTTAAATGTGCCATTATGTCACCAGATCATGTGACATCTTTCTTTACACTGTGTGGGTGAAGAGCCCTGTATGAAGCCCCGACTGCTTTTATCCAGATGTAGTGGGAGTTTATTCAACACAGCATCAGTGTTATAGGAAGACAGAGAACTAGCCCATTCTGATGAAGCTTGAATCCGGTTTTAGGTTTTCTTTGGTGCTTTCATGCTTCAGTACCATTTGAGTATTGGCGTGTATTTTAACTACAGTGATCCCTTATTTTTCGTGGCTAATGGGGACCGGCGCGAACTGGAGCTGGAGCCCCCCGAGACTAAATGACTGCGTTTAAAATATGTTTAAAAACTGCAAAAAGTGGCGAGGCACTGCAACGAAACAAGACGAAGGCTCAACTGTTGTCTTTCTGTTACAACATTTCTTCGCTGTGCGAGAACGCACACAACATCCTGTGATGTTTGGGTGATGCGTCTCGGCCAATCGGCGCACAGATTCTAGAGTTCTGGGCCGTCTGCGTTTCTCTGTTGCTTACAGGAGGCTGTGAGTCACCGTTTGACATTTCGCTGGCAGCTGCGGCCTCTCGTCTGCTGTGGGGTGGGATTTTCGCAGAATTTCCGAAATTTTTATAGATTTTTTATAGATATATTATTTTTAGGGATGGGCAACGTTAAAAAAACTTTTTAAATCACGATTAATCGCATGATTTCCCTGATTAATCAGGATTAATTGCATTGTATATGAAAAATCAAATAACGAATTCAAAAGTAGTGTAAAGGTCACTTTTATTGAAATGTTCTGCTGCCATATGAACTAAAGTGCCATTACATTTGTTACACTTTTAACATCAGCACTTGCCAGTAACACATATTTATCTCATCTTAAAAAATGTCAAATAAAACAAAGCCTATTGCCACTGCCAGGGCATTAATGTCATCCTGTTTTTTTTATGAAAAATTTAAAAAAAGGCTACCAACAAAATCCCATCAATCTAGAGGCCACAATCATAACATTAATTAACATTAATTTCTGAGGTAACAGCAGAGACTTTTAACAGGGAGTTCAACTATGGAGTGGTTACAAATAACCTTGTTTCTGTTTAATCCTCCCCTGGGAAGAACTTTAAAATGAAAATGAACCAAAGTTCTGTAACTTTATCAATCCGTAATTATCTGTGAATCATTTGTTTTTTTTCCATTTCAATTGTCAATCAAAAATTTAAAAAATTAAAAAGTGACTTTTTTTTTTTCATTTTATAATATAACACAAAAAAACTAAACAAAATGCCTGTTTTTTTTTATATTTCAATTTTAGCAAACAGGCCACGGGACTGAATTTGTTTTTAATATTTTATTGTCTGGTTTACATGACCCAGAAATGGCTTTGTTTTATAGTCAAGGAATAGACTTTCTGTTGTCATTACACATCTGTGCCACTAGATGAAGCCGCACTGAAGTAACCAGTAAGAGAACAGCTCACAGTGAACACATGGAGCAGATCTGATGTAAAATGGAGGAATGATGCGATCGTCTTGAACAAAGGGGTTTGAAAGTTTTTTTTTTTCAGACAGAATTGTTAATATTGCTACCTGAGTTGCTACCCTAACTGTAAAGTACACAGATTTTTATCGCTCTCCATGTCTGTTTCAGCTTTGCCGCATCTTTACCAGCCAATTATCTTCCGGTTCGGCAGCATTCAGTAACAGACTTTTCAAAATAAAAGCATGTGAGCAACATGCATTAACGCGCGATAAAATAAATGTCGGCGTTAATAAATTAATGCTTTAACGCGATAATAACACGCTAACTTGCCCAGCCCTATTTATTATATTATATATTTCTGAAAAATCCGTAAATGACTAAAACCGCAGAACTTAAAGCGCGAATTGGCAAGGGATCACTGTATAACTGTTATTATCAGCGACAAGCTTCTGTTTTAGAGAGTAAATGACAAACATGTTCATTCATGCATTTCTATTTGAAATAAAATCTACCAACCTGTGACTCTTCAAAGCAGTATTGTGCTGTGAATTTTGTAAAAAACAAAAAAAAAAAAAAAAAAAAAAAAAAAAAAAAAAAAAAAAAAAAAAACTTTGGCTGGGAAATTAAAATCTTGAGAGAAGGGAAAACAAAAGAGAACATGAAGTCTTATTGCAGCTTGTCCAGATAAGACTGGCACGGCCACAAACCTCTGCTGGGCAGCGATCCACTCACAGTCTTCAATTTTAGTTCCTACACCTGGCACCAAGCTGGCATCACACCAGCGCCAGCCAGCCACGGGCCACCAGTGTAACTGTTACTGACGGGGATTCTCCGTACTCCGATGCAGTCAATCAGTTTTTGGGAGACGCAGCGTATAGGTTGCATCTGACGTCTCAACTGTTATGGCTCAGTGACTCTTCGTGAAAACATACAGACACGCTGAAGTGTGTCTGTTGCTGCGAGCTTGTTATAGCACCACTCTGGATGTCACAGGTTTGCAGAGTGTTACATTATTTCAAGCGTGTTAATGAGAAAAGAGGCGTTTAGCACCTGACAGGAGGGAAGTAACCAACCCCGTCTTCACGTTATCATGTCATACTCTGCCGTTACACCGGCACAAAGAAATGCAGTAGCCCGCCGATCAGGACATTTGTGTTTAGCCAGTGGAACATCTGACTTGTCTCTGTGTCATGATGGATCACCCACTAAGAGCTGAGTGCCGTGCACACGGCCAGGCGTGCATGTGTGACAAAGGGAAGATTTCTAATGAATTTCCATTCTCATTTCTCGCCCATCTGCTCCTTGATAGAAAGGAAGGTGGGATTTTGCTGAAAATATAATGGTCTTTAAAGAGTTCATCATTCAGCGTCCGCAACACGCGACCACACCCAACGAGCCTGCACTTGACACACCTCTCACTCCTCTTGTAGGCTGGATGATGATTGTAGGATGATGAATGCAAAGGTTTGGGCCACCTGAAAGTTGTTTTCATTAAACCATCCTTCCTCAATCTCTACCGCCTTTTCATCCCCGCTGTCCTAAACTAGATGTTTCCGTGACCAGTAGGATGGTCTGACTGGTTCTCGTCAGTGCTTGCTCGAACATGAGAGATGCTTCTATTTTAATGTCCTTTTAAGCAGATAAATACAAAATAACAGAGTTAAGATAAAAAGAGATATAAGCTGAGCTAAAATTAAAAAAAAATAACTACACTCAGCAAATCTAATCTCCCCAGTAACAGAGCTCTAAACAATGCAGTTCTGACAAGAAATGGTCAGAGGTCAGACACTCAACAGTGTCCTTGGAGGTTAAGTGGTGCAGACATCCAAATAGCTGCTGCAATCACAACACGATGATGACACTTTGACTTTCAATCTCCAGGGCCTGGTTTCCAGACTTTCCACACTGAAGATGGGTTCTGTGTTTCCAGGACATGTTGTGTGATGGTTCCTCTCTCTGCAGTTGTCGTCTCCTGTAGTGGACTTGTGCTGTCTGTCGTTGACCTTCACTTCACAAAGAAATCCCTCAACCACGGCAAGAAATCAACTTCACAGATAGATAATGGCCTCTCACTTTGCAGGGCACATTGAGTTGTTGCTGCTCGTTTGGCAGCAGAACTGCTGAAGTGATTTACATGTTTAATCTGATAGGTTATCACGGGATGAGCAGATGGTGCTTTGTGAGGACCAATTTATCTCCAAATTCCCATGAAGAATGCCATTTTTGTTGGCAATGTCCAAATATCTTTGAGATGTTGATTGTTTCTCTTCAATAGTTAGAGGATGAAAAGTTCTACAGAGCAGTTGCTACTGAAGCAGTCACTGAGTCTGGTCTTTAAACTTTTCCTTTTCACTGCCACTCCATCAGTTTTTCCCCAGAGTGCTATTGTGTTGTGAGACAAACAGCTAAATCCCACTGATTATTTCATTAATGAGGGATACATAATCTACCTGCGCCTGCAGGGACTTCTTTGAACGTTTTATTCAGCGCTTTCCAATGTCACCAAGAACTCTACTTTCATGAACAAACAGTAAACCAGGCAAAATATACAAATGCACGTGGAGTGAGCAAAACAATTTCCTTTCCCGCTCAGGGTTTTTAGCAACCAACAACATAAAATTGGCAGAGGAACCGACTCAGGAGAAGCAGCACTCTAAAAATAAGGAATTTAATGTTCAACTAGAGCATTTATGAGGACAGTCCTCAGTCGATCTTTGTGCTCACACTCCTCCATTTTCATAGCAGTTGGTCAGTGCTGTCATTGGTCAATAGAAGTCTTGGCGGAGTGTTATGTTTCCAGCTATCGTTCTGGCCCTGGTGCTGGCTGTTTTTTTTTCTTTTTTCCATATTTTTAGTTTGTACCACTCTAGGCAAACTATACAGTTTGTAAATGACGCGTGACTGCGGCTGGAAATGAACGCACCGATGCTCTGGAGACGGCGAATGCACGTGCTCCAGTTCAGGAGGAGGCGTGCAGTGATCCTCAGGAGCTGTGACCTCATCGTCAGATGAACGACCAGGTAGGTTTACTACCGATGCCTCTTTTAACTCAAACATGAGGAGCACACCCGTATGGTTGGGCTCGATCGAGGTCGTGGAGCTTTCACATCGCAAGCGAACCACATCAGAGTTTTCTGAACCGAGACCACCTCTTTAGAGGGGTTTTGGTTTGGCTGTTCTGTTCACACCGAGTTCCTGTTGGGCTGAGCCAACAGCAGCAGTGTGAAAACCCTCTATGATTAACTGTGTTTAGACTCAAGGCTTTGAGTTTTGTATTCTGATGTTGTTTCTTATGAACACGCACTCTCTGAATGGAGAACATTTCACATTCCCGTAGCCGTGTTGAGGTCATGACACTATTTTTATTTTTATTTTTTTGACATTACTGAATTAAAATGCTCTCTTTCTGAGAGTTGCAGAAAGGGTTCAAAGGGTTTGTTTGATTATTTAAACCACCGGCTTTACTTTTTTATCCTTTGCTTCTCCTCTGAAAGATAGATGGGCAGTAAGCTTTTTTTTTTAATTAATACGTTTTTTTTTTCAAAATGCATGTGATGCAGAGACTGACCCTGGACTCTAGACTCTGAATGCAAGCTCAAAAACCTCCACAGATCCTTTCATTTCTTCCCCTCTGTGTTTCCCAGCAGTCCAGAAAGTCTCCACAGCATTTCTATTTCCATTTTGTCCACTCTGACCCTGCCAATACACCCACCCTCTCAAATATTTTAAAGTAACAGAGCTTTTCTTGGTCATTTCGCTCTGATAATAAAACATCGTAATCATGTCTACAGAACCCACACACACACACACACACACACACACACACAGAGTACGCTGCCCACACACGGTCTTATCGCTCAAAAGCAACAGAGAAGCAAGAGGCTGCGAGGTCAGGTCAGAAACTCAATTACCTTATGGCTCGCTCTCCACCGAATGCTGAGGTGGTTCTTTAAGACACTAACCTCCGGTCTTTTTGGGGTCATCTGTCTCTTTCCTTCTTCTGACTTTCTTCCCTCCACTAACAGCATTTTTCCTTCGTGGTCTTACTTTGGTTTTCTTTTCTGCAGCCCTTCAGCCACCACAGAAACAGACTCTCTGATGCTTTCCACCCTCGTTTCCACATATAGCTCTTTCAGTGATTGTATCACATCCTGCTCTTAGAGATTAACACAAATGCGATTCAAAACTACGGTTCAGAGAGCACATATTAAAAAGAAATAACATTTCTTTAAAAAAAAAAAACATTAAAAAAAAAAGGATATGGAATTATGAATGCTCATTTCCAGACATGGACAATTAATTTTCCAAATAAATATGTCGCTCCAGAACACGTGTAGTTTACAGTATTGTTTCTGTCTCCTTCTGTCATTTGTGTTCAGCAGAGCTGGAAGGGAACTGCCCCCCCCACCCTACCCTCCTCGATCTACTCAATACACGCCTCAGTGAAAACTTGCAAAGATGAATGCACAGGTGGAAAACAGTAGGGGGAAAAAAACAACAACAAAAAAAAAATTTAAATTCATTCAGGTTATTTCTTTTACTTGGCTTGTCTTTTTTTTTTTTTTTTAACCACCGCTTCCATGAGGGTTCAGTCAAAATATTAGAAATTTAACAATGACGCGCTGTCATGTGACAAAACACGAGAAAGAGGAAAAGTGAGCTGCTTAATACCCTGTCATTTTTCTGTGTAAGCCCCGCTGCTGGTATCTTATCTCCTCAATCCTCTCATCGTCATTTAAATCTCCCCCTACGCCATTCGATCCCAGCCGCGGCCTTATTTAAATCTCACCCTCCTCCCAGTCCACCACATTTCTAATGCTAATTATGTAAACCTCTCTTTGCGTCCTATCCCTCCCATCCACCAGCTAGTTACTCAAATCTCTAACCGCCCGCTTCCCTCACTCGCCTGGCCCCACTTAAAAGGTGCTCGACTCGGGGGCTTCATCTGACCTGTTATTTTTTTTAAGACCAAGAATATTACTGCTCATTCCAGACCTCTCTCCTTTCCAGCTCTGTTTTCATGACCTTTTCTTATCCTCTTCTTACTGGATACAATTACACAAACTCAGCTTCGTGTATCAGTTTTGAAATTAAGAGGTTTGTTTGCTTTGATAAATGAAGGCATATATCAACAGTGAAAAAGCAGCGTTAGAAATCCGCTGTCTGCCATATCAAATTAGATATTACAACAGCAACAGGGTTGGGAAAAGATGAGGGTAATGTATACTAAGGTAATGTATATTTAGGTAGTTAGATACAATCAGGAAAATAAAATAACTATAAATCGCACGCATAAAGGATAGCTGCATGGGAATGTGACCTTAGCCGGCCCGTGGTGACTTGTTTGGGTCACTGTCTCCAGTGTTAACGGAGCAAAAAAAAAAAGGTCTAAGTGCAGTTTGGGAGGATCGATCTTTTTTCCAGGACCAGGTGCCTGCATGTCAGCGTGGGAGAGTCCTCAACAGTCTGTGTCCCTTCTTAATTTCTAAACATGTTTTAATAATCTCTTCATTTTCATTTCTATCAGTCAGGGCTTCTTCTCCTTTGTTTTGTAGCGCTCTGTTTGTCCATTTGTACCATTCGAACTTCTAACCTCTCATTCAGTCGGAAAGATCGCGTTTTTAGTGCCACAGAGAAACCACCTACACATGAAGCATCAGAGTCCCACTGTAAGCACTACTACTTAATACAGTTACATAAATGCTGGTTTCCAGTGACAGTCACCTCACAAAAAAAACAGTACACAACACAGTAGCATCTCACATGGGAGGCAAAACACCCGCGTACATGCGCACGATTCCTGCTACTAAACTTCAGCTTTTCTTATCTTAAGGTAAAATGCAGATCAATAACATTGTTATGTGACTGAATGAGCCAGAAGTGCATATTTGTTAAAAAATATATATATATATATCTTACTTCAAAATGTAACTTCTCTTTCAAATAAAAGATTAAATACAAAATGAAATATTTTCACAAGAGATTGACTAATAAAATTTTGTCTAATGTGATATCGCCTGTTTTCTTTAACAATAGATCCCATTCACTCATCCATGCAGCAGGAAAAAAAAAAGAAAAAGTGGACACAGTGGAAGGTGTGCTCACCTTGGTACTCCTGTCCAGGGGTGTAGATAGTGGGGTTGCCTGCAATTTGGAGGGTGAGTAACACCTCTCCCCCACCTTCTGCCACCCCGCCTCCCTCCAGCTCCCCGTGGTGGGTGCACAGGAAGAAGAAGGGGTTGAAACGGGGGTAGAAGCTTGCGGGGGGCACCCCGAAATCCACATTGCTGCTCCCCAGGACTAGGGAAAGCAGGGCACAGCCAAAAACACCCCCGAGAGAGGTCCGCGCCATGGCCATCTGCCCTCACCAAGCGGGGGACTGAGGGAGTGGAGGTGGAGGTGAAGAGAGTGATGAGTGGGAGCTCCAGAGGACAGGTTGTGGAGTCCACAGATGAGTCCAAGTCCAAAAGTGGGTGTGTGTGTGAGTGTGTGTGTGTCTGGGTGTTTTTTATGTGCAGTATTTAAGTGTGTGAGTGTGTGGGCTGTGCCGTCAGAGAACTGTTCTTCTTCCTCTCCCTGTCCGACCTCCACTCTCGGGGAGTTCAGAGCTTCGCCTGTGCTGTCCTGCTCCGGTGCTTAAATACCTCATCCCCTCCCTCTGTTTCCCTCTCTCCTCCCACCCTCCCTCCCTTCCTCTCTCTGTCTCTCTTTCGCTCCAACACCAGATCCACGCGCCTGCTGTATGCGCTGTACAAGACGGCCTCCCTCCGCTCTCTCATCCAGCTCTTTTCTCCTCCCTCTTCTCTGCTAGTCTATCACTCTGCCTTTTCCCTTAATCTCATACTCCCCCTCTCTTATCTCCCTCTCTTTACCTCTCGCTAAAACATTGTGTTACTCCACATTGCACTCATGTATTCCTCTCCTGAGACCTTGGCTGTCTTATCTCTATGCATCTGTTAGTTTCTTCATCCCTAACCAGCCCTCTGACAGATCCCTTTCACTCTCATCTCTTTCCTTTTGTCTTTTTGCCCATCCACCAGACTGTCTCCTCCTCTCCCACCCACTATCACACCTCCTTTCACCCTCACTCTAAAGCTCTCTTCAACTCCCCGTCCTTCCCTTCCTCAATGTGCTGCTTCTACTTGGTCCCCCTCCCCTCCTTTCAATCTCCCTTTTTTTTTCCGACACTGTACGTCTCTGTCTCTCCTCTCATCCTTCGAAGTGCTCAAATTTGTTTTTCTTCTTCTCCTCCGTTGCCTTGTTCATGGGTTTTCCATCAGAATCTCTTTTTCCGTAAGATCCTCCAACTTTTTTCCCCCCCATCAGAGAAGCTTACGCCACCACTCTGGTCTACATTAGTCCACCACTTCAGTGCAGACAGCAGCCATAACGCTGCTTTTTCGACAGCCCCACCAAATGATGGATAAGTATTTGTGCAGCACATCCCCTAGCTTGTTCTTTTCTTTTTTCATCCATGCTCTTTTCTTGCGGTGTGTGTCAGAGATACACTTTGCTCCAACCCCCCAACTCACACTAATATTCTCCTCACAAACCTTGTGGAGAGAATATTTTCTGTGTTTTAATAAAAACAACAAAACAGTGAATCCAGTGGCTACGCAGTTTCTTCCAAAGGTAAAAAGCTTATGCCGTGGTAAGATTTATCACGCAGATGAGGTGAACTTAAAGAACTTGCTGTTAACATCCTCTGGTGTTTCTCTGTATCTGCCTGTTGGGTTCATGTGGTTAAGTGCCGACTGCAGACATAAACACTCCTAAGCCAGCAGGCTGTACACGCACTCCTGAGCGCTTCACGTCCAAACAGTCTGGCTGACCCACAGCGGGAGGACGCTGCCGGGCCTGGGCGGACAGATGCACCTGCAGTTAAACACGGGAGCGAAAGGCACGCGTGCACTTATTTACCAAGAGAATGTACGGTAGCTCTCTCCATGTTGTGCTTTTCTCCGTGGTAGTAAGAAAAAGATTTACTCTTGGCTGACGTGAGGTGATTCACCTGCCAGGGCAGCTGCTGCTCCCAGCTCCAGACAGCATGTTAATCCACACGGCACTCGAGACTTCCAAAAAGGCTGGATAGAAAGGCAAATATTACGCAAGCGAAGAAGGAAGCTTCACTGACTTTGTGGATTTCGAATATGAAGGACAGTTTTTCATTTATATCAACTTACACGTTAATGTCAGAAAGCCCATAAAAGTAAGACAGGACTGCAGGATGTCAACATGTTTTAACCTAAGTTGCTTTATGTGGAACAAAAACTTTAGAAGTTTATAATAAAAAAAAGGCATTTCATTCTGTTTTGCCAAGTTTGAACAACGGGAAAAAAAAATGACATCTTCCTCTCATAAATTAAATGCACTCCTTAACAAATTCCAAGCCTTTCGCAATTCATTCTCGACTGACTATGTTTCATAGCCGATGAGATCATGGTTTGTTTCAGTTTCAGTTTGCAATTTATTTCTTTTCTTTTCCTTTTTTCAATGCATGGGCAGAACATGGGATCAGCATTTTTTTTTCTCCTAAACCCATCAAAACTCCAAACAGGGGGTGGTCATGGTGTGGTGAGTACAATCGGTTGGCCTCCAGCCTGGGGAGGGCTCCAAACCCCATGTTGCCCCCTCTGCCCCAGCCTCTCATGGAGCTGGTCCCAAGCCCAGATAAATGGGGAGAGCTGTGACAGGAAGGCCATCTGATGTAAAAAGGAAAAAAAAAAAAAAGCAAAATGAATTTGAAGAACTTGATGAAAATTCTTGGTTTACCTAAAACAACTGTGTCAGACTCATTTTCACCGAGGGCCACATCAGCATCATGGTGGCCCACGAAGGGCCAGATTCACAACATGAATGTAACAAAATGCAATATAAATCAAAATAAATTAAACTACACCTTGTGAAATAATGGTTGCTGTATTTATTACGTATTCAAGTGTCAAATATTTAACTCATTTTTATATTAAACTCAGGGTTTGTGGTTGTAAACCTGCTCTTGCACAGGTGATCACTCAGAGTATCCATTACCTTGGTTTCAGAAGCGGAAGCAGGCTAAATTTAGCATACTTAGCTCCGTGTTTGCAGTCAAAACGCCGACGTAGATTATGCTCTTTCACGACTGACAGCGCCTCATAATACAAAAGATAGGCCTACTGTTTCTTTACCTTAAGGAACAAACTTGTATTAATTTTCTCATCGTTCATGAAACTACCTTCCTTGTGCATCAAATTTTCTTTTCTTGGACATGTTGGAGTTAGTTTGTAGAGGTTTTTCCTCAAGTTCGTCAGTTCTGAAAATCGTCTTGATGTCTTGCTCATGGTTATATACCGTTTTCTTGTGGGTGATGACGAAATGCATTATGGGAGATGTAGTTTATTGTCCATATGCGCTTTAAAGCGCTGTAAGCTTATTTTAAGTCTTAAAATATTGGTTCAAAATTTAAGCCAATAATGCACAAGCTCTTGAGGGCCACATAAAATGACGTGGTGGGCCACATTTGGCCCGCGGGCCTTGTGTTTGACACATGTGACCTAAAAGAAGGTTTCCCACTTCTCACCATGGCCCTGTCACACCAGGAACACACATGCTGTATTGTTATGGGCAAGCAGATGCCGTTTTAACATTTTAAGACTTTTGAAAGTGTGTGTGCATTGCACAGACGAAGAATTGCCGTGAGAGCACCAGTGGAACAATGAGTACATCAGGAAACAGTTTAATGAACCTGCAGCGGCAACTTTTCAGAAACATTTTGTGCCCTCTCCAGTCTTTTAAAGAGGTCAGCTTGGTGGACTTGTCTGCTGAGACTGAAGAGTGAGGTCTTAGGTTATCACGGTTGTCCTTTGCTGTTCCTCTCTCCCAGCCCACAGCAAACCTGCGGCTCCATGTTGACCCAATTAAACATTTTTAATTAAACCCAATGCATTAACTCACCGGTGAGATTTCTTAAAGAGCTTAAGTTCTTGTGTGAAGCCTTGATAGCATTCCACTCTAAATGCTGCCTTAATGTTACCGCCTCGAGCTCGCACTGAAAAAAAATTATATTACCTTTTAGATTAAAATATCAGACATGGATTCAGAAATAGACCTACGATAAGTAAATAATCTGAAAGAGAAGAACTTTTTGGGTCTGAAATAAGCTGCATCACCAGATATTGGGCCTTTATTTGAGACACAGTGTGACACGTTTTAGAAAATGGAAAGTGAACAGCGAATCATGAACCTTCTGAAGGTGACAAAGCAAAAAACGAAAGGAAGTTTGAATTCCAGTTATACTTAAGTTACCATAGAGGGCATGGGAAGAAGATGTTGCCTGAAAAATGCAGATATAAACTACAGTAAAATTCCCAAAATGTAACCTCTTTATTTGGTTTGTTTTAAAATGTGTTTACAGCCACTGGACAGACAATGAGAGAAATAATGAGTTGGGTGGCCAGCCCTTCCACGTGATAGTTTACATGACTGGTACTCTGACAGCCCACACAACTCATTATTTTTAATTAGCCCCACTTATTTAGACAAAACCTCCCTATTGAAGCCTCTTCATTCATCTTATCATGGCCACTGCAGTTACACAATAGGTTCGATGATGCAGAGGAATAAAGTGCAAATCATGGATGACTAGTGAGAAAATGACCCAATCTCAACTTCCAGCCTCACGTTGATGAGGTGAATATGTTTCTGTCAGACATCAAGCAAACTACTTTTCAGTTCTTACACCTGGTTCACAACTGATATAAAGCCCAGTTTTACATTTAAGAGAAGTTTTGGATGTTGCTAAGAAAAGGCCCATTCACAGTAGGAATTTGTACATCTGATGTTAATGTTAAAGGGGACATGTTATGAAAAAAAACTTTTTCTGTGCTTGAGAGGTTAAATGGTTGTCTTCATGTGATTACTATCATAACACGGTAATGTCACGTAGCATCGGGTAGCAGCAGCCTGATAAAATGCTCTTCAGTGAGCTGTTCAGATCTGCAGGGCTCTGTGACATCACAGATCCAACTGTCCATCCTCCCTATCTTTCTCTCTGCCCCCAACTTCACATCATACCGCTTTCACTGTCCCTTGAACGTTTGTAAGAAGAAAAAAAAAGAAGAAGCTTGAATCGATTTCAAAAGAGGAGGTGAAGTCAAGTTCAGAGTCTGACTCTGCGCCATAAAAATAATCGAGCTGTGAAAACATGGTGGACTACAGCAGTGGTCCCCAAACTTTTTTGTGCCAACGGACCGGTTTAATGTCAGTCAATATTTTCATGGACCGGTCAGTAAAATGTGCCGCAAATAAATACAACAAAATAAAATAATACGACCGGCATAAAAACTGATATTTTTTGTATATATTATAATAAACGTAAATCCACGCGCAACTTTATTAGAAGCGTCCTCGTAACATCACACCAGCAACAGAACATCGGTAACATCCTCTGGAAAGACACTTTCTGAATGTGTTTGTTTTTTAATCCTTTTGTCAGCTTGGGGATTTAAACATATGTGACCAAGACACGGGTCTTGAAGTCTTGTCATGTGTTAGGAGTAAATCATAGACGTATGGTATGGAGAGAATCTGGTCATTTTTCTAGATAAAACATCATTTAGACCTGGATACTAAATCAAATGGTAATAATGGAAGTGATCTATTTTTTCCTCTGCGGCCCGGTACCACATGACCCACAGACCAGTACTGGGTCAGGGACCAGGGGTTGGGGAACCCTGGACTACAGAGCTGTTGTGCTGTATAACCTTGGTAATTTAAACAAAAGCACTCACAAACATCTCATTAAGACCAAAGATGAAACTGTGTGCACTTGTTAAAAAAAAGAATGTAATAAATCTGCTTCAAGTATGAGTGCTGCAGGTTTTACGACCTGCTGTGTCTGCTTTCATCTGCAACACTTTAGTTAAAAAAAAAAGTCCTATTCTCTGATTCAGTTGTATATTTTAAGACTAGTAAAAAAAAAAAAAAAAGGTTAGACAGTAATAATCTGTTCCAGAAAGGGGAACATATTGCAATTCCCTTTCTGCTGGATTTTAAACACATTTTCATCCAGGAAGGTTATTTATTTATTTGTTTGAGCGAAGGCACTCTTTCAACTCCTGTTCTGGAGAAAGTATATATATATATATATATATATATATATATATATATATATATATATATATTAAATAAAATTCATTAGGGGTGCAACGGTACACGTGGTTCACAGTACGGTCCGTACCTCGGTTTTTGTGTCACGGTTTTGGTACGGATTCGATACAGTTTCAGACCACCTGCTACTGTAAACCTGCGATTGCAAGATACCGAGTTTGCGGAAAGTGCAACTCACATGTCGGCGCGTAAAAGAACTCATGCAAATGGAATAAATGTGCGTCCACCTGGTCACATGTGGATGTGCACAAACAGCTCTACCTCTCGATTACGCATCACCGTATTACTTGCATACGTTTTTATTCTCTTGAGGTCAGAGGATGTCTGGTCAGCAGTTGTGGTGGATGTGGGAATAGTCACGGCCAGACACGTCAGTCTGTACAGCTGTGGCAGGATCTCATTCAGATGTCTGCTGTGGAGGAAACCAAGGAGATCTTTGTCAAGCTAGAAAAGATTGGATGCGGGAATTTATTTCCGATATGTCTGAAACTGTTGGTGGTCGAGGAGGGACAGGAACATTAATTGTTCGTGATCTTTAAATGCGCATCCAATAATTCGTTCTGCAGTATTTTAAAAAGCACATCAGCTGCGCCAAGACGCACAACTGGTAACAACTGAATCTTAAGCAGGTAAGATCGTGGGGTTAGGGAGGTGGAAGATTGCGTTCTGTTAACTGTTAACTGTTTTCACTCCCTCGCCGGTGTATTCAACAGAAACCCACAACGGTGATTAAAAAAAGTTTTTACCAATTTGTCCGCTACCGCTGGCCATGCCTGCTAGTTTTTTTTTTTCTTGACTCACATATGAGCTTTAGTTCATCCCATTCCTAATCAATATGACGTGGGTCCCCCCTTTGCAGCTAGAACAGCTTAAACTCTTCTGGGAAGGCTGTCTACAAGAGTGTTTATGGGTCACACTGATGTTGACTGAGAAGGTCTGGCTCTCAGTCTCTGCTCTAATTCATCCCAAAGGTCTTCTATCAGGTTGAGGTCAGGACTCTGCAGGCCAGTCAAGTTCATCCACACCAGACTCTTCCATCCATGTCTTTATGGACCTTGCTTTGTGCACTGGTGCACAGTCATGTTGGAAGAGGAAGGGACCAGCTCCAAACTGTTCCCACAAAGTTGGGATCATTGAATTGTCCAAAATGTCTTGGTCTGCTGAAGCATTCAGAGTTCCTTTCACTGGAATTGAGGGGCCAAGCCCAGCTCCTGAAAAACAACCCCACACCATAATCCCCCTCCACCAAACTTTACACTTGGCACAATGCAATCAGACAAGTACCGTTCTCCTGGCAACCACCAAACCCAGACTCTTCCATCAGATTACCAGATGGAGAAGTGTGATTCTTCACTCCAGAGAACGTTCTTCCACTGCTCTAGAGTCCAGTTGTGGCTGCTTTACATCACTGCATCCAACGCTTTGCATTGTTCTTGGTGATGTATGACTTGGATGCAGCTGCTCCACCATGGAAACCCATTGATGAAGCTCTCTGCTCTGTTGTTAAGCTAATCTGAAGGACACAAAGTTTGAAGGTCTGTGGTGATTGACTGCAGAAAGTTGGCAACCTCTTCGCACTATACGCTTCAGCATCCGCTTTCCCCGCTCCATCAGTTTACCTGTCCTACCACTTCATGGCTGAGTTGCTGTCGTTCCCAAACACTTCCATTTACTTAAGATACAGCTGACAGTTAACTGTGGAATATTTAGGAGCGAGGAAATTTCACAACTGGATTTGTTGTACAGGTGTCATCCTATAATAGTTCCACGCTGGAATTCACTGAGCTCCTGAGAGCGACCCATTCTTTCACAAATGTTTGTAGAAACAGTCTGCATGTCTAGGTGCTTAATTTTATACACCTGTGGCCATGGAAGTGATTGGAACACCTGATTCTGATAATTTAGATGGGTGAGCAAATACTTTTGACAATATAGTGTATGTTCAATTAAAACAAGTAGTTCTTAGTAAGATGCATGCAGCATCTCTACATATGATAGAAGAAGAAAAAGGTTTGGACACAAACTGCCAACTCTCTTCAAGAACCAGGTGAGCAAAGCAGGTTGATTCTGGAGCTACTTGTATCACAGTGTTATTTAACAACAGCCAGATGCATTGATAAATAGCAGAAAGAGTCATGTAGAACACACAATACAATGATCTGAAGAGGCTGAAAAATGTGAATTTGGAGGTGCTGTCAGTTTTCCCTGTTTCACTTGACCTCTGCATGAAACAACTCACTGACGCCACTCCTCTCAAAGTAGACAGCCAATATTGTAACATTGAGGATCTGGGTCCTCTGAATTAAAGATTGAGTAGATGCTCATTTCAAGAATTTTTTTTTTTTTACAACTGTTTTTAACCATTTCCAAATAAGTGCAATGAAAATATTAGAGGGAAAAAGGGGAACTGTGCTTATAATTTTTCACATTTTACATATGACTCAGATGGTTTGACAACTTGTCACAAGAAAAAAAAAAACATGAAGAAAACCCTGTTCATCCCTTGCTTAGAGTTAGTTTATCTGTTGATGTTCTGTGCTACTGCATCACACCAGTAAGGTTGTCATGATTTGCAGTGGGAGGAAGGACCCAAGAGCAGGAGTACAAAAAGGGTTTATTGGCCCAAAAACACAAAAATCCAAAATACATGAAAATACAAACTTAACTCAAAGTCCAGGCTGACGAGAGAGGAAACAAGCAAGACTGTAAACATAAAACACAACTAATGCACCCACGCAGACAGGGAGAATGACAAGACTTAAATACACAGGGGAACAAACGAGAGGCAGGTGCAGGGAATCAAGGTAACAAGAGGGAGGAAGCACAGCAGAAACCAATAAGGACAGGACAGACCTTTCAAAGTAAACAGGAACCACTAACACACAGGGGGAGATGCACACTTGACACACAAAAACACACACGGGGCTGCCTTGGCCAACCAGGCCATGACAAAGGTAGGATAGTAGCTTATTTTACTGTGACTGTTCTACCGGTTACTTTAATGGTAACTGGTGAGCGGTTCAGATGTGGAGGGTACTGTGACATCACAAGTCCAACTCTGCCAAGTTTTATCCATCCTTTCTCCGTCTTTTTCTGTTCCCATAACTTCACATTATGTTGCTAATCACAGTAAGCTGGTAATACAAAGTCAGGCTTTCACGTATTTGGTGAAACTTTCATAGTTGTGGTGAAGAGAGAGCTGAGCCCAAAGGCAAAGCCTCAGTTTACCAGTCTATCCATGTTCCTACCCTCACCCCCAAACTTCCAAGTTCAAGTCCAGTCTCGAGTCCTCAGTGCTCCAGTCCAAGTCGAGTCCAACTCATGACAGAAAAATATGAGTTGAGTTAAAGTCAAGTTCACTACTGATCCGAGTCAGGTCAAATCCAATCCAGCTATCAGCTTTTAAAGCACATGCACAGTCTTTAAACCATTGGTATCTGTTAAAACGAGATGACAAAAATTAGTTTTAACTCTAGTCTGCTGGTCAGCAAGTCCCCGGCTCACAGCCATAGCTTTCTCTACGGCTCTACCTCAGATATAATCTGAGCCAAAAAAAAAAAATTAAGAAAAAAAAAATATTGTAGCGCTTAGTTTTTTGCTCTGGGTGAACACCAGATGACAAAGTTGTCATGCACATACAGGTTGCTGGATCTGTCACCAGTTGTTGTGGATGAACCGGTCTCGGCGTTTAAAAGTCCAGACCCTAAATATAATATGACCCACCTTTTTTAGTTGCACTAAAATTGAAACAGACTTCGGGCCAATACATAAAATCTGAGGACTCGTTTCTGAGTTCCAAATCTGAAATCCACAGTTAATGCACTCCGAGTCCAAGTCTGAGTCAACAGTGCTGAAGGCCGAGTAAAGTCATGAGTCCTTAAAATTAGTAGGGGTGCACGATAATTATTAGGAAATTATGACATCATTCCGATAAGTCTGATATCATGACAAAAAACCTCGAACATATATATTTTTGTCAACACGGCAGTGCCTTGCTCCGAGACCTGAATAACCGGCAGTGAATGTTATGTTCAAGTAACGTCGGCATAATCAGAAAAACTATTTCTCAATAAGGAAAATCCAAAATACCCCCTCATTCTGGAAAACAACTTGTTAACTGGGTCATAATTTTGGTAGTTGCTGACTTGAATTGATATTCGCAGTATTTACCCACATGTTACACATAAAAAATAGAAAAAATAGAAAAAGATGAAAAACGACTAGCAAATGAGGGAACGTGGGAATTTATGTTACACCTTGAATGCAGCATGCGGCACAGCATGCTGATGAAAACAAACAACATGGCGGCGATTGTATGGGACTTCGTTAAAGTTTCCCAAGAAGATAGTTCGCTGGTTATTTGTGACAAATCCTCCAATCAAATTCCACGAGGAGGGAAAAACACCACAAGCTTTAATACGTCAAACCCAACGCTTTCATGGAGTTTTGAAATCATATGAGGGTGCCGGGCTGCTAAAGACGCTAACGTGAGCAAGCCAGCAGCCAGTCCCCCCTCACTTTTTTTTTTATAAACTCCTGGAATGCACATTTTCAGTTTGTAATTCTGATGCATGTATTTCCATCAGTTCAAGGAGCCTTTATGTTTTTTTTTTTATATCAGTAAGTAATGCACCTTATTTAATTTGATGTGAGATATCAAATAGGTCTGTTTGATAGCTTTACAAAATGAGAGTCTTGCCAATAGTTTTTTATTGGAAAAAAATAAAAATCTGTCCATTTAAAGAGCAAAAACTGTTTTTGGTTTTGTTCATAGTATTGATGTAATGATCTTAGGTATATGCGTGTGTTATCGGTATTGACCTTTAGGAGCTGAATGTTATTGGTTATTAGTATTTTTTTAAAAACAGGTATCATGCATCCCTAAAAATTAGGACACAAGTTTGACTCAAGTCAAAGACTCCAAGCCTGCCCTCATCTACGGTCACAAATTGTGGGTAGTGACAGAAAAAAATGACATAGTAAATATAAGAGGATGAAATGAGTTTCCTCTACAGATATGCTGCAGTCTCCTTTAGAGATAAGATGAGAGGTTCATCCAGGAGGGACCCTGAGTAGAACTGCTGCTCCTTCATATCGAGAGGGCCCATTAACAACTGGCATTTGTAAATCTGATGTCAGGTTGGTGAAAATGTTAAAGGGAGCCAACTGAGGTGGTTCAGGCAACTGATTAAGATGCCTCCTGGACATCTCTCTGGGGAGACTCATGGTGTACTGGAGAGATTATATCTCCTGGCTGGTCTGGGGACACCCTGGTATCCTTCCAGAAGAGCTGGAGGAGGTGGCTGGAGAAAGGGAGGTCTTGGCATTTGTGTCCCCATGACCCAAATGTGGATAGGCAGAACTTAATGGATGCATGAATGGATGGTGTTCTTTCTGGAAGTGTGATTTTGATGAAGATTAGAAGGAAGAGGCTGAGCATGTACATGTAGACGTCATTTATCATGTTCCCATTGCATGATACAGCTTGATTTGGTACAACTCAACTCTACCTTTCTCTTTCTTGTTTCCCACACAAACTCTCCTTGGTTGTACATGCAGTCATCCTTCAGCTGTGTACATTTGTGCGCGTTTAGCTCAGGAACACACTCATGCAAGCACACTGCTTTTGTCAGTGGAGAAAAAAAAAGAGCCATGTGTGAATCCATACCATCATGTTACAAACGTACTCGAGGATTTATAATTCATTCACATGGATATGTGAGCCATGTGTGCAAGTGTTATGTTACACATTCTGTTCCCGCAGATTTTCCAAATTTTCCAAATCTGACTTTTCTCTTCAGAGAGCAAGAAAGTCGGTCCAACGGTTGAAGACCTTCACTGGTTGCAGTGTTTTAACGTTAGTTCAGCTCAATTGAAACCCCGGCTGAAGGAGTAATGAGAAAGGTATTGGCTACAAAGTATTACCTACAATTTAAAGTAAAAAAAAAAATTAAAAAAGACAAGTAGTGCTGAGTCTAGCCATGCTACACTGTGTAATGGAAAAGCCCCATAAAGAAGTAGGAATTCAAGCCTTTCTACCAGATGACCTCCTTGTTTTCTTCACACAGCTCCTGTCCTACATCCATCCCTATTACACCACGGCCATTCTGCAGCCCCTTCCTCTAGACATACTAATACACATTTAAAAACACACACATAGTGAGCGACTGGGGGCTATCGTTCTCCATTATGAAAACTAGGTCGAGGAGAGGTGGGCAAGTGGAGAGGGGCAGTAATTATTTTTATCATTATTAATTTCCACCTCAAGGTTGTGCCAGGGCTTTTTTGTCTGCTTCAATCTTCATTTCACCCCCCACCCTTCCATCCATGCATACCCACAGCACCACCATCACTACCAGTGCCTTTGAAAAGGCTGCGTGCCAAACAAGTCAGAGGGGAGGGTGGGGGGGGCACAAAAGAGGAAAAGGGCTCAAAGGGACAGAACGAGTATGACAGAAAGGAAGAGGGGACAGCAGAGACAGTGGAGGCAGAAGGGTTGGATGTGTCGCTTCATCACTCGCTGGACCCTAATTTACACTAACAGGTTGTTTACTTGATATGGCAAAAGATAATAAAAGCCTGGGTGTTGGAGGAGGGGAGAAGGCAAGGAAAGAGAAAAGAGAAAGAGATGCCCCACGGGAGCACTTCAGCTGTGATGGTTTGCACACTCCAATTAGTCCCATGAAAAGCTCACCCCCCCCCCCCCTCAAAGGAGTTAAATAGGGGTGTGTCAAGGCCGGCCACAATCACCCCAAAAACTCTCCCACTTGGGCAGTGCACTGCTGACCTGCTGAAACACCAGAACATGGAGAATATTTTTTTTAATTCCAAAGACTTTCTACAATAAACAAAGTAGTCTATTACAATATAAACAAGTCAGCAGAAATATCACATTAAGGATTATCTGTTGTAAACAAGCCACTGGGCACAGAAACGCTCGGTTTCAATGTGCACTGTTGCTACTAAATAAATATATTATCTAATACGAAAATTTCAGAAGACAATATGTCTCGACTCCTGAACTGTTGAAACAAAGTGGGTGTTGGGTATAACAGAGGAAAAATGGCAGGACAAACGTCCACAGGTCACACTTACGAGGTGAAGGAGTTTTTCCTCTTAATTTGAACTGCTGACTCCAGCCCCAGCAATGCCCAAAGCTGGAGCTCCTTGGGTGAAAGCAAGAGCCGAGGGAGCCCTTGAGGATTAACAAAAGGGAAAAGTGCTGTAAAAATCACAACTTTGAGCCATTACACTAGAACTGAAACTCTAGCCACTTTCACACAGAGACTGTGGTGTTAAGACGCACTGGAGATCTCCTCTTTATTCCGCCTCCACTCTCCAGCTGTGCATTCACAATAATTCCACGACAGCAGAATATTGCCTCTTTGCATTCCAGTGTGCCACAAACTGAAGGTGGTCCCTTTCATCAACTTCTCACTTCATGGTCGACAACAAGTACTAAAAGTCTGGCTGACTTTGTTCAGTCGCTGAAAAAGATAACAACATAAAGGTTCTTCCTCATTGTTCCGGGAATAGCAGTTTCACACTCACTGCTGGCATATTTGGTGTGTTTCTGCTGCAGAAGAGAGACACCGGGTCAAACTCAGCAGGTGGTGGCTTCAAGGGTGCTACGCAAGGCGACAGGGCTCGCTCAGTGTCTGGATTTCTAAAATCAAGTGACAAACTCTGTCATAAGGCCAGTAAGTCTGGCCTTCGACTCTCCGGCCACTGAGGTCCTTTAGCCTGCTTGTGGCCGAGGCTTTGTCCCTTTTATGGCCACACAAATGCCTCTCCAGATTGCCATTTCACACCACACTCATTTTGCATCTGTCACGCATCTGTTACTACCTCCCAAGCTAGCACAGAGGTGTAACAGAGCAAAAACGGTCCACCACAATGCATTTCATACAACACTGCAAGGTGGAGTGCACTAACTCCTCGGAGCCTAGAATATCAGCTGTTGAAAATACGCAAAATATTTAACCGACTAACTTTCACAGATTCCACAGGGGAGCCAACTTCTGGTTATTAGAGGGTCTTAATTTTCTTTTCTCACGTGTAACTCTCATAAGGTGTTCCTAAACAACTGTCTCCACAATTCTGACGCAAGGTTTCAGATTATGCAAAATAGCAGTAGGTGTGCTACTTTTTTTAGTAGCCGAAGCAATTCTTGACTCTTTCTAAAAGCTATTCAGCATATACATGGGAAAGAGATCACAGAAACAGGGACAGTGTTGTATTGTTCACTGTGCTCCTTCAGCAGGCAGTATGGCAGTTTTCATAATGGCCCACTCGGGTGCTAAGAGGCCTGCCTTGTCTCCTGCTCTCCTGCATTAGGTCAAGCACTTTTCGAAGTGGCTACTCCGACAGTTTGACAAATGAATCGGTCATGCAGACCACATGCAGGATCATTCTTTGCAAAACAGTAGGATCAACATTCTCCACATTCATTCTTTAGCTGAACCCTCCAACATAAACAACAGGCAACCACAGTCAAGTTGTTTGAACAAAGTAATATAAACCGTCAGTAAATAGTGACAAACTTGTCTAAGTGAGGCAGTTGCTTCTGGAAAACTATGGGAAACAATTAGACAATGATTTGCCTGAAAATCTATAACACTAAAATAAGTTAGTCAAAGTCATTCAGGACATGCAAACTTTCATGAATATTCGCAACTGCAAAAACAACAAAACAAAGCAGGTGCATAATGCAGTTGTTGCCTTTGTAAATGACCTGAGATGCACCAAAAGTCAATGCATCTCATTCAAAGAAATGGGTCCAGTGGGATGAGACCAGCAGCATATCCAGATAATTTCATTCCAAGGTGAGAAATGTTCTTGTATGCCTGGCAGAGAGCATTTTTCTTCCCTTCGCATGACTAAAAAGGTGTCAAGGAAACACACAGTTGTTGCTTTGAAGTGGAGAAAAATGTCCCGTCTTACGATCATGAATCTAACATAGCTTTCAGCTTCTCACTGAACAAGATTTTGCGGGAACACCTGTCACGGCTGATCAGGATTCAACACCGCCTTTGCAACGCTTAGCCCCTTTCTCAAGAGAGATTTATAAGCCTCTTTCAGGCATCCACTGCTTTCCAGTAATCTGGTAGCAATGTGTCGTTGTCATTTTTGAGTGAGTACCCTCATGGTGCTTTTCCATAATATTTGATGATGGCAAATTGACTGCACTGAGCATAGTAACATATACATATTCAATTAAATACATATCAAATTTTACACATCATCTCTGAGTTAATTTCGTCACAGCCTACACATTTTTGTTTTTTGTTTTGTACATTACAGAGTTGAATTTCTGGGTTTCTCTGCTTTGTCCTTCTTTTTGCCCCTAAATGACTTCTTATCCTTATCTTGTGTCCAGATTGTCATATTATGACTTATGACTCTCATTATTCACCTGCATCAACTCACGTAATCACTGATCCGGTACACACACTCCTTGGTTTTCATCCTCTTTCAACATACACTTCAAAACCGGAAGTTCATATGACACACAAATGCAGTGATAATGACCAGTTTCGACCGGTGCTGCCACCTAGTGGATACCATTTTTGCAGCACTCGGGTTTCTTCTTCTTTTCCTTTGGTTTCCCCTATTAATACCAGTCTTGTCCAAACTTCCGCCCAAGTGGTTTTACATGTGATTATTAGCTGCAGCAACATATTGTTTTTCCAGTGTCTAGGTCCAAATGAAGAGAAGAAAACTGTCTAATAAAAAGGTCTGAGCTGCAACCGAAGGCTCTGGATGTCTGTCTGAAAATATATCAACACTTATAACTGTCATCCACAGCTGTTCTGTTGAACACCAGATCAGAAAAAATTTGGGATGAAAATGCAAAAAAAAAAAAAAAAAAAAAAAAACTGTGATTGTTCCTTTGCAAGAACCAGCAATACTTTTGTTTCCTCATCATTTGATATCATTTAATTTGTATTATACATCCATTTTTGCGTTTCAGGCCTCAAAACACAGTTGGGGTGCAGTACAGTTTATTTCCTAGAATTATGCCATTAATTGTTTTAAAAAGAATTTCAGTTATTGTTTTGTTCAGTTCTTCTTGCAAATAAGACTTAAAATGTGCAACAGTGCAGGGTTGTCATTGTTGGTTTTTTTTATCTGGTGGAGGCTGGTCAGGCCAGCAGACAGGCCAGTCCAGTAACCAAACCCTTTCCTTCTTTGTAACATGTGCAGTAGGTGGTTTAGCATTGCCATGTTGAGACATGCATTGAATTCCCTGGAAGGCATCCTTCACTGTTCTAAAGTCTAAATGTACATTGTACTTTTGTCTATTAATACCGAAATGACAGAAGAGTAAATTACCTTTGCCACTGGCAATATTACAACCACATACAATCATAGACCCTGGCCCTTGAGCTTGTCTGATAACAGTCTGAATTACTTTTTCCCTCTTTGGGCCAAAGCATACAGAGTCAATTTCTTCCAAAACATGTTTTGAAATGGTGATTTATTTGACTTTATTATACATTTCCACTGTGTGATGGTTCATGGACACCTCTGAACCCAGAAATATTGATGCCACTTCAGGACAAGGTTAACCTAAGGCATAAAAGTCAGGTCCTATTTCTGAAAGTAGAAATGTATTTTTGTGGTTGACAAAGCACTAAAGTAATCCCTTGTCCACATGGCTAAACTGGCCGTTGATGGATGAGAGTTTTTAATGTGATGCTGTTTGAGGCGTCGGTGTCCAGGTGTCACAGGTGTCCAGCTCAGGTTTGAACCCTTCCCCTTTGCACACTGAAATTCCCCCTCGTCCAATCATTTAATAACATCATGCACTGTAGAAGGAGAAATATGCAAATTCCTTCCAGTCTTTCTTTACCATTGCCTTTCAACACTTCAGTGATTTCCTCACACTTCTGTTGACAAAGAGGAGATCCTCCTCAAAGACGCAGTCTTTCATTAATCAGTTTTAAAAGCAAAAACATGATAGAATTCACCTGGTAGGGTATGGGTCCTACTGCATTAAACTGTATGATTTTGGCTGCCTCACATGAAAGATGCACAATCGTGGGATTCTTAGCTCAATAAACTGTGGTCGCCCATCTCACAGTGAGACAGTAACAAAGATGAAAGCTATAACCCATCCATCCATCCATCCATCATCTATGCCCGCTTAATCCTATGCAGGGTCACGGGGATCTGCTGGAGTCCTATCCCAGCTCACTTCGGGTGAGAGGCAGGGGTACACTCTGGACATAGCAGGGCCTCACATAGACGAACAACCACACACACTCTCACAATCCCTCCAATAGCGAATTTTAGAACCACCAATTAACCTGACATGCATGTCTTTGGAGTGAGGGAAGAAGCTGAAGTACCTGGAGGAAACCCACGCAAGCACGGAGAGAACATGCAAACTCCACATAGAAAGGTCCCTGCTGAGGTTCCGAACCAGGAACCCTCTTACTGTGAGGTAACAGTGCTGACCAATAAACCAACCGTGCTGCCTGAAGACATGCTGCAAGTGATCAAGCAGCCTCAGAAACCTGGAGGAATGGTCTCACAGTGTGTCTACCTGAGGCTGCCTCTAGGATCTCTGTCAACTAATCAACCAATAGGAATGCACCACGATATGATGCAGACATCAGCACTTCCGGCACAGCAGAGTAGCAATGTTGGCGTCAAATACAACGGAGAGGAAAATGTGGAGCTCAAATAAAGAAGACCCTTGTTTTCTTTTCATTGCTTTTCTTTTCAAAGTACATGAACACCATTTGTCATGGTCTGGGGCGGCCATGACAGCCATTTTGGTTTCTTTTATGTTCTGTGTTAAGTTGGCGTCAATCCATGTCTTTTGTGTTACCTGTTTCCTGTTTTACTGGGTCTGTCTTGTCTCTGTTTTCAGTTTAGCTTCCTTCCCTCTTGTTATCCTGATTGTCTGCACCTGCCTCTCGTTTGTTGACCTGTGTATTTAAGTCTTGTCATCTCCCCTGTCTGTGCTGGTCCGTTGTCTTCATGTCCATGGGTTTCTATGCCGGTTTGTTTTTTGTCTTCTGTTTTTTTTTTGTGTGTCTAATGTAAGTAGATCTTTGTTCCATGATTTTGTCTTGTTTCCATTTTGGATTACTTTTGGTTTTATTTTGGCCTTTGTTTTTTTCCTTCTTGGTGGATCGCTTTTGGGGATTTTTTGTAGTTTTCTTGGACTTTTTTTTTTTGTTGAATAAATACTTTACTTTTTTTGCACTCCTACGCCTGGGTCCTCCATTCTGCCTGACACCATCGCAGCAAGCACAGAATTTCAGGTCACCAGCGCTACATCTACATCAAGATCTACCCATTTCATGTTGTGCACCGCTTGTGCTAATCTTGTAAGGCTGCAAAGATTGACCAGTGTGTGGCTGGCTTTAACCAAATACTACAAATTACAATGCCAAGAGGGATAGACATAATCCACGAGGTCAGAGAAATAACAGTTGCTGCACATCAATCTGTCTGAAAAGGATCATAACACCAGTTCATTATTCTACAGTAAGAAAGATTACCAACCAGTGGAATGCAAATTTACCCTGAAATCAGACCCCATAATGCTCTTGTTGTGCCATGCTTGGCAAAGACCAAACACAGCAATTCAGTAGAAATATCAAATGTCAAGCACAGTGATGGAGGGGTAAGAATCCGTGTCAGTTTTGCAGGCACAGGACCTGTTGTAGTCATTGAGAGGAGCATGAGCTCCTCTGCATACCAGAGGATTCTGGAGGAAAATGTGAGCCCATCTGTCCAACAGCTAAAGCTTGGTTGAAATAGGGTTATTCACCAAAACAATCGTCTGAAGTACACCATCACATTAACACCAGAATAGCTGCAAGAAAGTATCAAGATTTTGCAGTAGTCTTGTCAAAGTCAAGACTTCAAGCCCAACCTCAAGTTGTTGCTGCATAAAGGTGAATCTACAAGTAGCTGAGTCACGAAGCTGCTCAGCATTGCGCACTTTGACTGAAGCATGCCAAAAGTGTCATAACGAGGGTTAATGGGTGTCACCCTTTATCCTCTAAATGAGACCGTCTACTTGTGGTGATACTAAAACAAAATGCATCATGGGTATTACCAAATCAGATTTAAAGGAAATGATGAGAAAAGGTATAGCCATTGAGAAGTCTCAGGAATGCACCTCACTGAAATGCTCATTTGCCATGTGCTAATTACTTACTGTCAGCACGAGAGGTTTGCTGTATGTTTAATATTGAGCAGATTGTGTTGTCCTAAAAAACTGCTCCAACTTTGGTCTGTCTTTAATACACACATTATCCCACAGTGGTGAAATTTGAAAATTCAAAAGGTTTGAATCCTTGAAGGGATTGCCACCTGTAATGCGTTTTTATATATATGTTTGACTTTAAATGGTCGAAACGCCTCATTCGGCTCCACTTACGTGCAACATATTTTTCAGTAACAGTCACAGCTCCTCCCGAATTCTGAAATGCCTCCATCTACAGACAAACAGTGTCATACTTCTTTAGCATTTTCTGGAAACAAAATCTGTTCCCCAAACTCATCGTTCTTACTTCAGCTTCCAGTTCACTGTCATCACAGTCCCTCCTCCCATCCTGCAGTCATGGTAACAGAGCTGTGAAAGAACAAGCTGAGGAACATGAGAAACGGGAGAAGACAGACACATGGCCACATTGTGTCAGAGACAGACGGAGAGAGCGCAGAGTGGTTTGACACAACAGATAGCAATTTTCCATCCTAACATCCTGCATGCAAGCAAATAAAGATGATAAGAAAGCAGAAGTTATTTGGGGCACAGAAGAATGTTTAAAAAAGTAGAGAATTTGCACGGTGTGGGAATGGAAGTCGATGATGGAATCAGGTTTTATTTTTTAAAGGTACAATTGTGTTTCTTTTGGCTCATGAAATGGCATTTCTACTGATGCTGACAGGGAGCTGGTTCCCTGTAAATAAGATATCAGTTCGGACCTGCTGGCACGCTGAAATCTCGTACTGATGTTTTCAGAATCCAGCATTAGAAGAAATAAAAGCTGTGACTTCTGCTGCAAATCAGTCAGATAAATGATGACGTTTGAACATCAGAAATCTTACATGGACACAACAAAAAGGTTCAAATAAATTCTTATAGCCTTATAGATAGAGTATTGATTTCAGTGTGGTTAATGGAAATGTCAATGTATTCTTGCAAAAACAAAAAAAAAAAAAGAACACAAGGAAGAGGCAGAACAAAACAGCTCCTGTTCTCCACTCCGCTGCATAATATGAGCTACGCTCATATTTGCACTTACAGATATACTCGTATTAGAAACAGAGGAAGGAGGGAGGGGTGGGAGGGGTCACCGAGGCCACAGTACATACAACAAAAAGCAAGCAGACAGCCTTGAGCTATGAGCTCAGCTAAATAAATAAAAAACAGTAAATCTCATTTTAAACCGGTAGCTTCACACCCTCTCTCCGTGCGCACTCCTCCTCCTCCTACTCCTCCTCCTCCCCTCCTTTCCTCTTCCTCCTTCCTATATCCTCGATCAAGGTTTCATTCTGTAGGAGCACAAAGACTGGCTGCCCAGCACCCATCCCTTCAACTCTTTCCATCCCACCTATCATGGCGCAACAGACACATAGCTGAGGAGTGCCGCTTTGTCATTTCTCTTCTATTTCTTACGCAGAATTCATCATGTTGGGCACTGAGGCAGGTGGGATGGTGTGCGGCTTTCGGAGAAAATTAAAAAGTCTCAACTGTGGATAGCAGTCAACGCACAACATTCTGGCCAAAAATTTAGTCTGCTGTAGATCCACAGGCGAGACACGGTAACCTACGATTTTATTTAAGCCGAGAGGCTGCCAAGTCCATATTGTTCTTCACATTGTAAACAAGAAGGAGGTCTGTGATTGTGGACACTGGATATACACAATGGATTATGGTTGTTTTGTCGTTTAAAAAAAAAAAAAAAGAAAAAGAAAAAGATCCTATGTAGCCCCACATTGTGCTCCAGGCTGGTTAAACCAAACAGACTGGAGCAAATATAACACAATATCTCTTAAATAGAGCGCACATGTAAACTAACTGTCAAAAAGTACAAAAAAGCCCAGGGAGAAGCGGTAATGACAGGGATGGAGGAGAACCATGGTGGCAACCAAGTGAGACAGATGATAGAGATGATGATGTGACCTTCATCTTTGTGGCTATAAATTGAAGAAGGCACACCTTTGGCCTTGATTATATGGGTCAGCAGGCCAGGAGCTGTTGGTCCCATACTGAGGGGATCAACAAGTCAAACAAATGCATGGACACACACACACACACACAGCCAGCTGATTTAAAGATGAGGCCCTGCCTCAAAAAGTGAATGAAATGCACACGCAGACACACACGTGCGCAGGGTTTTAATAACTATTTTCTTCCAATAAAACATACATTTGTGAGCATTTAACTAGTTGAAATATAAATGTCGTACTCTTGGACAACCAGGAACAATACCGCTTACATTAGACTATAACAATGTTGCTGCTTTGTGCACACACCTTCTCCAACTGCCCAGTGAATCCTTCACTGTAGGTTCCTCAGCACAGTGATCCACACACCCATTGATCCAATTACAGGTCACAGGTCACAAGACGGTCCCATCCGACCACAATATAGAAGAAGACCTCCCCCACTCGCTTCTCCCCATCCTCCCAGCATATCGCTCATTCATTTATCCTCCTCTCTTCACACCCTTCTGCTCAGCTGTCATTTCTCACTTCGTCTCCGCTAAATAGCTATTGACTGTGCTCACAGAGCTTTCCTTCTTTGTCTGTCCTCATCACAAATGTGTCTGCCAATCACAGGCTTATCTTCTTTGCATATTCAGCACCCTGCTCCGACCGACCCTACATGAACAAACGGCCAAACTCTACCAGTGTAACGTGGAAGGACTTTATTTATTTACTGTTGACTAAAAGCTCTTTGAGTTAATTTTTTTTTCTCCACTTCTGGCATCCCATACACCTCCAAGTGTTGCTGTTGGTGTAGTTTCTCAGATGATCTGCCTTCTCTGTGCTTGCCCTTTTCTCAATGATTGCCCTCTCTTCAAGCTTTCTCTCCTACGCTCCTCCACTGTTACTCGCTTGGACTCTCCTACTCTCTCCTCTGTTCTTTCCTTCTTCTTCTTCTCTCTGCACATCACATGTTAAGTCTCTCACTCTTGCCCTGAGGGAAACTCTCTCTTTCAACTGACTGGACCTAAAGAATAGGAAAATCTATTCTTCCCCTCTGTGTCACTGCACCATGTTTGTTTGCGGTAACAAGCCTGGAAAGTCGATTGTGAGTGTGTGTGTGTGTGTGTGTGGGTGTGTGTCACAGTCACTATGTTACTGTGTCACTGTGTCAATATACAGCTGGCTTTGTAGTTTAGTGAGTATTAAAATGACTCGGCCTGTGTATTCATTGATTTGAAAGTCTTTTGTTTGAATAAGAAACTAAATGTACTTACTGCCAAAACTGGATGAGTAAGGAAGTCACATTACTGCACGAGGAATGCACCGACATACAAATATACAACCCCCCATACAGACAACTGCACGCCCCACAAAGACAAGGCCATGCCTCATTAATCCATCAGTCCAACAAGCTCCCACTAACACCCTCTTTCCTCCCCTCCATAATGCACTCGCTACTCGTCCTGCTCAAGCATTGCAGATTTGCAGCCTCTCTGCTCACAGACAGGGGTTGATGTACAGAGAGCGAAGAAAAGAAGAAGAGTAAAGAAAGAGATGAGAATTCAAATTTGAGTGCTATGTTTCCTTAGCCGCCTCTGCTGATGAGTTTTGCTCTCCTGGCATTAGTCTAAATTGAGCACAAAAACTCATCACCTCTTTCGACAACAGCAAAGGTAATTATGACTAATGAAGTGCAGACTTTATGGCTAAACATGGGCTTAACTGCATTTTGTGCTCATGATGGCATACAGAGAGAGGCACCCTCTGCTTCACTGGCATAAACATTACGCAGACGCTGGATCAAGGTCACCTCAGCAGATTATCACAGCCTGTAAATGACTTCAATTAAACAAGTTGCTAATGACTTCCAGCTAATGACCAAGTTATACTATGGCAGCTCAGTGACATCCTCTGCAGAACAAAGCCTTTGTATAACCTACGCTGTGTGACATCCATCACATCTACAGGTACATCCAATAACCTGAGTTTCTAAAAGTGATTTATAAATATCCAGGTTTATATCTCTGAATAAAACTGAATCAATCCTTTACTTGACGTACTCCTTAGTCCTTCATTTAGTCCCTTTAGACTGATCAGAAGAGATATTAGAAAACATAATATTTCACTTAGGCAAAATCAATAGCTGGAGGGGTAACAAAATCAAATGAATCATTCCATCAAGGTAATAAAACCAGATCAGCTAAAAATCCAGTTACAATAATTAAACAGAAGTAATGAGTTTCTCCATAATTAATCTGCTCCCAGAGCTACGGTCTTACATCTCAGGAAGATCAAGACCAGCTCCAGAGACAGAGAGATATAAAATGTTCGCACAACAGTGATGAGATCAAACCCGTTAGCCGGGACCAGGGTGGAAACTTTCCATGCAATTAAATAGCAATTCCAATCAAGAATTGGGAAGAGAGAACTCATCACCGGCAGAAACGGATGGGTTATGGTCCTGAGCCTGAGTGGTTCTGTCACAGAGCCAGACTGGGCCCATTCACCCCTAACTGGCCCGCTGCTCGCCGTCATGTAAGCCAAGCTATTTAACAAGTCATTACTGTGTGTCATTACTTTTGACGTCACAACAGGAAGTTTGACCTTGAGCAGGACATGAGTACATAAGGTTGAGAGGAGCAATTTAATGAATCACTGTCAGTGTGTGCCTTCATACAGACAACAGTGATGCTCACTCTGATTTGTGCAGTACATGTGCAAAACTTTTTTTTTTTTTTTTTTTTTTTTTGAGTGTTAAAATGTAATAAACACATTCACATAATCACCAACAGGGGGCTGCAGAATCAGAAATAAAGATTCATGTACAAAAGGCTAAAGGTCATTCAAGAGTCTTCAACCCTGAAATTATTTGACTCCAAATGGAATCAAATATTTTCTCTTGTTGAAAAAAATAAAAGCATTTAAGGACATTTTAAAAACTATTTACTATCACTACATATAATATTAATTCCATATAAATGTCAACAAAGTATCAGGATTTGATACACTGAAGCAAACAGAGACTTAGAGCATAACAAGACTAATTGAAGTGATAATCACAAACTCTGATCAATCTGCATTTTAAAGCTTCAGAAAATAGATGATTCAGGACATTCTGCTTGCCTTTTAATTGAATCTTTAATCCTGTGGCTTGAAACTACTGTGGTTGCAGAAACTCGTCTCAGAAAAACAACGGCCGACACCCTGATATATGGTCCTCCTCGTCACTGCATTAATACTGGAGATAAACTCAATCACACAGTTTCAGGTTCACGGCTGCTGTTTTGCCTGATTTCAATAAGTTTATATAAAAAGTAGCCAGGTGCTTTAGTAAGGAGGCATCTTCACGATCTCCCCGATCGCACACTTTCTTCTAGCCGCAAATTATGGGTATAGGGACCTCCGCTAACCGCTAATGCAATCTTCCACTCGCTAAAGCCGCTACCCATTATGCCAGACTCCCTTACTCACTTTGTAGGTGTGGCAATGGGCGTGTCTTTTTCCCTTTCCGCAAACTCGGTATCTTGCAATCGTGGGTTTAGGGTAGTGGGTAGCGGGTGGTCTGAAGAAATGTTCTTCTTCTTTACAACATGGCTTCAGTTCATTGAGGTTTTTGGGCAGTTGTTTATAGACTTATGGTATGTAAAGGAGTCATGGACCATTCAGTGACTGCAAGGTGATGATTACTGTAGAAGCACCTGGCTGCTAATCATCAACCCTCTTCACCCTCGCTTAAATCCTATGGAAGGTAATAAGGGGTTACTTAGTATTCCCCACATGTTTTCTTTTTTTTTTTTGGCTTTGTTTAAGTAAAATAAATAATGTCAGTGAAAAAAAGTCATGTTATTTGTCAGAGTCTGCATTTGCCTGCTACTAAGTTCATGAGGATGAGACGATTTTTATTTTATTTTTTTCATATGAAACAGGCTTATAAGAAGAGGTTCTGATTTTTGGATACGTGCGCTTAATAGATAGATTAATAGATACAGGAAAGACAAAAATAAACCATAGTAAGTGCTTTTTTTTTCATTAAATGTGAAAAGAGTGAGAAACACATTGACTGGAATTGAACAAACAGGAAGTGTCACCCAGCGTTCTTATCTTCCAGGCTTCCTTCCTTGGCGTCTTATTGAGGCCAAGGCAGGGTTGTTGTACACTGGCCCAGCAGCAGGCTTCAGAGAAGGAACAGTAAAACTAACCACCAGCAGGAGACTAAGCCACTCCAGTGTCACTCTGACAACCCACAGTGATGCCGACACACTTCCTCTGCCAAGGACAAAAATGTTTCCTAACTCGTCCACTGGGGTCCGAGTCTCACGCCACGGATGAACAGGCTGAATAAATCATACATGTATGAGAGTGTGTAGAGCCAGAAAGCCTGAAGGAACAAGAGAGCGGCTTCTGAGCTTCTTTCATATTAGCAGACTGCTGGCCGCATGGCTGGGGGAACTGAGCCCTCCGAAGCTCAGGCTGTTGTGAGAGAAACACTGAATTATGCATCTGAGAAGGGAAGGGAGATTGGCTGCTGACTGCGATACCCCCCCCCCACCCCCATTTACCTCCTTTCTCATTCACTGACAGATAGATGAGGGCATCTGGATCCTTTTTTTCACAAAGGGTCAGCTCTTCAGACTGACGGAGACCAAGGCATGTTCCTCCTTGCAGTTTTCTGGACCATTTCACAGAACTGGTGGACATGCCTCCCTCCACCATCTCATCTGATTGGGTGGGGGTGGGGGGTGGGGTGGGCAGGATGGGAAGATCCTGTCATTTCTGACAAAGATATATGCTTGACGACACACTGAAATTGGCCGCGAGTGGTTATGAAGCATGCTGCATCGATTCTGGTAGATGAGGAGCGTCTCCTGCCATACCTACAATGAGCAATGAGGTCACGGGGTCACCCTTTTACTGCTCCCAGCCTCCCTAAAAAAAAAAATCAATTCCTTATTAGAACTTCATCACCATCAGAGAAGGAATGGAATGGTGTTAAAATGAAGACAGAAGACAGTCACCTTTGTTAGATATGATTATGTATGTTCTCTGCTTTCTCTCCTGTTGTTATCAAGGAATTTCAGTGGTTCACTCCCTCTTTCTTCTGCTGGGTCTGAACAGCTCCTCCTCTTCATCTGAACCTCTTGCCCCTTGTCTCTCGACACCTCATTGCCAGGCTGTTGGTTCTATTTCTGTACGTTGCCGCGGGCTATACATTCTGCATATTGTGCGCGTACAGATAGCCAGATATGAAACACCTGCTTTCTGCACACTGTAAAATGCTTGACTTTGGAGAGAAGAAATATCCTCTGTGGCCTGGTAAATTATTGAGAGGGTAAAGTAACCTGCAGGTGTAGCTGAAAGACAACAGTGATTTCTTTATCTCTTTGCCGCCTTGATTGATTGTTTGTCCACTCAGTTAGCTTGTAAACCGGAGTGTAAACCACATTCCTTGCGTCCTTCAATGCCACTGCTGTTGACGCCTCTGGTGAAATGGGGTTCACAGCCAGACTCTGTCATAGATTAGTTCAGACTCCATAATGGATCCTCCTGAATGTCACAACCAGCCAAGGCCTGTGGCAAAACTGTCGCCAGTTTGACTCTGGTAAAGTAGAGCGGCCGGCCCCTCCCCGTCCCTGTCCTCTAGACTACCTCAGTCCCCTCCTGATGGATGGCTGACAATCTGCGATAAACTGGCCAAGGCAAGAGAGTGCAAATACGCAATAAAAGCAACCAACATTAGAGAACCCAATAACAGCAGCAACAAACCCCCTGCTAAGAGCCATCAATGCACAACTTCACTTAATTCCCTAAAAGTATGAACTTTATCAAAATCTGTCATATTTCTTCTTCAAGCACCTGAAAAAAAACTGAATTAACCAAACTTTGGCCAACTTCCACAAAACATCCGAAGAAAATAAAACCACACAATAATCTACAATGTAATGTCTCTACAAGAAAAAGTCAGCATTCAGTGTGAGCTCCCTCAGGACCAAGCACAGGTTTAGCTCTTTTTAAGTAGCCGTCCCATCCACATGTTTGCGATACTGGATTACGATTCAACTCTGTTTAGGTGTCAGAGATCCATGTTCCTGAATTTTCTGTTTGTATTTTTAAAAAAATGACTGAAAAATAAGTATTGATATCAATAGACAAAACAACAAGGAATACATGACCTGTCGAGTCCTGTTCTGTTTCTTCCCACTTTGAGCTTCTGCAAGTTATATATGTATAAGGTTATAATGGAAAAAGAGGGTGGATATGAGTTTTTGTTTTTATATTTTTTCTCCTAACAGGGTCAGATTCTTGATCTGGGTATGAACATTATGAATGCAGATCAACCTGTTGCATCCACAGTGCTATGGTACAATTTTTCATCAAACGTCTGCAACTTTTGCTTTCGAACGTACGGCCCTCTCTTCTTCCTGTCTATTGGTTGACAACAAGTGATGCAGTTGAAACAAGCATTTTATCAGCCTATGAAATACCTTTACCTGACAGAATAAAACTTTACTCAAGACTTGCATCACATACAGGCAGTTTCTTATCCAGAGCATACAGACTTTAACCCTCCACATAATGTAGCTGTCCTTGCCTCCCATAACACTAAATTTCTGCTTTCTGGATTCCTGATGAATCCTGTCATTCATGGGGATATATAGACCAGAAGTGAGGCACGAATGAGCCTCTTATGACAAAAGTAGTTTCCATTTCAGACATATGACCTTGGCATGGCTGCTATGTGAAGATCTACGGTACTGGGTCAATGGATCAGGTGATGTTGGGAGCTGGGTCAGATGATTGAAGAGGGGAGACGATGACAAAGTCGTGACAAAGTCCTGGACGTTTGTATCCAGTGGCATTAATCAAAACCTTTAGGAGTGGAATTATCAGGTATCAACACTGAATCATTGCCTCCCTCATGACTAAAATAAAATAGCACTCTTTCCAGTAAAGGCACTGTACTGGAAGTCCCTGACTCTTGTATCGTGTGTTCAGGCTGCCATTGCTTTGAAGGAAAACTGGTTGTTTTTCATGAGTGGTTCACATCCAAGCCCTTCCACATGTCAAAGTGTCCTTGAGCAAGACACTGAACTTTATACTTAATAACCGAGGGTGATTTACTTTCTCTGCTGTGCCAGTTTCTTGATTTTCTGGCTTCTGGTTCTGGCTTGATTTTCTAGTTTTGTCCAAGGTGAAAATGTGTTTTTGGCACAATAAATCTCTAGCATCTATTCACTGAGCACGTAACCTCACCTCCTTTCCATGACATTCCTCGCTTCATACTTCCTCCTCCGTTGTCCTTTCATCCCACCTCACTCTTTCTGTAAACAGATCCCTCAAATTTCAGTAAGTTTAAATAATTTCCTTGACTTAAGAGCAAATATTTGGGTGGCTGATGTGAAACTCAGACAGGAATCTGCACCTGCTATTTTGTTTAGAGCTGCTTAGGATGAAACGATGTCATTCAGAGTGAGAAGTACCCAACTAAACCTGACATGTTTTGAGGCACTTTGGTCTGAGAAGTACTTAGTCCAACACAAAACAACATAAATTGGTGTTTACAGGTTCTGAGGGAATCAAACACCAGACTGACAGCCAGGAACATCCTCACAGAACCGTGGAAGTTGCCTTTTTTTCAGTCCACTTCTGCTTTATCTTTCCTCTGAGCAAACTTTCTTTGTCACTCACAGACGTTTCAAAATAACCGTACGCAGGTTTTCTCTATGGCTAGAAACCAGGACTTTTCATTTCTTTTGAGAGCTCTGAGTGAGTTCTCAAAAGAAATGACAACCTCAGTGATTCACTGTAAGTCTGAACTCCCTCTTAAAAGCCTGCGATGTCTGGCTTTTAGCATTTTGGTATTTCTGAAGCAGAAAGTGATCATAATTTTACAAAACGGAGGCACTGGAAAGTGACGTTTTGAAAGCTGAACCAATGTCACACAAGAATGCGTGCTGGAGGAAAAACAAAAATTTCACGGTAGTTATTTTCATGAGGACCACGAGCGCACTGCTCTGACGAACGAAATGTAGCTAACGGCGCCATTATGACTCACTGGAACATTTCAGTGGCTTAGTCTTTCAGGACAAAAACATCTTAAATCCTGCACCGAGTGGCCACCTGTAGTATTGAAATCAGAGTAATTAATTGTCTACTTGTCTAAAAGCGGATAACTACATCAACAGAAAATCAGCAAAGTGGAAGGTATAATATTCCTATTTCTGCTATAAGTTCCTCTCATTTTCTTGACCTGTTTCAGCCAAGTGCAAAACTGATGCATTTTAAGAATAAAACCAAAAAAAAAAAGAGAAAGAAAACAGATTTATGAATATGAGTTTTCCAATTGTTGAGCTGCTGGCCACAGGGCCTCTTCCCCCCTTTTCCTTTCTAGTCTCACGTCATCTCGTGACTTGGCTTGTCCTGCTAAAAGTTTACCAACTCGTGGCGTAGAGAAATGACTGATGGTGCATTTTTTATGTGGGGCATTAAAAATTCAAAAGATCTGTTCCCCTTCTTTATTCAGAGACTCAAGTAAAAAAAACAAGTCTCAATAATGGATGAGAGAAAGGTTTGCTAAGAAAAGGGAACCAGTGTGGTGCGATTGAGCGGAGGGGAAAGAGAGAGGAAGCATGATGCCATGTACGGAAATGCTCAAAATGATGGAGACAGGTTGAAAGCCAGCCCGCCAGCGATTTTGACCGGTGGTTTGGACGGGGAGAGGAAAGACGAGCGCTTAAGCATGGAGGTGATCTGACCTGGCGTGGAGAGACCTTTCTCTGACACATGCTGCTTTTGTCCATAGGTGTGCACAGCTGGCTGCTCCTGATGCTCGTCTGCTATTCAGTCACGCACGGCAAACTTTGCGAGACAATCTGGCCTGTCTCACAAAGCCAAACATTAAACAAATACATACGTACCAGCACACAGACCCACACATCCACAGATACGCACGGGGTTCTCATCATTTCATTGCCGCAGGGAATATTTGTCTCAACAAAAGATCATTCATTGCTCAAGAGCTGGTTTGTTTGTCACAGAAATGCAGCAGAGACTCCCCATCTTTAACATTCCTGAGACCTGTAGTTATTGTGAGAGCTTTTCTGGACACACTTATCCATACTACTGACAGGGGGCCGAGAAAATTTTAAGCACAGATTATCTCAGGCAAACGATTTCCCATTTCATAAAATCTATGATCGGATTGTTTTTTAACATTAGAACACTAACAAAGAAACTAAGCATGAGTTGTTTGTCTTCATCTCCAGTTGTAAAAGGCATTCCTGAGCATTACTATGCTCTAAACGAGTAACTACCAGATCATTTCTACACGGTACAGCCAATATGTGGGGGGCAGGATATGCTTGTTCTGAAGCAAAGGAACAGAAAAAAAAACAATATTAGATTTGCAAACTGACACAACATGGTGAAGAGTGCATGAAGAAGTTTTAAAAGCAAATAAAATCTTGCCTCTACACATAGGTGCACCATCCTTCTTCTGCCAACAAACCAGTGCTACTCAGGCAACCAAGGCTTTTATCAGGTTGCCATCTAGTGGTACACCATGGGACATACACTTGCTGATCATAATGTTTCCCAGAATTAAAAGAAAGGGCTTTTCTTTTTTTTCCTGATAGAGGATCATCTTCACCAGCTTTATTATGTGGATTTTCTAAAGCAAACTGAAACCTCTCACAGTACATGACGTCAGTCTCCAGAGTGTAAAGACACAAAAACACAATCTTGTATGTGGTTCACTGTGTTATCAGTCTAATGAGACCAGTGTAAACATTTTGGTCAGAAGAGGGAAAGAAATTCTGGAAAGACAGACTTTTTGCAGCTACCCACCATAGCTCAAAAAAAAACAGACTAGATTAGACAGATTAGACTGACTCACTGCAGGAGATATTGAAGGGAATCAATTTGTTTCAAATAAAAATCACCACCTCAGTCTTTAACTTTACATTATGATCCACCTTTAAAGCTGATGCTCAAAGCTGTATCGCTGACTATAAAAGAAACACACCCCACAGAGGATGGAAGTGGACTGAATCAGTCCAACCCTTAAAAAAATGCAAAGGTTTTAGGACACGGGTAAAGGTGATCTTGCACTGCGATCCTGTTTTTGCCAGCTAGTGTTGTTTTTTTGTTTGTTTGTTTGTTTTTTTTTTTTTTTACTTGTAAATGACCACAAAACCTCAAATCCTTCCATACATGTTCAAGCCAGAATCAGATTCAGAACATGAAAGAAGAGAGCACAACAAGCAGCAAGAGCAGAGATTACAGCTGGACATCTTTGTTCAGTAAATACTATATTCTTTACTTGTTACCGTTTAACGCTACAGATTGTGTTGTTTCAGTCACTGACAATCTCTCTGCTTTTCAGTATATAGTGGAGTAGAAAGGGAGTAGAAGTGAAAGTGTGGTAAAGGCAAGGCAAGTTTATTTGTCGAGCAAAATTCATATACAAGGCAATTCAAAGTGCTTTACAAATGCATAAAATCACAAGAAGGCAAATAGAGTCATTCCATAAATCATTCAAGCATAAAAAAAAATCATTAATAAATTAATTTAAAAGAAGAATAAAGTTCGTTTATAAATGAAGAGTGCAGATTAGAGGTCTTCACAGGTCCACTTTCATGGACCCGAACTCGAATGAACGCGTGAAAATTCGACCCGAAACAGACCCGAGCTATTATCATAAGTCCGGGAGTCCGAACCCGAATGGACCCGCAATATCTGGACCCGGAACCGACCCGACCCGAGTCTTTAGTTTCCGACCAACGAACCGAACCGAGTTACCCGAATAGAACCGAGACAATACAGCCCATAGTTGCTCATGTTAAAGTTGTCTAGCGGTGAATAAAACTTGATTTTCTTACCTAAAGTTGTCTTCTTCTAGCCCAGGGGGGTCCAACTCCAGTCCTCGAGGGCCGCTTTCCTGCCAGTCTTTGATGTTTCCCTGCTTCACCGCACCTGATTCAAATTAATAGGTCGTTAACTGACTTCTGCAGACCCGGATGTTGAGCTGATTATGATCCATCCATTAGAATCAGGTGCGTTGGGTCTGGGAAACACCTTAAAATATGCAGGACAGCGGCCTTTCCAGGACCGAGTTTGGACACCCCTGTTCTACCCGGTTCAGTTGCTACATGGGCTACGTGATGTAAACAACAATAAAATCCACGTCATTATTTTCCTTGTGGATTAGGGCCACACTGAGAAAAAAATAGTGGGCAATGATTTTTTTTTTTTTCCTTCCTCACTTACAAGAAGAAAGTCGACATGTCGAGAATAAAGTCGAAATGCAGTTTCCACAATAAAATTGTCTTAAAGATTTATTCAAACCAGCTGTACTCTACCAACACATAGACACAGTATAATGATAAGTATTCGTACTTTGAAGAGATTGTGTCAAAAATTGCGCCTTTTCAGAAAAAGAAACTATACCGATTCTGGAATTCTGGAAACTGCATTTTGACTTTACAAAACACAAAATATTCCAGACTTTATTCTCAAAAAAGGCAAGGAATTTAAAAAAACAAAAAGTCAATTGCCAAACACATTTTTTTCTCAGTGTGGCCGTAACACTCCGTCGTAGTGGATACAGATGCTATTGGTAGCAACTGCTAACACTGATAGCCTACACCGGTCAGGACGTGTCGTATGTTCCCTCATCCAATCGAGAGGTCATGTTGGTGAATCCGTAGCGCTTTACAGCTGCCGGAAGCAAATCGCTAATAACACAACTACGAGACAACATGATTGTTTCAATGACAAACCACGCCAAGTTAATGAATAATTAATTAAACAGACACACACAGGGTCCTGACATTGGCTGCCAACAGCCAAGATCTTACCTCTCTCGAGTACCCAACGCAGACCCAGTCTGTCAGAGAGCAAAGAGCGTACCCTGTTGTGGCTGGGTCGGCCATAGCAGCTTGTGTTTTGTGTCTGGGGTCTGTTCGAAGTTGGCATTCTCTCCTGTCTTTAGTGGTTCATAGTTTTACACTTTGAAAGGTCTGTCTTGTCTCTATTGTGTTCTGCTTTGCTTCCTTCCCCTCATTACCACTGATTCCCTGCACTGCCTCTCGTTTGTTCCTCTGAAATGCAGCTTCACCTTGTTTAGTCCTGACTCTGGACACCAGCAGGAGACCACTACCTGAGGTTCTCAGAGTCCAGGTTGGTTCATATGGCTCTAACATGTCAGAGATGGACTTTGGGCCTGACCATGAAGAGACTTGAACACAAGTAGAGCTGTTTTAAAGTCTATTCTCTGAGTGACAGGAAGCCAGAAACCTCAGGACTGGACTAATATGGCCGTATCTCCTGGTTCTAGTCAGGACTCATGCAGCAGTGTTCTGGATGTACTGCAGCTGTCTTTAAGCTGGTTTAGAGCCCAGTGAGCAGGCCGTTACAGTAGTCTATCCTGGTGGAGTCTTTCTAAAGCTGGTTTAGACACTATTCCTTTGATTCTGTCAATGTTTTTTAGATGGTAAAAAGCTGCTGATGTTATTGCTTTAATGTGGCTGTTAAAGTTCAAGTCTGAATCCAATATTACCCCTAAATGTCTGAGCTGATTTAATTGATAAAATGCCAATTGAGTCAGAAAACCTATATAACCTAGAAATAGAAATACTAATGATCATGTTGTCGAACTATAATTGAGCCCATAGTTTCCAACAATAGAGGCAGTCTTGATGTGATGATCAGTGAAAGTGGTTACTTTTACTGTGTGGGAGCATAAAAAAGATTTTAGTTTTAATGCTGGATTGAAGCAAAGCATAAAAGTGTGAGACTATGGTCACTGTACCCACAATATTTGCACTAAAAGCACAAACACGCTGTGGCTGCCAACACACCACAGACACTTGACTTACCACTTGTGGTTCAGATTCATGAGCTTCTGGTGCTGGAACAGCACCGACTTTAAGCCTCGGCCTTTCTGCAAATTCACTTGTTTACTGGACCTTTGCTCATAAAACAGTCTTGCCCCACTTCACTCCACTGAGCCGTGGTGGGCTAATTGTACCTCACAACCAAAATCCTATTTCCCCTTGGAGACAAAAGCATAGTGTAAGAGCAAGAGGTACGTGCAGGATGGAAAACGTGATCTGAATTTAAAATGACAGGCTGAATCCCTTGCTCTTGTGAATGCACAGTGCCTGGAGAATATCACCATACAAGAAACATGGGCACGTCTGCCCTCGATGATGTCATGAAGAGCCTATGTGAGAAAAAAAAGGAAGAAAAACTCCTGAAAACCATGTATTTTCTGTATGGAAATACTAAAACATACAGTACGTTTATATCACAGTTTTTGAGCCTCCAGTCTTTTCTAAGGTGATTCTCCATCATAACAACACTGTAGATAGAAAATCATAATCTGGCCTCTTTGAGGATGATCTTACTCTCAACAATTAAAAAAGACTGAAGCCAAAAAATGAATGAGTTTATACAGTATATGACATTCCCACAATCCATTCCTTCCAAATGAAAAGGTAAATGTTACACGAAAAAAGGGTAACAAAGGCTGAGGGTTCATTAAACTTACATGTTCTCCTCAAGACGCTATGAAACAATCAGACAAATGTTACAGTTAACTCTACTAACGAACAGATGGCTACAACAATCTCCGACACAGGAAGGTGAATGCACACACATCGCCATACACATTCCCCTTCTATGATAAACAAGCTCCAGTGCCAGCCAGTATCAAACAACATTCACCCCGCCACCACCATCATTCAACAAACCCTCTCATTGTGTTGATTTTGCTCCCTCTCCAGCTTTCATTCGGGTGTTTTATCTTCTGTTGGCTGGGTTTTGTTTTGTTTTTTTTTTTCTTTTAATTCTCAGTGGCTCGGGGAGGCAAACTGTTGGCAGCAGCACAGTTTGATCTGCAGTTGTGTGTATGAAAAGCCCCAGTGGGGGAAACCAAGGGCACTGCGGAAACACTAAAACACTAAAACAGTGCCATGCGATTACAATGAAAACACAAAAATATGAGTCCTCTTGTCAGTGAGGGAAAGTGCCAGTGTCAGCATTGTGATGCTAAACAGCCTGTGAGGGAGTGTTTGTGTGAAACGGCGGGGGTCACTTTTACAATGGACAACACTGAGTTTCAATTGAGAAATAAAAAAATAAAAAAAGGCTGCAAACTTCCAAAGAATCCAAGTGGCCCTTTTAAGCTACTGAAGCTGCGGGTGCGCACTCAGCAGGCTTGTGATAATTATGCATTAAAAACACAGGGACAATTGTGATGTTAAGATAGAATTAAAAAAAAAAGAGAATGAAAAACAAAGTGATCCAACATCCAGAGGGCAAGGATGAGAAATATCAGTGAATGGTCTCACGATAACAGCAGCACCAATTAACTGATTTGATTTTATAGATTTGAAAAACAAAATGATAGAATGAAAAGATTAAATCATTACTGTGTAAATTCTCGAAAGAAAGAGGTCCTGCAAGAACTTGAATAAAAATGAATAGAGAGCTGCATGCACATCCTATTTCAGCTCTCGAATTTAGTCTTCACACATGCAATGTGTTTGTGCAGTGCTGTGGGCCTCTCATTACTGATTACAGCATGTCAACAACCCATCATTAACTCAGACTGTTCCCAGCATGACAGCGATAAGGAACACTTGCAGCTAAATTTTTAAAAAAGTAACAAGTAAACAACAGCAGAGGAACTTTTATGAACATATAATCACTCAATTATCAGAGAAGAAGGAGCTTCGAGGAAACGGAGAAGAAGCAGCAGACTGCAGGAGAGACTTAGGAGGAGACTCTTATCGAGGATGGCGCCATTGTGGGTCGACATTTCAGAAATGACTGCTCGGGTTCCCAAATCGCCACTCAACAACTAGTTGCAGCAAACATGCGCACGTATAAAGACAGTCAATCACACAGACGCACACAGACACAGTGTACAGCATGTCCCGAAAACAACAACCTCCCGACGACCCAGGCTTATCTCAACACACCCAGGCTTTCTCTCTTTGGCATTCTCTCTCTTTTTCTCTATCAAACATGGAAATGCACACACACAAACACACACAAACACACACACAGGCACACAAAATCTTTTATCCCAAAATTCAAGAAGGCAAATCTCTGATCCTCCACCAACCATTCTTTCTCTTCAACTCTCACAGGCACCGTTCCCTTTTTTTTTTTTTTTTTTTTTTTAAATCCCAGCCTCTTAAATCTTCATTTTCAGGCCAAATTTGCTCTTAAAACATTTCTTTCTCTCTTTATGTGGCCTTTTTTTTCGTTTTTCTTCAAGAAATATTCAAGTTTGTTAACAGCTACGGTAACTAAAAACAGGTATGACCAGGTGGCAGACATCTGTAGGGTTAAAACTGAGAGATAAACATCAAAAGTATCACATTAAACTGGGGCACACAGTGACATAAAATGGGATATATGAAAAAAAATATATCTTTGTGCACTTGAAAGAATATGGTTGGGTGTCTTCAGTGACTACAGACTCAAGAATGCTGTCATGACTGCAGATGTGAAAATAAATTTCCTTTAAGGTTCATGAAAAGGTGATGGTTTTCTATGTATGCTACTGTGAAGTTATTGTTTTTCATACTCTAAGGGTCACTGAGTGTAATTTGTGTCCAAATTTAAATGTTAATCAAGGCACAAATCTGTAGGACAAACATCAAACAGCACACTCCCCGTGAAAGAGAGGAGTGGAATGAAATAAAGCAGCCGTTATAAATACATGGTTGTCCTTTATCCCTGTGTTTATTGTTTTGTATTTTATCTTTTTTTCAAAGCATGTCACAGATTTATCTTTCAGACCTGAGGAAATGAGCAAGTTGTGAAAAAAAAGGACATTATATGTTTATATTAACAGCAACAATTTATTCATTCTCTTTCGGGTCATTGTCAAACAACACGAACACAAACTCTGGTGACAGATTATTTACTGTGTTCTGCTGTCGTATTGCTCTGAACAACAATATGCTCAACATCCAGTATCCAGAGAGCAGAGGAGGCGCTGGCCTTTAAATCTGGGTCATGACTGTCCGTGGGATCATGTCATAGATTACATGAGATTAATGACATCATAAATCGTCTTCCAGAAAATATAAGAGCTTTTCTGCGGGACAATAAATAAATAGATAAATAAATAAGCATATGCAAGAGAAACAGTATTTCAGTTTATGTAACAATTGAGCATTTCTGTGTGGCCTCATTTAGAGAAACCATAAATATTTTCATATTTGATCTCTGATGATACTTCATGGGATGGAGCGTTTGACTGTGCTGGAGTCTAATGTTGGATTATACTGGTCCTTGGTGGTCAAATGAAGTACTACATTAACCGAGATATAGTGAGGTGTTTTGTTGTTGTTTTGTTTGTTTGTTGTTGTTGTTTTTGCACGCCAAGAACTGAAGGCATGGTTCGAAACGATGCGGAAAATATTCGTAGTTAAACTCTTAACATGTATTAAGTGTTAACATCTGTACAAACCTGGGAGAAAGAAAATTGTAATTTTTTTATATGTCCATTCATCTGTTCTCAATGAGCCGGAGAGTCGGGTGCATATTCAGTTAAAGGATTTATGTAGCAGGTCACAATAAAATGTCAAAAAAAATAAAAGATAAAAATGACCATATCATTTTTTATTTAACGAATCTTAAGGTGCTTAGTGATCAAATACACTTTATTAGTCGTTCATCAGCAAACACGAACACTTCTAATGTAAACACACCTGGAGCATTCAGGAGAGTTTCAACACAATGCTGAGGAGGAAAGACATCAGCAGTAATCTTAGAAAAACGCTTGGTTTCTGCATTCCAATCTGGTCAGGCTTATAAGGCTGTTTTTAAACAATTTGTAGTCCATTATCTTCAGTGAGAAAAAATATTCTCCTGTGGAAAACATTCAAGAAATGTAAAACCTATGAACTATAAATTAGACTGTTAAACTCTCAGTTAGCATGTTAAATGTTAAAGTGTGTGACAGTACAGTTAAACAAGATTGTACAACCTCGGTTTGTTTGGGACATTTGTCAGGAGAAAGCTTCTTCTCTCTGAAATAAATCCAGAGCCAGCACAGATCAGGCTTATAAAGTTCCACCTGAACAAACTACAAGAATTCTGGAAACAATGTCTTTTCTACACAGAATTATTATTATCATCATCATCATTTATTATTATATAATGTCAATATTATTATCATTAGCTCTGCAAGTTATTGAATCACAGTGAATACTTATTTTTTATAAACCACTTCTACAATTTGGCTTTTATTTTTGATAAATAAATAATGATACTGGATAATATTTGTCATTCGTTTAGCATTTAATTCATTTAAATTTAAGACACGGTAAGTACCAAATAACCTTTTTTTTATTGCACCCTGACATCAAGTGATGGATGGTGTGTTTTCTCAAATGTGTGCATATATTGGCAAAAATATTCTGTATGGATGGACATGCACACTTATTGGCCCTTTTTCATGATTTCAGACATTATCACTGTTGATACTGTTTCGCGGTTTAAATCAACAAGTTATCGTAAATATATTTCGAGCCAACTCGTTCTTCAGAGTAGAATTCCTTATGCTGGTTTGAGCCGTTTCAGCACGCTTACCTCCACCTCAGCTGGGTTCCTCTTCATCCCGGTGACGTACAGTAGAGGGTGCTGTGTCCCAAAAAATTGGGGCCCTGCTTTACTTTGTCTTTTAGTGAGAATTAATACAGTTTCAGAAATCAAAAGGCTGTGTTTTTTATTTTCGTGTAGAAGACGCTGCTGGGTAGGTTTGCTGGTGTTCAGAGCACAATCCCAGAAACACAGATATTCAGGGGTCAATTTAACCAGAAAAAATATGATTAAATAGTCACACAAATATCCACAAATGAGGGGAGGAAAGAGAAGGGCAAAACAGATGAGACACGAGAAAAGACATAATCTATGCGAAAGAGACAAATGTTAAGTGGCCACAAAGATGCAAATAAGAGACACAGAAACAACTTTAAAAAGACTAAATGACCACAAAGCGAAACAGTATGAGAGCAGATGGGAGCTAAATGAGAATAAAGATGCACAAAGCTAATAGGAGCAGAGTGATGACAGTGTGTGACAATATGAGAATCAGATGGTAAATTGTCAAAAAGAGACAAAATAAAAATAACACAGAAATCCCCAGCGACTACGAACAGATGGAAAGTAAACAAAAAAAAAAAAATCTGGTCGTTTAACGCATGCATTGTGCAGGAGCTCTGTGTGGTCTGCAGACATGGAGTTGTTTGTTTTTTGGGTTTTTTTTTGTGCTAATGATCATCACTCAAAATAGGAATCACCCCAGGTTTCCCACGGTCCTTGACCCCTGCATCGCCTTATGTTTTGTTCAGAAGCTGTACACAAGGAGGGCAGAATAGGAGAAGAAACTCTCATTATGATATCTTCAGACCAGCACTGCCCTTGACTGATACTTTAATGAATTCAAAGGACAGAAATTTTCAAGTTGCATGTCGTATATTGCATGATGCATATTGCATGTTGCATTAGTTCAGACAGATTCAGTAAATCCCCGCACCACTTACACGAGTCTTTTTTAATCATATTTATTCATATTTACCAAAACATTCCTGCATCAGAGTGATTACTCTGATAGAGGCTACATTTCTCTGGCACCCATACAAAGATTTGGATTGGGCTCATACATCCAAGAGATATGATAGTTGGACCCAAATGCTCAGCGTCCGTTGTAAATCCTTCACTCAGTTACTGGAACATATTCCAGATTCTAAGAAAAATTGTACAGCGAAATCAGTGTGTGACACAATCGATGGTATGAGTGAATGTCCTTCAGTACTCTGAACCCAATGACCATCAATCCATCTGTGCTTTCAGAAGTCAGCATTGAACAGTAAATCCTCAGGGCTCTAATCCAAACTGGCATTAGGCAGAGTGATCACCAAGGGAGCAAGTGAATCAGGGCCGTGAATTTCATACAAAATGATCCCATATAGAAGAATGATTTATAGCGATTCAGAAGCATCATGTCTTAAGAACAGTAACCAGATAAGTAACGGTGGGTAATCCGGCAGCATGATGACTCAGTTTCTGTGAGATGCTTGCTTTATACACCATCACTGTATGCAAAACAAGCACCAGGTGTCTTTTCCTTCTCAGTATTCAACAACAACATTTCAAATTCTGGGCCTCATCAGTTTTCACTTGAATGATTTAAATTTATTTGGAAATCATTGCATCCATTTCCTTAAATACATTTTCAAGCATCCACGCATTAAATTTATAGCCAGAGGAGGAGTAAAGACAAAGCTGCAGAAGGTGCAAACTTAATAAGTGTTTTCATGTTTTCATGCAGGAATAAATCAAAAGTCTAGAATTTGTGCAGGTCCACTGCATTCAATAATGATCTTTTTTGTTTCATTGTTGTGATTTTTCTTTTTTAACTCATAGGTGACCTTCAACGGCTGGTTTATTCATACAACGGGGAATAAAGTCCTTTAGGCTTTATTTGCCATCCAGCTTCCACTAGATCTGAAAAAGGGGGAAGCAGATTTGTTATTCACTTTGCCTTTTCATTTAGGTTCATAGGCTAGTTATGGTCATCAGAGCTGTTCCTTGCTCTGATGGTGTGGTGGGGATATAGGAGGTTGCATCAAACATCATAACACCAACCACCACATATTCATTTATATATATCACAGCACAATAATGTTCATAAATATGTCAGATCAGACTGTCAAAGAGGGCAAGTGAAGGTTCACAATCACTCTCACTTACACATGGAAAACTAACTTCTGCTGAAATATTAAACTGATATATATAAACTAGATATAGATATATAGAGATAGAGAGAGAGATATATAGATATATAGATATAGATATATAGATATATATATATATATATATATATATATAGTATATATATATATATATATATATATATATATATATATATATATATATATATAGATATATATATATATATATATATATATGTGTGTGGTGTGTGTGTGTGTGTGTGTGTGTGTGTGAGTGTGAGTGTGTGTGTGTATATATATATCTATATATATATATATATATATAGATATATATATATATATATATACATATACATTTTTTTTTAAAGAGAGAGCTGTTCCTTGCCTCAGTCAGACTATGCAGATCTACAGGGCCTCTGTTTTCATCATAGCGCCCTAAACATTACTTTACAGCACTACATCACATATCAACAGTAAACTGAGGCTAACTCCAGCAGACAACAGGGGAGAGAAACCGAAAAAAAGTAATGACAGAGGGAGGTGAGAAAATAAATGAGAGTGATGAAAGAGATGAAAATGAGAGCAAGAAAATGAGCAAAAGTAAATCTCGGGCAGACTTTCCCTCAGTAGCAAAAACTAAAAGGGAAGAGAGGATGAAGCTGGATGGAAGCTCAGCTTCCATCTAGAAGCAGGAAGCACTGTCCTTGTTGTTTTTGGACAAATAAGTTTGCTTTACAAACATATAAACTGATTCTTCTACTTGGTGTTGTTATGCTTTCTTTAGACATGGTTGAAAATCCGAGAATCATCTGTTTTCGTTTATCCACCAGAAACATACAGCGTGTCGTCTTGTGTATCTAACAAACACCAATGTCAGTTATTCAGTTGTTAGCCGCTGTAACCAGCGACAAAGACAAATTGATTAGGGGGGAAAACATGCTTTGCATGTTGTTGTTTTAGGATGTCCAAATGTGCTTATAGCAATGTGGACTCGTGCAATAAAATTATCCAAATTAAATTCCCTTTAAACGCACATTTGTTTGCATTTTTCACAGAACATCATATAGGTTGGAATATTGTATGTTGGCAAGAAATCAAATCAAATCAAATATACTTGAATGCTGTCAAAATCCAATGATGCATCAGTGGCTGCCAATTGCAAAAACATCTCTGTTTATTTTCATATGTTTGTCACACTGTCTCAAAATTATACACTGATATTTGTGTAAGTCTCATTGTTTTACCTGGTCAGTCAACATCATTAGTTTATCTTGTGTTGCCTTTCTCCCTGGTTCTATTTATCCGTCCTATAAACACATTCACACGTAGAATGGTGACAATCGTAAAAACTACTTTGCCCAAGACGTCTGTAGGGGATGCTAAACATCTCAAAATCGAAAGTTACTTTGAATCGTTTCAGTGATTTGATCCATCTTTGCTAACCTTTTTGATTTTTCAGAGAGATTCGCATGTTTCACGGCTCTCTCCCAGCATCCTCCTGTCATAGCATTTAACCTCCTGTTGGGCCACACGCCATGAGTTACAGAGGCTGCATGGTTTTCTGAAACAAAGGAAACAATAAAACTCAAATCCCCAGCATGCCTGCTGATGTTTTATTGTTTTACAACAAGGTGTGATAGTGATGTCACACCCTCTGACTGGCTAAGGACCCCCACACCACAGCAGGGATCTCCAACGAAGGCGGATGACGTGCTGCAGCATAAATACAGCGAACCCCCTTAGCTCTTTCTCTTTTCTGGCTCCTCGGCTCTCCTGCTCGGACCTTCTCCTACTTGACTCAAGATATTCTCTTTTGGCCTACTCCGGCCCGCCACAGCTCTCAGCCAGCAGCCATGAGGCCTGTCGAGTAATGCTCCAGTAAGCCACCGGTAAAAGGAAAGACCGGTTAACACATCCCATCCGGCCAGTACCAGAAGTGACCTGCGCACGTATCGGCGCAAAGAGGCACGGTAGCGCCAAGGGACGACACGATGGCTCTAGATGCATTTTCATAGGAGGACACCGGCTGCATCGAGACGCTTGTAACCTTTACCCTCCACAGAAGCTGAGAAAACCAGGACAAAAGGAGTCGCTCTTGCAATCATACCCGCGGAGCGTAATCAATCAGCGGTTCTGCCGTTACCGATACCAAGCATCCTTCCCAGACTCTGGGAAACCTCTGATTGCCCGTCGGAGCAACAGAAGTAAGAGGCTTGTGTCTGGGAAGAGATACTTAGCTTAGTTTGTTTTCATGACGAGGTTACCACATGACACATCTTGTAGCGCCTTACTGCGTGAAGTCAGCGGCCATCTTGGTAAGGGATGAGAGCACCACATGACCTCGTCCACCATCTTGAAACTCTTCAATTCAATTCAATTTTATTTGTAAAGCATCTGTTACAATGTCAATTGTCTCTAGGTGCTTTGCAGAGACCCAGAGCATGACCCCCGAGCAAATATCATTAACTAAAATTATAATACTGAATCCTAAACAAGGATAATGGCAGGTAATAAACTACAGTGGGAGGAAAAAACCTTTCAGCCAAACAGTGGCAAGGAAAAACTCCACTTTAAGAGACATTACCAAGCCAGCTTCATTTACCACACATGCGCGCGCACACACACACACACACACACACACACACACACACATCTATAGTTCCCCAAGCATACATGCATATATATTGCCACTCCTTTCCATTTAATGTTTGTTTGATTATGCTAGTCTAGTTATCTTTTAGTTAGTAGATATCAGGATCTTGATTCAAGCGTTGTTCATTTAATACTTTACTGTTAATAAATTCTGATATATTCTAATGAGAAAAGTTGTTTGTGGTTATTATACAGTTTTGTAACATTTGCTGGTTGAAGAGGTCTGTGCTCGGACTCACACCTTCTCTGTTGGTCTATAGCTCCACACCTGGTCACAGGCTGGCACGCACAGAATTTTGAGACTGATTGTGCTGTTTAGTCTTTGTTTTCTGATTTATCAGGTGGTGCCCCGTTTCAATTTACTAACTTTGTTAATACCTTTCTGGTTATTAACAGCTATCCCTTAAGACGGTTGGTAATAACCCCCTTTATAACTAAACGAGGACATCATATGCACAATATAATTGGTGTACAGTGAGAGGCTTTAAGATACCAATTCTGTTGAGCACCTCATAGCCACAACACTCCTGATTTTATGAGTTGCGGCTTGTTTAAATTGGAAGTGTTTATTAGTTCCTTAACTCAGTGGTTCTCAAACTTTTAATACTCCGTACCACCTGAGAAACTATTGAGCTCTCCGAGTACCACCATGATGACCAATTTTAAAATATAGCCATATATGCCTTCTCAATTAGCTTTAAACACACAGGAGAGATGTTTATTCCTTATTGTGGTTATTTATTGTTACCTGAATTTCATTTGAAACGTTGTATTTATAATACATTGTCAAGCACTGACAAGTCAAGACGTTCCCCGTGTACCACCAGAGAGCGCTCGCATACCACCAGTGGTACGTGTACCACAGTTTGCGCACCACTGCCATAACTCTAACATTTTCAACCAGGCACCTCAATGACTGCTCCAGTGATATCACATCATCCCAAAATGCTTCACGTTCCAACTCCAACATCCTCTGAATGCAAAGTGATGTGCACATGAATGGACTCTTTTTGAAATAAAGAGCACCGATGTTAAAAAAAAAAAAAAAAAAAAAAAACAATACATGTGCAATGGAATTCTCCGTTATTCCTTTACAAACCACCACACCACAACTGTTGAGAAAAAATAAAATAAAATCCTTCCTGATTTTCTCCCCCCCCATCTTTCACAGGGCCCTCAAAAAGCTGCAAACGGCCCTGAAGATCATATTTTTATCTGATAGGCTAACTTTATTTTCATTGTAGTTTCATGAAGTCTTACATAACCACCTGGAAGCAGCGCAGGGCACCGACTGAAGCTGCTGAGTCCCTGTAGCACAGGAGCAACTAGAAAGGGAAGAAGGAGAGACTGCTGTCCAGCTGAAATAAACACACACGCGTGTCCTCTCACCGACATTTCGTCAGTTCCTTGGACGTTGACGCAGCGTTATCCAGATAGTGTGTGTGTGCCACCGCTGACACGGACGGACACGCGCATCGTGGCCTGCCTCTGCGTCTGCCATATGCGCGCCCCTCCCTCCCGACTCGCAGCGTCACTGGCAGCGCCGCGATCCTGTCAGAAACAATAAATTCCCGTCTTGACGATCTCGAGCGCCACTTTGTGAATGGGTAACTGCGCTCGCTTGCATTGATTTTTAAGCGTCGTCATACGCCTGTTATTTGTTCCTGGTTGCAGCCCGGTTCGGAGACACGGATCGGCACAGGTTGGTTGTCTTTTCTCCTCTGGCTGTCAGGGATACGCGCGCATCGCATGTTGTAGACTGTGGCTGCGGCGGATGTGAATTTTCCAAGGACACCAAAATGCGGCAGCGATGAGCACGTCTGCCGGATAGACGGAGCAAGCCAGGGGGAGGCTGTGTAGTCACCGAGTTTCCATCACATCCAGGGTTCCAGATCTCCGCTTCAGCTTCTCACCGCCTGATTTCGGGATGCCACGTCATGAGTTGATCGCTCCTGACAGATGTGCTACAGCTGTACAGACATAGATCTTCCGATTCTGCTTGCAGTTTTTTTTTTTTTTTTAGATTATTCTACACATTTTTTTTTAATTAAAAAGAAAAAAAAGGTCGATGCGCTAAATGTTTGCTTCTCGCTTGGTGCACGGAGAGATCTCAACATTCATTTAGTCTTTGAGGTTGCATAAGATGATACCTGGATCTGCCGCATCAATGCTACCATCTGCAGAAGCTGCGAAACTGTACCAGACCAATTACGTCCGAAACTCCCGTGTCATCGGACTCCTGTGGGCCATTTTTACTATCCTGTTCGGCATTGTTAACGTGACCATATTCTCGCAGCCCTATTGGATTGGGGATGGCGTGGACACGCCGCAGGCCGGCTACTTCGGCCTTTTTCACTATTGCATTGGGGACGGACACTCCAGAGAGCTGGCCTGTCAGGGCAGCTTCACCGAGTTCTCCGCCATCCCGTCCAGCGCGTTCAAGGCCGCCTCCTTCTTCATCGGAATGTCTATGATGCTGGTGGTCACCTGCATCGGCTGCTTCAGTCTCTTCTTTCTGCTCAGCACCTCCACCGTGTACAAAATCTGTGGCTGGATGCAAGCAGCATCAGGTAGGTTAAGAGACTTTTCAGAGGGCACTTTACTGTCACCTTAGCCCTAATCCATGGTCATTTCCAAAATTTAACAACTTCAAGGTCAAAACATTTAACAGATGGGATGGGTTTGTCTTTGATTCATTCACCAGTTAGATACATTCATTGTGGAAAGCTAAGGTAAGGTAAGGTAAAAAGCAAACAGACAATATTCTGATAAAAACCTGATAAGAACTGTTAAAACTTAAAGAAAACATAGGCTCTTTTTGACACAGTTTCTGGGTCTCAATACTTTGTCTGTGAGAAGTTTTAGTAAAAAAAAATCAGAGATACAGTGCAACAGCACCCTGCTGAACCACATCTTCACAGCTCTGTTCATAGGAGCAACTTTTATGAGGTGGGGTCAGAAAGTTCCTCTTCTGAGGAGTGTCTCCTCTATTTGATTTCAGTGCTGCAGATTTTATAATAACCCTTTTCTGAGATATACCAAATGTAGCATGATTTGAAGATAGGAGAGGACAAGATGTGGAGGTGGGATAGTTTGACCTGGATTTGTGATGTCACAGTCCTCTGGAAATCTGTACAGCTTGCTGGATTGCATGTTTACAGACTCATGTGGCTGCAAACAGTCATAGGGTTGTGTTACATCAGAGTTTTTGAGTTGATAGTAATTTCAGTTGCTCAATTATATGACATCATGCACAATAATATGTCATAATCATATCATAATCATAATATGTCCATTTAAACACATAAAACACTGAGATGGGAGTTACTTGAGACAAACACAAGCATTTATCATAAAACAAACATGATTTCATTTTTTTGATTTTCATGTTCAACTTTGATCTATAAAAGTTTTACAAATCACAACCCACTGATACAAAATCCATATTCCAAAAAGCATCCTGATAACATGCTTGAACCTTCTCTGTGTTCACATCAAAGAAACCTTATCTTCTAAAGGCCCATGCCAGCTACACACACTTGATGACATTCATGTACCACTAATGTGATGTAAACTAATGTAACGTCTAAATGATGACATATAAATGTCTGGGAATTCATCAAATTAATATCTGAATGAATATAAAAATGGTAATAGAAATACAAATCCAATAACTCTCTTATTAAAAAGTGAATACAAGACAGTTTAAAACAGTCTGCTGCTCACAGACAGCGCTGTCCATGGTGCTGAAGTGTTGCTCTTCCACGATCCCAAAGCTATAAGCAAGAGATGCAGACACATGCAGCATGATGCTGATGTTGACTCCCAGCTCATCACTATTTGAAATAAAACTGTGGCCTTTTATGGCTGATATGAATCACTGACACTCACTCACTCCACCCCACATCTTTCAGTGACCGCTACTTATGAATGGGTCACACTGCCCCATTACGTGACTCTGTGTGTGATACAGACTGCTCCTCAGGAATAAAAACCATCCTTTTAAGTTGAATTGAATAAAACTGGGTACATTATTAACTATTTGTGTTTGTTTGTTTTTGGTGTAGTTGTTTTGCATGTTGTGAATCTCACAACATGCCCCTCTGATCAAGGACATGTTGTGTGAGACACCTTTTTTTGTCTGCTCCCCCCTCTACCCATGTGATCGTATTTTCTTCTGATTAGTAGGCAGCGCCGTTACATGGCTGCAGCCCCCAGACACCGTCGACTCCTGTCCAATATGTTGTTTGTTTCTGTATGTTTTTCTTGGACGATGTACTGGAAATGTAATTTCACTGTGTTGGGACGCTGGCTCAGTGACAATAAAACTCATTCATTCATTCATTCATTCATTCATTCATTCATTCATTCATTCATTCATTCATAATACATATCAGCAGGTGGTATGCTGCTGTACTGGTTAGCACTGTTGGTTCAAAGTAAGCATGGCTTGGAACCTTTCTGGGATCCTTTTCTGTGTAGTTTGTATGTTCAGATAAACATGATATCATGTCCTTGTATTATTTATTTCTTATTTATTTATTTTTACTCCAGACCCCTCCCAGATTCTTAAGTACACGCTATTATTTCCTGTAGGACAACTGCAGCCAGAGGAAAGGCAGTCAGAGAACACAAAAAACAATATAAGCAGTGAATACTGAACATATAAGAAGAAGAGTTATTTGAAAGGCCAACAACCGTAGCAAGAAGTTTATTTTGAAGTCTGTTTGTTCTGCATTTTGTCATACTATATCTGTGACCAGATGGCAGTAACAAAAAGTCATTAGAAAGAGGGTGGCTTGGATTGGCCCCAAGATGGACTCCGCCTTCTTTAAGGTCCTGACATTGTACGATCTGTTAAGAAAATTAAGAACACACCTTCAATATTTCCACAAACCTTCACAATATTTAATGATCAGTTATGCGTGTTAGATTGATTGTTTATTTTGAATTAACTGCAGAAGTGAATGTGAGTATGCATGGTTGTTTGTCTTTGTGGCCCTGTGATGGACTGGTGATCTGCCACCCCCTGCAATCCTTAGTCGCATTACATGGCACAGAAATTAAATAATTGCTTTATTATGAGTTGTGATGAGATGCATTGCTGTTTGAAATTAAGTCTTAGTTTTGCTTTGTATGACAGAAGACTGACTTATTGTTGAACATAATGAATGAAATGGGGTCTTATTTTTATAGACATGTTTTGTTTTTTGGGTATTCTTTTTTTCCCAGCACAATTGCACTTGAATTAAGTTACCAAGGAGACTATCTTTTTCAATAACAACCAAAACATATATAGAGTTATTAGGTAACATTACATACATACGTTGCTTATACTTCAACATTTCTGTTAAAAATGTTTGTTATATAACATATCATATGTATGTAGCTGCAATGCAGCCCAGTCTGAGCTATCGTCATCAGCAGATTACAGTATAATCTTAAGTTTATTCCTCGCTTAACAGATGTCCAAGTGTGGTTTTTTTGTGTTTTAGAGTTGGTGTTTAAAGTTTCTAGAGGTCAACGGTTCAGCTGCACACAGCATGGCTGTTGGCGAATGTCATCCAGCGTGAGTAGATGCCTCCATCATCTGAAGAGTCCAAACACTGCCAAACATCAATCCTCTCAGCTGCACCAGTGGTCATAGCAGTCAGCTTCCTGTTCACGGCAAACACAAATGAGGGGGATTATTTGGAACAGCTCCAGCTGAGTGTGTTATGTTGGACTGAATTAACGCAATAAGCCTTTCTAATGAGGAGACCTCTGGGCTTTGAGCTTCTGCAGCTAAGAGATGAAAGAAAAAGCGGAGAGGAGAGACCCTGGCCGTGGCAATCTTGCACAGGATGCCTAATGAGCAAGCCTGGCTGATTAGCACCGTCAAACTTTATTACACTTAGCTGATGATTAAGCTCACGCTGCCTTCACTCTGTAGCCCTATGGAAGACAGGTGGCTCGCTGACGTCCACATGCTGTTGGCAGATGTTTTGATACAAAGGTACAAATCTTCAATATGATAGTGATAACTGGCATCCCAGAGAGAGAGTGCACAAAACAAACATACATTTATTTTGCTTCTTTTTCTTACATTCCCTATTTTTTGTCTTCTCCTCTTCTGATATCCCTTATTTTTCACCCAAATATTTAGCAGCACAGAACACATGAATTGAAGTAAACTTAAAAACTGAGTCAGCCATGGCTTATTCACCCATCCGGCTGCAAGACTGACCAGAAAACAGTGTATATATATATATATATATACCATATATTGCTGGTTGCCTCTGAGATGACGAGAGCAGCCGTGGCCCGGTCACTGATGCCTTTGTACACTGGTGTGAGGAGTCTTACCTCCAGCTGTACTTTTTTAAAACTAAGGACATGATTGTTGACTTTAGAAAGGAACTTGAAAGCACAATGTCACTTCAACTAAAGGTCAGACTGTAAAAGTATATGCAAACGTATAAATATCTTTGGGCTATCATGACAAGAACATCAGAAAAGGAAAGATTAAATTACAGTTAATGTATTTTTCTTTGAACCAATTAAACCGTATATATGCCCAGCATTAAACATTAGAATTATTGGTGAGTCACAGTTTTAGTCAGCATCTCTGTACACCAGACAGTTGCAGCGGATGGTGACACTGATTTTAAATGATGATGGCCATCCTTTGCACACTGATTTAAAGCATCTTCCCTCTGGACTGAGGTTTTTAGTAGAACAAAGAGGTGCTAAAGCAGCTTTGTTCCTGCTGCTATCACTGAGCTAAAACAGCAGTACTCACATTTATTCATGCAGAAATATTATTTCATTCTATGTGGCTTGAAACTTGTTTCTTTTACCCTTTAGTGATTTTCTCTTAATTGGAGCCTTGCAAACTTGCTTTTAGAATCATGTTTTAGTCTTTTTATTGGGAACCTTGATCAGACCGAGACCTGGGACCTATATGTAACAGAGGCGTGTATCATTAAGTAAGAGGACTTTTAAGACATGCTAAATGAAAATCAGGATCCTGCTGTTTGGTATTTTTCTTCCAAGTAATTGCAATTAAAGAAACAGATGTTCATTTTTAGAGCTGCTTTCCTAAATTCCCTCTGGTAAGGTTGCTTGTGGATGAAAAAACAGTGTTCATAAGTTCACATCATTGCACAGAAACCCTCTCCTGTAAATGGCAGCAACTCCAGGATTTTTTTTTTTTTTTTTAATGTTTTTTAATATGAAGCACAGGTAGAAATGCTGAATATCTGAAGAGGTGAACAGCCTCCAGGACACATTAGAGGCTCAAAATGTTTATGACAGCCAGACCAAATTTGGTGCAGAAAGCGGTTCTGCATCCATCTTGCCTGACACAGACTTGTATCCTTCTTTTAGAGCTATTTCTGTCCATCTGCATGCATCTGTCCAAGTTCATGGCATGCAGAATTAAGAATGTGTTTTATTCCACCGTGCTGTGCTGCACTCAGCTCAGTGGAATAAAACGCATTTAAACACATTCAATAAAACACAGACAGATGCACAATACACACTTACCTTTACATTACCACTCCCTTCTGTGCATCTCATCTCATTTCACTCATCCTTTCTCTTCATAGTGTTATGCAATGCATGCTGTGCCTTTCATCCTCTGACTGCGGTGCTTCTGGAGCCTGCACACCAATTAACTACAAATACTGTGAGGTCAATTATAATTACTTCTCTATTTTCTACCCCGTATGCCAACAGTACTCTGTCGTGGCAGCTGTCTGCATTTTTCTATATTTTTTTCTTGACTGTTCTTTTTTCAAAAACCGATATGAATCATGCATGTGAATAAGTACACCTTGTAAAGTCAGCAGAACTCATATGCAGACTCAGGATGGCCTAGTTGGTAACATACGCACCCATCTCTTTTCAGAGGACTTCAAACTCAGAAACCTGGCCTCTGTTTGTGCGTTTCATTATTTGCTCAGTTTTGTTGGTGTGGTTTGCATGTATGTGTGGATTTCCTGGTATAATTAAGAAAGAAAAGATTTGCTTAGGAATTTATAGGCAAGCAAAATGTCAGACTTGCCCTCAGGGATATCCTCAGTTTCTCCTTTGATGTGTCGGTAGTTAATATTCTGGGATAACTGGAGTATTAGTTATCCTGCGTAGTAATGATTTTCCACAGTCCGGTGCTTTCTGCAGCATTTGCATCGTTTCTTTTGATGCTTAGCTGAACTAAAATAGTGAGAGCTGACGTCAGATTTTTTTTTCTGTTATATATATATATATATATATATATATATATATATATGAACTTTTTGTAGACAGTTAAATAAGTTTGTTAAGAAACTTTCAATTTTATGAGATGACTGAAATTCTAAGTAATAGACCCTTTTCCCACTCAATAGACTTTGCAATGTCACAATTAAAACCTGCTTAAGCCACTGAGCTGCACAGCAGCCCTTGTCGCAGTCTTTTATCCCTAACATCAGCAAAAAGGCAGCCAAATGAGAAAGTGTCCAAACAAGTCAATGAACAGGCATAACTTCATCACCCTGAGATCACAACGAACTATGTTTGTTGCCTGTCAACATCCGAGCCGATGATGTCACAGTCATCATTGGCAGGTAACACAGGCAAACGCTCTGTAGACGACTTAGAAAGAAACTGCTCAATATCTGGAAGCAGAGAAGCTGGTTCATTGTAACATAACCTGGATTACCAGCCTGGCCTGCCATCCTGATTCGCTTCTTCTTTGATACAAAGAATTAGTGGGGTTCCTCTGGATCTGGATTCGACTTTGATTTCCAGCAGGCAGTACCAGTGGATGCAGAAGAAACTGCCTTCTGGATGGCAATTATTAAGCACATAACTGATAAACGCTGGTACATGACTACATGACATGTCAGTTTTGCTGGAAACATTTATTGATAATTGTCACTATTACCAGTTTTGTGGTTGTTTTGTGGCTATTGGATGCTCCTGTATGAGTCCATTGCATAAAGCCCACCCCACCCAGGTATGTTTTTTTACTAGAAATAGCTGTAAATGGGAAGACCCATTTTATGAGAAAGAATTTTCGTGAAGTGTATGGGTATAGCCAGCCAGGTTGCAGGATTACAGCATCGGTTGTTAACAAGCTCTGCAATCTCCCTTTTATTTAGTCCCTTTGCTCTGTTTGCAGTCTCTGTCTCACTGTATAATCTGAAAGCCGGCTAGAGAGGCGTTAGAGCCCAGAATATGTTCCTGCAGCCATGTCTTGGTGAAACACATAGTACTTAATTCCTGACAGTCCAAATTTGTCTTCGCGAGCGCTCCAAGCTTTTCCATTTTATGTGCCAGTGATCTCTCGTTCTCAGAGACAATTGAGAGATAAAAATGGATTAAACTTCCTCTTCCCTTTTCTCCATTTTACCCTTGCCCTACTTTCCTGACATATCTTCTTCAACCCATCTGGATTTTGGAGCATTGGGGCTTATCCTGGGCATGACACTGATAAATCTATCTGGTTATTACTTTCACAGTTAACTCACAGAATTATCTTTTTTTTTCTACAGACTTCTTCACTCCTATGGCTAAGTTTGCAGTTCAAAATCAGAGGATGTGGGCTGCCACATGATAAATGAAAGTAAAATCCTGTTCCAGAAATGAAACTGGGAACCTTGATCATATTCTGTCATCTCTTCCTGCTGCTAGATGAGATGCTGGGAGAAGAAGGCAAGAACAGACTAAACTGGACAGTCAACGTTTGTGTGGTTTATTTACAAATGTGAGGTAAATTTGACGAGCAGCCCACAGAAACAGTCTGGAATCAGTCATTTTGATAATCTATCCTCTTGGCAAAATAGAAGGTGTGTTCATGCCAATTTGGAACATGTAACAGGTGACATTTGTGTGGCAGGTAAGTTGGAACAAAGGGAAACTCTGTGGACATGTGGTGGCTCTATGGGGCGTGTCACAAATAAAACGATTAAGCCAAACAGGGCAACAACAGGAACTGTGCTATCAGAGTTATCCTTATAGTCTGATAATGGTGATAAAGAACAGTGAGAATATAAAAGAAGAAGCTGAGATGACAATAGGGATGATTTAATTAAAAAAAAACAACTAAAAGAGGTCTGGAGGTGAACAACGGAGCAGCAGAAATCAAGTCAGATAACATAACTCGAAGAGGACTGACTGATCCCGTAGGCCACCTCATGTTGTCTCTCTCCACATATCGCTGTGACTGTGTTTCAGTGGCTTGCTTTCACTCCCGTGGTCCTCTAGCTTTATTGAGAGGTTTGCTCTAAAAGGAGCTTTAAAACCTCATTGAATGTCGAGGTGAAGATTGGCGGATTTTGCCATGAGAGCAGTAGTCATTGTAGTCATTTTTCACTGCAGAGGGAACAGAGTTAATGCTGTAAATGAGTACTTCTGTGTGAACACCTATCAGGCCTTTCAAAGCAGATTAGTTCCTGACTGAGTTCCTGCTGATTCTGCTGCTGCAGTCAGTTACTTGGATTCCTGTCTGCTCCTTCGGTAGACATTAAATCCACATCCTTTGTCTGCATGCTAATACATGATCACCTTTGCCAAGGACTTGATTAACTTTTTTGACCACAGGCTTCTTCACTAAGAAGCAACTTTCTCAAACTCAATGTCAAACCATTCTATGCGAAAGTAAAAAAGTCACAATAACATGGATAAAAGAGCTGAATGTAAGTTAATAAAATGCTGATGATGTCCTCTATAACTGTTTGGATTCTGTTGGAGTAAACAAAAATGTTTTAGTCAGGGTAGTTTATCTTCGACTCTTTTGAGGAAAAAAAGGGTTTTAAATGTCCCTGACTCATACAAAGCATTTGAATTATCTCTAAATTACTTCAAATAAGCTATTCCTCAACGCTGGTTCAAATTCCAGTTTGGTCTTTTCCATGTGGAGTTTGCATGTTCTCCCCATGCCTGAGTACTCTGTGGTTCAAAAAAGATGTATGTTAGCTGGATAACTGATTTAAATTGTCCATAGCAGTGAGCATGAGCGTGCATGATTGTTTGTCTCTGTGTGGCCCTGTGATGGACTGGTGGACTCCAATCTACAACCTAGAATATGGACCTGGAAGCAGGTGTAGATAAAGAAAGAATGAATGTTATTCCATTGTGATCAAAGTGATGTGATATTTAGAACTGACCATTCATATTCCCTAAAAGCAAATGGTATGACACAAAAAAGAAGACTCAGAGAACCCAAAAATTTGATCAACGGATCTAAAGTCAGCTTTACGGGTAACACGCTAACTATCATCTTCATTTCCTTCCAGTCGTTTTAGAATAAAGTGGTTTGGCATTCATTAAGCTCTGACAACTTCTGGAATTTTGTATACATTTACATGGATTGAGATTTTCCTAATTTCTCATCTCTTTCTTCTCTCTTGGTCTTGCATGACATCTGTTCCTCCTCTACACAGAAGCTATCACAGCCACATCAAGCACAAATGAGAAAAAAAGTTTATTTTGTTTGTTTGTTTGTGGTAAACAATAGTGCAGTCAGTAGTGTATCGTATAGCACAAAGTTTACTAAATCACTCATTTACTTCTGTCCCAAAAGAATTCTGTGTTGTTGGAAGGGAAATTACTTTAAATACATATGTAAGAGGACAAGATGCAAAGATCAGTCTGTCCACACCTTTCAGGCATCAACTTCCCACAGACCTTTAATAGTAAACACTAACAGTAAACTAAAATAAAATAAATAATAATCGATGCGCTGTATTAAATCACAGGGAATCTTCAACTCATCCTTTCATTCCGATGGCAACCTCTGTAACTTCTGACATAGCAAAATTCCCCCTTGTCAGTATTTTTTATATCATTATTTGCCTCGTGTGTGCAGGGAGGAAAAAGAAACAGGATCGCCCAACAGCAGATGTCCTAGCCAGCCTGTGTGATGCTGGTGATGCCACAGAGGGGTTGTGGTACATGGTTATGTCAGCCATCTTCCATGGTGTGTACAGGGCACATGGACAGCTTGACAACAGTAACCACTGACTACTCAACTATCTGAAAAATAATCAATGAATTAGTCAACTACCAAAACAATCGCAAGTACCAGTACGTTTTCTCACACAACTGTACATCGTCTTCCAACACTGTTGCTGCTGTGTCCAAATATAATTTTTTTTTTTCCATTTGACTACATCTGCAGAATCATAGTTTTAATTTCCTTGGACCTTCCAAATATGAAACAAAACTCTGTCACAGTTAAAGGACTCCTGGTCACGCTCATGTTGGAAAAAGTCTTATGATTGGGAATTTATCCTGTTACTCGTGTTGCTACAGATACGCAGAGAACAGGGAATCATGTCTTTCTACGGCAAAACAAGTACAGTGACTTGTGTAACACACTAAGACAACATAAGAGTGCTATCTGCTGTTATTTCAGTAAGACATATTAAAGCTTTTAACTATAAAACAACACTGAGGAGGAAAAATGTGTCCAGAGAGTAAGAAAGCGGGCTCATATTTACTTAAAAGCTAAAACTAAGAAGAGAAACGACAACATGATATAGACTTTGACACAGGAATACTATTTCAGCATCGGTAGGCTTCAGGAATCTTTGGCTGATATCCACGGAGGCTGTGCAGGGTCATTAACGGTGGCAGTCAGGTGGTAAATAGCATCCTAATCTCATGAAAGAACATTTAAATACTGCGTTGCTCCATTGCACAGTGTGTTGCAGTTTCACAACAAAGGCTCAAATATTTAACAGCCTGTTGCCATGTGATGATGTTCACATGAAACATCTCACTATGTACATCCCTGACAATGTTCATGTTTAACTCTGTTGATAAAGATCCTCATAAGGAGAAGGATATGGAACAAGACGGATGTCCAAAAACAATGTGCACGTACAAGTTAGCATACGTCCATATTCATCTACACTTGTGTATGAATAAAAAAAAAATTAGAAATTTAAAAAAATATACTAATTCTCATGAGTGAAATCATATATAAAATGATTCATTTGAAGTTTGTGCTGTATTTTTGTTTGTGAGAATACGATTCAAATAGATTTAAGTTTTAAAGTTTATGAATACAAAGTACAATTTTACAGCTGTGGTTTCTTCATTATAAATACAAATACACATGAATCAAAATATGTCACGGGTTCACAGGCATCATCTGTGGAACAGAGGATACATCGAGCCCAATCTTTGGCCAGATCTGCTAAAGCCGCTATTCAGGGATAGCATATAACGCAAAAACCGCGATCTTCCACCTTGCTATACCCGCTACCCCCTGCGCTAGCCGCTACATTATTCATACATTATGCTATCTGCTTTCCCAAAACCCCCTTCCCAAACACGCTCTGGTCAGATATGATTTAACTGGAGTGCAAGCTGTTTAAGACAGTCTCTGCCATTTTCTCAGGGGTTCAACTGAGGCCAAAGCATGCTTTTTATACAAGAGTTAATTCGAGAGGTAGAACCTTTTGTGCATGTCCACATGTGACAGGTGGATGCGCATTGATGCCATTTGGACGCGTTCTTGTACGCGCCGACATGGGTGGCATAGCGGGTGGTTGGAACCACACGCTATGCTTTTTCCTAAACCGGCGATGGCAAGATACAGAGTTTGCGGATAGGGCAAAAGACACACCCATTGCCACACCTACAAAGTGTGTAAGGGAGTCAGCATAATGTGAAGAAGCTATAGTGGGCGGAAGATTGGATTAGCTGCATGTCATTTGACATCATTTGGTTGATAGCAAGCCATCTGCTGTTGGCTGATGCAGAGAGCCAGTGATATTATGGTTTTAGCAACTTAGCGCTTAACATTATATTAACTTCTAAGTGCATAAAACCCTCACAGATCTGGGTCATATTATATAGGGAATATGTTTTTTTGTGCTTATTAGAGCAGGGCAGATCGATCCAAATATCGATAATATCGATACCAACATTGGTATTGATATCGAATGATACTCGTGTAAAAAGATCGATACTCAAGCTGTTTTTTCCTCCCACAAGCACTGACTGCTGTGTCCTCCTTCAGTCCAACAGAGAGTATCAGGTAGATAAGAGTCGTCAATTTCAGCATCGCTTCATATTAACTTTCAAAGTACATGTTACTTAAGTCATATGTTACAGGGGCCAACTCAAAAAAACATAATTAAGACCTTGAAATAACCCAGTACATGTCATGTATCTTATTGAAAGGTGTATCTAAGATAAAATATCATTAGCACCAAAACACCAAAAGGCCCGTAGTTTCATGATAGATCATGCTTAATATGAAAAAGTATCGGTATTGGTATTGGTATCGGTATCGGTGAGACTGGCCCTTAATTTACTTGGTATTGGATCGATACCAAAATTCCCAGTATCGCCCACCTTTAGTGCTTATGCACATTGCACTAACAGACTAGCTGTGGTTGGAAGGATCTGAGTATGAAGGAAGAAGCTTAGCTTAGCCATGCTAACCATGGCAGTCCTTTTCATGTCACCACTGACACGACATTATTAGAGACCCAGAGATTCCACTATCGGGACGATTTACTGCAGGTCCCAGCACAGTTCCAACTGGTAGAGTCCTGAAATTATTTTTCGTGCACAGCTCAGCCATGTACTGGCAGATGTGCAGAGCTGTTGTCTGGGAGTTCACTCAGATCCAAGCCAGGATTGACTTCAGCCGAGTCGGGCAACAGCTCCACATATGACTGGCAGCGTCGCTGTGGTAATGGAGCCAAACAGCTCATAATAAATGCTTTCAAGACACTTGGAAGCATAATAATGCACGGTTCTGGCCGGTCCATGGTGGAGCGTGGTTTTTGCTCCCAGAGGCACCAGTGTATGGGTCCACATTAATGAACAGTTTGAGTTTGATGATTTTGAACACAAACACACTTTGTGGACTCGATGTACCCTCTGTTGCACCCCGTGTTGTATTTTTGACAGGGATTTTTCACTTGTATATTCATATCTATGATGAAGAAACTGCAACATAAAATTGTATTGTATTCATAACCTTTTAAGGTTGTAACTATTTGAATCTTCTCACAGACAAAATACAAGACGAAATACAAACAAAATGTTTCATATATGACTTCAACAACTGTTCAACAACTGATCACTCATTAGATCACTAATTAGCTTTTCCCTCTACTAATTTCAAAGGCATCCTGAGCCCCAAGAAAAGAAGTACCTGTGCATGTAATATGTGCCAATGACTGGTATTGTTCCCTTTAAAAAGAGAAAAAACAAACCAACTCTTATTGTATGTGCTGTGTTTTCTTCAGAGACAATAACTTCTTAACAAACCACAAAATTATTAACAAGAAAATGTTTTCATTTTAAGACAAAATAGATGTACATCTGGCTTGAGCCACATCTCAACCACAGGAGGGTTTCCATAAACTAAAAGAGCCTCTTTATCTTTTCTTATATCACAAAAAAGTAAGCGAATAAAGCTGCTTTCTTATGAATTTTCCACACGTCTGCTTAGGTAATCATCTTTCAAGTCACTTCTCCATTAACACAGCTCCATCTCTCAATTATGTAATTAAGGGGCATGCGCTGTCAGCTGAACCATCTAATGAAAGCCAATAGGAATTTTCATCCATACGGTTCGTAGTCCTGCTAATTGTGGGCCTGAGGAGAGGAAGAATGAAGTATATCTGGGCGCAGTCTCACACATATTGCACTGAATCTAAATGGCAGCCAAGCTGTCATGGAGTCTCCCCTGTGTTTAATGTTCCTAAAGCCCCGCATGATGTGGGCTATAGATTTTTTGAAGATAATCCCAGTGATATCGAAAGCAGCCTGGTTGAGGTCATAGCACAGGGGAGGTTGGGGAGGGAGATAGGGAGGGAGGGAGATAGGGAGCAAGGGCTGTGGGGTGCAGCTGATTTATGCCACGGGCGGATGAGGTGGGACAGCAAGGACACTGACTGTGACCTATGAAAGAGTGCTCAGTGCTGGAATGATTCACATGTAGAGCGTTAGTGAAGTGTTGCGCATGCAGAGTGATGGAAAGTACATTTACTCAACATATCTCATATTTTACTTTCCGGCAGGTTCACCCCAAGATCAGTCTATGCAATGGTTAGACAAACTGCAAAAGAAATAAAAAGAAAAAAAAAACTGGAGCTCAGTGTCAGAACGTACAGGCATCAGTTAGCATGTTAAATGTTACAGTTCATGAAAATACAATGTGAAAAAGACTGCATTTTTTATGAGTGTTGCCAGGAAACAGTCTTTTCTCTCTAAAAAGAACATGGCAGTACAGCAAAGGTTTTTCAAAATTGCATTTGAACAAACTACAAGGTTTCTGGAACAATGTCCTCCAGATAGAAGAGACCAAAATGGAAAAGTTTGTTCATAACGCACAGTGGTATGTTGGGTAAAAACCAAACACAGCAATTCATCTCAAGTCGTCTGTATTCCAAAGTATTCTCATGTCAAATGTGAAAATGTTTGTCTGACAGGCGGACTGGCTGAAAGTGGTCACGCAAAAAGTCAGTGATACCAAGCAAATCTACATCAAAATTCCTGTAAAGAAAATAAATAATCCGGGTGTTGCAGTGGCCCAGCTGAAGTCCAGACCTCGACTCAGAGCTGTAACATTATCTACAAACCTCAACGAACTAAAGCGTTATTATAAAGAAAAGTGGGCGAAACTTCCTCCACAGCAATGTGAGAGACTATTATGTCATACAAAAAAAAATAAACAAAAAAAATTAAATTAACTAATAAAGATTTTACTTCATACATTACTTTCAGGTTATCATTGCTGAAGATGATCCAACGAGTTATTATAATTATTACTTAAATACTTCTTTCAGCATTGGATGTGTAAGACTGGAATAACTTTCTCAGAGCTGCTTTGTATTTAAACATCGCTAGCACGTAAAAGTGGTGGCTGTGGTGGCCGTTTATGAAACGTTGTCCTTTTAATGTTATTTAAGCCACTGAACTGGTGGCTCCGTCCATAACTCAATGGTCCCTCCTGATCCCCGTTGCCCTTGCCAGTCTTTATCCTCTGTGGAGGTGTAGGTCGCATCTGGACCTGTTACATAAGCCCCCCACCCCAGCGTTTTCCCCCTGCTCTGCTCACTGCGGTTTTATCATGAACTCCTCCCCACGCTTGCACTCTTTACCTCTGCTTACCCCGAAGAGCCATATCCGTTTTAGTGGCAACGTGTCTCACACCTGTGTCGTGTGACGTATGACTCGTGTGCAACCACTGGATAATTTCAGAGCACATCGTCCTTCCTTACTAAATGTCCATTTCTATGCAAAACATTTGCTGCTGGCTCTAAAATCTAATACCAATTTCAATTAATGTGTAATAATGAGGTGCCAGCCAGATGGTCTGCGACATGACAGCAGGGTTAAAGAACACCTTTTAAACGAAAGCTTTTAAAGATGACGACTCAAGTCTCGTCCAAGAGTCATATATATATATATATATATATATATATATATATATATATATATATATATATATCTATATATATATATATATATATGGATATAGATATATATATATATATATATACATATATGTATGTGTATGTGTGTGTCAGGATGGAAACAGTCACACCTGAACTCAACATTGCACTATCTTCATGGACATCGACTGGTTGGTAAATTACTTCTTTAACGATTTAGAGTATATAACAGACATTACACTTTTTATTCCTATCTCGTTAGAGATGGTGAAAATATATTTTTATTTTTTTTAGCCATCCATCAAACCCGTTCTGGAAACCAAAGATATCTTTATTGTTGGGTTTTATTTCTGTTCTTTCTGTCAACTTGACATCTCCTGAAGCCCACAGATAAAGTATACCAGTTGGCTGTACTCTTGTGGGAATATGAGTTACACCAGTACAAGATGCTTAAAATGTTTTTTTCAAGACTCCTTCCTTTACAGAACAGGAATGATTATATGACTTAAGCCATGGGTTGCTCCTCCTACTGTAAGTAAAGTGATAGGTAAGCATCATGTTTTTCTTTTCTTTTTTGTTCAGAAAATCTGCTGAACATGTTGACAGGGTGAAAAAAAGAGGTCTGCCTGGAAGCTTCGTGTTCCCTTCTAACAGCCGTCTAGCTTTGCCAGCAACTGAAGCAGAAATAGATTTGGACTGGAGACAGCTCATCTCCAAAAGCACGTTCCTCATCTTCCAGGGGAGATGGTCGGAGCCAGTTTGAAAAGTTTCTCTTGCTCCACTTTTCAATGTATTCTTGACACTTTGGAGATACATTTTTAAAGAACTGTCTTGAATTTGTGTTCAGCCAGGACCCTGAAAACATCTTCAGGTCCTCACTGATGTGTGAAACTCTAAACTCTCCCTATTGCCAATCTAATTTCATTTTATAGTTATTAGACTTCTCTTTCTAATGGCTCTCTCACTTTATTTATGGCCATGTTTTTTTGTTCTCTTTCCACGTCATAAACCTGGTCTGCGGAGCAGGATTACACTGACACTTTTTCACACCCCATTTACACTCAATACTAATACACCCCTAATTACCTGATTTATCTCAATGTAATTATGGCATATTATTGTCATGGTTGTATGCCACTTTTCTGAGTACTGCTCATCTTTGCAGCTACATAGAGGTCTTAACTATCAAATGTGAAGTAAGGGCTGATCCTGGCCAGTGGTCATGAGAAATTTGGGATTAATCAACGTCATTAGTTGATTTTTAGTCAGATTTTTCTCGTGTTAAATTATGCCACACAAGCAATCCAACTCACTTGCAGCGGGGAAAATAAGTAAACATTAAAGCAAACATGTTACCACTTTTGTTCAGTAAAATGTATTTCTGAGTGAAACTTTTGACATGAAACTTTCACCAAATGTTGGTAACAATCTCACAGTTCACTGACAAACTAGTAAGTCCAAAAAGTTTGGACACTGGCAGCTGTCTCAGTCCCTGTCTGGTATGTGTTGTTTGGCTTTGGGCTTCTTCTCTCCCCTCTCAGCAATATGAGTCATCCAGGTCCCGTAGCTGTATAATAAAATTTATAGTTTCAAGGCAGCCAAAAGTTCAATGGTGAAAACATCAGTGGATAAACCATGATACAACCCAATGATTTACTAGCCTGGACTGCAATACCCCTTCGGTTCACTCAAATTCTCTCTCGTTAAATGGGTCTGGGCCTGTTCACAGAAGTTTACACTGGTACAGAACGTACCGAGCCGGTTCCAGTGGGGTAGGTGCAAGCTTTATGCAATGCCACGTACAGGTGCATCCAAGAGGTGCTATTTAAACAGCAAAGATTGCTTTAGAATTATTAATAATACTCATGATCCACAGATTTTTACTGCAAAACTCAACAGTATGCTTGTTTTTATTCTGCTTTAACTCTTTGTTGTTTTTTGTTGTATGTTTTGAAATTCCTATTTATGTGGTTTCTAATGCAAAAGAGGAAACCCTTTGAACTGAACTTAGAAGGTTCTACTCATCCATTTCACCTGCAGGAGCATAATGCCGCGTATAACATTAAAGCAAACTTTTATATGCATATTCATATATGCATATAAACCCCGCAAAGCGATTCCCAGCATGCTCGTGCTGATTTTCTTCTTTCAGCTGGCCTTAAATGCCACTGTGCCAAGCACGTGCTTGCTCACCAGAGACAGTACTCTGTAATCACACTATTTTATCTGTCACTATAAGAAGAGAAAAAGGGGGGGGGTGTTTGTGCACGTGTCTGAATATGTGCTTGAACTAGGTCTGTACGCAGTGTAAGACAGCACCGTTTAGGATGTGTGTGTGTGTGTGTGTGCATAATCATGTTGGCTCCGCTTTTTAAATGAGGTGAGGAGAAAATGTGATCCACAAAGGAATGTGGGAGATGTGTGTTCCCTTTTCCTGGTTTCTCAGATGCTTGGGTGATGGGAATCGAGGCCCACAGCAGTTTATTTCCATATTTCACACAGCTAGATCAATGGCTAAGCCAAATCACTTAAGGCAGACCCAGACGTCACAGTAAAACAGATTACAAGGCCATGTTTTTTTGTTGTTAATCAGATATAAATTCAATCAAGCTGCTGCTTTTGGGGTCACTGGGGACCTCCACTCTCCATTACTTGCGCATGACATGCAGAGATTATAGAACGCATTAGGACTCGTTCGGTATTGAAAAAGATACACTGGTCTTGTTTGGAAAATGAATCATTGTGCTCCTGACAAATTCATTCTGATATGCCTTTTTTTTTTTCTGTGTGTGTGCCATCTGCTGCTCTGCCGTGAGACTTTCCTGCAGAGCTGCTCGCACCTTATCTGCCCTACCTACAGTACAATCTCTTACGTAAGCTCCTGTTTGCCAGAAAGCATTCCTCACTCCGGTTTTCTGACTGCCTCGTATGCTTGTGGGAAACAAAGAGGATGGTATGCGCTTGTGTTGAAAAATGGGAGTTTTTGAGTAAATACTGAGAGTAGCTCTCCTGGGGTTGGGGGGGGCCTCCAACATATGGTACTTATGACGTTTAGTGCGGCGCTGGCTGCTTGTTGGCAGCTATGGACTGGATGGGCACATGGCACACACATACGCACACACTGTGTATCTCTGCCCGTCCTTCCCCTGCTCTGCTCCTGTCTGCTGCTCTCCTTCAGCCCGCCGGATGAAACAGGGACAGAAGGGGGGAAGGACATACAGTAGCTGAAAGGGTGGGATGATGCTGTCATTTAATGTCTCGCCGGTGCCCCGACCTACAGCTGCGTGGTGACACAAGCGCAAGGGTCTGAAGCAGTTTGTTTATTGCTGTAGCAGGAAGTGCTACTTAAGAGGCAAGTGGTTGAGCGAAGCCAGGAGATACTCAGGGGTAACAAGGTGTTTTAGCTAACACATTACTTTATTTGCATCCATTTATGGCTCATTGGCAGTGCATACGAATTTATTTGGTGGCTTTTAACACATATAATGCAGTTGTAAGCTACTCAGAATCAGTTTCCCATCAAGAAACTTGAAGCAATTCAGTTTACTGTGCAGCTGACAGCCAGTTCTGTCTCCAGGGAAGCTAAAAACCAGTTGATCTTTGACACTCATTTAATAATGAATTATTTATCAAAATAATGGTTGGTTCGATTTCTGATTTACAAATTGTTGTATTTTTATGTCTCAAAATTGTCCAGTCAAGACTGCAGGCAGGTCAGTCCACTGCCTTTTGTCCGTGTAGAGAAATCTGTTTAAAAAATGTCATAAATGCAGCATTGGCTGCTCTACAGTCTCAGTGTACTATTGTGCATCAATGCTGCCATCACAAAAGTGCAAATGACCTTTGCCAAGGCCACTGACATAACCCCGTATCATCGCAGAAGCTGATCTTTGAACCGTTGCTGACTGTTTGGACCAGTCACCAGTGGTCTGGAGCACAGGGTGTCCATTACTTCCAAAAAGGGTCTGGAATACTAATGTTTCTGACCGCAATACACATTTCCACTCTGTGATGGTCCATAGCAGATTCCTCAAGATCCAGAGATGTCATCAGCACCTCTGGACAAAGTTAACACCAGGCTTCTGTTTTGCAGAGTAACATTTTGAAGAAAACTTGTGAATTCAGCCACATATTGTGGCGTTTGATAGAGATTCCTCTCAGTAATCCATTATCGATGTTATCGATGAATTACAGTTCCTGATACAGTGCTCTCCGTAGGATCAGAGGTCACAGATGTCCAGCTTATAGGCTTGAGCCTTTGCCCTCTGTGCACTCACTTTCCTCCACAGTCGCTGAATCCCACTGTCAGTGCAGATATTTGACATCAGAAGTTTGATTGATTTTAAATTTGGGTTCTTTCTGTCTGGAAAGAAAGTAAATACAGGAAGTAAAGTTTTATCTTTATTTCAATTTTCTTTTTTTCTTTCTTTTCCATAACATAAAAGACTTTGTGGCTTGTATTTTTAATCTTTTGATTAAAAATACAAGCCACAAATTTCAAGTCACTTAGCTTCATGTCCATCAACTTATTGATTTTAAGCATTTACCGGCATGATTTTGTTCAATCATGTAACAGATAGCAGTGGCCTGCAATCTGCTCTTGACTTTCAACCTGCCCAAACCCTCTAAATCTGAGACTGATACGAATAATAAAAATACAATACTGTCAACTGAATTTTCTCTTTATTTTTTACCTGTTTTACAAGAGTGAGTTGCAGTAGAAGCAAGAACACGCCTAATGTCATATTGTTAAAAATTACATAATCCCTCAAAAATATACTTTTTACAAAGTTGACACACAGATGAGCTTCTCTTGGTTCAGATTGTAGCGCACACATCCACAATCAGAAAGCTGGAGTTTAAAACTGAGTATTTTAGTACTGCCAAGTACCAATCAAAAGCAAATAAAGAAATTCAGTTGCATAAAACTAACAGCCTAGTTAAAGAACAAAATAAAACTGATAATGGAATCAGATTTGAGTTCATTTTCTATCTCAGTTTAACCTCAAATATCGGGCCATGGTTATGAAATGACCCGTAAACTCCCGAGTGTTCTAAAAGTTGGACCTCTGGCCTTTGTTTTGCTTGCTCTGTATAACAGATCCACATGTTAAAAAGAAGAGTTGCCCCGAGGAACTGAAAAATCTGGTGGTTAGTCACCACAGAAATGGAAAAAGATACAAGAAGCTCAGTGACCCACTAAAGAATAAGTCAAAGCACAGTGGGATGAGCAATAGTAACCCAAATCTGAGCTCCAGTGTCCATCCGCTTAAGATCACACCACAGACCGTGTGCTAAATGCTTCAGACTCTCCACAAGTTATCAGAGTTTATCTGACAGCTCAGGCAGTGTGAAGGACACTTCATAACAAAGCGTATATAAGCATTGGTAGCGTATATATGCTTTGATCACATGACAATAAAATACCGTTTTTCAGCACAACATACCCTGCAGGAACTCGGCCAGGCCACGTAGTTGGCTAGTTTTAAAGACGCTGCATTGGCTCCCCGTCAGCCTCAGGATCGATTTTAAGATACTTTTACTTGTTTTTAAATGTCTTAACGGTCTTGGGCCCTCTTATCTATCTGACCTGCTTTTATCATATCAACCCTCGCGGACCCTGAGGTCCTCTGGTACTGGCCTTTTAACTATTCCACAAGTTAGATTAAAAACACACGTGCTATATAAATAAAGTTTGATTTGATTTCATTTAACCAATAATTGGCTGAAGTTCTAGTGAGGCAGTTGATCAACACTTAAACAAAGCACTTGACAATCGGATGAGGGTGCAGAGTGGGTTCAATCTCCATTGTATACAAGCAGACATGTTCAGGTACTCACATACAGACGTACAAGACAATGAGCAGAGCAAATGCAGTTATTCTTAAACACTGTTTATCAATACTTGGAGCCTTGAGCTAATTTCTCCCAACAGCTACGTGTCCCAAAGGTCATATGATGACGCCTGAGCAATATCCCACATTGGATTAGATATTCCACATTAGATATTACCATCATTCGATAAACAGACCATGGAGACCTGACCCTATTTTTAATACGACACTACAAATATCTGGTCCAACAGCAAAGCTTTAAGGTTGGCAGAGGTGATGGGAAAATTCATTTTTATAGATGCCACCACAGATATGGATTTACCAAAATACTGCATGACTCATCAGCCTGAAAAAGCTTTGCATAGGGGGACCGTTCAACACGAGGCTGGCCACCAGACACACACAAGAACTTCAAAATAACAGAAAAAAAACATTAAAAAATTGAACTGACAGTTGATATTCTGTATATGCTGTATATTATGCCAATTATTAGTGATACCTATAATGCAAAAATGGTCTAAATGGATACCTATTATGAAAAAATGGTCTTCCCGTCACAGTATCGAGCTCTTTCTGGGAACGGGAGTGGCATACGTGGCACCCTCTGTTGGTATATGGACAGTGTGTCAGTTTATCTGCAGGCTGGCTTTAGAGGGTCCAGAGTTCAGTAGCGAGTGTGACACAGCTCATATTTCCCTTGTTGCCATTTAATCTTCTTCCCCTGATGAAATAAGCACTCGTCTTTTTCTTGCACCCCCACGCTTCTCTGCCTCGTACCAGCTCCAGAGCTCTGCAAGATTCAATGTAATATTCATGACCGAGCCAAGGGCACGCAGGAGATAACCAGAGGTATCTGGAAAAGCTCGCGTTTCCTTCCTAAATGCATCATTAGGGGGGAAAGAATACAGATGAGCACTGACACACCAAATGTTTTTACAGTTCTCGGTTCTTCCTGATGTTAATACACCACTATCAACATTGGCCTGCTGGTAATATCGCCAATACAGGAGCAGCCAGACAGCACTACTTTTGTCATAGGTCACCAGGTGAGATGAAAGCCAACAGATTAAAGGGATCTTTTCACTACTGGCATGTATTAACCTCAATTATGTTATTTTTCATCCACTATGTTGAGACCTGAAGTGAAAGTGTGATCAGTGTCAAGTGTAATATGGGTGAATGAAAGAAGCCAAATGTTTTTAACCAGCCAGGTCTGGTCAAATGAAAGTCTGCATGGTTTCCTTGTATTTGGTTATCTGGATTTTCACAGATCATCTGAAATTTAAATGAGAATACATATATTTTTCATTACAGTTATGGGCTATTTTAAGAAGGGCAACATACAGAACAGCAGCCAGACATGCTCACACCCACGGGCGAATTAGAATCAGAAATTAGCCTGTTATACATGATTTTTTTGGACTGTAGGAAGAAACCAGTCTACCTGGAAAAAACCCATACAAACACGGGGAGAACCTTCAAACTGCACACAGAAAGGCCCCCAGCTGAGCTCCTTCTATTATTACATCCTTTGAAAGCTTTCAACTCCTACATTAAATTTGCAAAGCCAGATTTTTTCCACGTGGCTCACCTGGTCGGCTGTTGGTGGACAGTCTGACTTTCAGGCTACATCGTGAAGCCGAAGACATCCCGAGGAAAACTCTGTCTCCTGTTTTCTGCACTGACACCATCACTTAGCTGATCAGCTGCTCCTTAGACACCCAGTAATGCAAGCAAACCTGAAAAATCAATAGTCTTTGAACTGGAAAGCAGTTCAACAACACTTCAGCATTCATCAGGCCCTGTTCTCCTGCTTCAGTAAATAGAGGAAGAGGTGGACCTATTCCTCCCTCTGCTGTGCCTCTCTGTCAACGGCAGCGGTCTTCTCCGCTCGCTCATAACACACATGCTGGCTTTGGCGGTGCTCACTCCAGCCGAATCATGAAGCAGACTCTGGGGGCTTGTTTGACAGACAGCGAGCCCACAGCATACAGCACTCAGGTGGGTTGAGCGACACAGGTCTGAGCAAAGCCTGATCAGAGCCTGCCAAGGCCAAGTTAAGCTTCTCCCTCACTTGAAGAGTGCTTGTTGTGTGAGTCAGCCGTGTTGCCTGGAGACATCAGCACCAAGTAAACCCTGTTCATTCATAAAATGGAGCTTGAAGTGCAGCTCTGCTGTTGTTGTAATGGTATCAGGTTTTGACACCGAGTTTTGATGCTCAATCATGTGTTTTTACGTAGATATTTTGCTACAGTAAATCCAATTAAACTGGCTTTCAGACGGAGTTTGTTCCCGCTCTCCTTGGCCAAACAAGTATCCTTAATCTTTGAAGCAGTGGGTGCATTTGAATTAGCCATGACAGTTGCAGGAGAACCTGGAGGGGGAAAAGGAAGAGCCAGCCCTTGGTGATGCTCAGTGCTCTGTGAGGTATATTTTATAGAGTGGTGCTGTAATTTCTGCCTTACTCACTTTCTCCCTCTGAAACATCTCCTAATTATTGATGCATCTCAGGAGCATGAAAGACTGCAGTATTGCTAACAAACTGCAGTGTCTGTGTGCTGTGATGCATATGTAGGGGAATTTGTGCATGCATAGGAGAAGAGAGGAGGAGAGCATGATGTTCTCACGTTTTGTTGTAAGATTGTCAGGAATCCTCGTGTAAGACGGGCTGCAAATGGACGTGACGCTTGTATTTCTAGTGAAATGTACGTGGAACATGCAAACTACACGGGTAGCAAATTATAATAATGTTCAAGATCACAAATCCAATAGCCACACCCACAAAAAAAAAAAAAGCACCATTAAAGGGTCTGTTTTATTATTCATGTGCAATGCACTCCAGATAAATGTGCAGTCAGCTTCTTTTTCAGGTCTTGTGCTGTTCTGCTGCAGCACTACCTCAGAGTAGAACCTTATTCAACGTGAAGATTAGAGAGGTTTTACCCTTTGGGCAACAACTGAAAGAGAACTTTGCAGGCTCTCGATTTTCTTGTGCTGCAGTATTACCTCAGAAAGGAATTTATTTCAAAGCGAAACTGAGCCAAGGCCAGATTGGAGATGAGAGGCCCAACCCTTTGGGCAAAACCTGAGAACGAAGAGCTGAACGTTAAAGGATAATATTATCAGACAAGACAGAGCGAAGTCACACATGTCAACAAAATTGTGTTGTAGAATGAATAAACTGAATGTGAGGAACTCCTGGGCAATCGATGAGGACATTTTGTGTTTTCAGAGGCGTTCGCTGCTTAAACGATACATCTTCCACTACTGTTGTACTTTGGTGTGATTGTTACTGCTTACAGCTGGTTTTACTGCTCTTCTTCTTGCCCACACAGTAAATGCCTGCCAAAGGGTGAGAATGGCAATCACTCTGATAAATGTAGTGCCACATAAACACAGCAGAATCTGCTGAGAGCTTAGTACTACAGCAGAGATATTTTAACCACGTAACATAACGATTCTTCACCTTTGGCCTCTCATTTTTCCACCAAATGTTATTATTATTAACATCATCTGTTTCGCTGCCCTTTTACCAAAGTCATTTTTTTTCTATTTTCGTATATGTTTCCTGTCCTGATGACCTTTCCCCTGATGATGCCATCTGTCTTTTATCCCTTTTGCTCCTCTCTCTCCTACCTTCAGGTGTCTGTCTGGTGCTGGGTTGTATGATCTACCCTGATGGCTGGGATAGCGAAGAGGTCCGACGGATGTGCGGTGAGCAGACAGACAAATACAGCCTGGGGGCCTGCTCGGTCCGCTGGGCTTACATCTTGGCAATCATGGGCATCCTGGATGCCCTCATCCTCTCCTTCCTCGCCTTCGTCCTGGGGAACCGGCAGGATGGACTCATGACAGAGGAGCTGCTGGCTGAAAGCAAGGGTGAGGATAGGCTAACTAAACCCAGGAAATGGGATTTCTTTGATTTATTTATTGTATTTATTTATTGTCATGTCTTCTGGGCATCACAAACTGCGATTTTTCAAAAATGAAATAAAATAAAAAGAATGGCTAGATTTGCTGCACAAATAATTTCTCTTGGCTGCAGTAGAACATCGAAGCTATAAGGTAACATCTCTGTGAATGGGTTTCAGGTATTGCTTCATACTAAATCGCAACAAATCAATTGTATGTCTGGGATATTGATCTACCCAGTCAGAAATATAGATGATTACGAATCAGTTTCGTCTGCTTCGGTGGAAATGAACACATCAGCAGATGGACAGAAGAAACAACAGCGATACAGTTGGTTTTACTGATGGAGGACACAGGCCACTCTTCTCTATTTGTCCTTTCTGACTGATAATTATCTACTTTTGCATTTTGCTGGTGGCCTTCTCACTACTATACACTTATGAAGTTAAAATTGAAATTTTTGACAATGGTGTTTTGAAAGAAAAGGCTGAGAATTTCATTTAAAAAAGTGTGATGGAAGGCTTAAACTACTATGAGCTTCTGGCACAGGGAACATTTTACTGAAAAAATATCATATTTGGATTAATTTGATTTAAACTAGGAACATGATAAGATGCGATGAACATCACATTATCTGTTAAAAAACAAAAATTAGCAGGAAGATAAGAAGAGCTTTTTCAACAAGATCATGCTCTTCAACATCAAAATCCACCTCGGGAGGCATGGATCTGAAGGTTTTGACATATTCACAGTACCTGACCAAGAATCTCACAGAACCAGAAACGTTTTGCAGAAACATTAGACAAATATGCATCTTCACAGTGGGCTCCTTGGATCCACAGATTTTCAGTTGTGTTAAACATTAATATTGGTGTCATCCATATGGAATCGATATTATTCTTACTTGCTGAGGAGACCAGACAAATTGCTCTGAAAGCGCACTGCTAATCCAATTTATGTCACAGAAGGATGCAAAAGCATATGCTTAAAGTGAAAAACAAAGCTTGTCTCGAGAATAATCTCTTTATTTATTTCAAGCCAAATGGCTTTCATCAGACTGAGAGCAGAAAGTGCACACTCATCCAGAAAGCAGCAAAGCATGAACTACTCTGGTTAATGTGATAAACTGAATCTTCAATACAACAGGGGCGACTACTGGCAGAATATCATGTGTAAGGAGCAGGACTCATATTCGTCTGGGGCTTTGCAGAAACCTCTTTCTCTCTCGTGGCTTCCTCCAGTTATTCCAGTAGAAGTAGGCAGGATCACCACCAGTCTCACAGTCATTGTTGATCTGTTCCTTACTGAACTGACGGTAACATAACCCGGAGTTTCACGTGATATTCTTGCGTTGCTACTTTCCCTCCATTTTGTCCTTACCCTCACACTCAATCGGCAGGAGTCAGTGGGAGTTTCCATGGTCGCTTCATAACTGGAAGCTTACATGACCAGAAGAAGCCCCATGTAACAACCTGTTTCAACCGGTAAAGATCAGTTTAGACCAGTGCAGTCACGTAATGGATACATTTTCACAGTACTTCAGTTTCCCCTACTGGTGAACTCTTGCTTTCATGGCCAATGAAGCTTTTCATGTAGCTCCTTTTAAACCAAAACTAGATTTAGAGATCAACAGATGTACAATTTGAATCCATTAAAGAAGAAGGCATGGACGTTCTTTGAGATTGTTATGTAAATGAGCAGCTTTCTGCACCATTTTCTACCTGTGAATGAGCATCCTAAACATGTAGAGAGCATGCACGACAATTTGATCATATAAATGGACTAGTCCATGGCCTGTTTGCATCCTGTATGCACACAGGATTGATGCACTGTGAAAAGTCCTGGTTCTGTGTATCTTTCCCAGTTGGAAACTGGATAAATGTAGCAGTACCCTTTTAGTCAGTAATGGAACCACTCAGGTACTGAAAATAAGACGGACTAAAGAGAGTTGAGGAGAGAGAAAGAGGAGGAAAAATGAAAGATGAAACCTGTTTGAAGGGCATAGAGGAACAATCTCCCAAAAACTGCTTAATATTAGTTTACAAGGTAGGTTAAAAGATCTATAAACAAAGATAAAAACAGGAAAACTTTAATGGGGTTGTCTACTCCTGCACTCACAATAAATAATCAGATGTCACAGTTTAACAATGCATATCTTCTTAATTTAGGGCTCTGCAGAATCCTTCACGAATCTTTCCATTTTCATTCGTGAATGGATCCTTCAGTCTCTGAAGAATTAGCTCATGTTTGGTTCCATCTAGTGGTGTTTTTGTGTAATGCAAGATATCACCAGGAACAAAATACTGAATGTTTCTGCTATTTGTAAAGAGCATTTTTCTGTGGGCTCTATATGGATTAAAGTGGAGTGCGAATCTACATCGCATGTGGGCTTGTCTGAAGGTTCCAGGGTCCCAACCTGTTTTTGTCCTAAATTAGTAAATTAGTAAAAAATCTGTTTTTAGGTGGGATGCAAGTGATACGTTTTTTTCCATGTTGCCTATGTTACTGAAGCTAAATGAGACTCTACACAATTTCCCCCTTTTTTCAACCCAAGTCCATTTAGTCCATGTGTATCCTTTATGGGTCCAACATATTTGGCCCACACAGACTTTCCATTTGGGGCCCTGTAATACTGAGAAGATGTGGGGTCAGTGTCATTTGCCCATTTCAAGCTCAAGTCCACCCTGTACCCAAGTAGACCACTTTTAATCTAGATGAGGCCCACATGGACATGCTGACTGGGGAGTAACTACTGTATAACCAGACATGTTTTGATATGTTTTATATTTGTTCTGAATTTCTTTTTTGCAGAGGGAGGGAATGCCTAACTACATATTTAGGTAAGTATGGAGAAAAAAAATACATTAAGAATGTGTATAATACAGGCACATTTCATGTACTATGGTACATATATCATGCGCTTTCTATAAATATTAGTCATCTATTTTGTTTATTTTACACCACTTCGCTGTTGTATGAGACAGTTACACACCAAGGGCAACTTACAGGTTCCCTTTTTGAAGTCAATGGAGAAGTGGAATCCTTATTTATATTGATTGTTTTTTTTATTATTATAAAAGCATTTTAACTTATAAATTTATGCCTAATTAGGGGCATGGTTTTATGAGTAACAGCTGCACAGCAGTCTACAGCATCGAACGGGTAGCTGTCATCACTTTACCTCTTTAGCCCTTTCAGAGGACTTGACAATCATTGTTATTTTAAAAATTCAACTGCTGCAGCATCTCGAGCTGAGCCACCTTCACCCCAGAACCCTTCCAGGTTGGCTTGGATCCTTCCAGACTGTTTCAGATGTTGTTTTAGTAGCAACATCTGAAATGGGGATGGACAGATTCAGTTGCAATGAACGCAGGGTAACATTAGTTTACACCATAGTCAGCTAAGCTAAGCTAAGCTAAAACAGTAAGCTTGTAGTAACTGAGGTAAGGTGAGAGTGTTCTGACAAACTCTAAGCCTTATTTGTTCTGCTTATTTGAACAGTTTTGGATTAAAGGTGGGGTATGCTATTTTTGGATTGTATCATGTCTGTTGATATTTAAATAAAACATCTACAAAACACAGAGAGGTAGCTCCTCCCTCCCCCTCCCTCCAGTGCTCCCCAAGAAAGTACACCCCATCTTAAACTCTTATTTTCAAAGCAAAGCCAACTGCATGAGCACAAGCCCTCCCCATGACAAAGACTGCCCCCTCCCCCTAGTTACCCATCCTTGATTCTCCAAACTGGCCTTGTGACCATTGCTTGCCAGCTTTGGCAAAAGTAAATGTCCCACATGCATTCCAACTTGCCGTTGTGCTCTTTGTTTTACAGGTTCCACATCTACCTGCCAAAAACCCAATGTAACCTTCCTTTGAAGTCCACGCATTCTGCTCGCAGTCCTCCATCTGACTCAAGCATATAGGTGGAGCCCCGGTGCACCTCTATCAAAATATGCTCCCCAGAGCTAACTCTTACACAGCATTGAAAAGACCATGGCGGGGGAGGAGACTGTTATTGTGTTGAGAAGAGCATCTAGAATATTCACTACCTACCTGAGAAGACACAGGGTTGACATTTGACATTTATAGTGCGAGTACAGACAAACACACTCTCACACACACATACGTCATGCACACAGTTAGCAACAACTCTGTACACAAACCTATACAGTACATTCATGCAAAACATTGTTAGATGATGTAATTACAAGTATTAAACTATGTTAACACTTAGCTGTGTGTGTCAAATTCAGAATGCATATCATGTTTTATTTGTGAAAAGAAGAAAAAAAAATCGGGGCTTAATGTGACTATTGTGTAAATGTTTGAGAAAAAAAAATGTTTTAGTTTGTTTTCTTGCTCATATGCCACTTTGTTCCTCTAACAGTACTAGAAAATATATTTCAGACTGTTTTATAAGAATATTATCACTCAGAAAGAGGTGACTTGTATTACAAAGTATGTACAGTGAATATTTAAAATTATCTAGGAGTTTTAACTAAATCCATTCAACACTCTGCTAGCTGACTTTGCACAGCGCTTATGATTGGGAGGAAACCTAATATTTTCTAGTTTGTGAATCTACACTGTGATGGTGGCTATTAGAACTCACTGCTGCAGGACTCTTAGCTGCTGTGTGAGTCTTTTTCCTGTATGTGTGTGTTTTTGAGTGAGTGCATGCAAAAGTGTGAGTGTGATGTGCGTGCAATAGTTTTTTCTGGCTAGTGAACCAACATGCCAGCCTCACACACAGTTGTCCTGTTCTATAGCTGAATTTGTGCGTCTCTATCTTTGTCTCCAGTTGGGTCTTTCTGTTTCTCTTTGACTACTTTCCTCACTTTGTTTAGTTGGGACATACCGGGTAACAGGGTGGAGTGAGAGTATGATGCAGAACAGCTGGTGTGCCCGAGTATTAAGCTCAAGTGGTAATGAATTAGTAAGGTCTGTCCCAGCCGCACCTGTGAATATGTTACTGTGCAAATACATATTCTGTAGATATTAATTAGCAATTATTGAGAATGGCGTTATCTTTCAGCAATTAAAATGATTCCTTTAAGAATATATGAACACTTAATAAAGGTTTTCACTGTAAAACACTGTTGTGCTTTTATGTATCTTAACAAATGGAGGATTGTTTTTCTGTGCAGAGTTTAGTCCTTTTTTTGTTCTAGTGGCATTTATTGACAGAGTACGGACAGGAAACCAGGGCAGAGAGAGAGTGGGGAGGACATGCAACAAGAGGTTGCAGGCCAGGACTCGCACCTGCAACCACTGCAGGAGGGCTGCAACCTCTGTAAATGGGTCACCTGGTCTAACCACTAAGCTACCCACTGGTCCAGGTTGAGTCGTTTTTCAAGCCACTCTATGTAGCAATACCACTTCTGACCCTATGGAGGCATATATATCTGCTGTGCTGACAAGACAGATTCTGACATTACTGTGCCAATGAGTGGAGATGCTCCAGAACATCTTGTAATACTACCTGACGTGCATTACTAGAGGTACACTTTATGTCATATGGCAGAGGCTGACACATAAACTTACTTATGATATGCTATTCCCATGTGGGCAGAAGTGGTATTGCCACACAGAGTGGTTTTAAAGATAAAATACAGATTTAGATTCTGGCAAAGAGTTAAAATTATTCAACAACGTTGAAATTCTCCACTGCAAATGGCAGATATCCTTGGAGAATTTCAAATTAAGTTTGACAAAAGAAGCTTTGATGTATCTTTCATGTCAAAAGTTAATATTTGAACTGACACTTTAGTGATCTCAGAGAATTAATGTTTTGTTCAGAATCATTTTGAATGTGTAAAAAAGCATGACTTATAGTCTAGAAAATGCAATGTTTAAAAAATGAATTACTGAATGTTCTGTATAATATATAAGTATCTCTCACATCATACTCCTTCACTCCCAACTTTGGCAGCAGTGGCAGCTTCACATCTTGCTGGAAATTACACAGTTGGCACCCTTTTCCTTTGAAGTGTCTCTCATTCTTCTTGGCAGACATTCAAGCTCAACCAGGCTGATTGGAAGGTGCTAGTGCACAACCATTGTCAGGTCTTTGCAGAAACACTTGACTAAGTTCAGGTCCAGACTTTCATAGAGTTTTGATGAAGCCAATCTGTGTTTTCACCTCATTTCTCTTTAAGTCACCTTGTTGCAAACGGTTGTCTCAGGATGTCATCTCGTTTCAAAATGATTTCAGAAAGTATTTCCTGTAATGCTCTGCAGTTTATGAGACACTTTGGTAACTGTATAGCTTTCAGCCACCAGCAGATGTCTTCAGGTGATGCCCAACCTTGTTGACTGTTTCAACCCTTAACTACAATAATCACTGTTTGGATGGGTCAAGAGTGGGGTGAAATCACTGCCTAATCTCTCTCTTGCTTCATATGCAGTATGAAGCTCTTTCAGCCTCTTCCTGCATCTTCGAAGCAGCAAGTTTCTTGCTCCGTTCCAAGACCAGAGCTGACAGCAGTTACCTTGTTGACTGTACAGGAAAGCCTGAAACCCCTGTCTCTGCCCTCCTGCATTAGACACTGATATTTCAAGGCCATGCTCTCCTGGATCTCCTCACAGGCCTCCTCCTAAAAGATGAGACGAGAGGGGAGGGGGAGGAGGATACAGCAACAATGGCTGCGGTTACATGATGTTTTTTAATTCGGAATTAAAATTAGGAATTAAATAATTCCGAATTAAACTATTTTCCTTCGAGTTTACATGGAAATAGTAATTCCGAATTAAGGTTTACATGGAAAACACGTTAGTTCGGCTTTATCCAACTCCGCTTTAGGTCTGGGGGTTGGGAAGGGTTCTGATTGGATGGGGGGGGCGGACGTCTTTACATCTACCGGAAGAAAACAAACTTAGCTAACTGGTTAGCAACAACATTTCACTTATTTTTGACCTGGGTGGCGTCTCTATCTGCGAAACCTCCTTCATTTAACCTGGCCGCTTTGAAAAGCTCACAATTTTTATGTTTCCTGCCATCTGTTCTTTTAATTATTTCCAGTTCCTCCAAGCTATTTATTAAATAAATCGTCTCTGCTCTTGAACACCGTTTACTGCGTGCTGCCGGAATATAAGCGTCATCGCGACAGACGGGCAAGAGAACGAGCATGCGCAGAAAGACGGGAATTAATTTAAAGAGGAATGAGTGTATACATGACGGCGGAATTACTTAATGCGGAATTAAAATGGGAATAAACCAGCCACTTACTTCGGAATTAAGTTAATTCGGAATTGACATTTTCATATGGAATTAAGTGTTTACATGGTAACTTTTATTCGGCTTTAACTTTAATTCTGAATTAAAGAAGAATTAAACTTCCGATGTAAACGCACTGATTGTGTCAGAAACAGACTTCAATGAATCCACACTCTGTCAGTGCATGTGGGAAAGAAAAAAAGCTTGAGTATCGATCTTTTTGCATCAGTATTGTTCGATATCAATACCAGCATTGGAATAGATATTATCGATATTTGGATCAATCCGCCCACCTCTAGTTTGGAGATTGTTTGAAGATTTAGGAGGGTGAGAAGAGAATAATAGGTAAGGATGGAGCCAGCGTGGAAGAGGAGGATTTCCCCTGAGTGGAAACATTTTTATTTGATTACTCCTTTTTTTTTTTTGTGTGTGTCTCTGCACTTACATTCATGGTTAGTGCCATTGTCTAGCAAAACCATCTAGTCATTCCCGACACTTGTATGAACATGAAGACATTTGCATTTGGAGTCCTGTCAATCTTTGAATCCACATACTGATGTGAGCAGGTTTTCTCAAGAATGAACTACATCAAATCTAAATATCGCTGGTGTCTCACAGATGCGACCTGCAGTCCTGCGAGGATGGAAGTCACGTTTTACAACCCCCGATAAAGAACGGCTCTGCAGTGATGTTCAGAAACAGAAATCACAAAGTCATAATTAAATACAAACTGGCCCTATATGTTTAATTTTTAACATTATACTGCAGCTATACATTTTATTTCAAAGTGGGCTTTTTATTTGATCAATGTTTCACAAATAAGTTAATCACTTAAATAGACCTGCATGGTTCTTTGTTTTATTTTAAAGTAGGTCTACACATGCCAGTATTTTTTTTTGTTTGTTTGTTTTTTCTCCTCTTTCAAAAGATTCAAGATTCAATATATTTACTGCCATGTCAACAAGTTGATAGGAGTCTCTCTTGGTTCTGCTCCCAAACATTCACAGTACAGCAGCACCCAATGTACACAATAAGAGTTTAAGGTTTTCCTTTTGTTATAACAGGTAAAAACAGCAATAAAATGTCAACAGTTTTCTGTTTGTTGTTTTATAATTTCATATATTCAACTAACTATAGTTCTTTTACAGTGGATGACAAAAAAGATTTGGAAATTAAAATTTAATTTGCATCTTGTATGACCTCCTTTGCGATTAAAAACTTTAAAAATTGCCAAAAATACTAAGAATACGCTTTTGGATAGATTCAAATTCCTCTAAATACAGTTTAACTATTTATAAAACTTCATACACTGTGTTATCTCCATTTTTAGCGTCAAATAGGTTTTGCGGCTCCAGATGAATCTTATTAGGGGAGGGGGCAAAAAATGGCTCTTTTGATAGTATGGCTGCTTTCTGGTTGTTCTAGCATCGTCTTTACTTTGGCATACCACTTGCTAACAACCGTTATATCAGTGTGCAGATCAATCATCTGTTCATATGTATATTTTCCTTTTATGTAAATTGATGTGCTGCTGCAACACTAACTGATCAGTCTGTCAATCACCAGTGTCTGAGTGGATCAGTGGTGGTGCTGTTATCTACCGTATAGGAAGTCCCAGGTTCAAATCCTGGTTGCATCAGGAAGGCCAGTCAGTGACCCTGAACAGGGTGCAGCCAGATGGAAGTTTATCTTGATGTTTGGTGGATCACATTAACAGATGGGATGTTTGTGATCTGAAGTGAAATGGCTCTGTGGAAACTGTGACTTTTCATTTCATAGCTATGTCAAGATGGTGCCAGTATAGCATTTATATATGATTGAATGTCCTTTATTCTGAAATCCCACATCAGATTGATACTTGGTGAGAGACATTTCCAGATGGGATCCTGTTAGCCTGAAGACAAGAGTCTTCACAGTCCACACGACCATCTCTGCAGAGAGAGTTTTTCCCCTGCAGATGTTGTCATGGCTAAGTGGAGCACACTTGTATCAGAGCAGGTAGATCAGCTCCTGTCCTGACAGAAGAACATGCAGATTTGCACCACACTGACCAGATAAATACATTTCCTTCACAGTGCAGTGGTATAATTCACTGTTTCCTTCATTCATTTAGAAAGAATGAAGTCTTTTATCTGTGAGAAACAGCAGCCTTTTATGTTAATTAAAATGCTAATTATATGTTATGTTAATTCTTTACAGAAGTCTGAAAACACTTGCTGAGCTGCCAACAAATTATACATAGATGCATTTCTTTATTATGTATTTTTTTCTCGCTGAAAAGCTGTCTTATTTTGGTCCAGTGAAATATTTTTGTCTGAATTAGCTATTGATCATGTCACACTGTTTGTTTACCTGATTAAAAGATCATGGAAGTAAATTCAACTTGTTTCTAGTTACAAATGCACAATTCTTCTGAAAATAGTCAATAGTGGTCTGGTGTCCCTCTGGGAGGGAAGTTAGTTAGGTGCTGATAGGTTCACACCCCGACTACTGAACTGATGAAACCAAGAAATAAATGTCATGTTTCAGCATCAGCAGTCATTATGAAATAAAAAACACTTACACTTTAAAATGTGTTAAAAATACATCCACATTTGATAATTCATATACAAATAATAAAATCCAACTATTGAACTGATGCAGCCAAGAAATAAATGTTGTTTCTGCATCAGTAATGTATTCATGAAATTAAAAAACAATTAGCTCAAAATCTACTAAATATTTACACATATATAATACATAAAATAATAATAAATGAAACTTATTTGACTGGTGCAGCCAAAAATAAATGTTGTTTCTGCATCAGTAATGTAATTATAAAATTAAAAAAGAATTATCTTAAAATCTACTAAATATTTACACACATAATAAATAACATAATAATAAATGGAAACTTATTTGACTGATGCAGCCAAGAAATAAATGTTATGTTTCTGCATCATTAAAAAAGGTTTAAATGTACCACAAATGTAGATGTTGTATATGTTAAATTATATCCAGGACTGGAGGTCAGACTGTTCTTGTCCTTGTTGACCATGTTGTTGAAACATCACTGTTTCAGTCACATTCATTTAGAAAATATGCCTGAGGTCAATAAATGACTTCATTCATTTTTTTACCCTGAAACTGTCTCAGAGTAATCCTGATGTGCAGTTTAATGTTAGTCAGTCTAACTTTCTCTTAACACGTGACTGAGCTAAAGTTTAATCATTTTGTTGCAGTGATTTGTTAAATGTGGCACAGATTATAGAAAATCTAGAGATCAGCAGCTGAGACTGTGATGTGAATTCACTTGAATGAAGTTTATAAGAAGATTTTGATTTTCAGAGGACATTGTTGGATGAAAATCTGAATTTAAATATTTCCTATGTGCTTGCTTGTAATTTGAAGTTGAATTTTTCATGTTCACTTGACCTAATTAGGAACAAATTACCCACTTCTTCCAGAGAAATCCAAAGGAAAAATGCCAATTTGTCAAATATCATGAATAAAGGCCTGATGTGCACTTGGATTACTCCAACGTTACCTTCATATTGTCCTTCAGGGCCTGCGGGATGGCTGCCACCACCAGGTTTGCCAGCACAAACTGGGCAATAACTGCAAAGCTTGTGAAATAAACTGGTGACAGCCAGAACAAGAAGCTGGAACAGCTGCTGTTGCTGGGCGGACAATCCCTCAGCGTGTCCTACAAGCCACAGAGAGAGATTTTCTGTATTTACTGGCTGGCAGATGTGAAGTCACTTAAAACAAATGCTACAATCAATTCATTTGTTAATATAAGGCAGATTGGATGAATAAGCACACACTTGAAGTTGGTGTGGATGCATGTGTGAAAACGAGCACTCGTACTTTCAAGATCCCGCCCCAGTTGTCTCCGGTGCAGACTTTGTAGAGTGTGATGAAAGCCAGGCCGAAGTTCTTGACATTGCTGTACCGATGCATCTCCAGACAAGGGTTATCAATGGAGCATTCTGATCAGCACAGAGGCAAACAAAGAAAATGTTTACATGTTGCTTTTTCTCCACTCCACACATAACTGATGCAACAACTCAAAATCAAGTGACCACAGTTTGCTTAGCAACAAAAAGCATCAACTAGATTTAGAGCAGGTGTGATTTGTATGAGATGTTACAAGCTACATATTCACGCGAGACACAGTGGCAAGTCGCTCGCGGACTTGAATGAGGCTGATATTACATATCCCGGTTATCGACTGCGATAATGAGACAAAGTCAAACATAAACGGTAATCATTATCGCGTAAAATTTGACCGCGCTTTACCGTAATACCGGTAACCGTTCCATCCCTACTTTGTACCTTTTTTAATGTGAATTTTGAAATTCAGCTCAGAATCCATGATGACACCCAGATTTCTGGCCTGGTCTGAGATTTTTGAAAAACAACCCCACACCATAATCCCCCCTCCACCAAACTTTACACTTGGCACAATGCAGCCAGACAAGTACCGTTCTCCTGGCAACCACCGAACCCAGACTCTTCCATCAGATTACCAGATGGAGAAGTGTGATTTGTCACTCCAGAGAACGTTCCTCCACTGCTCTGTACTGAGTCCAATGGTGGCTGCTTTACACCACTGCATCTGACGCTTTGCATTGTACTTGGTGATGTATGGCTTGGATACAGCTGCTCTACCATGGAAACCCATTCATGAAGCTCTCTGTGCACTGTTGTTGAGCTCATCTGAAGGCCACATGAAGTCTGGAGGTCTGTAGTGATTGAATCTGCGGAAAGTTGGCGACCTCTCCATTCTATGTGCTTCAGCATCCGTTGACCCCACTCCGAGCGTCAGTTTACGTGGCCTACAACTTAGTGGCTGAGTTACTGTGGTTCCCAAACACTTCAATTTCTTTATAATACAGCTGACAGTTGCAGAATGTTTAGGAGCGAGGAAATTTCAGGACTGGATTTGTTGCACAGGTGGCATCCTATCACAGTTCCATGTTGGAATTCACTGAGCTCCTGAGAACGACCCATTCTTTCACAAATGTTTGTAGAAACATTCTGCATGCCTAAGTGCTGAATTTTATACACCTGTGGCCATGGAAGTGATTGGAACACCTGATTCTGATCATTTGGATGGGTGAGCAAATACTTTTGGCAATATAATGTACTTTCAAGGCCTGGAAAAGCAGGACCGTCTCAGGGCCCTGGAGGAAGTCAGCTGAGAAGCTGGATAAACTCAAATTGTGGGCAAGATGTCAGTCACAACAAGAAAGATTGCAGAAGAATTAGAGAAGATTAACAAAACAACGGGCCACACTCATGGTCCAAACAGAGGAAGTGCCTGAGCTGAGAGTCATGAATGTATGTAATTAAAACCAATTTAAAAATGTCTAAAAATTACAAATATATATAAAAAAAATTGAGGATAAAAAAAGGTTTTAATTTTAATGACCTCTCACGGCCCACCAGGGGGCCGCAGTCCACACTTTGGGAACCACTGGATTAGAGTATGACTCCTGTGATGTGATCCTTTTCAGTCGAGACAACTTCATTTGTCTTCTTGACCTGAAAAATTTGTACACTTAGCACAAAATCACTAAGAAGTGCAATAATAGCAGCAATTTCATATTTTAAAGTGGCAACAGACAAGTTATTCGTGGCCCTCACTGCAGTCCACCACTTGTATCAGGAAGGATGGACCAAACACTCAGGCCCGGATTAAGGTGGGTCTGGGCCCGGGGCAGGGAGTTTGCAAGCCCCCCCCCCCCCCCCCCCCCCCCCCCCCCCCCCCCCCGCCCCGAGCCCCCTACAAAAGTCTCTTTCTGCTCTTCCTTCGTGCAAAATCATCTACCAACTCATCAAAGTTCAGCTGTTGCACAAACTGTGATTCAATTGCAAGAAGGGAGAGGGAATTCAGACGATTTTGGCTCATTTTCATCGTGAGCTCATTTTTTATTCGAGCCATTCTGGAGAATGACCGTTCCCCTTCACAGTTTGTAATTGGCAGAGTCAAGAACAGTCGAAGTGCGGTGTAAAGACTTGGAAAAGCGGCCTGCAAATCCAAATTTACCACGGTCTTTAGCATTGTATTTGGGCATCTTTGTTCTTCTGGAATGAATGATTTGAATTGAACAAGTTCATCTCCCAGGCTCATGGTCAGATTAGTGGGATATGCTGCAGCAAGTGCTTCGGCCCTTGAAGTGAGCTCACTGATGGACATATTATCAGGCATGAAAAGAACATGAAAAAGATTGGTCAAGTGTGTGTATGCAGTTAACCGATAGTCAAGACAGGAAACAAGCTTGTCAATTAGAACATTGAATGTTTCAATTCAAAACTTTTCTTTTCCACCAAATTCAACATCTGGCTCTGCACTTTCATCAGCCATATGTTTGCGCTTCTTTGTGCGCTGGAGATCATGCCTGTAGTCTTGGGAGACTGAATCAGTAATACTTAAGGCTGATCTTTCAAAATGGGCAAAATTGTCTCTCTGTGCTGCCACAAAATCACGATGAGAAATGAGAAGCTGTGTAGCCGTATTTATGTTGATGTTAGGTTTCTGCAACTGCAGGCTTGTGGCTTGGAACCGCTGCAGTATTGTATCCCAAAAGTATGCCATGACAGCTATCTCTAGGGTGTCCAGCTTGCCACAAAGTGCAGAGGCCTCACTTCTAGTGTCACGTTTCTCCTGTGAATCTTTGGAAATATTGTTCAATGACTCTCTCAATTGTGCATAATATTTCCACAGAGCATTTGTTGATTCAGCTCTTGCACTCCAGCGAGTGCCTGACAAGGACTTCAGTGTGAGTTTCACATCTGTATTTCTGAACACCTTTCCCCACCTGTGTGTTGAAGAGGCACAAAATGTGTACAATGACTGCAGAAAGTCAAAGAAACGCAAAGCTTCTGGGCTACTGTCAACAGCATTGACACCAACTAAATTCAATGAATGTGCAGCACAGGGGACATAACAAATCAATGGGTTTATGCGTTTCAGATGAGCTTGAACTCCATTGTACTTTCCTGACATATTACTTGCATTGTCGTAAGACTGGCCACGACAGTTACTTATGTCTAGGCCCAGGTTCTCTACCATTGCCACAACACACTTAGCCAAACTGCTCCCACTATGATTCTCAATAGGCTCGAAAGCCAGAAACCGCTCAACAACGTCTCCCCCAGTTTCAACAAATCTGAAAATAAAAGTGAGTTGGTCCACATGTGCAAGATCTGGAGTGGAGTCAACAATAACAGAAAAGTATTTGGCCTCTTTTATCTCACTGATAATCGCTTCCTTTGTTCTTTCTCCCATTAAGTGGATAAATTCCTCACAGATTGTGGATGAGAGATAGGACACAGAGCCTTTGCCCTTGCCTCCAAACCTTTGGAGATGGTCAGCTAGAAAAGGGTCAAATTTGGCCAACAGTTCAATAATGCCCAAGAAATTACCATTGTGAGGTGATCCCAAATGCTCGTCATTTCCCCTGAACGCAAGGCCCCTCTCTCCCCAAAAACTGAATTACAGCAACAACTCTTCTCAAAACGTCCCGCCAGCAGTACTGCCTTTCTGCATCAATTTGTTTCATAAGATCAGAATCAATTCTTCCTGTGTCTTTGGAACGACTGTGTAATGCTAACATGCAAGCCCTATGCTCCTCATTCCTCTCATGCTCACCGATACGCTCAGAATGTTTCCAATCAGAAAACCCGTTGACAAACACATTGCACTTACTTGAGAACAGTTTTCAAGCAAAACAATAGATGCAACCAGAGGAAGGATAGTAAAGGAGCCACTGCCTTTTCACAGACTGACCTTTAGGTAGAGAGCATTTGATTAAGGAATTTGTGAAACTCCTAGTGCTGCCCCCCATGGTCATATCTCTAATTGAGGCAGGGTACTTTTCATTCCGATTTTGAAAAGCAACTGCTCCTCTACTAACCAGAATCGACTTGGCCTGTTCAGTAATGACACTTGGCCACAAAGCAGGGTCATTAACGGTTTCACACCAGGAGTTTGAGGTCCTAGCTGCAAATGGGATACTGGTCTCAGTGTACTCCTCCTGGTCTGACGGTGAGTCTGCTGTTGTAAGAGTACACGAGTCTGGAATGGCTGTGGTATTTGAGCATAAAGCAGAAGATTCATGACTGGAGATGGTGTTCCCAGCTTCTGGTGTGAAACTGAGCTCTGTGCAATCCTCCTCACCTTTCTCAGGTGATGTCTGGTCTGAGTGTGGCCCTGAAACCTGAGCCTGAGAGGCCGGCCTGATTGGGTCTGTGTGGGCTCCGGCACGATCAAATCGATGGTGGTCTCTACACTGCTGCAACTCGGACCACTGATGACATTATCAACATTGGAATCTTTTGGCTTATCAAAAAAGCCAGAAATCGAAGACACATTTTTTAAGAAGTCAGCCTGTTTTGCCTCCCTGTTTTTTTTGGCTTTTCGCTTTGAAGCGCCACTTTTTTGTTTGCAATCCATAGTATTAATGACAAGCAGAGTTGCAAAACAAAAAAAAAACAAAAACAAAAAAAAAAACCAAGTCGCCACTGGCTCTGTGAAAAGTCACTCGATGACAACACGATATATGATATGATTAAGGGCAGAAGCTAGATAAAGGTAATATCTCAACCGTGTAAAAGGCTTCCTTCCTGAGGCAGAACAGAATATAATGAAATAATTATAATGGAAAAAAAGTCGCTTAATATACTAGATGAGCTTTTTAGTTGTCAAAGATGGCCAAAAGTTGCAATGTGAAGCTTAAAGGCAGAAAGTAGCTGTTGTTTACATATCAAAGCTAATATGCAAAGTTGCTAAATTCACTAAATTAAGTTGCCAGAGATGGCCAAATACAATACAACACGCCTTAAAGTGCAGAAGGTGTTATATTTAAACAGGAAATGCACTAGCCTTTTTAAGGTAGGCTTTTAACCTTTAAAGGTGTAGTAGTGCGATATACATATGAGATATAGTATAATATCATATAATACAATATAATATAAATGTAAACAAGCCTTTAAAAAGGCTGTTGAATATTAAACTATACGTATAATGATATAGTATAATATAATAATACAATATGATATAAATGTATGCAAGCCTTTAAAAAGGCTGTTGAATATTAAACTAAACAAGTGATGTTGCACAGGTTGAATGCAAAGCGATTTGTCAAGCTGTAAGCCAAGGTCAAGTTCTGAGTGAAGAGAAGTGATGCAGGGGGCTGTATATATAGAGACAGAGCCAAAGTCTCCACCCCTTCTATCAGTCCACTCAGTGTGGCCAATTCAGCGACTTTTGATGGTCCAGGCTGGCGACTAAAAATGTCATCTAGCGCCTTTGGCGACTTTTTGGTCAGCTAGCGACTCAACTCATCTTTTCAGTGACAGAATCATTGCTTTTCAGCATAAATGTAACTCTGTGCTGCTCTCAGAAGTGTTTCTCATGGTGAAATAGTGCTGCAGATTAGCTCTAATCTCTAAAAAATTGCTAGCACTGCCCTTTTGCATTATGAACGCAGCCATGCATGCATGTTTTCTAGCAATGAGTGTTGTGTGTGACGTTTTTGACGTCATATGTCACGTCATGACGTCATCTGGCGACTTCTAGCGACTTTTCAGAGAGCCAATAGGGACTTTCTGTGATTTTTTTTTTTTAGCAACACTGAGTCCACAGGAAAATCCATATTGGACATCCAAATTTGTTCATATGGACATATGGAAGCGAAATCTGCAAAGTGAAGTGGTACAAAACCTTGTTCTTAAGGTGAATATCTACTGATGTATTACTCTCCCCGAAGAGAACTAATAGGTTATAATGACAAGTGAATCATGTGAATCACCATGTCGTTTTGTGTGCAAACAATAATGTGCAGGAGTGAAATCACTTCCCACAGAAAAATAGATCCAAGTTCTACTAGCTCTCTACTGGGGCCAGCGTTAGGCCCAGGATACGCTGTGTCACAAAGCGACAGTGTTGCTAGGTCTAGCAACTTGTGGGCATCCCTAATGACAAAAGAAACCATCTAGCGACTTTGCCGACTTTTTGGTGAATCTGGCTACTCGTCTTTCAAGTGACAAAGTCATTGTTTTTCAACACAACTGTAGCCCTGCGCCGCTGTCAGAAGCATTTCTAACGGTGTGAAATAGTGCTGCAGATTAGTTCTGATCTGTAAAAAAGCTGCTAGCACTGCCTTCTTGTATTATAGACGTAGCCGTGCACACATGTTTTTAACGCTGTGTGACGTTATACGCAATGTCATGACATCATCTGGCGACTTCTAGCGACTTTTAAGAGAGCCAATAACGACTTTCTGTGATTTTCTCAGCAACACTGAGTCCACTGGAAAATCCATATTGAAAATCCAAATTTGTTCACTGAAAAAATACAGTAGCTCTTTCAATGGCATAAGTCTCAAATTACAATACAATATATTCCAATACAGTTATAATATTATGTAAATGTCTATGAGCTTTTAAATAAATTGTTGGAGGCTAAATCTGATGCGTAAGATATTAATGTAAGAATGTTGATAGAAGTTTCGATAAATGGATTTAAGAATATTAGATTCGATTTTCACTTAACTGTGGGACATATGGAAGCGTAATCTGCAAAGTGAAGTGGGACAAAACCTGTGTGGTTCTGAAGGTGAATATCTACTGGTCTATTACTCTCCCAGAAGATAACTAAGGTTATAATGACAAGTGAATCATTTGAATCACCATTGTGTTTTGTGTGCAAACAATATTGTGCAGGAGCGACATCTCTTCTCACAAACAATACATTAGTGATGCACAATATATTGGCATTAACATCGGTATCGGACGATATTTGGTATTTTTTAACATATCGGTATCGGTCCGCTTGGCCGATATATTGGCTGATGGAAAAAAATATGTATTTTGTTGTTATTTCACTGAAATATACACGTTTGTGCACAACAGACTGGAGGTCGTGAGTGCTTCCTCATACCAATATCATATATTTTTTTACGTTTGATGATAAAATATGTTTCAAAAATTAAAAAAAGACATTCAAAACTTCAGTTTGTATGATTTTAAGTCTGTAAAAATGGTTACTGGTCAAATTTGGAAAAAAAATATCGAGATCGGTTAATATCGGTTATCTGCCCTTACAGCAACATTTATATCGGATATCGGTATCGGCCAAAATTTTCACATCGGTGCATCCCTACAATACATCTAAGTTCTATTAGCTCTCTACTGGGGCCAGCGTTAGGCCCAGGATACGCTGTGTTCACAAAGCGTCGGCAAGCATGTCAATGTGGTGGGAAAACACAAGTATTCATTCTGACTACTGTCCCCCATGGCCCAGGGGCCTTCTGATTGCTGTACAGCATGGCCAAGGTGCCTTCTGATTGCCATCCCCCGTGCCCAGGGGCCCTCTAGTTGGTGTCCCCTATGGCCAGGGACCATCTGGTTGCCATATCCCGTGGCCCAGGGGCCCTCTGGTTTCCATACCGCATGGCCCAGGGCCCCTTTGATTGCCACCCCCCGTAGCCCAGGGGCCCTCTAGTTGGTGTCCCCTATGGCCCAGGGGCCCTCTGGTTGTCGTCCCCCATGGCCCAGGGCCCTCTGGTTGCCATACAGCATGGCCCAGGGGCCCTCTGCTTGCCATATCCCGTGGCCCAGGGGCCCTTTGATTGCCGTGCCCCGTGGCCCAGGGGCCCTCTAGTCGATGTACCATATGGCCCAGAAGCCCTTTGATTGCCGTTTCCCATGGCCAGGGGCCCTCTGGTTGCCATATCCCGTAGCTCAGGGGCCCTCTGATTGCCGTCCCCCGTGGCCCAGGGCCCTCTGGTTGCCATACAGCATGGCCCAGGGGCCCTCTGCTTGCCATATCCCGTGGCCCAGGGGCCCTTTGATTGCGGTGCCCCGTGACCCAGGGGCCCTCTAGTCGCTGTACCGTATGGCCCAGAAGCCCTCTGATTGCCGTCCCCCGTGGCCCAGGGCCCTCTAGTTGCAATACAGCATGGCCCAGGGGCCCTCTGATTGCCGTCCCCCGTGGCCCAGGGCCCTCTGGTTGCCATACAGCATGGCCCAGGGGCCCTCTGGTTGCCATATCCCGTGGCCCAGGGGCCCTTTGATTGCCGTCCCCCGTGGCCCAGGGGCCCTCTGGTTGCTGTACCACATGGCCCAGGGGCCCTCTGGTTCCTATGTCCTGTGGCCGAGGGCCCTCTGACTGCTGTGTTCCCCCCCCCCCCCACCCCCCCCCCCCCCCCAGCCCATTTCAGTTCACCCTTCTCTCTCGGTTCTCTCTTCACTTATGCCATATAACATAGACTAAAGAAGTACAACTAAAGAAGATCCTAAAGAATAGAGGCCTCTGATATCGCAATCGATATCGGCATCGGCATTGTTGTTGGGCCCCCTGGATCCATGGGCCCCGGGGCGCCAGCCTCACTTGCCCGGTCAGTAATACGGCCCTGTGTACAACGTATTAGCGACTCTGATGATTAATTTTCCAGCAGCCCCTCCAACTCGTTCAAGAACCCACTATAAATTGGTGACTCATTTGCTCTTTAAATTTTCCGTCTTTTTAAAGAAAGCCGGTGGCACCCTAGGCAATTATAAAATTATTGATAAATTACAACACGAGTCCCCCTACAAGGGTGAGGGATTTAAAGAAATGCTCACCACTTTTTAATCAAGGTTACAGTCTGCCGTCCAGGCGCCACTTCACTAGTATAATGGAGAAAAAGTATGAAAACATCAGTGGAGAAACTACGGAACAAATTAAAGGCAGCGAATTCGAAAATCTCCCTAACCACCGATGCCTGGACCAGTATGGTCACAGAGGCATACTTGGGAGTAACGTGTCACTTTATGTTTTATTTTTTATTCAGATTGGTGTTTTTTGCACAACAGTTTTATTTATTGAAAGACATTTTTATTTTATTTTATTATTCTTTGTAAAGTCCTGGGAGCTCCAGTAACTAAAAGTTAAACTACTGTTCACTTAACTGTAATAGGCCTAATACTTGAATTTATTTGTTATTTATTTCACAGATTTAAATGATTAGGCTAAGTTGCTGCTGTCACACATTGTGTTGTTTTGTAAATTGCAGCTGTCACCGCTGCTGTTATTTTTTATTATTTTATGTTGATAAGATTTTGGTTCAGATTGTGTTTTTTGCAGTTTTTATTTATTGAAGGAAAGTTTTATTTTACTATTTTTTTATTATAGGATTCCATTGCACTACAACTGTGTGCACTTTATGTTGTATTGTTCAATAACAATTCATTTTTGAACTTGAAAGAAGAAATTTGTGTTTTATTCATGGAGATAAATTTGCATTAATTGCTATATAGATCAAATTATGGGGGGAGTTAATCGATAATCTAATCGAATCCGATTTAAAATTAATCGTTAGATTAATCGATGCATCGAAAAACTATTTTCTAGATTAATCGATTACAAAAATAATCGTTTAACCCAGCCCTAATTTCCAGCCATTCCAGGCCTGGCATGCCACATGTGTGGGGTGCAGACCTCCTCTGAGTCCCTGGTAGTTCAGCCTGAGGCTTGGAGGTGCTTATCTGACTTGTGGAGGCTCTACATAGAGCCGTTATGTGTAGAGGCTGTGAAGAGGCCAGGGAGACGTGCACACTCTGCTCCCTTTTCTCCTGGACGAGCCAGTGGCAGAGGCTGAAGAGCTGAAGGTGACCAGCAGAGGGCAGCAGACGCAGCCACACACAATTTGACTCCCATTTAGAAATGTCCATTTAGAAAATGAAAACTTTGACCTGTTCTTCTGCTGGGAAGGAGGAGAAACACTGGAGAATATAATCTGTTGCATGTTTTGACAATTCCCCTTGACTTTTTCTGCAGTGTGACTTTTATCGTGATGAAAATATATTGAAGCTGACTTCAGCCTATTTCTTTTGCTCTAGAGCATCTCAAAATGTTGGAAAACCCTTTCGAGGGTGCTTCTTCTGAAGTCCCTGCGATGGACTGGCGACCTGTCCAGGGTGGACCCCTGCCTTTCGCCCGTAGACGGCTGGATAGGCTCCAGCAGATCCCCGTGACCCTTCAAGGATGAAACGGGTATAGATGGATGGATGGATGGATGATATAATATATATATATATAGATATATATATATATATCTATATATATATATATATATATATATATCTCTATATCTATGCTATATATAAGAACATCTCCAGTTTAGAATGTGAGTAAATATCAGGTTTTTGATCAGTCAACAGATAAATGCAGTAACTGTGAACTTTGCTGCCATCAGCTGGTCGACTGCAGCATGCTTGCATTCTAGAACAAACATATGTGAGCTGAGGTGTTTCTGCTGTTTTACTTGGACAAATCAGTGATTTGGTCCTTGTTATTGGAGTGTCAGCAGTGAGCAGACTCTGTTTCTAGTGGAAGACAGGTTTTCTGTCTGCTCCGTGACTCCTTTAATTTAGATTTCAGCCACTGGAAAACTGAGTAAAGGAGGTCAAGTTCTTGTGTAGACACAAATATCTTCTTTCTCTCTGCATCACCGTCTGCATCAGGATCAGAAATCTTCTGCCGTGTCTGACAGAACAAAACAGTGATTTCACTTTCACATCTGCACATTGCTGCTTATTGTGCAAATCGTTCCATAATAGTTCCAAGCAGAGAAGCGTATCCATGTGGATGGATACTTGTGTACTGTAGGGGTGTGAATCGTTTACTATCTCACCATTCAATTTGATTCCGATTTTTGGGGCCACAATACGATTTAAAATGGATTTTCAATTCAAAACAATTTTATTCATAATGATTTCTGATCTGATATCTGATCATGATCTACTCCCATCTGCTTTGCAAGACAGAATGACAAATGGAGACATTAAAGTGTCTTTTTCACATTTATTAAGTTTTAAGCACTTATCCATGCTTAGATGAAATTGTTGCAACTGTTACATAAAGCATTATCACATACTGTTAAAGTAACAAAAATAAAAGTGCCTCTTTATTAAAAAATAGTGCAGTAAAACATGCTGCCCTTTAAATTCTGAGGAAAGTGCCTTTACCAAAACAGTGTGTGGTCCTTAACTGCTACTTCTAAGTAGCTAACTATGAAACTATGAACCCATGTTAGCCTCCCTCCATTGGCTCCCCGTGAACTTTCGAATTTAATTTAAAATTCTGCTTCTCACATATAAGGCCCTTAATGGCCTAGCTCCTCGTTATTTACAAGACTTGATAGCATGTTATGCGCCTAATAGAGCTCTCTGCTCTCAGAGTGCAGGATTACTCATCCTTCCCAGAATATCTAAAAGTAGGTTTGGAGGACGGGCCTTCTGCTACCAGGCACCTTTATTATGGAACCAGCTACCAGTTTGGGTTCAGGAGGCTGACACCACCTCCATCTTTAAAACTAAACTGAAAACATTTATGTTTAGTAAAGCCTACAGTTAGTCTAAACAATAGCTTGTAGGGGCCAATAGTCATAGCTATAGTTGTAGGACCTAAGACTAGGGTAGGCTTGTCTTAGAGTAGAGTAGAGTAGTATCTTATTAATCCCGAAGGAAATTACGGGTGTCGAGTAGCCCACACAATAATACACATTACACATAATACACATTAAATAGTACACATTACGAGGAGGATCAACAATATTGCACACATTAGTATACATGTAACATTAACTTAAATGGGTATGGGAGAGAAGTTACAGAAGTGTTATTATATACAGAAGTGTTATTATAAGGTGCCTTGCAGTAATCCAAGTAAAAAGATTTAAAATTGACTGATAAAATTGTCCTGATGAGTTGAGGAATAGTCCATATGCAAGTAATAAGTAATAAGGGGGGTCACCACCAGGGACAGCACGGGAGTGGTGTGTGTGTGAGTGTTTGTGAAATCTGTGTGCGTGTGTGTGGGGGGGGGTGGACTTGCAGTTCCATCCTCTGTCCATCCCAGCGTTTACCTCCACCTGTGTGTGTAGATGTGTTCGGGGTGCCGGCTGGCGTGGTGACCAGCGACCTAGTCCTCTGACCATCTCACCTCAGTGCTGCTACCTGCATCTGTTTATGTTTATGTGGTCATTATATTTAGTCATTTGTGTGCTCTCCTCTCTCTTTCCTACATCCTCTCTCTGTCCTGTCTTTCTTCTTTTCTTTCTTTACCCGGCTGGCCTTCAGCAGGAAGCCCCCCCCCATATGAGCCAGATCCTGCTCAAGGTTTCTTCCTCTTAAAGTGGAGTTTTTTCCTTGCCACTTTTAAGCTGATTTTTTCCTCCCTCTGTGGGAGTTTTTTACCTGCACATTATCCTTGTTTAGGATTCAATATTATAATTTTAGTTAATGATATTTGCTCAGGGGTCATGCTCTGGGTCTCTGTAAAGCGCCTAGAGACAATTGATATTATAACAGATGCTATACAAATAAAATTGAATTGAACTGGATTGGGTGAAGGTATCTGAACTACATTTTATTAGCAGGACATGTAGGCTACAGGAAAGGTTTATTGAAATAAATTTCTTGATCTGAGCTTGCCAACTGTTTCTAAAATCCCCCACATTGTTTCCTCAATACATTTAACCTAGGCCTATGTATTTCCTTGAGTCTCGAGTCAGTACCAACCATAATATCAGGAGAAATTAGATATGTCCGTCTATGGAAGTCATGATACTATTATCAATCTCTATCTGCAAGTTTCTGAATGGGATCATTCTACCTTCAAATGTTGGTCATCTCATTCAATTTTAAACCAATTCTGATCAGTTCTGAATGTTCACTGAATGAAATAAATAATGTATTAAGTAACTAGGCTGAGCTACATTGTGATGTCTGTCTGTTATTATCTTTCCTGATTTGATTTGAGAAAGGTTAAATAGAGAGCCAATACTATATGCACAGAAATGATTACACTTACCTAGGAAGAAATGTTTAGAATACACTTTAAAATAATCCATGGGAACAAAGTCTTTGTGCTTCACTGCCATGTTTCTCCCAACGTCTGCTGATTATTTCGGTCTTAAATCCTTTATGTACTCTAATTTTAGGGAATCTATATGGAGTCGATCTGCTCTTGCATCCATAAACAACGTGGCATTTTAATGACTTTTATGGTTGATTTCAGCCTCAAAAATCTCTGTTTAGTTCAGAATGTAAGAAACATTCTCACTACACACTGCGTGTTACAGTGTTTATGAATGAAACATTTGACCAACAAACTAGTGGAAGGCTTGTAGTGACGCCATGTGAATACTATCATAAGAAATGATAAAAAGTCTGCAGGTAATTGGAACTGTGTTAGCAGATATGTACAAGTCTGGCTGTAAATTCATTAAAAAAAATAGAGAATGTTCTTGTCAACTTCCATCCATCCATCCATTATCTATGCCCGTTCAATCGTCTGCAGGTCACGGGGATCTGCTGGAGCCTATCCCAGCTCTCTCTGGGCGAAAGGCAGAAGTTCACCCTGGACAGGTGGCTGTCCATCACAGGGCCTCCGGCACAACAGTGATTGTACACTGCTTGACCAAAAATAAAGTCGCCACCTGGATTTAACTAAGTAAATAGGTATGAGTTCCCACTGGATAATTACTGCATGGGCGATTATCTTTCAGCTGGCAACAAATTACTTAACCCCAACTGGTGCAATGAGTTGTTTCTCATTTCCTAAACAACCATGTCGAAAGACACGTGGGCACAAAGACACAAGGCTTTTAGATGGGTGCATCAGGGTCAGAAGAGAGGCAGATGAAGTGATGCTCCCATCATGCCTAGTGGGGCTACTGTACCAGCCTGTGGGGGCAGTGTTCTGATCTGGGGTTGCTGCAGTTGGTCAGGTCCAGGTTCAGCAACAGTATGAGCTCAAAGAATGAGGTCAGCTGACTACCTGAATATACTGAATGACCAGGTTATTCCATCAATGGATTTTTTCTTCCCTGATGACACGGGCATATTCCAAGATGACAAAGCCAGGATTCATCGGGCTCAAATTGTCAAAGACTGTTTCAGGGAGCATGAGACATCATTTTCACACATGGATTGGCCACCACAGAGTCCAGACCTGAACCCCATTGAGAATCTTTGGGATGTGCTGGAGAAGGCTTTGCGCAGCGGTCAGACTCTACAATCATCAATGCAAGATCTTAGTGAAATATTAATGCAACACTGGATGGAAATAAATCTTGTGACGTCGCAGAAGCTTATCGAAACAATGCCACAGCGAATGTGTGCTGTAATCAAAGCTAAAGGCGGTCCAACGAAATATTAGTGTATGACCTTCTTTTTTTTTTTTTTTTTTTTTTTTTTTTTTTTTTTTTTTGATGGTGAACTTTTTTTGTTGGCCACACAGTGAATATTATAAAATAATCAGAAAAATAATTGATCTCTAATGCGGACTGTCTATTTATATTTATATTTAAAGGTGGGGTAGGTGTTGTTTTTTTTGCAACACTTTTTACAATATTGCCTGAAAACCTTTTCACATTCCCATTGCACCCACTGAATAAAATGTTTGCAAAAAAAACTAAACATTTTGGTCCAGTCTAGAGGTTATATAAGCAGAGAAAAACTCTGACCAATCAAAA